>OZ005654.1:100781065-101981065 GCA_963930645.1 Salticus scenicus | reverse complement strand
ATTATTTAAAAAAAATATCTTCTATGATAATGCAGACGATTTCCATATTACAGAAGTAGTATAACACTAAATATCCAAATAAAGTCAATTTTATTGTCGATATTACATAAAAAAAATCGATAAATTTATTTTAAATTATCGTAGATCGATGGTTCAATCATTCATTTTAAAGGTATTGGCGAGCTCTTTTGAAAGATACCCATCATGAAAATTTACTCCCCTCGAGGAGGGACTTCCCCTCCACGGGGGTAGGCGAGGCTCCTACACATATAAAAAAATTTTCCCAGTTGATTATCTCTATTATAATTAGTTCTTGTAAATTTCA
This sequence comes from Salticus scenicus, assembly GCA_963930645.1. Classification (NCBI taxonomy): domain Eukaryota; kingdom Metazoa; phylum Arthropoda; class Arachnida; order Araneae; family Salticidae; genus Salticus; species Salticus scenicus. The sequence continues at coordinate 101,980,740 of OZ005654.1, read as the reverse complement.
TAATGATTGCTAAAATATAATTATCTTTATGCACATTTATACAAAATTTTGTCTTATATTACCATGTTAAAAATTTGGGAAAAGAGAGATGGCAACTCAACCTGTAAGACAACTTTTACCAAAAGTTGATAGGCACTCATTTATGTCAAGTTGCAACTATATACCAATTTGTATGAAATTATGTGCAGTAGTTCTTCTGTGCAACTGAGATACAGTTGCCACAAAATTTTGTCTCTCTCTCTCTCTCACACACACACACACAGACTGACTGACAGACATTTTCTAAAAATGGTCAAATCGTGTTCTACAGCTCTCAGAACATGTAAATCCATCAAAAATCCGAGGTCGAAAATTTTTACGAATCCAACACTTTCTTCTATTGAATATAGAAGAAAGTAAAAATCAATTGTAATTAGTTTTGAATTTAAAAACGTATTTATAACAGTTATGTTTAATTTTTTATAGTAGAACAACTTGTTATTTTTCATTTTTTAATTAATTTCTTAAAAATAAAAAACTTTTATTTATTATTTTTTTTATTTACAGTATTTATCGGAAAAAACGTTAGTATATACGTAGTAAAAAGGATTAAATTGATTAAAATTTATTTGTTTATATATATATATATATATATATATATATATATATATATATATATATATATATATATATATTAATCTACTTTTTATTTTATTTTGTTTTATTACATTGGTCGGAATCAGCAGGTATGGGAAACCTAGACCTGATGCAGTGTGGGTGGAAAAAGAGCGGCCGAAGACAGCGGGTACCCGAAGCGAGGTTTGGAGCAATTTCAGTTTCTTTTTTTTTAGTTTTTGTCTATAATGTGGTGTAAAAAAATAAATATTAATTCAATTCTTTCGAAAATTCATTTAAATATAGTGGCCAGCGAAGCAGGTGTAGCCTGCTAGTCTATAGAAATAAAGAGAGAATGTCTGTGTGTCTGTCTGCGCTCTGATGCTCCCACTACCGATTGCAGAGCTTCCAAATTTGGATATATGTACCTGGGACCCTGCAGGTGTGCACCTCATCGAGATTTTTTCGAATTTCGAATTTGAATTTTTTAAATTAATGTTTATTCGATTTTAAATATTGGCTTTAATGCTTCATTTTTCATAAATTTAATTCTTTCATTGTAATCGTCTGCGTATCCCTAACAGCACAAAATGTTCCAACCGTAACAGTCATATAACATTGAAACATTATAAACAGTTCCGAAAAGTTTAAAAACATTCAGATTGCTTTCCGATTAGTTTCAAAAACATAGAAATGTCCGCGATCGTAACAAAAAATCTGATACGTAACAGAAACGTTACATTCACTTAACAGATGCAGCATCGAAAATTGCGAATGTTTCAGAAAGGTATCAGAGAGCATACTAAAACGTGTTACGTTTTTGAAAGATTGTAAGCTTTTTGCAACAAAACTGAAACATTCTGTGCTGTATGGGATCTTAGCACCGGTTATTTCACTATTTATTTTTTATTTAATACATTCATTTGAAAGCAAAATTCTTTTTTTTTTTTTTTTTTTTTTTTTTTTTAAATGAAAACTTCTTTAGGCGCGTTGGGCATTTTTGAGATGGGAAAAAACCATTGAACTCGCGACACTGTTACCCTAACCGATACCTCTGTATATAAATATGTACATATATTGTGTATGTACGTACATAGATTGACATGCATGGTGATATTTTTTGAGATGGAAAAAAACCATTTAACTCGCGACAGTGTTACCATAACTGACACCTCTGTACTTGTATATAAGTATCTACATATATTGGCCCCGTTTACACGAGAGTTGAGTATGGGTTGAAATACATTGATAATATAACTAGTATATATAATATAAACATATATTGTGTACTGTATTATCAAGAGTAACTGATATAGAAGGTTTGTTTTTGGTTACTCAAGAAGATACAAGGACGAGCTTGAAATTTTATCATGGCGCACTAGGAAGCGCTTTGGTCGATGATTCAAACGCAACAAAAAATCACAAACATCAACGACTCATCGCGATGATTTATCGATGGAATTGAAACGATTGCATGAAAATAGTTTGAAAACCATTACTCAAACATTCATTAATTTCGTTTCTAAAAAGAATGCATTATCTTTTTTTTTTTTTTTTTCATTTCATTGTCAAAGTTTACGTGCGCATGTACAAGATCCAGCAATAGACGCTATCGTTAAAAAAGTGAATGTGTTAATTTTAACAGAAACTCACATGGGTGACGAAGAAATAATTGACATTCCTAATTTCAACTTTGTTGCAAGTTTCATAAGACAAGATCGTCCAGCAGCAGGAGTAGCTATTTATAAAAGGTTGTCTGATGTAACGTGCATATTTTGTCCAAATTAAATGGATGTGCTTGCGATGTACACCAGTATGTTTAGTATTAATGTTTCTGATATCGGTGATATATGTGTTTGTCGTTGTCACTCTGAAAATGGACAGCTAATTGTAATGGTAGCCGTTTATATTTCACCGGATAAGTCTTTAGGTGCAACACGAGAATTTTTGTATGAAAATTTATTTATTTATTCTAAAGACGCTTCTGTATTACTTCAAGATAAAATTGGGAAGAGATTTGATGATTTGCCAATGGTTTTGAGTGGGGATTTAAACATCAACTTTCCAGATGATAAAATTTTACCATTTATTGAATTTTTAAATAGATAATTTGATTTAACGATGACCAATGATCACAATCTTAGCACAGCGAGATATAAAACTACAATTGATGCAGTCTTTACAAGATATTTAAATAGATTCGAATCAAAATTGTTTGTTTCCTAGTTTAGTTACCATAAACCTATAGTATCAGTTTTGGAATATAATGATAATAATGATGATGATGGGAGAGTTGTTAAAATTGTGGATGAAAATTCATAAGTTTCATTGGTATTCATTTAAAATAATACCAATTAATTAAATTTCATATTTGATGTATTTGTAAATTTACGTTTTAGATTGCAATTTTTGTATGTAAAATAATATGCATTATTTTTCATGTACAATAGTGCATTAAATAAAAATTGTAATATAATTTTTGTAGTAGTAGTTTATATTAATGAATAAAAAAACACTTCCTTTAAAAGTATTTCCTGTACAATAAAATATTTCCTGGCGATTCAAGAAATACACACGTAATTGTTCATGTTTTCACTTCTATCGGCACTCCCGGAGCGCAACTTTTTTTTTTTTTTATTTATTATATTTATTGAAAATCAAATGGTAATGCAATGTAAATAACTTGTTATGTTTATGTATAATTTTTATAGTATAACAACTTTTTATTTTTCCTTTCAAATTAATTCCTTTTAAATAAAAATCCTTGTTTTTTTTTTTTTTTTTTTTTTTTTTTTAATAATATTTATTGTGGGGGGGGGGGATGGTAGTATATAGTGGGAAAGGATTAAACTGATTAAAATTTATTTGTTTTTCATGTATGTAAATCCTTTTAAAAGAAAATCTACTTTTTATTTTATTTTGTTATACTAGTCGGAATCAAATCGTAATACAGTGAAAATAACGGGGGCTGTAAAACACATGGTTCAAAAACAAAAACATACAATAGATGCTGAGATACAGTCATCTTTAAAATCGTAGTTCTTAAATAACAAAAGATCCACATGTTGTCGATAAATAATACCCAGATTGAAGTGCCCGGGAAAGAACTTTTTGCAGACAGTGGGAACCTGGACCCCCCCCCCTCCCCCGATGCAGCACGGGCGGAAAAAAGATCTGACGTAGGCAGCGGGTACTTGAAGCAAGGTCTAGAACAATTTCAATGTTTATTTATTTGTTTATTTATGTATGAATTATTATTTTTTTTTTTTAAGTTTTTACTTGTAATGTGATGTAAAAAATAAATACTGATCCAATTCTTTTGAAAATCCATTTAAATATAGTGACCAGCGAAGCGGGCGTAGCCTGCTGTCTTTAATAATTTAGCAATTTTCTATGGGTTTATGTACACCGAGGAAAAAAAAAAAAAAAAACTTGGATATTTTCCTTTTTTTTTTTTTCTTTTTTGTTACCGCTAATTTTATCCTTTAAAAAGTAAATTTTCAAACAGATTTTATTACGTCGTCTTTCATGTACACGTTATTCTTAATCCAAGTGTTAAAAGCAAAACGCAATATTTAAGAAAAGTGTAATTTTAAAATGTATTTCAAAAAATGCCAGGATAAAGGAATTAACGATACATCAAAAAGTATTAATTTTAGAAAGAAAATATATCTATATCTATCTATATCTATCTCTCTATGTATATATATAGATATTAATGAACGAGATCACAAAGAAATATTCGGGAGAGGATTAGTAAGATATAAAATTTTTGGGCTGTTTGAACTGGAAGTTTGACTTTATTCGGTCACGTTGCTCATATCGCAAGTAAAAAAGCGCAAATGCATATAAAATCTATTTGTATCATGCTCAGAAATTAAAAATATTATCAGTTAATTATTGGGCTGAACTGGGTTTTTCTGATGAGTGAAATTTAAGTAATTTCCTACTCATGGAAACAAGGTAATAGGACGACGTAAAAGTGAGCAACTTAACGAAAATTGCACTCTTAAAACAGTTACACATTCTCATACATTACGGTATGGAAGTGAATAACTTTTGAATGAATCGGACAAACTTTCATGCTCAAAGGATCAATTAACTTGAAATAAAACAGGGCCATTATAAAAGTGGTGCCTTATCGATTATTTTGGAGGTATCTCAGACTTTTCCACAGACTTTTTCAGGCAGTCAGCGTTTCAAGACGATAATACACCTTGCTACACTGCTTCCGTGGTACGTTTAATTGATTCAAATTGTTAAATTTACCTATCCACTCCTATAATTCTGAAGTAATCATAACTTTTTTTCACTGTAAATTAAAGTCCACATAGAATATCGTAGAATATTTTCTTTAGCAAACCTACAAATAGTCCTCATCTCAACTTCTCGATAATGTTTAGTTAATAAAAGGGGAGGGGGATTCGAAATCTTTAGTATACAATTTTGCAATATCTTGAAAAGATTATTTATGATATTTGGCACAGGGAAATTTCTAAAGTTTATTTTACAATAGTGTATAATACAATGCCATTCTGCATTAAAGCAGTAATTCCATATAAAGGAGGAATTACCCAAGGCAGAATACATATTTTTATTAAGTAACTAGCAGACTACGACAGCTTCATTGGTCACTAAATTTAAATGAATTTTCAAAACAATGGACCGTATTCCCACTTTGGGTTCGAGGCTACAAGAATATCAGCTGGTTAGGGAAACAATCCTCAACTCTACCATAACAAAGCATTGTGGCTTGCAAATTTTTATATTGCAATACTATTTCTAAGAGTTACAGATTATATGAAATTGAAGTAAGAGTGATATAGTGATAACTTTGTTTTCTTTTTAATCCAGTTTTAGTAATATACTTTAATATTAATCAACATATGTAATATTAAAAGTTGCCGTGTGAACTGTGGCGATGTTAACATATTTAAATGGATGTTCCATTTAGTAAATTCCTTTATTAAAGTGATTGAAATTCAAATTATTTAAGCTTTGATGTCTATATATATGTGTGTGTGTATAAAATGTTCTTATTAATTATTTATTCATTATATACATGTATGTGTGTGTGTGTATACATAAAATGTTCTGCAATTTTGCGATATGGAATAGTCTTAACTTTATCATTCGATTCAGTTGTTTACATTTCTCTTTTGTTCTTGTTTGAACATTATTATTAAGTTTCACTGCAGAAATATTTAGGAAAATGTTATGCGTAACAATAAAATGGCATCTTGAATCTAATTTGTTTACAAAATATCGGCCACGTGTTCGGCGATTTTACCTACGGTGACGTCATAGGAATATTGTCCATTGAATCACTAATTATTTTTTATACCACATTTTGCTCTTTGTAACATAGTTAAAAATTCCTTTTAAAGCTAAAAAGTTAAAATAACATAATACAAATTCAATTAAATAAAATATTTCTTCTGTTTTGCACTCGTTTTGCAACAATGCTCTATAATCTTGTGTGAATGATTCTCAAGAATGAATCAACAATTGTTTAAAAATTTAATGGATTATGTATGGGAAATAAGTACGCTGTAATTTAAAAATTGCAGCTCTTAGAACTTCAAAACTAATAATGTTTAATAAGTTATTCATTATTCTTCAATATTAGACCGTTTTTTTCTTTTTTTTCGTTTAATATTATACTCTTATTTTAAGATAAAATCAATCGAATGATATCGCGTTGTGAAATTTTGCGATGTAATACCTTTAAATCTAATAATGTGATGTCTGCAGTGTCCTCACAAAAAAATGAACAGTTTTTAGAGCTCCTTTAAAAAAGTATAACATCTATGCAGTATCTTTTAAAAAATGTCATCAGTTTTTACTAAAGAAAAAAAAAAAAAAAAAAAAAAAAAAACGCCGACATTCATCCCCAAAGTAGTTAAATATAGACCAATCAAAAATAGGAGTGGTCCGCCCGGATGTGTTCTGCCGACAAAATCTTTGCTTTATTTATGTAGATTGTTTAGATAAAGCGAATAAATTGTCTTATTACATATATTAAAATATAACATGTTAATTTCATACAATAAATCTTTATAGATTACAAAGCATATGTTTTTAATATTACTTTTAAAAAGAAAGTTTTATGTAGATTTTTATTAAGTACTTCGTAAAGTGTGATTTAAAATTACGAAAAAAAAAAAATGTACACAGGTATCATTAATTTTTCTGCAGTGTGGCTTTTTTCTTTTTTTGTCCCTTAGTGTGTGTGTATGTGTATATATATATATATATATATATATATATATATATATATATATAAATTATTTTATGAAACATAACTGTAAAATTTAACAATTGTTTATAAAAAAAGAAGATTGTTTACCTTTTGATACAAAATTGTATACGAAGTATATGATTTTAATAGTACTTTTAAAGATGAATTTTTATATAGATTTTTATTAAGTTCTTCGTAAAGTGTAATAAAAAATTGCGAAACCAAAAATATACATAGGCATCATTAATTTTCATGCAGTGTAAAATTTAAATGTAAAATTTAGCAAAATTTAGAAAAAAAAATGAAGATTGTTTTCCTTTTTATACAAAATTGTATGACATTTTCATACACACAGAAAAAATATAATTAAATTTTTTAATTCTGCCAATGATATTACACATTTTTAATAAAGCCTTTTATAAACAATAAAATATTATCTCTAATTTTTCTTTTAATTATGAACAAAAAACAAACAACAATGGACTTTTTATATTGCATCGTTTCTATAGAAATTACTGTGGATAGGATTAAAATATCAAATTGTTTACAAGTATTTTTAGTAGAAATATATTATTACTTTGGAAAATATATCCAGTTAAAATTTTAAAATTCGGGTTTTTTTTTTTTTTTTTTTTTTTTTTTTTTTTTTTTTTTTTTCAGTAAAGTAAAAAAGTAAAATAAAAGTGTGTAATTTAAGAAGACCAAAGCAATTTTCGCTTTATTTATTTTTAATTTTTAATTTTTTCTTATTATATTGGATATATTCATTAATCTTTTATAACTTTTTAACAAATGTGAAAAACATTTTATGCACTCATTTTATAAAATGTTATATTCTATAAGTTTCTTTTTTGGTATTTAAAATCTGTAAGTAGTATAATATAAAAACAAGCGTTAGAAAATTATTTATCATTTCTTTTAATGTACTCTTTTTAATGAAACGAAAAATAATGCAAAGTAAATTTATTTATTTTTATTTATTTATTATTTATTATTATTTATTATTTTTATTTATTTATTAATTTATTATTAGTTATTATTTATCAGTTTTTTATTTATTTATTTATTTATTTATTTTAATGAACGCTCATTTTACCATCGAAGAAATACAATTTCTTTTCTTTTTTCGAAAAATGAAAAAAATATTTTTTTGGGGGAATCATCGAAAGCTTTGATTGACTTAAAAATAAAATATTTAAATTTTAGAAATCATACAGATCGACTAACCGCAACTATATTTCTCTCGTTTTATGTATACACCTATTTTCTGTGTTAAAAATGTTTATTATAATTTGTATATGTATTTTTTCTTTTCTTCACAAAGATGCATACAGTTTTATTATTATTCATTTAATATTTTAGAATATATAATATGTTATGAGAATCCTTAATGAATATAATTTGCAATAATTTATGTTTTAATTATAATCATTCTATAACACGTTTACATTCGCAGAAAATGATAAAAACACAAATGAAATTTTAATAAATTTATCAACACTGCTACAAAATTTTCTTGAAATTTTAAACGCATAATATATTAATTTTGTAAAAAAATTGTAAATGAAACATCCAATTATATTACAGTAATTACCTTTTAAATTGAATATGCAATTCTCTATGTAAAACTAAAGCAATCTTTATAAGCTGAAGCTCTGACAAGGAATACTGTATATACCCCAAGAGTTCTGTGTATCAAGAGGTGTGTGTAATTTTCTCACCCATAAATAAATTAGCCCTTTCTAGATTAAAAGACCCTATTGATACACACAACTGTTGGGGCATATACAGTCATTTGCAAAAGTTTAAGACCAGTAGCTGATTTTCAGTATTTTAACACATTGCATCATTTGTGCAAATTATTGCGTTATCACACGTGCCGACTGCATCAGACTCATTCTACTGCTATAACTATTCTACGTGCATTCTACTGCAAGTTTATCGCCATGTGTTCATTGGATTTTGTGGTAGAAGGTGATGTGGTGTAATTATTGTAATGGGTAAAAAACCTTCACTTACTGTTACAAAAAGGTCAGAAATATTGACCCTCCTGCATAAAATTGGATTTTCTGAACGACAAATAAATTCGAGGGTAAATGTGAGCAAGACAGCTGTACACCAAGCTATTAGTAAATTTAAAATTTCGGGAAAATTTCTACACCTTAAGATAAGTGGTCGCCCTAGTAAAACGAGTGCACGTGATGATCATGTGATAAGAAGGATGGTTGTACGAGATCCAAGAAACTCCTGCAATACAATTAGACATTCCCTATTAGTACTATTTCAAGACATTTGGCCAAAGATTTTGGTTTATCATTCCATAAACCTGCAAGGAAACCTCGACTTACTCCAAGTATGAAAAAGAAACGAGTGACTTTCGCCAGGCAATATCAGAATTGGACAGTACAACATTGGAGTAGGGTCTTATTTTCGGATGAGTCAAGTGTGCAGCAATTTTCTGCACATGCTACAAGTGTTCGCCGCCCAAGGGAAAAAAAGGTATGATGAAAGATATACGATTCAAACTGTGAAACATTCTCCAAGCCAAATGATATGGGGTGCAATGTCTGAGTCTGGTACTGCTAGTCAGTATTTTGTGCCACCTAAAACAACTATGAACGTAAAGCAGTACCTTAATTTGTTACGTGAGAAGTTGAAGCTTCATATGCGTGTTCATAAATGTTCAATTTTCATGCATGATGAGGCTCCGTGTCACAGGGCGAAGATTGCCAAGAAACATTTGAGGGCACATAAAATCAAAGTGTTTGACTGGCCAGGTAGCAGCCTAGATTGGAATCCAATAGAGAATCTGTGGTGTATTGTGAAAAATAAAATCGTCGAAAAGCAATCATCCACTGCTACGGCACTTGCTGAAGCAATAAAGCATGTCTGATGCACAGACATTTCTAAAGTTCATATTTATAGCGTCTCTTAATTATGGCATGCCTATGAGAATTGCAGAAGTTATTAGCTACAAAGGAGATCCTACAACATACTGACTTTAATTACAGTAAGTAACCATGTACAGTCTATTTTGTTCTTTTATATGTAAAATATGTGTGCTATTTTTGCAGAATTCCATTAAATCTGATTTTTCTATGGGTGTTCTTAAACTTTTGAAAATGACTGTACAGTATTCTCAATGTGAACAATCATATATTGGTCAAACAAAACGTAAACCCAAGTTTTGCTTTAAAAAACAAATGAGTTATATTCAGAAACAAGAAATTAAAAAATCGGCCATTGCTAAGCATTGTTGGGAGAGTAACCATAATTTCAGCGTTAGTTCAGCTAAAGTAGTTTGTTAGCCTAAAAACGTACATGAACTCAATTTTCTAGAAGCTTTCCATATTTATAAAAATCTTAAGGATATCATCTATTGTGATTTTGCTGCACCCCCTTTCTCGGATTGTTGGAAAATTTACATAAAATCCACATCTTCGTAATTATTACATAACTTTCTTCATCTCAAATTCCTATTGGTTTACAGTTCCAGTATCCTAATTTCTTATTGGTTGCTACTCTAACTCTATAAACCTTTTCACTACCTATATATATGAGCAAAAATCCACTTCGTCATTCTGAACAGATGACGGTACGCTTTACGCTACCAATACTGCAGTCTGCACTTAAAAAATTTTTACATTGTCTTTTTTAACTTTGTGTATATACTGCTAAAAAATAAAGAAAAAGACTTTATGTATTCATGTTAAACCCCTTAATATACACTGGCAAAAATATACGCAAGTGGCATTTACCTCCAAGATTAATGGTGATATTTTGAATCCATTAAACAAAAACTAAAACAGGAAATTAACTAAATAGGTGATGCTTGTTGTAGAAAAATAGAAAAATAAGAGGACGTAAAAATTGTCAGTTAAGAATACGAATTGTCTATTGACAATCATTGAAATGCAAGGAAAACATGTTGAATTAATTCTTAACTGCCGTCAATAGTAAAGAGTTAATAATTATTTTCTTGTATAGCTTTATTTATTTATTTTAAAAATTATTTTAACGATACTTTAGTCTTAAAAAATTACTTTTATAAATATAGTTTAATTAAGAAACTAACTATATTTTAATAAAAATTAGAAAACTAATCGTACAGTTTCAAAGAATTAAACTAACCAAAAACTAATAAGTACGATTAAAAATGTCCAATGTGCACTTCAGGACATTTTGCAATAATTTATCTGAAAAATGTAGTTTGTAAGTTGTTGTTGCAGTGGATTATTTTGTTTGCTCATGAAGATTCAACATTATTCGACACCATTAATAAATATCAATTTGGTTAAACATTTATACATATATTTTTGAAGGCGAGTATTGCCAGGATGAAAAAAATTAATTAATTTTTAATTTGAAAATATCGCATATTTTCCAAAGAGCATTGTCTGACCAATCTTAAGTGTAATATGTTTAAACAATCTAAAATGTATTATACTCACGCATGTATTTGCATTTTACATTACTACCTTATGAAGCTTCGATAAACATAATAGCGTTACTATTCTCATTTATTTTAACTTTTTTTCTTAAAAAATGTCCGGTGCGAAACAATAAAATTTTCTTCTAACTCTTGTATGATCCTAATTTTATTTTCTAGATTTACAGATAACCCCCTAACACATTTTCGGTTGTAACTCTGTGAATACTAAAGATAAAATATACGAAATGTATATTTTTCCGCACTTCCAGACTCTCAGAAATTCAAATAGGAAGTCAAAATTGGGTATTGATGTTGAAAAAAAAAAGTTGGCGCTCATTTAAATATGTAGATTACCCCTAATTCAACATTTCACTTTATTTTCAAAACGTGCACTTAATTTCCTGTTGAATGTTGTTTATTAGATTTTTCTGCGTCAATTATTAACGTAATAAGAGCGGGTTTTACTTTCTTTTTCTCCGACTATATATCATTTTTATAACAAATAAGTACAGCATTGTAGTCAATAAATAGGTTTTGATACAATTGCCGAAATATATGGACAGCATTTATATTAAGAACATTTTAGCTATTTTACAGAGCATTCAATATAATGAAATTAACACGGGGAAAAATGTAAAAGCAGGTTTCTCTAGAAAGTGACGAGCATAAAATTAAATTTGTTTATATCGTTACAGAAACAAAATATCCGATGCTTCATGTAATATGAAATGTGGCCGCTGATGATTATTTTGAAAAGGATTATATCCTTATTTGAAAAGGAAAGCAAATATTTAACGAGGTATCCGTATTAAGACTCCATAATTTTTAATGTCTGTATGGCTATCTAGATAAAGATATCTGTTACAAAAAACAACGAATGACGTGAAATTTTGTACAGATATTTATAGTGTAAGTACCCCGTGACTGACACTTTTAGAGCAATCTTTGATGATTTTAATGTTCTACTCATCAGAAAATATTTTTAGAAATCTTAAGTTAATACATATGGCATGAAAAACATTCAGAACCATGTATATGTTAAAATATACACATCTGATAACAATTATATTTTTTTAATGAATTTTCATTTGACACCCACTCAATGTTCCAGTAATTGACACTGCCAGTTTTTCCTTTTATTAGTAAATAGCACCCTTTGCTCCAGTGTTTGACATAAAATGTTAAAATTCTTATATGTAAAACATATGATTTTATTAGTTTTCTTATTTAAAGCAAATCCACGATAAGAATGAGACAATTCGATTGGCTAAGCTAACGCGAGAAATTTGTAACATGCAAATTTTCACACTATCAGCAGAAAGTAGGTCACGCACACTTTAAAATAAGATAAGACTTTGATTGTTGCTGCTGCACGGTTCACCATGCCAGCTCATTTATCAAACGCTGTTCGAAAAAAAATTGTACAAGTCTATAATTTCGATGCCGGAAGATGCCAGATTGTAGTCTTTAAACATTTTAAAAAGCGGAAAATTTCAAAAGCAACGATATATCGTCTTTTAAAACAGTACGACGAACAAGGAAATATTGAAGTTTCTCGAAATTTCGGAAAAGGAATCCGGAAGAACCCAACTCTTGTAACGAAGGTTAAGAAAATCGTGGAAAAGAAACATGATATTTCAGTGCGCCAAATCGCCCGGAAATTGAAGATATCTAAATCTTATGTGCACGAAATCGTAAAAAAGGATTTGAATTTAAAAGCTTTTAAGAAAAAAGCGTTTCCAAAATACATAAAAGATCAAAAACAACGAGCAAAGAAGAACTGCTTAAAAATTTATCGGAAATTGATTCCATCTGGATCAGGACTGAAACTCGTCATTGATGACGAGTCTTATTTCATGTATGATCCCAATTCTGCTGGTGGTAGTAAGTACTACTATTCTGCCTCACCAGATTCTGTTCCCGCAGAATATAGAATCAAACCTAAGGCGAAATTCGCCAGAAAAGTGATGGTGTGGCGCGCCATGGATGAGGATGGGAATGTGTAGAAACCGGTGTTCTTTGAGGGAACTGTGAATGGTAGTGCAAACAATGTATACTTGCAACAATGTATAAAGAGAGTACTGATACCCTTCATCCTCCAGCATCATCGGAAGGAAGATATTTTGTTCTGGCCCGATATGGCAACCAGTTATTACACAAAAGAAGTGATCGAATATTTGAGGGACCAGAAGATCGATTTCATACCCAAATCGGAAAAGCCGCCTAACGTCCTACAAGCAAGAGGGATAGAAAAATTCTGGGGAATTATGAAATGTAAATATTCCTACGAGAAAGAGAAGCCCATAAACTTGGCACAATTCAAGAGGATTTATCATCGTCTCCTTAAATCAGTAACAAAAGAAACTGTACAAAACGCCATGACGACGGCTAGAAGCAATCTTTGCAAAATGGGACTTAAAGGTGTATATTCTTCAATTTAAAGTATCAAAAAAGATTTAAAATGTTTTTTTGTCAATTTCATGCAAGTAGAACTCATGTAAGTAATATTTTGTTGAAAATAAATGAGAATCAAGTTGTCTCATTCTTATCGCGGACGCGCTTTATTAAATATTTCGGGATAGATGTCAATTACTGGAGCATGCCAATCACCTACCCTATATGACAAGTACGTAGCTGAAATTATTCATTTCTTTGTCTATATAGTGGTAATGATTAATTTATAAAAACATGCAATATAATTTTTTACCACTGCTGTCTATGGATCATTTTTTAATTACATTATAGTATGGTTACACTGATTTTATTACAATGAAAGTAACAAAAAATATTAATATGATAAATGACTAAAAGCATGGTATATGTAGAAAATGGTACGCATATAATACTTCATTTATACGCGGTTATACGAATACAGTGTGCATCATGGTTGCTAACATGTGGATATGTAATTTCGGTAGACATTAGACAAGTAAGAGTAATTCTGTAGTGATATATTCATATGTGTGAAGAAAACAAATAGTGAATAAAGTAGCACCGACGCAATACCATCCAGTAGAGAATAAAATTGATTTTTCTGTGTTATAGCTGGCTACATTAAAGTGGTTGTCATCAGGTGCATTAAATATTTACAACTTAAAAGATTCCTCTAGTAAATCTAAGAACTAGCTAACAGTCTGCCATGTTCCTCCCGTGGAATAGGGGGAAAGGATGGTAAAAAAAACGACAAATATAAAAGGGAAAATTGTCATAAGGTACATTGATTGAAGTTGCACGAAGCTCTGTTATTTATTGCATTAATACTTAAAAAAAAAAAAAAAAAAAAAAAAAAAAAATCTGACAGACTGTTTATTAGGGAATAATATGCTAATATATTTTATCAAAATTTTACAGATTAATCTTAAGCTACATGAACAGAAATATTTTTAAAGTTATAGTTTATAACATTATGAAGCTGAACGTTAAATGAATGGGGGATAAAATGAAGGAAGATTTACGAAGGTTAGTGTGTTCTTTCGACCCGAAGCAATTTTTGAGAGTTTATTGAATTTTATGGTGTTTATTTAAAGTTTTGTAATTATTACACACACATATAGACATATAGACATTTATACAGATCAACCGCAAAAAACATGATTTTCGGAATCAGGTAACCTCAAAAGTGTAAATATAACCAAAACTTAATTTTGAAAATTTCACACAATTTTTTTTCTGTGCCATATACATGGGTAAGAGAAAGGTAAAAATATAAAAATTGAATGGATATTTATTCTTGTATATCGAGTTATAAAACAACAGCACAATCAATTAAACTTCTGTTCATTTTTATTTTGTATAAGTGAAACTTTTCAAAAAATCTTTCACTTTTAATTTCTGGATAAATGTTATTAAAACTAAAAAAAATTCTTTGTAATTTTTGTTTGTGAACGGATTACAGAAAATCTTATTAAAAAGGAAAAAGATACGAAAAATTTATATGAAAAGTTTTTCTTTTCTTTTCTTTTTTTTTTTTTTCTGGATTGTGATAATCTTATTGATATAAAAAACAACAAAAGGATTTATATACTTTATAGTGTAAAAGATTCATTATCTTTAATTATTTATTTTTACTACATTACCAATAACAATACAAAGATTTTTAAAAGTTTAAAATAAGAAAAGTAACTAAAATTTATTTCTTAATGTATAGGTCTGAATACTTTTGTCCTTTAAAAATCTTAAATCTAGATTTTATTCAAATTCTTGTTCATTTTAAATTGTTAATCTTTTCTACTTTTAAGCGATTTAATCTTTTCCATTTTTATACAAGTTAATCTTTTCCATTTTTATACAAGTTAATCTGTTCAAAAAAAAAAAAAAAAAAATGTTTTAAGTTGTCTTTTTTTTCTAAAGTAACTAAAGACTGTTATAAATTTGTGTTAAAAAATATTTAGTTATATAAAGTAGTTTAAAACTTAACGTTAACTTTTTTAATTAAATTATTTTTAAATAAAGTACTATTTTTATAGCTTGAGTAATTTAACCCTTTGACACTTTTTTTTTTTTTTTAATTTTTTTTTTTTTATTTTACAGTAATTAGAGACTATTCTTTAATTCTTATTGAATATTAATTTTGTTTACATTTATCATACTATACATTTTAATAAATTTTTCAATTTTAGTACCCCGTCATACTAGATGTATTGGGATCTTAGGTAATCGTGAGAATTTTCAATCTGGAATTTATGAGTTTTTCTTTTTCCACATTGTCGGATGTGAGGAACCTGAAAATAACATAACTGATATGGCATCCTTCTATAGTGTGTCTCTGTTACTGGGTTAGTTTGTTAGTGTGTAAGATATTTAGTTTATGCATACAATATCTTGAGAATAAATTATTGTAAAAAGGCCGGACTAATTTTAAAATATCACTTATGACATTTGCAAGAACCCTATTGATTTGCAACATTATGCTTTAAAAACTTTGTTATTAGAAATTTATTGTGTTCATAACATGGGAAAATCGGGCAAAAATTCACGTAAATGTGAATTAAAAGGAAAAAAAAAAAAATATATATATATATATACAGTACCCGCCACTTAATAAAATCACTGGTTAATAAAATCAGCCGCTTAATCTGATTAAATTGTTGGGTCCGGAATCAAATCAATACAAACCGCCGCTTAATAAAATCAGCATCGCCGGTTAATAAACTCAAAAAAAAAAAAAATATCTTTAACAGTGAAAATGGTCATGTATGTAAGCTAAACAACGAATTATATTTTCTCACCGGGTTGTTGAAAAGAAAAAAAAAGACGCAAAACATACAAGCCATCACATTATTACTTTTTGTCAAAAATTTTACGCCACAAACAAAAGAAAGAAAAACACTTCAAGGAATGACTATTGCCGATGAGTACTTTTTTTTCTGTTTATAAATATTCAAATAGAGTTTCTTGTTCTTATTTTGTAGCAACTTAGCTTCAAGAGATGCAAGCAGACTTTTTTTTATTTTGAAGGTAAAGCGTAAAATTTTAGTAAAGTATGGATCATTTTCTTCAAATGTATAGTCAAAGGAAGGCGAAATCGAAGCTTGAAATTTCTCAGTTTTCTTCATGTAAACATAAGAAGAAAGATAATATTAGTGCCTAAATTGTACCAAATGGAAGAGTGAACTGCAAGCGAAAATGAATAGGAAAAGCAAAAGTCATCAACGTAGCACTTCTAGATAGGCACAAGAGTGCCAGGTCGAAGAAAATATCCGTCTTTTACGGAATTTTGTCCTTAAATCCTGAAAATTTTACATGAAAGATAAGTAACAAAAATTCCATTCCTACGGATGGCTAGTTGATAGATGGAAGAACGAAGAAGAATTTTTTTCTATATTTAGGTAACGAATACTCTTTTATTGAGTTCGGGCATGTTCGTCGGATACAAAAATCAGCCGCTTAATAAAATCATTTTGATGAAAACAAACGTTATTTTATAAAGCAGCGACTACTGTATATATATATAAATGCCGCACTTGCTTTTAAATATCGATTATGAAGTGAGATGAACATCTTAAACTATAAATATTCTACTTTGAAAATTTCGTTAACTATTCAATATTTACGACTTTCTTAACACTTACGCGACCGCATGTTTTTGTCATTTTGACAATAAGGTCCGCCTGCGGGCGTATTTGTATCCATAGTATACTTGATTGTTTAAAATATGAATATTGGGTATATTCTTGAGAAATAAATAACACACCAACATCGAAAGAAACGCCCGATGTTGGAGTTACAGATTTTCAAATGACGTGAATCTACGTCAGCGGTTGCGAAAGTGTTAACAAGGGCAAAAGTTCGCTTAATTTTTCATTTTGGTGTACAATTATGTCAGATCCTTTTTAAAATATTATTCATGATACTTATTTGAATAACAATATGTCTACGAATATTTTAATTAGTAAATTTCGTAGGCAATTCGAAATTAAAAATCTTCTTAACAATGCACAATAAAGCAATATTTCCCATAAACTTGTATTACTAGAATCATTTCAGTGAAAGTAGTATAGAATAGCATGTGAACTAAAATACAAAGCTGCCTCCCCTCTCCAAAATAAATAAATAAATAATAACAAATAACAAATTAAAATGAGTTAAATGTATCGAATTGAAGGTTGATAATAAGAAAAAAAACTTTGAATGAACACACACACACACAAAAAAAAAAAAAAACTTGCAATAATTGTTTTGGATTGAAAGGAAACATGGCCCTTCGTCAGCGAACAATGTACGTACCGAGCAAATTAACCTCAGAACAAAGTAGTTGCCGTTTTTTCCGCTGCACTCGTGCCTACACAGCGTGGTGCTCTTCTACAATGAAAGGTTGAAAACCTATTAGGTCGAAACTTTCAGTTTGTCATCACCGTGTCAAGCGATCTGTCATTTAACATGTATAAATTATCCGGTAGTAGAGATTTATAGAAAGTCTGTGATAAGGAACTAAATTATGTCCACCTATGCTAACTAGTGTTTCCTTTATTTATGCAAAATTAACCTAAATCTCATTTAGGTAAGAGAAAAAAATAACCACGTAATTACCTTTCACCTCAAGATGTATTTTATATGTATGTAATCGTTTATATTATATCTTAATATATATAAATCTCGTGTCACAATGTTTGTCCTCAATGGACTCCTAAACCACTTAACCGATTATAATAAAATTCGCACACCATGTGCAGTTCGATCCAACTTGAGAGATAGGATAGTTTAAATCTCAAATTATAGTCGCAATTTTAATTTATTGCTAATTATTTGTCTGTTATTATTTGACAGTCACAATTATCTGTTAACTCCAAATGATTCTAACAGATGTCGATACCTTTCGACTGGGTTGAGTAAGTAATCAATAGATGAAAATGAAAGCTGAAATATATTTGGTGCTGCCATCTACACAAAGAATCTTCAACTTTTTAACCTATTAATAAATTTTGTATAATTCAATTATTTCCACTTTTTAAATTTTTGGTGTTAGCATAGCCGGCCACGTGTTACTTAGACTGAAGTGTAAATTGAATTCATATTATAATGAAGATAATACAGTGAAATTAATCCTGTTTTTTACTTATTTGTGCTTCATTGATCAAAACTTTCTAATTTAATCTGTATATATATATAAATTAAGTGTCACGATGTTTGTCCGGGGTAAACTCCTAAACTAAGGAACTGATTTTGATGAAATTTTGCACACTGTGTGCAGTTTGATCCAACTTGAGAGATAGGATAGTTTTTATCTCAATTTATTGTCACAATATTGTTTTATTGCAATTATTTGTTAATTATAGACCTTTATTAAAGTTGCTCCAAAATATCTGTGAGTTCCATTAATTTAATTGTTGCCAAAAAAAAAAAAAAAAAAAAATACGAGTTCATTTTCTTTCGACATAAAAATAAATACATTTAATCAAACGTGAACGTTAAAAAATTATAAAAAGTTAAATTATGCATCTCACGAAAATTGACGTCATAATCAATTTAAAGATTTTATACACATTGATAAAGTGCTAATGTAGTTCTATCATAGATATAGTAATATATATAGATCTCTCATCCCCATGTTATCGTAGAAAGATTTTTGAGGCCGAAAAAAGATAAAAAATAAAAGCTTTGGAAACAGCCATTAAGTGGTATTGAAAAAAAAAAAAAAAAAAAAAGAAAAAAAAAGAAAAAGAAAAGAAAGAAAGAAATATGAATTTGAAACTGTATCTGGAGTCTTCCATTCCCCTTTAGCAAATAAATTATTCATAAATTTTATTTGCTAAAATATTAGTATGTATTCCCGTGTGTATTCACTCGGGGAAAGACGGCCATATTTTGGTAAAAACGTCGTCTTTTCCCAAATGAAAAGGAATAACTTTTTTCTCCCCAATGATCACTCTATTCTATATATGCTATACTATATCTATGAGTTCTATACGCAAGCGAAGTGTGACTCACTGACCGTCTGTGCAGCCAAGAAAAAGATTTCCTATGTTAATTGCCCACTGGATTTTTTGTAAGAAATTATTAAAAATCGAGGAAATTTATTTCCCGATTTTAATCCTTATATTTGGGTATAGATATGTATTAGTTATCGCGGGTGTTAGATTGAATTATTTTGCTGTCAAATTGACAAAATTTTAATTTTAAATTTTTAAACTCTGTCGCCCTTGGCTTTTATTATTATTATTATTATTATTGTTTGGCGATCAAAAGCGTAACACGAAAATATACATGCCAGATGTATGCATTGTACGAAATGTAATATGTATTATTCATTGTACGTATATATGACATGTAATATGTATTGTACGAAATATTGTTTCATATTATTCATTACTCTTTTAATATAAGTTGTTAAAATAACCATGATTTTTGAAAGGAATTAAATATTTTCGCCAGATAATTTGGCGATATTCTTTTTTTTTCGCCAAGGATGACAGAAATGAAATCTATTCCGCTGCAAAATATTAGTATCTTACATCAGATATTTTATTTAGACATTTGAAAACAAATTTGACTTTAAACTATGATAGAATATTTATCACTTTCCTTTTAATTTGTATATTATTAGTATATTAAAATTTAAAAGCATGGTATATAAAAAGTTTTTTTTTTTTTTTTTTTTTTTTTTTTTTTTTTAAATCTTATAATTATTCTTATCTTAATCCTCAATGTTTCCCATCTTTATTGACTTGAATTTACTATTAAAATTTTAACATACTCAAAAACTTCTCATCACTTCGTTAAAATACACTAAACTTTTCCAAAATCTTTTTGTATTTAAAATGATACATGTATTTACTTTAAATGTCCAATATTTCATAAGATTTCCAATTTTAAAGTTTTAAAATATTTATCAAATTTACTTATTTTTCTGGTTTAGCCTTATTGTTTTCCCTTTTATAACTACAGCTGTTGCCCTCTTTAAAATATTTAAAATGATGAGGTCATTTAATAGTAAAATTATCCATTATAGCATATATTATATTTCACTCCTCCATAAAAATTGATTTTAAAATCGTCTGTTTCTTTTATACTTTTATTTTAATAGAATTTTAATAGAATTTAATTTATATATTAGTCATTTTAGCAATTTTATCCAAAGTAGCATTAGAAATAATATATATCACTTCTCCATTAAAATTTATAGGACCCTACAATAAAATTAATTTGTGCTTAATATCAACACTACGAAAATTTTTATCAATCGCTTCCAAATTTTGACCTAAGTTTCAAATCTCAACCCTGTGGGTTTTTACATCGGCTACAACGTTTTCGTCTTTGTTCGTAAATAATAATTTAACTGTACGAAATAGTTTACAGCCGTATAATTCAACGTATAACTTAGTCACAGCAACGCGTGGCCGGGTCTGCTAGTATATATATATATATATATATATATATATATATATATACATATCATATTTGAGAAAACGTTCTACTAAAGAATTCTAGAATATTTTTAAAATTTGTGATATTTAATGTAATAGCCAAGTAAAAATCCGTTTAAAATAAGTTAAAATTTAAATGGATTTACAATAAAATAAATAAAAGCTCTCAGTCAGAAAAATATCAATTTAATAAATCTTCTATTAAAATTTAAATATGATTCCACTACTTATGTTCTTGTGTGTATATTTATATATTATCTGAACGTATATTCAGTGAAAGATTTAATTAAAGAAAATGATCATTCTTATACATGAGAAATTTTCAAACGTATGCTTTCCCAAAAGCTCTTAAAGGGATTACGTTACTCTCAATAATCAGAAACGTAAACTTTTTAAAATTAAGAGCATTAAAGTAACTCTTATTTTGGAAGATTTCATGTTAAATGCAGGAAATTCTTTATTTCCTTTTATTTGTAAAAAGCGTATGATAAATGAACTTAAAATCGATAGTTGAGTGTCCTAAATGTTAAGTTAAATTTCTAAATCATTGTGAATTATCTAAGTAAGACATCATTCATTGTAATATGCGTATTAAATGGCAATATGTTAATAAAATTTTATTTTGTAAGAACTTTAAAGGAATTTAACAGTTTTTTTTTTCTTTTTTTTTAAATATTTACTATTGTTTCACTTAAATTTAAATTCTAAAATAGTTGAAAAATGTTTTACTGCCTATTCTAAACAAGTAAAATCTCTTTTTTCATATAACTTTCGGATTTGTAATAGAGAAATATTCCAGTTTTATTTATGACACCTAAATTCCACAAGAATCCAGTTAGATTTAGGTTTATATGTTGCACTAGCAAATAATATTGGTAAATGTTTAGATGTAAAGTTACAAACCTTTTTGAAAAAAAATCATGAGGTTTTGAAATTTAAATATAAAAACACATGTTATTTTTGGCCCATTTATAATAGTAATGATTTAATTAATAAAATTACTTTTACAATTTCTTCTATTCAAAGCTTTGATTTTGATAATTTATTTTGTAATATTCCCTTAAATTAGCTTTATGATATCATTCAAATGTTTTAATAATTTTTATATTGAACATGAATTAAATATCACTAGAAATTTATTTCTCAGTTTACGTCGTTTTTGTTTAAATAGTAATTTTATTCTCTCTTCATATAGGAAGGTTAGTTGTTTGATTGGGTTTTACGTCGCACTAGTGCTGCGCAATGAACGACGGTCTGGGATTCACCCCTAGAGGTGGTCCGGAAACATGCCATCAAAATTTTGATCCTACACTGAGAGAATGGCTCCCCAGCTTCGATAACCCCCAGAGGTATAATTTTAATGGGAACATGAAGAACATTACGGTCATGACAGAATTACATGCACCAGCCACCATTATTTTACGGTCTTTGGCCGGCTTGAGTACCGAACCCGCAATCTTCCAATTACTAGCCCGGCATTCTACCGACTGGGCTACCACAGCCCGTTTTCAGATAGGATTTTTAAACAGTCGCATGGTATTGATATGGAGACAAATTAGTTTTCTAGTCTTGCACATCTTTGCTTATTATTTTTCGAATATAACTCATAATTAGTTCTGCATCATACTATAGGTATGGGGAACTTAGGTAATCGTGAAAATTTTCGACCTCGGTTTTTTGACTTTTCTACACGTTTTGAGGTGTGAGGAATCCGAAAATGACAAAATTTCCATGGGGTCTGTCTGTAGGGTGTCTGTTAGTCTTTTAGTCTGTTAGTGGGGAGTCCGTTAGTTTCTTAGCCTGTGTACACGATATCTCAAGAACAAATTGTCGCAGAGAGGTCAGATCAGTTTTAAAATATTACTTTCGACACTGGCAAGAACCCTATTCATTTGCAACATTCGAATTTAAAAACTTCGTAAGTTATTAGAAATTTACGATTTTCTTAACATGGGAGAATAGGACAAAAATTCATTTAAACGTGCATTAAATGAAAACTTTTTACTGTAAAAATGTCAGACCAGTTTTAAAATATCAGTTTTGATGCCGGAATGAATATCAGTAACTATAAATATGCTACTTTGAAAATTTCGCAAGTTACTGGAAATTTACGAATTTCTTAACATGGCAGTATAGGGCAAAATTTCACATAAACGTCAATTTTGAGAGATATTTTCATCGTAATGATGTCGGACTACTTTTGAAATATTATTTAGGACACTGGTATGAATATTAATGACTATGAATTCTCCAATATAAAGACTTCGTAAGTTATTGGAAATTTACGAATTTCTTAACATGTCAGAATAGAGCAAAATTTCACATAAACGTCAATCTTGAGGGATATTTTCAGCTTAAAGATGCCAAACCACTTTCGAAATATTATTTAGGATACTGGCATGAATATCATAGACTATGATTTTTCCAATAAAAAAAAATTCGTAAGTTATTTGGAATTTACTATTTACTAAATACATTAGACAACTTCAAAATTAAGTTTATGATATTTGTTTGAACATGATTGAATACAAATATTCTACTAGGAAATTTTAGTAAATTATTCGTAATTTACGATTTTATCAACATAGCGAAATTGTAAATTTTTCATATAAATATGAATTTTGAGGTTTATTTCATTGGAAATAGTAGCATGAAAACTAAACAACAGAATTGACCCTGATAAAATAAATTAATAAATTAGAATAAGATAATTATATCGAAGTGAACGGTGGATAGCCTATTAGGCGGGGATTTCATTCTGTCACTGTATCAAGCTTTGGTCAAATTCATTTCTTTCAACATGATTATAATATGTCTCGAACTAGAAATTTCTGAGAACATAAATATGATGGGGAACTGAGCAGAGTCCACCTATGCTAACTAGTTTTAGTTTGAATGTTTTTCGTTACATTGATGATTTGATTGCTTTTAATACAGATTTCAATAATATTTTAAATTAATTATGTGCAGATATTTTAATATTAAATAAGACTAATACAAATAATTTTGAAGCTGATTTTTTGGATATATATTTTCTTTAAACATATATATATATATATATATATATATATATATTACACACTGATTTATATGATAAGGGTAATAACTTTAATTTTGATTTCAACTGTATGCCACACTGGCTTTATAATTCGAACCATAAAAATTACATAAATATAATAATTAAACAACTTTTAAGAATCAAAAGATTATGTAATTCACATTTTAACGTCAGTAAGCAATTTATAATCTTCAAGCACATTTGATTTTTAAGAATTAATATCCTTTGAAGTTTATATTAGACAAGAGATGCAAAATTTTAGTTTTATTTACGTGACAGCTTCGTAGCATATGAACTTGTCTTTGATTGGTGGTCCTTGTAGATGTAATGTTTGAAGTTGACAACTTAAAACCTACTAATTAGGGTTGTTGTCTTGCTGATGTATGGATACAAATGGCGTACTGCCGACTGTTGTAATTAAAATTACACATTTAGATATGTATATAGATACATAAATGATTTTCTATTTAAGTATATAGCTATTTATGTATAAATATTTTTTGTGGTAGAATAATGGAAAGTAATTATTAATCTGTATGTAAATATTTGGATAAAAAAAAAGTTTGTTTCTTTTAAATAAGTATAAGATAGCTTTAAAAGTGCTGCTTGTAAAATTGAAGAAGAAGGAGAAGGGAAAGAAATGAGATAGGGATCTCTTAGACTGACTGGCTACCCAGTTGACATTATAGAACAAAAAAGCAAGACGATAGTTTATAGCAGTCATAAAATTTGAATGGAGGATCCGAAGAAACATTCCATGCTAGGGGAACTATAAGCGACCCTCACATTCTCTCTCTACGGATATGCTACTTTCGACGGGTATCTTAGAAGTGCAAGATATGTTTCGGGAGCAACGTATCGGCTGCGGCGATAGTGATGAAATACTCCGGTGATCCTGCTTCATCCCGCATCAACTGCCTTTGAATTTTTAATCTCAAAATATGAAAGATATGAGCGACCAGAAGAGCTGGCAAAATACTTACGATTTGCCTCTGGAAAATATTTATCGTATGGAGCCTTCAAATGTTCTCCCTATTCCTGGATCCCGAAGTGCCCTAGAATTGTGAAATCTAAGTCCTCTATGGTTTGCTTGAGAGTTATTATAAAGAGGAAAGATGGAGAAATCTCACACTACCGTTTACGATTGCATAACATCTATAATTCGTCTCTGGGTGAGTCAAAATTTTATAGTCTAAGGAAAAGGAAAATATTTTATTTTGTAACTACCCCCTTTTCCAAAATCCTTCAATTATGTCTGAGTGCTACCTAAAGTGGTTTTGAATGAAATTAAACTTGAACTAAATTAAATATTAGTTTTGCATAAGAGACAAAAAAATTTAATAAAATAGGTAATTAACGAAATTTTTTGTCTGTCTATTAATTAAGGAATAATTTATTTTGGAAAACTTATTTTAATTTGAAATTATTTCATAATAAATAAATAAATTTTATGACCCATTAAAACTATTTAAAGAACTTGGGTGTAATTTCCAAGTATAGAACGCAATGTACGACACAGTTTGGAGAATGTCTTAAATTAACAATTTCTCTCCAACACCGACCTGGAATTGAACTGAACACCCATAGACACGGAAATAAGGACTGCGGGTTTTCATTTTCACAAAGTTTTCAAGTCTAAACTACAATGTCTATAACTTCCACTTAAACAACTGGTGAGTGCTTTAATTGTTCTTCCCAAATAGGTACAGGTAGGATTATGCCCTTGCTAGCAGGTCATTTAACAATTTATATATATATATATATTTTTTTTAATAAAAATTAAATTTATGTTACAAATTTCTTTCATTTTATTATTAAAATAAATTTTTGTTTATTTTCAAATTTAAAATACATAATACTGTTTTATCAAAGAAATTACATCCCCGGTTGTTATAATTTCAATGCTTATAACTATTCTATTGCTTAAAAGGTTTTTGAATATAAATTTGGAGTGTGATAGCTTGCATATCTTCTGAAACCTGTTAGAACTACATAAGTTCTTTGAATTTCAGTGTTCCCACCTGCTGAAGAAGACAAAACAGCTTGTATTGAATTTTTTGGCTAGGATAGTTTTGAATTTAACCTTTTCTTCTTGTTTATTAACACTGTTAAAAGAATTTTTTATTGTTTTTGTCTCTTATATATCCCATTTCCATTTTCATATATTACAATTTAAATTAATATATACAGTACCCGCCGCTTATTAAAATCACATTCGTTCTGAGCAAAAGTGATTTTATTAAGCGGCTGACTTTTATATCCGAAGAACGTTCCTGGACTCGAGAAAAAAGGTGTTCCTTCCCTGAATTTGAAAAACAATTTCTAATGATACCAAATAATGGAATTAAACATAAGTATTAATTAATTTTTAACAGATAATTATTTAACCGTTGTGATATCGAAAATTATATATTCTAAATTATATATTAGATATCAAAATTTAATTATTTTCCAATTCATTTTATACCTTTATAAAAAGCAAGCTAAAATCTGCGGTTTCTCTTCTTGCAAAGGACCAAAGTCATTCTCTCTCTGTTTCTTTCAATAAATAAAAATAAAAGTAAGAGATGTGGTTTCGCTCGCATAATGTTCTGTGAAGAGCAAATCTATTCATCTCAGTAAAGTAAAATAGAATAAAATATTTCCTGATGTTTCACTTTTGAACATAGAACACATGCATCCGTTCTTTAAATAGAAATTATGTACTTTGTATCGGCTAAAGGCTGAGGATAAAGCTGTAACCATACATTTTTGTGGTTGAGTTTAACGTACTTTTCCAATCTTCTCACGAATTGGTAACGGTTTTTTTTAGAAAAGAATCGCCAATGTATATTTAAAAGCTATACTGATTTATGCGCAACTGAAAAAAGTGGGTGTTGTTCAATTTTCTGTCAGAATGAATTTGGCGATATTTCATATGGTTTTGGTGTGAAGTAAATGAGCCAAACTTTTATCACTTTTACCACTGCTCTTGGATAAGTAAGAAACTGTGCGTTCTCGCAAAAACTCCCCGTGTCCGTCCATCTGTCCATTCATCCATTTATTTGTAAATAAATATTTTTATCTTGATGTTTTCAAAAAGATTTTCTGCTGTAATTCGATAGTATTGGAATACTTCAACAAGAATATTTTTGTCACGAATTTAAAGTAAATAAAGCATTTAAAGTCATTACCTGCTTCCTGGGTGAATTGTCTTAGCAGTGCAAAATCTACGGTCATCACTTTAAATTAGCTTGAACATTCATCTCCATTTTATCAATACATCGCTTCATCAAAATATTAGAAATTTTAGCATCGTCAGAAATTGCATCTATGTCTAATCCTTTCATCAAAGCAAGTTTAACAAACTCTATAATAACCGTTCCTTCTATATAAGAGATTTAAACACATCCCAAGCTCCGATGCGTTTTCTTTTTAGGAAAAATCCTCCTTACTTTGTTAAAAGTCCACGCTTTTCTTTAAAATTTAAAATCTTTCCGTTTAAATATCATGCTTCTTAGTTATTTCAGAATAAAAATTAGAAACTGTCTTTTAATAATTAATAATAATAATAATAAAAAATCCCTGGCGAATTAAATCAAATTTATCACTTATTACCGCGCTTTATAGAATACATTCCTTGAAGTTGTTCCTAAGACAAATGATGGGGCGTGCTTAATTGCTGTAAATGTAAAATATAATATGGTAAATGTAAAATTTTTGACAACGGAGGAATTTACTTATTTATTTTTTATTTAAAAAATAAAAAAAATACAGAGTAAATAAGAATTTGAATAAATGGTATTTTTGCTGCTGAAGAGATCTTTTTGAGTTTATTAACCGGCGATGAAGATTTTATTCAGCGACAGTTTTAAAATTGGTTTGCATTGATTTGATTCCGGTCCTGGGAATTTGGTGAGATTAAGCGGCTGATTTTATTAACCAATGGTTTTATTAAGCGGCGGATACTGTATATGCACACACACACATGTGTGTATAATATCAAGGTTAATGAATTAATAAGAGGATACAATTTACAGTTGAAGCACACTTTGATTTTTAAGACGTATTTTTCGTATGGTCGTACATTTGGTACTTTAAAAATTTCTCTTTTGAAGGAGACGTTAATTACTATTATTTTACAATTCCTATAAATCACTTCCTGGAATATAATTGAAACATTAATGAATCTGGTAGCTCATCTTAAATTTTACCCCTCGAATGATTGGCATTTAGTCCAACTGCCGCACAATGGACGGAAATAGTTACGAAAACGCAATTTTTAGTGTATATAAGTTGGTTGGCTGGTTGAGTTTTACGTCGCACTAGTGCTGCACAGATGGGCAATTGGTGACGGTCTAGGACTTCCCCTAGAGGTGGTCCGGAGACATGCCATCGCAATTTTGATCCTCCACGGAAGGGATAGCTCTCCCGCTTCGGTCACCCCAAGAGGTATATTTTTTTATGGGAACATGGAGGACATTGCGGCCACGACAGATTTTACGTGCACCAGCCATCATTAGTGTACACGACGGTCTTTGGTCGGATCGAGTACCGAACCCGAAATCTTCCAATTGCGAGGCTGGCGCTCTACCGACTGGGCTACCGCGGCCCAATTAATGTGCATAGAAAGTAGTTCATAAGTAAACAATAAAATTTTAGTAGACGATTTCACTTTTATCCCCGAAAATTCTCAAGATAGGTGACATTGAGAAACCTATGCCAATAACACACTCGTGTCAATTAGACAGGCATTCGTGCCAGTCCAATCAGTGTCCAACGAGTATTTTCTAAGAGGTCTGATAAATCTGTCATTCCTTTCACAAAATTTAAGTGATCAGTAGTAAGTACACCACAAAGACATAATTTCGCTGATTCAGGGACAATAATGTAACACCTGTAGCAGTATCAGTTCGCTTTTCAGTACAACAGAACTCTTTTGAGTAAGAAACTTCAGCTTTTATACTCCTGAAGATTATCAGCATATACAGTTACGCTCATCACTGACTGACTCTGTCACGCTTAAAAGGGATAAGAGATTTCCTTGGACTCTGTCTGTGTGTGAACGCAAGTTGCCACCTAATTTTCATACTTTAGTTAATTTAAAAAAATCAAATTTTCCGATCGATAAGCTGTTTAATCCGACGGATTCGGAAAAAATCGACCCTTTCATTTGGTACCTTATTTGTAACGAATTTTTGATTAGATTTTTTTAAATTAATTAAAATATGAAAATAGACATAGTTTTAAAATAGACATTAAATTTTGTTTTCATTTTTTTTCCCAGCGTAAAATAAAATATGCTTTCACATGAATATATATATATATATATATATATATATATTAAATATTAAATTTGCGCATGCATAAAATTATAATTATTTTAAATTTTATAGGTAACGAAGAGATAAATAAAGTTGAAACTTACATAAATCATATGTTGCTGGCAAATAAATTATTTGAAGTGAGAAATAAATAAAATGAAATGATCATTTTTCATCGGGCACCTTAATCGCCGTACAACTAACTAGTTTGTCAACATTTCAAGTCAATTGTAAACCAAAAGCCAATGAATCATTTCGAAACCTTCCTGAATTCCGACTCCACTTGAAGATATAGCGTCAGAATTTTGGCAACACTAAACTACTATTTGTTGCCACATTTTGTTGATCAATTCATAATAATGTTGCTAAGTTTGTCGCCAAGGCTTACCATCATAGGATCACTTAATAGCACGTTTTTATTTTTCTTGTGTTTGTAAAACTACCTTTCTTAAAAAGAAAAAAATAAAAAAATAAATAAAAAATCTTTAAATAATTAAAAAATCATTTCTCATTAAAAATATTCTTAATAATAAATATCTGTTTTTTACTAATTTTATTTCAAACCGAATTTAATTATCTTTAATGTTCAAGTTAAAAGGACTATGTTTAAATTTTGATATTAAATATATGGAATAGATTTTGAAAAAAAAATTATATATATATATATATATATATATATATATATATATATATAGATATAGATATAGATATATATATGTGTGTGTGTGTGTGTGTGTGTGTGTGTGCATTATTTTTGAAAAATGTTATTTAGGGGAAAATAATGTTTACGTATAGCAATACAAAATCTTCAGAAATTAAGATTCAACAATTTAAGAAAGCGTAAAATTAAAAGAAATATAAATTTATGAAATGAAATAACGAGTACTTTAAAAGAATAAAAAGTGCATGGTATAATATATGGAATGTAAAATGTTTAATATATTAACAATAAGTTAATACAAATTAAATGTTTTCTAACGAAATGTATCAAAAAGAATTTTATAAATATAGAATTTATATCTTATCTCTTTGAAAAAGCAATTGCCCCTTTTAAAACACTTTCGTTAAAAGTAATAAAACGCTTTTTTCCGAAGAAATTATTGCTACTTTCTTATTTTAATAAACTTTTGTTTCATTTTATTCTTTAAAACATATTTTGCAATTAATAACGGTTAAAAATATGTGTGATAACAAAGAGATTAGTTCAAGAAACAAATACTATATTAAAAGTGTCGAAGTTAAAGTGGTTTTTAATGAGTTTTTACTTGAAAGTTAAAAACACATTACAGTTCTGGAAACATATATCGTATTAAAAATGTTAAAGTTTTTTTTTTTTTTTTTTTTTTTTTTGTACATGTTTTCTTGAAAGATAAAAACAAATTATAAATTAATATTTCAAAACACGGGAATAATTTTAGTCTTTGTTTTTTATACATAAACAAATATATATGTGCCTCAATTATTTTAACCATTTGGAAATAAACGATGTTTCATCATATGAGAATAAAGTTTAATTGAACAAAATGTGAAGTTTAACATATATTATTTTAATATTAAAAATGTTACAAATAAATTTTAAGCGGGCATACTTTTAAATATAATTTTTTAAAAAAGAGCATATTGGAAGCAAATGCGTTTGTGTAACTTTTCAAAAAGATATTGTTTTCATTTAAAGCAGACAATTTTTACTTTTTGTACATCTATATGTAAAGGAAGTATTGTAATTTTGGTTTACGAAATGAATTTTGTAATACGTATATTCTTAATTCTCATAGAGTATTGGAGATTTATATTTGTGATGGTCGTGATGTCTATAATTACGCCGCCCATTTTAGTTATGACTCAGGCTCTTCTTTTAGAGATAATGCGATTTTACATGATTGAATAAAGTGAAAGTTAATACATTTGTTATAGGTCACCGTAACACGCACTTTATAGATTTTGGTGGATCTAGCACTTACAGGTATTTTAGAGGGACACAAAGAAAAATTCTTTATGATTATGGCGTAAGGGCTCAAACTATTTAAACTGTAGTAACGTTTTATATAAATAAGTAAAGTAAGTGAAATTATATGTAAGTTTTTAATGTAATTTTTTCAGGTGATAATTAAGAAATTATAGTATTTTATGGGCAGGAAAAGATTTATGATTAAGCCATAACTAGGATATGACGAGGCGTTTCATTTTAAACACATAAAATTTAATAGATGACTACGACAATTACAGATGAAATACACAAGTAACATAAACGACTACATTTTGAAGATTTATCTGTTCTAGCAGAGATAAAAGTAAAAAGGAATGAACAGATAATTGATTGGACAATACAGTTTACAGGTACATGTACATTTACGTGACGTCACTTACCACAAGACCAATAGATTTAATCAGGAATACAATGGCGAAATACACCACAACTCTCCTTCCCTTAATTCCGTATACCATACCTGATGGGAGGTTTTCTTACTCTAGATGATCTTCTTACAACCTGTTCAGAAAAATACAAATTAGTATTTTTAAGTTTTGAATGCTCAGATTTTAGTTCATTATTATTTACAGTACTGTTGATATTTTTATCACAGTCAATTTCTCCAGGCTTTGTAGACACAGATCTACTGTCGGTTGGCACTGGATCTGGTGTAATGGAAGGATTGGTTGGCACTGGATCTGGTGTAATGGAAGGATCGGTTGGCACTGGATCTGGTGTAATGGCAGGCCTCCTACCAGACTTGGATTCTCCATTGCTTTGTAGGTGTGGACGCTTGCTATCGGGAACCATGGAAATATTTGCACCAGGACTTGTAGTTTCCTCCAGTTGTACTCTGGAACCTACACTTTTCAGTTGATCAACGTGTCTTTTCCATACACTTGAACCTACTTGAATTTTGTAATGCAGTTTACCTAGTCTGGCAATTACTTTACCTATTTTCCATTTATCTCCTGATGTGTAATTGCGTACTGCAACTTTTTCATTCACTTGGAATTTTTTATCTTTTTCTTGTTAAAAACATTTTTATGTTGTTTGTTTTCAATATAATTTTTAACATTTGGTACAAGTAAATCCAGTTTTGATCTGATATTTCTCTTGAGAAATAATGATGCGGGACTCTCCCCTGTTGTAATATGAGGCATTATTCGGTATTGGAATAGAAATTCGTTTAACTTAAATTGGAGATTTCCGGGTTCTGAACTTAAGGATTTCAATCCTTTTTTAATTATTTGGACATATCTTTCAGCCTGACCATTTGTAGAGGGATGATATGGTGCAGTTAAACTATGTTTTATGCCTTTACTTTGTAGAAAATGTTCGAATTGTTCTGAAATGAATTGTGGCCCATTATCAGACACAAGGGACACAGGATAGCCATAGCTGGCAAAAAGCGAAGAAAGATAGTTTATAGTGTTCTCAGCAGTAGTATTATTAACAATGAACACTTCTGTCCATTTACTATGGGTATCTACTACGATTAAAAACATTTTCCTCATTATTGGACCAAAAAAGTCCACATGTATTCTGTTCCAAGGTGTTGTAGGCCATTCCCAGTGATGATTGTCCATTTTAGGAAGATTATGTTTTAATTTAATACAAACAGAACAGTTATTTGCTAAATTCTCAATGTCTTTATCAATACCTGGCCACCATACAAAACTACGTGCCAGTGCTTTCATTTTAACTATGCCAAAATGGCCAAAATGTAAATCTTCTAAAACTTTTTGTCTATGAACAGTCGGAATTACAACACGATTTCCTTGTAATATACAGTTATTTAATAATGAAAAATCTTCTTGTTTATGTCCGAAAAGTAAGTAATTTGACATCTGTGTGCCTTATATTAAATGCTGGTACATTTCTTTCAATGTTGGATCTCGCTTAGAACTTGCACACAACGTTTTTGTAGTTAACGGTAATGAAGTGATTTGATGAATAAATAAACAATCGGATTCATCAGGGTTGCCAAATAAATTTGGTGACAAAGTTGGTGACACTTTTTCTGGCTGTAGCGAATCGGACGACGGCAGCAGTAAGTCTTCACTACGTAATGGAAGACGTGATAGAGCATCGGCATTTCCGTGCTCTACAGATTTTTTATATTTAATATCATAATTAAATGTTTGTAAGTATAATGCATATCTTTGCATTCTAGCTGCCGAAACTACCGGAATACTTTTTACGGGTGAAAATATGGAAACTAGGGGTTTACTATCAGTATACAGAGTAAATCTCCTACCATATAAAAATTGAAAAAATTTCTTTACTCCAAAAATTATTGATAACGCTTCTTTATCTACATGACTATACCGCTTTTCTGCAGAAGACAAAGTTCTAGAAGCAAAAGCTATGGGTTTTTCGGAGTTATCTGGCATTGTATGCAAAATTACTGCCTAAATTCCATAAGGAGAATCATCAGTGGCTAAAATTAAGGGTAATTTAGTATTACAGTGGGTGAGAATCCTTTTGGAAGTAATTTCCTGTTTAATTGCATTAAATGAATTTTCACATTTTTTAGTCCACTGAAAATTTACATTTTTACGTAATAATTCATTTAGAGGATAAGCAATCGTAGATAATTTAGGAACAAATCTAGAATAGTAAGATACTAAGCCTAAGAATGCTTTTACCTCAGTTACGTTTTTAGGTATTGGAGCATTTAAAATAGCAGAAATTTTTTCTTGCGTTTTGTGTATGCCATTTTTATCAATTTTGTAACCGCACTATGTAATTTCATCATTCATGAAAAAAGATTTTTCTTTATTTATTTTAAGATTATATTCACGTAACCTTTCTAGCACTTGTTTTAATTGCTCTAAATGTATTTCATCCGTTTCCCCTGAGATACATATATCGTCAATAAAAACTAAAATACCCTCTATACCTTTAAAAATTTGTTCTATAGTTCTCTGTCATATTGCTGGAGAACTCGCAATTCCGTATGGTAATTGCGTAACTTAAAATAAGACTTTAGGAGTGTTAATAGTAAGTAATTCTTGTGAATTTTCCTCTAGCGATAAATGCAAGTATGCTTGATTTAAATATATTTTTGTAAAATGTAATCCATCCCCTAAAGTTGCTAATTTATCCTCAATTTTCGGTAGCGGGTATTTGTCAACCTTTAAAAATTTATTTACCGTGACTTTAAAATCGCCGCACAAACGAATTTTACCATTAGGTTTTACCACCGGAACAATGGGTGTTGCCCATTTACTAGTACTAACAGCTTTTATTATCCCTTCACTTTCTAATCTTTCCAATTCTTCATTTACTGCATTCCTTAATGCATACGTAACTGTTCGCGATTTACAAAATATTGGTGATGAGTCTTTCTCTAAATGTAATTCAGCTTTTACATTTTTAATTTTACCTACGTTATTTGTAAATAAATCCGGAAATTCATTCAGTAAATTATTTAAATTTTCCGAGAGTTGTACTTTGTTTACCGGAACAGTTTGTAAATTGTTTGGGAATATATTAAATGTAGTTATCCAATCCCTACCTAGCAATAAAGGAAAACTGTCCTTTTTAACAAAATATAACTTAACATTCCTAGTTTTATTTTCGTAAGATACATTTATTCTAACAAATCCCTCGGGATGGAAAATTTCTCCCGTGGCTGTTTTTAATTGTATATCAGCAGGAAACATTTTATGTTCTGGAAATAATCTCCGAAAACGATTTATCGGTACAGCGGAAATCGCCGATCCTGTATCAAGCTCCATTTCTGCTTTAGCACTATTTTCTATCAAAACCCAAATTTTTATAGGTTTAGTGCCTTCAGATTGTAATGACAAAATGTCTACAGTATCAAGAACATTTACATTTTTCTTTTGAGTAACATTGTTTTGTGCGTTCCGACATACCTTACTCAAATGACCACGTTTCTTACAAATATTGCAAACTGCATTAATAAATTTACAAACATTTGCTAAATGAGAGCTATTTCCACAATGATAACAATGAGTTTTACTTTTATTTGCACTCGCAGTTTTGTTCACGTTTTGTTTACTTAAGTTATTTTGAGAATAATTTTGTTTTGGTTTCCTCACACTAACAGAAACTTTATTCAAATTCAAATTCTTATTGTGTAATTAACTCATGTCATTTTAAGTACTTTGCATAGTTACGGCTTGTTCTACTGCTTTTTCAAAAGTGAAATATTCAACCTGAGACATTAATTTACTTTGGATTGTTTCATTTTTTAATCCGCGTAAAAATTGTTCTAAGAAATTTTCTGACAGCGAATCGCCAGTAAACGCGCAATGTGTTGTAAATTTCTTTAAACGAACACTAAAATCTTGAACTGATTCAGAATCTCCTTGAAAACATTTTCTAAATTTAATGCGTTCTGTAATTTTGTTAGGAATTTTACATAGATGTTTTGTTAAGACATCTACTAATTCAGTGTAAGTTTTTGATTCAGGAAGATCTGGGAACAATAAATTTGTAAGTAAATTATATAATTTCGGTCCAATAAACGTAATTAAAGCACTAAGTTTTTTTTCATCCTTAATATCAAACACTATAAAATTCTGTTCTAATCTTCTAATATAAGTGTCAAAAAACTCAACAGAATCATTAAATTCTTTAAAATTTTGAAACATTTTAATGAAAATATGCTACTCCTAATAATAAAAAGATGCAATCAAATAGAAGAACAGAAAGGAAAAAATAAAATAAATGTATAAATACCTTTATTTTCCTCTCTTTCTCGAAAAAATAAAAAATCGCAGATTATCGCAGATGATAATTACACTCACTGGCGCCTAAATCGTACCTGCCCGCCACCAGACAATGATATTAACTGCTGCTATCTCCGACCGCATAATGATTCATTTCAATAAATAATTTTCTTTATGAAATAAGTAGATTTTGAATAAACACATATGTAGAAGATATTCCGTTCTTTTTTTATGAACTGCAGATTTCATTCTTAATTATCTTCAAGTAGATATTTGTAAATGTATAAGAGCAAAACTTTTTTGCTTTTTTCTTTTTCTTTATTCCTGGTCGCCATTATTGAATTTTATGGGCAGAAGAAGATTTATGATTAAGCCATAACTAGGATATGACGAGGCGTTTCATTTTAAACACATAAAATTTAATAGATGAGTACGACAATTACAGATGAAATACACAAGTAACATAAACGACTACATTTTGAAGACTGATCTGTTCTAGCAGAGATAAAAGTAAAAAGGAATGAACAGATTATTGATTGGACAATACAGTTTACAGGTACATGTACATTTACGTGACGTCACTTACCACAAGATCAATAGATTTAATCAGGAATACAATGGTGAAATACACCACAGTAATCATAGCGATAAAATAAAATATAAACACTTAAACTAAAAAATTTCAAATTTTAAAGTATGTATTTAATTAAATAGTAATGAAATCACAAATTTAGTTTAATTTATTTAAAACACATGCACACATATATCACATATATATATATTGTCGAAATAATATGTGTATATAATATTTCGACAGAGGGAGAAAAACTGCTTTTAAGAAATTATTTTACATTATTTTGGTTTGATAATTCTCAAAGTTTCTTGAAGAATTTTAATTTTAAACAATCTAATTATAAATTTTATTATTTTCCTGCATTTTATCTTTTGTTAAATGCCAAAATTAAAATTATTATTTTATTAAAACCAATTTTGTGATTATCAGATTTTGCATCATATGTCAAAATATCGAACTGAATTATTTTATTAGTAATTCACAAAATCAAATTAAATTAATTTGTGAATTTTTATAAAAAATAGGCAAAAATGTTAAAATTACTTTGATAAAAAACAAGAAAGAAAAATCATGCAGCGCGCATTGGTTAGTAACACTTTCCAGCTGTACTAAATGTACTAACTGTAACTAATTCCCCTGTACATAAACCAGTAGAGGTATAAACTTCATTTTCAATAGGGAACACCCGATAGTGAACTTGAATAACATATATCAGTTTCAAAAAATTCCATAAATATTTACGGGAGTTAAAACATGGGCAGACAGACGGAAATATACACAAAATGAAATAATATTCGCACTTGACAAATGTTAGAAAGTGTTAAAAGCGTTTAATGTAAACAAAAATACAATTCTTGCAAATTTTTATTAATAGCTTTTAATATAAATGAATATTTTTGTGTCACCCTGTAAATCTAATGCTATATTCTATGCAAAGTCATGCTATATTCTATGCAAAGCATTCTTTTGTGCACACAAATAATATATTTCAATTTGATAAAACTTCGTAGAAAGTAAAGTTATTAAAATCTGGTTTACAGAAATATCTCTCATAGAACGCAATGCTTTGGAATACTTTTGAGTGTCCAAGTACATAAACCAGTGGTCATATTTACTCTATTTTCTACAGGAAACATCCAATAATGAACTTGAATAACGTATTTCAATTTCATTAAGATATACGTACAGATAAGATATGAAAATACGGTTTATAGAAATACCTCTCAAAGAACACAATGCTTTGAAATACTTTCGGGTGTCCCTGTACACAAACCAATAGAGGTATAAACTCCATTTTCAATAGGGAACATCCGATAGTGAACCTGAATAACAGATATCAGTTTCAACAAATTCCATAAATATTTACGTGAGTTAGAGTGCGAACAGACAGACAGACAGACAAACAGACAAACCGAAGTCATTAACACTTTTCAACCTTGTTGGAAAGAGTTAAAAAGTACTATAAAAATGAAAATCCGTATCTACATTCCCCTGTTACATGAACTATCAAAACGGAAGAGTATGTAAAGGCAAACTTAAGACAAATTGGAAAATAAAATTAAAATTCTGTTTCCTTTCGTAGAATTTTCCATGCAGCTCTTCACAAATGAAAATGCAAAATAAAATCCAGATATTTGTTTTGAAATATGAATTTAATCAGGTAACTTAATCAGAATTAACTTCGGTTATTTTAGAAATAGTTAATAAAATAATCTATATATTTAAATATTTAGAATAATTCTTGTTTTAAACAGATTCTATAAATTTAAAATCTCTGAATATACTTATAGTCCGCGAGGGAAGAGATGCTATCGTTAAGGTTCGTTTGCCAAGTCACGCAACTAAATTTACTTTTGCGCATCTGTTTAACATGATATTTCTTTTAAAAATTTGCGATGTTCCCCAACAGAGACTTGCACCTTAATTTTTAATACTGAATTCTATTTGTCTGAGTGTGCGCCTACGCTCCAAATCTCGTAAATATGCATGGAATTTCTTGAAACTCATATTTGTAATTCATATTCCCTATCGGAAGTTACGTATTAAAAAGAGAGTAAATACTGCAAATGGTTTATGTACAGGGACTCCAGAAAGTATTCCAAAGCATTGCTTTCTATGAGAAGTATTTCCATAAGCCACATTTTAATGCTTTTATTTTACACAAATCTGAATGAAATTTAAATATGTTATTCAAGTTCATTATATGATATTCCCTTTTGAAAATGAAGTAAACAGAACCACTAACTTGCGTGCAGGGACATCCGGAATTTTTCCAAAACATTGCGTTCTATGAGCGGTAAATAAACCATATTTTAATAATTTCATTTTGCACCCATCTTAATGAAATTCAAATATGGTATTTAAAAACACAAATGAAATTTTTTTCTTTAAAATTTACAGGGCCATGCAGAAATATTCAGTTACACTAAGGACTAATACTGCAAATTTGCTGCAACTGCGTTTTCATTTATATGAAGAGTGTTTACCCTTTTTAACACTTTTTAAATGTGAATATGATTTGAGTTAATGTATCTTTATGTCTGACTGTCCATCTGTCTATGTGTCCGTTTGACTGCAATTTCTCAATGCCCCCTATTTAAAATAGTATTAATAGACTCTGTACAACTGGCTTGTGTACATAGACACCTTAAAAATGCCAATGCATTGCGTTTTAAGTGTTTCTTTTTTTCCTTTTTTTTTTTTTTTTTTTTTTTTAATCACACTTAAATAACTTTATACCACAATACTCATAATGAAATGAACATTTATTATTAATATGCTAACATAATGTTTGAATTAAAATATGATATGCTTAGATTTCAAATTTAGAAAGCTACACTAAAATATTCAGACATATTAAAAACTGTAACTGAAAATTGCTGAAATTGCAATTACGTTTATTTTAATTTTTGTTTGTTTGTTTGTTTATTTCATTCAAACAATATTTAAGAGTAATAATGAATCCATTTATTCTATTTGCCTTTCTGTGCTTCTGTTTGTTGATTTGTAACGTTAGCAAAGAGTATTGAAGGTTAAACGATGCAGAAATTACGTACAGTTCGAAGGCATTAATAGACATTTCATACCACATGATTTTTGCTTCTTTTTAACACGTTTTTATCAGCTTCACCTGTATGTATGTTTGTATGTATGTTTGTAACCGCTCTGGGAGCAAACAAAAAAATCTATATTGTAAAAAAAAGATTTTCCCTACGTGAACGCTGTGTCTGTGAGGGAAAGCTCTGGGCTACGAAACTAAAGGTCTAACGTTCGAGCCCAGTCAGCGGAGATTAAAAAAAAAAAAAAATGGTTTTTTTTTAATTCTAAATTATTTTATAATCACTCTGCAATATGGTGTGTCACTCACACAATTTTTTCTTACTCTGCATTCTAATACTATAAAGACAGATATTTTGTGCGTTTTAGTTCACATTTCAATAAAAGCCTGTTCTTTAATTTTTTTTTAATGTATAATTATTAAAATTTATATTTCTCTTTAAATGTTAGACTGTTTTAAATATAAAACAAATTTTATCGGTAAGCAATGATTACTAAATGCTCTGTATAAATCTGTAAAGAAAACCTTTATCTATTTTATTTGTAATGCGCCATGCAATTAAAAACAAAAAGTAATTCTTAAATTAAATAAATACAGATTAATAGTTTTAATACATAATTATTTAAATATCAGACTTTGTACCCGTTTTTAAGAGCGTAAATGGCAATAGAAATTACGACTTTTGGGAGTTAAGAAAATTATGTAAAATATGTAAAAAAAGCACAAATTTTGCACAAAATATTATGCAAATTAAAAGATATATATATATATATATATATATATATATATGTCTGTATATGTATATATTCACAGCATATACATAAAAATATGACTGAAATTTACAAATTGTACTCACTAACTATAATAACTTGTTTCTCTATCTTCATCAGAATAATAAGCTTCAACTAAGACGTGTAATTTTTTTTTATAATATACTGCGAATAATAATTAAATTCCCGTGTAAAGAACGGTCACAACAGCTAGTATATTTATAATTATTAAGATGTCTATTATTATTACTTTGTTATTTAAGAAATTAATTTTATTACTTATTCAATTCTTTATTTCTGCTGATTTTTTTGTTTTAAATATGTATCAATACAGAAGCTTCTAGAAGAAAGTATATTAGTTATCTTCTATTTCATTTTAAAATAGTGGTTGTCGTGCAAAAAGTATGGTTTAATTTATTTATAGGTATGAATTAAATTTAAGTTTATAGAGTATAATTTTATTGATTGCATTATTTATATATATATATATATATATATATATATATATATATATATATATATTTAAAAAAAAAGGTTCTTTCAAAAAATACCGAAATTATTGTTGTCGATTATATAACGCTGCACATATTTAGCATTACACAAGTATACTTCCACAAAAAAAAAAAAAAAAAAAAAAAAAAAACTAAGTCCTTCAGGGCAGGTTGATTTTTTTTTCACTCTTCAAGTTGCCGCCCTTTTGCTCAAAAATTGCGGCTAAAAATTATTAATATACTTCGTAGAAATATCGATTTAGGCTATGTACATATGAAGTGTTAAGCAAATCGACTCATAAATATCTCTTTATGTGAATTTAAAATTTTCCAGTGACCAGCACTTGGAAACAAAATGGCAGGCCAAATTGGCTAACAAATATATCAAATGCACTTGTATAATAAATCTATTGTACAGATTTAGTTCGAATAAATTCAGTATCTCAAAAGTCATCGTGTTGAAAAATTAAGTTGTAGCCACTAGGATCAAAAAGCCAGAGCAAGTTGTTAAGTGAACTAATCCAAGATATTTGTAAGTTAAGTTTACTGTCCAAATTTGGTTTAAATAAATTTAGTATTTCAAAAGTTAATGCGATAACCTCAAGTGGACGTATCATGAAAACGAAATTGTGGAGAAAATTACCACCGAAATCATAGACATTTCAATTATAAATTCATTTTTAAACTTTGGTTTGAATTGATTAAGTATTTAAAAAGTTATCGTGATAACAAATTTTCAAGTGGCCGCCACTTGGAAAAAATATAACTGAGCAAGTTCCCCAGCAAACTCATCCTAGGTATTTGAAACATAAGTTCATTGTCCAACTTTTGTTCGAGTCACTGCTGTGTTTCAAAAGTTATTGTTTTGAAAATTTTTCGAGTGGCAGTCTGAGAAATGACAACTTAGAAAGAAAATGGAAGAAACAACTTGCCCAACGACATGATCCAAGATACTTTTATGATAAATTAACTGCCCAAATTTAGTTCAAAGTAATTCAGCATTTAAAAAATTATCGTGACAAAAATTCCCATGTGGTTCCTTGATTTCAAGTAGCCATTACTTGGAAACAAAAAAGCGAAGTGAGATGCCCATCAAACATATATGAGATCTTTGAATGATAAATCCATTACCCAAATTTGATGCGAATTGATTGAGTGTTACAAAAGTTATCATAATGTCAAATTTGCAAGTGGCGGGCACTTGGAAATAAAAGCTACCAAGCCAACTTATCCAAGATAGTTGAAAAATACGTTCACTAACCAACTTTTCTCTGAATCAGTGTAGTATTTTAAAAGTTATTGTGATGGAACCTTTTCAAGTGGCAGCGTGATTCCAGTTTGCCCCAACTTGCAAACAAAATGTCGGAATAAGCAGCACAGTAAACTCATCCAAGATAATTTTAGGATAAGATCATTGTCCAACTTCCGTTCGTATTGAATCAGAATTTAAAACGTTATCATGTTTATAAATTTTCAAGTGGTTATAACATCCGCACTTTGTTAAAAATGGTGGATAAAATTCATTTATAAACTTGGTTGTGACCCTTATATACTTTATGTATACATCAAAATTCAACCAAATTCGGTTTAAATAAGCTTTTTACTATGTGAATTTGAAATTTTCAAGTGGGCTTCACTTGAAAACAAAATGGCACAGCAACTCGGTTAACAAACTCCTCCAAGATATTTATAAGATACGTTCACTGTCCAAATTTGATTCAATCTGGAGTATTATTTCGTAAGTTATCCTGATTTAAATTTTCAAGTGGTAGCCTGATTTTAAGTGGCCCCGCTTAGTTTAGAATATCCGGTACTTTGTTAAAAGTAGCGAATGAAGTCCATTAATAATCTTGGTTGAGACCCTTAAATGATATATGTATATATTAAAATTCAAACAAATTCCGAATAAGCTTTTTACAATGTCTCCACTTGAAAACAAAATGGCGAAGCAACTTGGTTAATAAACTCATCCAAGATATTTATAAGATAAGTTCATTGTCGAGATTTGATTCGATTTAGAGTATTATTTCGGATGTTATCGTGATTTTAAAATTTCAAGTGGTAGCCTGATTTAAAGTGGCCCCGCTTCACGTAAGATATCCGCCCTTTTATTAAAAAGTGCGGACAAATTTATTTAGTAAACTTGATTAAGACTCTTATGTGGCCTATATTTACATCAAAATTCAAGCAATTCCGGCTTTAAATACGTTTTTTAAATTGTGGATTTAAAATTTCCATGTGACCGCAACTTAAAAACAAAGAGTCGGAGCAACTTGGTTAATGATCTCATCCAATATATTTATAAGATAAGTTTGCTGTCCAAATTTGGTTTAATTACGAGTATTA
The DNA here is from genome assembly GCA_963930645.1 of Salticus scenicus. Classification (NCBI taxonomy): domain Eukaryota; kingdom Metazoa; phylum Arthropoda; class Arachnida; order Araneae; family Salticidae; genus Salticus; species Salticus scenicus. The sequence goes on along the minus strand of OZ005654.1, from coordinate 101,937,335 downwards.
TTTCGGAAGTTATCGTGATGACAAAAATTTCATTATATATATATCAATGAACGCGGTAGCATTCCGCCATACCAAGCTAAAGCCAACATTAAGAAAAACAAATGAAATTTACTAAGAAGGAAAGTCAATGGTGAAACGCTACAAGTGTATGTTATGTCGACATAGCATCTCGGACTTTTCGACTACCTGTATCTCACCCTGACCCTCAAGACCTATGATATTTTGCACACACCTTGAGCATATCCTTAAGACAAAACATACAAATTTGCACGTCGATCCGAATTAAGGGGCATGAGTTTTATAACTTTGAAAACCCGAAATTGCCTGGTTACTTTCTTCTTCTTCTCCTTCTTTTCCTTGTTTTGACAAAAATAGAGCTAAGAGTTCTGCAGCTAATGAGCTCAAAATTTGCATGAACTTTCCTTCTGACCTGCCTTTTGCAGTCAAAAAATTTTTTGGTCAATATGCAGGGTTGTTACTTTGAATTATGTAACTTTTAACGCAAAAATTTCGTAAAATTGTCAAGAAATAGCTCTCGTTTTCAATAAATTTAATTTTCGCATTTAATAAGACATTAAATAGTAAGACATTAAATAGTCTTTTTTTAATTAATTAATTAATTAATTATCATTTTTTTTTTATAAAAAAAGATTTAAATAAATTAATTAAAGACAGTTTTTTCTTAAAATTACTAAAACAATTACAAGAAACATGTTTATTAATAAGAAAACATGAAAATGTCATCTATAAGTATTAATTAAAAGGCTCAAAATGACACAACGGCTAACCTACCATGGGGCCAACATATTGGGTTAAACTACCCCGAATGCAGGATGAATTATCCCATGTCATGTTTTTCATTTTTTGTTTTGATAGCACAAAAATTGGAAGAAATGTTCAAAATTTTATCAAATCTTAAAATTCGGTTCGTAAAATAAAAGACAATAAGTCTAAAAAAATTTAATGAAGCCATAAAGGTATAAAAATGTAAAATTATAGAAGATAAAAGAGAAACTGAAGCTAAAAAATAATACGCTTTATATTTAAAACAGCATTAATTACATTCCTAGATATCATTTTCATAATTTCAATGAAGACAAACATAAAATATCGTTTTATCAGTAGTAACAAATTCAGGGTCTGTTCAGCATTTATACACGGAATATTTCATCTATTGTTATCCCTGTTTACCCCTTTCAAGGGATTTAAGATGGGGACGATACAAATTGTTTGTTCTACTTACACGCTCTTGCTTCGCTCATTATGTGTTTTTGCTTCTACGTGTTCGTTTGGCTTTCCTGAAGCTTGTTATCTCTGGAAAAAAAAGTATTTTTTAAATGTTTTCCTTTTTTAAAGATATTTTTCTTCTTATTATTTTTATTTTTTTCTTTTTGCTCTTCCTGCAGTGTTTGTTATTCGTGTTACATAATTACATTTTCACTTTCAATTTAATTTTTTCCAGAGTTATGCAATTAAAAAACACTGCATATTTTCTGTAGAAAGAAAATCATTAATCAAAGCTTTTATTTGTTGAGTGGTAGTTCCAAGATGGCCTGATGGATGACTTGTTGAAATTGGTGGCAAAAGCGGAGTGGTAATTGCAGTGGGTTATGATGCGGAATCAAAATATTGGTTAGGTCCATCAGTAATGCACGATGAAATAAAATCAGAATTTGTAAAAATAGTTTTATTCGGGGGAAATGCTGTCTCGCTGAACCCAGTTATTATGTTGAAAGCTATTTCTGAAACAAAAGTTTTTATGGCTATTGGAATATCATATATTAATTTGGATGTTTATTCATTGTTATTGAATCCTCCCCCACTAAAAATAATCTCAAGATATTCTGCAGATATTTTTAGAGAAAATCTGCAGAATATCTTAAGTTATTTGGCCCATTCTTAAGAAATTTTACAAAATTTCTTTATAATGTCTTTAAAATTTTTGAAGATATTTTATAAAAAAAGATAAATCTCCAAAATATTTTAAAGTATTTGAAGAAAGTCTTAAGAAAATACTATTTTCTCAAGAATATTTTCGGATTATTTTTAGTAGGGTCACAAGCGGATATGAAGTAATTTTTAAGCAACATACATGCTTCGATCTAAATGTTATAGCACAGGACTGCAGTGAAGTGGAAAAAAAACAAATTGTGATGCCTTGAATTTTGAATAACATAAAATTTTAAACAATGTCAAGTACATCAGAAGGGAGCTGTGGCTTAAACAATACTTTTAATAAGGTTAAACAATACTTTTTTAATGACTGAATATCCAAAAAAAAAAATATTTCATGATATTTCTGCAAATATTTTCCCAATCAAGAAGTGATATGTAATATTACTGATTATTACTATGATTACTATGATCAATTGCGTAAATGAAACACTGTCTTTTGATTATAAAGCTTTGTCGTATTTTACAAATATATGCCATTAATGCATTACACAACAATAAATAAAAAAATGGGTGCATGTCAAGACACCTAAATTACATATAATTGTCAAAGCTATTAATACTTTTCTAGACCAGAACAACTAATTTATTCCACGCTCCATCTTCAAATATTTTTATGGACTGATAAAAAATATATACCGCCTTCATCTAGAATGAATAAGTGGTCATTTTCTAAATCTCTTAACTAGAAGTATAGATTTTCGAGCTATGCTCATAAGGCAGGCCAATATACTGAATAGACGAAATGATCGAGAATTTCTAGTCTATACATTTCTAGATGGTGAAACAATATTCTGATTATTATGAATATTCTGAATCTTTTGTATTGTGAGAAATTTTCGCTTGACTTTCTAGAATTGGGTAATAAACCAAGATTATAGTTGCGGAAGTCTCTTGTATTCTCATTTATTTGCAGAGATTTTTAAAAAACTTAGCCCTCGAAAATATAGGTAAACGCTCTAGAATTCTAGTAAGGGCTTCTAGAACTCGCTACCAAAGAGGAATAATGTTTAGAAGGATGACATGGAGCTATTCTTCTAGAGCCACAATGCAGATTCTAGATGTCAGTTACAGAATTTTTTCTCAGTGTGAGGGAGAATGAAGGTGGTATAACACACACTTAATTTTTTAAAGTCTAACTCGAATAACAACGAATTCAAATAAGTTGCAGCAATTACATAAGCTATGAAAATTCCATTCTCCCCCACTCTCTCTGAGCCAAATTCTGTTTTCTCCAATATATAAAAAACTGGACTTTAGAGACTTTCTCTGGTGCAGTTAAGCTTTGGAGATTTGATGGCGTCTATGACCCTTTGCTTATGGTCAAAGATATCGCGCATTTTTTTTTCGCCATATTCTACCTTTAAAAAACCTCCTCCAAAAGAAATTCAGAAATATGATATCAGGTGACCTCGGTGGCCGTGGAACAGGGCCATTCGTCTAATCTATCGACCTGGAAATGTTTCATCGAGGAGGTGGTACACCATCTTGCTGGAAAAAAAACGTTTGTTTGAAGTTTATCTAACTGTGGTGACACAAAATCAATTAAAAGGTCTACGAACACACCAGCAGTTATTGTCATACCACACATTCACTTTCGGACTGTCTCTATTGATTTCTCAACTCACATGGGATTTTTCTGAGCCCCTGACTCTCGCATTATGTGTATTGATTTTACTGCAACTTGAAACATTGCCTCATCACTGAAACATACTCGATTTAGGAACACATAGTCATTCTGAAATTTTGAGCCTCTAGTTCCTTAAAATTTTATTTAAAATATACAGAAAAATTAATAAAATCTTTAATAATAACTGTGTATTTATACCTAATTTCATTTTCATAAATCATGAAAATATTATATATATTTAGAGTAATTTAAAGTTGTATCTGTATTTAAAAAAAAAAAAAAAAAAAAACATCCATTTACTTTTCTTTAAAATAGGGTTTAAACTTATTTTACAAATTTTAAAACTGAAATACTTTAAATTAAATAAAGATTTAATTTTAGATATTATCTATTTTTTATAACAATCTTTTAAATTTCGAGTAGAGTAAAATTTAAAAATAAAAGTTACATGTATACTCATTTTCTTTTATTTTCCTATCTCAAACAACAAATGTCCAGTATAAATATTTTTAAACGAACATAGATTCGAAAACGTATCCTTATTATTTTTTTTTTTTTTTTGTAAGCATTTAGGAAAATAAAGACTTTTCTTTCATCTTACGGAAAATGTAAGCTTTCTGTTTTCTTTTGAAAAGCCGTGTGTTTTAGGCATCCTGTCATTACAATCTAAATAGAATTTATGTCCTTTTTATTTTGAGCAAAATCTTTTTAAATCAGCATTTCAAATCTAGATATATACTAAAGTATCTGACTTTTAAGGATAACCTTCGAGAACAAAAAAAATGTCATAACTGAATACCTACCTATTGCTTGTATTTCTATTTGAGTGAATTGGTTTTGTAATTTCTGTAAAAGTTTTGCTTTTTTAAATTCAATCTATCTAAGTTTTTTTTAAAAATATGTATAGAAAAAAAAAAAAAAAAAAAATGACTTAATGATCGATTGAAAGGCTTAACTTATTATCAATCGATGATATTTTGAAAAGATTATAAAATCGATTTTATGGAGGAGTATCGAAAACATTTTCATTGATAGAAAGTATATTTCATTTTAATCTCGCTCTCTTTGAGTAAAATAATTATTCAAATTTTTTATTAAATTAATCGTAAAGGGAAAATTTCTGAATAATAATGCTTTGATTTTACATTCAAAATTAATTTAGTTGCTTTTTTTTTTTTTTTTTTTTTTTTTTCCACGAGAAGATACTGTAATTTATTCACTCAAAGCAATTTTGTCTGAAATTTTAAAGTTTTTATAATTAAATTACTGTCAAACATACTTAAATATTTCATTCTCAAAGTGAAAATGTGTAATTGAATATTATTTAATTCTTCTTAAAAATTCTTACACAATAAATTGAGTTCTTACTGAGAAAAAGGAGTTATTTTCTAGTAGACTATAATTTTATTTTCTTACAATTAGATGAATTTTTATTATATTTAGTCGGAACTTTTAATAATTTAGACTGAATAATTTATCTTTTAATTTTTAATGTCTAACATAATTAAATCTCTTCTTATTTAAACAAAAATAAATGATTTAATTTTATATTATATTACTTTTACATTTCCATACAATAATATAAATAATGATTTATGTTGTATAAATGATGCAATCAATTTTATGTAATAAGAATTAACTAACATAATTAACATAACTAATATAACTAGTGTAATAACATTAATTAACGTTAAAAAAAGATCTTAACGATCAGCGAGGAGGTTCAATGAATGAAATTGCAATAATTAAAATATTATTGCAGTTAATAAATAAAATTAATTATTGATAGTTAATAAATAAAATTAAAACTTGGCAGCATTAAAAATTTATCACAGTAAGTGAAAATTTTAAATAGAAGATTTTGCAGAGACTAGAAATATGAGATAATAATTTTCAGGACTTATAAAAAATAATATTACGTTAAGGTTGAGTGGATTTTTACATAGAGAGGGTTTTTACATTAGAATTACGTAAAGGGTAACTGGTGGTGGTCTAGGGTGATCAGGTTTTTAATGGAGTTTGAGGACAATTATGGCGGTGTCTCAGAATTTTAAGGACAAAATAAACAAGCCATCCTAAATAGTAGAATTTTAGTAATTTTTAATTTACGAACATGCATATTTAAGGAAAGTATTGTAATCATGTCAAAAATCCGACTTTGTGATTTTTGTGTTTCTATACGGTAAGTTTATTTTTGATTATTTTACACGATGTGTGTGAATTAAAGCGATAGCGTACAATCGGTTTGTTAGAATGAGCTGAATGTTGGTACGTTTGTTATAGGTTACCATAGCACACACCCTATTAATTTCGGTGAATCTAGCACTTATAGTTTTTTTTACAGGAACACAGAGAAAAATACTTTATCAAGTGGTCTATGGGCACAATTTTTTTTAAGTGCGATAACGTCTTAACGTATTATTCGATTGAGTTAAAAATTTATACACATATTATACATCACAGTCACGCAAACTTTATAAAATTTGTAAATATAGCACTTATTGTTTTTTTTTTAGTGCTAGAGGCCTATTTCAGTCGGTACAGTTGTCGAATTTTTATACGTCACTCTCAATAGTACTAAGGGCCTATTTCAGTCAGTTTATTGAATGGGGATTTATTGAATGAAGTCCCCCCCAAGGCACAACTTTGACATGAGTCCCCCCCAAGGTACCCCTATTTCAGTCGGTACAGCGTTGTCGAATTTTTATACGTCACTTTTAATAGTGCTAAGGGCCTATTTCAGTCGGTTTATTGAATGGGGATTTATTGAATGAAGTCCCCCCAAGGCACAACTTTGACATGAGTCCCCCCCCAAGGTACCCCTATTTCAGTCGGTACAGCGTTGTCGAATTTTTATACGTCACTTTTAATAGTGCTAAGGGCCTATTTCAGTCGGTTTATTGAATGGGGATTTATTGAATGAAGTCCCCCCAAGTCACAACTTTGACATGAGTCCCCCCCAAGGTACCCCTATTTCAGTCGGTACAGCGTTGTCGAATTTTTATACGTCACTCCTAATAGTGCTAAGGGTCTATTTCAGTCGGTTTATTGAATGGGGATTTATTGAATGAAATCCCCCCCAGGCCCAACTTTGACCTGAGTCCCCCCCAAGGTACCCCTATTTCAGTCGGTACAGCGTTGTCGAATTTTTATACGTCACTCTTAATAGTGCTAAGGGCCTATTTCAGTCGGTTTATTGAATGGGGATTTATTGAATGAAGTCCCCCCCAAGGCACAACTTTGACATGAGTCCCCCCCCCAGGCCCAACTTTGACATGAGTCCCCCCCAAGGTACCCCTATTTCAGTCGGTACAGCGTTGTCGAATTTTTATACGTCACTCTTAATAGTGCTAAGGGCCTATTTCAGTCAGTTTATTGAATGGGGATTTATTGAATGAAGTCCCCCCCAAGGCACAACTTTGACATGAGTCCCCCCCAAGGTACCCCTATTTCAGTCGGTACAGCGTTGTCGAATTTTTATACGTCACTTTTAATAGTGCTAAGGGCCTATTTCAGTCGGTTTATTGAATGGGGATTTATTGAATGAAGTCCCCCCAAGTCACAACTTTGACATGAGTCCCCCCCAAGGTACCCCTATTTCAGTCGGTACAGCGTTGTCGAATTTTTATACGTCACTCCTAATAGTGCTAAGGGTCTATTTCAGTCGGTTTATTGAATGGGGATTTATTGAATGAAATCCCCCCCAGGCACAACTTTGACATGGGTCCCCCCCAGGCCCAACTTTGACCTGAGTCCCCCCCAAGGTACCCCTATTTCAGTCGGTACAGCGTTGTCGAATTTTTATACGTCACTCTTAATAGTGCTAAGGGCCTATTTCAGTCGGTTTATTGAATGGGGATTTATTGAATGAAGTCCCCCCAAGGCCCAATTTTGACATGAGTCCCCCCCAAGGTACCCCTATTTCAGTCGGTACAGCGTTGTCGAATTTTTATACGTCATTCTTAGTAGTGCTAAGGGCCTATTTAAGTCGGTTTATTGAATGGGGATTTATTAAATGAAGTCCCCCCAAGGCACAACTTTGACATGAGTCCCTCCCCAGGCCCAACTTTGACATGAGATTCCCCAAGGTACCCCTATTTCAGTCGGTACAGCGTTGTCGAATTTTTATACGTCACTCTTAATAGTGCTAAGGGCCTATTTCAGTCGGTTTATTGGATGGGGATTTATTGAATGAAGTTCCCCCAAGGCACAACTTTGACATGAGTCCCCCAAGGCCCAACTTTGACATGAGCCCCCCCAAGGTACAACTTTGACATGAGTCCCCCCCAAGGCACACCTTTGACATGAGTCCCCCCCAAGGCACACCTCCCCCTCATTGGGAAAAAGAGAAAAAACGTTGTTTTGCGGCTATAAGACAGTTTGGACTTCCAACGTTATTTGTTACAGTATCTGCAGCTGAAACACATTGGTTTGATTTAATGAAAACTTTATCATGGAATTTAGATCGTCACTAATTAACTAAAGAAGAATTTGGCTATATTAACAAGTTTAGCCTTAGGCCTCTGGCACTAAATTAATATCTTTCAATGTCAGATTTTCATGTTTTAAATAATGAAATAATGTCGTGTCTGTATAATTTTATTTTTTCCATATTTTCATCCGTGAAATGTATACCAGTACTTTCGGCAGCTAGAATGCAAAAATATGCATTATACTTACAAACATTTAATTATGATATTAAATATAAAAAATCTGTAGAGCGCTTAAATGCCGATGCTCTATCACGTCTTCCATTACGTAGCGAAGACTTACTGCTGCCGTCGTCCGATTCGCTACAGCCAGAAAAAATGTCACCAACTTTGTCACCAAATTTATTTGCCAACACTGATGAATCCGATTGTTTGTTTATGCATCAAATAACTATGTTACCTTTAACCACAAAGATGTTATGTGCAAGTTCTAAGCGAGATCCAACATTGAAAGAAATGTACCAGCATTTAATATCAGGCACACAGATGCCAAATTACTTACTTTTCGGACATAAACAACAAGGTTTTTCATTATTAAATAACTGTGTATTACAAGGAAATCGTGTTGTAATTCCGACTGTTCATAGACCAAAAGTTTTACAAGATTTACATTTTGGCTATTTTTGCATAGTTAAAATGAAAGCACTGGCACGTAGTTTTGTATGGTGGCCAGGTATTGATAAAGACATTGAGAATTTAGCAAATAACTGTTCTGTTTGTGTTAAATTAAAACACAATCCTCCTAAAATGGACAACCATCACTGGGAATGGCCTATAACACCATGGAACAGAATACATATAGACTTTTTTGGTCCAGTTATGGGGAAAATGTTTTAATCGTAGTAGATGCCCATAGTAAATGGACAGAAGTGTTCATTGTTAATAATACTACTGCTGAGAACACTATAAACTATCTTTCTTCGCTTTTTGCCAGATATGGCTATCCTGTGTCCCTTGTGTCTGATAATGGGCCACAATTCACTTCAAAACAGTTCGAAAATTTTCTACAAAGTAAAGGTATAAAACATATCTTAACTGCACCATATCACCCCTCTACAAATGGTCAGGCAGAAAGATATGTCCAAATAATTAAAAAAGGATTGAAATCCTTAAGTTCAGAACCCGGAAATCTCCAATTTAAGTTAAACGAATTTTTATTCCAATACCGAATAATGCCTCATATTACAACAGGGTAGAGTCCCGCATCATTATTTCTCAAAAGAAATATAAGATAAAAACTAGATCTACTTGTACCAAATGTTAAAAATTATGTTGAAAACAAACAAAATAAAAATGTTTTTAACAAGAAAAAGATAAGAGAATTCCAAGTAAATGGAAAAGTTGCAGTACGCAATTACACACCAGGAGATAAATGGAAAATAGGTAAAGTAATTGCCAGAATAGAGAAACTACATTATAAAATTCAAGTAGGTTCATGTGTATGGAAAAGACACGTTGATCAACTAAAAAGTGTAGGTTCCAGAGTACAACTGGAGGAAACTACTTGTCCTGGTGAAATTGAAAAGAACACCCTTGATGCAAATATTCCCATGGTTTCCGATAGCAAGAGTCCACACCTGCAAAGCGATGGCGAATCTAAGTCTGGTAGGAGGCCTGCCATTATACCAGATCCAGTGCCAACCGATCCTGCCATTACACCAGATCCAGTGCCACCCGATTCTGCCATTGCACCAGATCCAGTGCCAACCGATCCTTACATTACACCAAATCCAGTGCCAACCGACTGTAGATCAGTGTCTACAAATCCTGGAGAAATTGACTGTGATAAAAATCGCAACAGTACTGTAAATAAAAAAGAACTAAAATCTGAACATTTAAAACTTAAAAATACTAATTTGTCTTTTTTTTTTTTTTTTTTTTGTTTACAGGGACGCAAAGAAAACCTCTTTATCGTTATGACTTATGATTCCAAATTATTTAAAGCGCAATAGCGTCTATATGCCTTATTTGATTGAGCTGAAAACTTATACACATATTATAGGTCAAAGTTGCTCTAATTGTGTGTATTTTGGCAAATCTAAACATTATGCTCTTATTACACACAAAAACTTTTCACGCAATTTTCATTCAAGCGGATTTTTGACCCAATTTCTGGAGGCTGAAATCTGAAAGAGGGTAACAAAAATTGAGTCAAAGATCGTCAAAAAAATTAGTTGTCACAGTGTACATGACAAGGCGCATCTATTTATCGCTCTTTTAACGAGGTTGACGCGACGCAAAGTCTCTGGTAAAACGGAGAGAACAACGATGAATGACTTCCTGCCGGCCATTCATTTTCTCTGTGCGGATAACGAGCTTTCTTCTCATTGACTTATCGTAGTAGGAAAATTGCCCGTACAAACAATTTTTTACAACATAGCCAGAGAAATTTTGTTGAGCCAACAAAATTGACTCAAATTAAAAATTGATTCATGTTGTGCGAAAAGTTGCCGTGTGTAATAATAGCATTATAGTTATACATTCTCTTACCCCTATATATGATATAGATAAAGTATTATTTTGGGGTAAAATTTTCGAAATAGATTTTTTTTTTTTTTTTTTTACACATTTTGAGGTCCCCTGAATAATAATAAAAAAAAGTCATGTCTTCTTCGGTTGGTCTCTATGTCTCTCTGTGTTACTCTTTCTCTCTCTCTCTCTCTCTCTGTGTGTGTGTGTGTGTTGTATGCAGGCGGAAGGTTTGAATATTACCTGCCAGAACCTAATAAATATAGAACTACGAAACTTCAGAATTAAGTTAGATCTGGTGTGCAGATGACTTTATTAAAATTTTGGTAAAAATTGGATTTCTTGGGTGTCCTTGTACATGAACCATTTGCTTGATCTCAACGAAAATTTAGTGTAGCATTTTTATATGATACGCATTTAGAATATCAAGTTTGAACTTTCTGCTATTATTTGTTCTTAAGATATGAAAAAACAGACAGACACACAGCGCAACCGCTAAAAACATGATTTTTGGATTCAATTGACTTAAAAACGTGTAAATATAACAAAAACTCGATTTCAAATATTTGACCCGATTACAATATTTTCACTACATTTACATAGGTAAGAGAAAGTAAAAAATATTAGAATCTAATTTACTGCTTAAACTTAAAAAAATTTACTGAATTGATTCAGTACTATTGAATTCCTTACATTTCTATGATAAACTGAACGTTTTTAATATAAAAAGAACAAGTTTTTTTTTTAAACTTTACAACGAGGATGAAAATTGTTAATGGCTTCGGTTTGTCTGTCTGTCTGTCCGCGCTCTAACTCCCGTAAATGTTCATGGAACTTCTTGAAATTGATATAGCTTCTTCAAGTTCAGTATCGTATGTTCTCTATTGAAAAGGGAGTATATCTACTGGTTTGTGTACAGGGACACCCAAAAGTATTGCAAAGCATTCTGTTATATGAGAGATGTTTATTTAAACCCTATTTTGATACCGTTACTTTACACAAACCTCAATGAAACTGAAATATGTTACTCAAGTTCAGTATCGGATGTTCTTCACTTAAAATCGATTAAATACCATCACAGGTTTGTGTATACAGGGACACCCGAAAATATTCCAAAGTTGGAAATTTGCTGGAATTGGATTTTCGATAATATTAAACGTTTTTATCATTTTCTAAATAATTTTAACACTTTCCAACGAGGTTGAAATATTTTAATGATTTCGGTTTGTCTGTCCGTCTGTCTATATGTCTGTCTGTTCGTGCTCTAACTCCCCTAAATAATCATGGAATTTCTTGAAACTGATATATGTTATTAAAGTTCACAATCGGACGTTCTCTATTGAAAATGGAGTGAATACCTCTACTTCTTTCTGTACTGGGACACCTAAAACTATTCCAAAGCATTGTGATCTTTGAAAGGTATTTCTATGAACTATATTTTATTTCCTTTATTTTACACAAACTTTAGTGAAATTGAAATATTTTATTCATATGCACAAAAGAATGCTTTCTACAAAATGTGGTATGATTAGCATTAGATTTACAGGGCAATACAAAAGCATTCTGTTATATTGACAGCTTTTATTAGAAATTTGCTAGAGTTATTTTTTTTTTATATATTAAACATTTTTATCACTTTCTAAATGTTTTCAACACTTTCCAATAAGGTTGAAAAGCGTTAATGACTTTGGTTTGTCTGTCTGTCTGTCAGTTTGTCTATCTGTATGACTGCGCTCTTACTCGCTTAAATATTCATGGAATTTCTTGAAATTGATCTGTGTTATTAAAGTTCACGATCGAATGTTCCCTATTGAAAACTGAGTGAATACCGCCACTGGTTCATGTACAGGGACACACAAAAGTATTCCAACGCATTGTGTTCTATGAGTGGTATTTCTGTAAAGCGAATTTTCAAATAATTTGTGACCGTAAACCATAATGTAAAAAAAAAAAAAAAAAAAAAAAAAAAATGTTGTGTTCCTCTAAAAAATCTATAAGATATAGATTCTCCGCAATCTATACTGTAAGGTACTGTCCGTTTTCGTAAACCATGTCTACCTCTCGCGGAACGATCCTACTCGGAAAAGGGGTGATGCGTTGAATGAGATGGGCACTTAGCCAAATGCGCTTTTCGTTCTACACGTGTTCGTTTTCTTTTTATGAGTCTTAAATTTTAATTAACAATATTTTATTTAATGTAATTTATATGACAATATGCGCGAAAAATAAAAGGTGTAAAATAATCATGATAAAAAAATCTAATGATTTGATTTAAATACGATTTTCTGTAAATTTCTGTAAAATAGAGATCCAAAAATATGGTATTTTTATTTTAGCAGTATAATTTAAAAGAAAAAAATATATTATTTTTACTACAGGTAAAGTCTACTGTAAACGTTGTTCTTTTTCTCTTCTTTTATTAATGAATTATGTAAATTTTACCTAATTTAAGTCATTTTTAATTAATTTACTACTATAATCAGTGCATGAAACAAGTGTTCAGGTATGACAGATATAGTACGAATTTAGAGATCAAGTAAGCAAATAAAAATAATTTTAACTGAAAAAAAAAAAAAAGAAGAAGAAGAAAGAAAACAGGCATTTACTTTTAAGTTTACGGATTTTATTTTGCATCGAAGAATAAAACTGATCTTCTACACTTATTTAAAAATTACAAGGGGGAAAAATCAGCATTTTGCCTTTATACGAATATAACGAAGAAGTATCGCCTCAAAATTCAATAATGTCCTGAAAAGAAAAAAAAAGAAAAAAGAAACCGCAACTTATCTCTCACTCGTAAAATGTAAACATTCTCTCATCTTCTACGCTTCTACCCTATTTTAACAAAATCAATGCAGACCTCACGCATGCGCATAGGTGAGCAGGGTCACAGCTAACGAAAACAAACAATATGTGCGGCGGTAACCCATAACATATATATAAACTTTCAGCTCAATCGCGTAATACAATTAGACGCTTTCATCCTTTAAATAATTGAGTCCATGAGCCATAATGAAAATAATTTTTAGTTGTATTCATGTAAAAAATCTATAAGTGCTGTGCTAGATTATCGAAAATTTATTCAGTTTGTATGATAGTGATTTACAATATGTATATAAATTTTCAGTTCATTCGAACAAGGTTTTCAGATGCTGTTGCATTTTAAATAATTTGAACGCATTAGCAATAAAGATAAAGATAATTTTTGGGGTCTCTGTAAAAGTTCTACGAGTACTAGTTTCACCAAACACTGTACAATTAGTGCGACGGTAACCTATAACATGTATATAAATTTTTAGCTGCACTTTAAATAATTTGAGCCCATCCACCATAATGATAAAGACATTTTCTTTTTGGGACTGTAAAAAACTGCGAGAGCTAGAGTTCCTAAAATCAATAGGGTTCGCGCTACATTGACCTATAGCATATATACCGTTTTTCAGTTCATTCCAACTACGCATTTATACGCTATTGTATTAACTCACACACACGCACACATACACACATCCATGCATATGTCATCGTAAAAAAAAGCAAAAATGAACTTAGGGCACCTCAAAACGTATAGACACACCAAAATCATACAGTCGAATTTTTGTCATGAGTACAAAACTTTCCTTACATATTATGTTCGGAAAGTAAAAATTTGACCCCATAAGCCATATGATAAAAAACTTTTAATTGTGTAAAAAACTATAAGTGCTAGATTCTCTAATATTCTTACAGTTTGTGTGAGATGATCTACCTATACATGTGTATAAATTTTCAGTTCATCATCATGGGCTCAAATTGTTTAAAGTGAGATAATGTAAACTCCTTATTAAAAAAGAAAAAAAATAAAATCTGGAGTGAGTCCACTCGACTTTCCGAACATTGAGTAATTAACAGTTTTGTAGATAAAGTAAAGTGTATAACATAAAATAACAAGTGTGCAATTTTTTTGTCCACATTAATAATGCGTTTAGATGCTATCACACTTTTAAAAATTTGGCCCCGTAGGCCATAATGATAAAGAATTTTCCTTGTGTCCCTGTAAAAAAACTATAAGAGCTAGATCCTCCAAAATCTATACAGACTGAGTATCTGTGACCTCTAATATTTGTATAAATTTTTTGCTCAACTGAATAAGGCGTTTAGATGCTATCGCACTTTTAAGATTTTGGTCCCATAGGCCGTAATGATAAAGAATTTTTCTTTGTGTCCCTGTAAAAAAAAAAACTATAAGTGCTAGATTCATGAAAATCAATAGGGTTCGTGCTACGGTGACTTGCAACATGCGTACTAACTTACAGCTCATTCGAGCAAAGCGTTGAGATGCTAGCGTGTTCACTCACACACATACACACATACATACAGACATACATACACACATAGATACACACACACATACATACATCATCGTAAAAATAGTGTTGACGGACTTGGGGACCTCGAAACGTATAGAAACATCAAAATCTCAAATTCGGATTTTTGACATGATTACAATACTTTCCTCACTATAGTGTTCGGAAAGTAAAAAAAAAAAAAAAAAAAAAAAGTGAAAATTTATCTTTTTGTTTATTTAACGACTTCTTTTATTTGAATTTATTCAAAAAATCACTGATTACTTACATATTCAGAAAATTGAGTGGAGTCACTCCAGTACTTTTTTTATTTTTACTTTCCGAAAACTATAGTGAGGAATGTATTGTAATCATGCCAAAAATCAAATTTGTGATTTTGATGTTTCTATACGTTTCGAGGTCCCCTGAGTCCGGTTTCACTATTTTTACGATGATGTATGTATGTGTGTGTGTATGTGTGTATGTCTGTGAGTGAACACGCTAGCGTCTAAACGCTTTGTTCGAATGAGCTGAAAGTTGATACGTATATTATAAGTCACCATAGTACGAACTCTATAGATTTTGGTGAATCTAGCACTCATAGTTTTTTTACAGAAACAGCAGGAAAAATTCTTTATCATTATGGCCTATGGGGCTAAATTTTTAAATTACCATAGCGTCTAAACACTTTATTAATCTGAGCAAAAAATTTGTACACATGTTATAGGTCACAGTTGCACGAACTTTATAGATTTTGGTGAATTTAGCACTCACTTTTTTTTTTTACAGGGGCACAAAGAAAAATTCTTTATCAATATGGCCTATGGGACCAAATTTTTAAAAGCGCGATAGCATCTATACGCCTTATTTAGTTGAGCTGAAAATTTATATGAATATTATAAATCACTGTTGCACTAACTATAAGTATTTTAGTGAATCTAGAATTTATAGCTATTTACAGGGACACAACGAAAAATTCTTTAAATTAAGATCTGTGGACTCAAAGTTCAGTAGCGTTAAATGAAACATCGTGTAATATATGGAATAAAATACTTAAACAATCTGTTATGGTTTTCTCTCTTTTATTTGTTTAACAACTCCTCCTTCTTTACTTTATCTACAAAACTGTTAATTACCCAATGTTCGGAAAGTCTTGTGGAGTCACTTCAGATTTTTTAATTAATTTTCAAATAGGTATCAAGGTTTTCTAACAGCTGAAAAAGTTTTTTTGTATTAATTTTCGACCAATATATATATATATATATATATATTTTAAGTATGATTTTTTCAGTTTATTCACCATAAAAAAAAAAAAAAAAAAAAAAAAAAAAACTATACTTAAATAGAAATTATTATTATAATTATTCAATCTTAAATTCAGCCGCATTTCAATAAATAAATAATAATAAAATAAATAATAATAATATTTTACAATTCTTACTGATTTTTAACGATACTGTAATTGTATTGCACAAAATTAAATGCAAATATATGCTTATTTAAAAACATAAAAGTTTTATAAGCAAATTATAGGTACAGATAAATTTAGATTGTGGATATGATATTTTGAAATTCAGCGGTTTTTTTTGCAACTTTCTTTAAGACTCTAAAATTACTTCTACAAAAAGTGATACAAGTCTCATTTTTTAAATCTCTTACCTGTACATCATTACAGAAGCAACAGAGTGTAAGACAAAATAGTTAATTATAACGTTTCACCTGTTCTGAATACATAAAAAGTTTATCTATTAAATAAATTCCAGTTCTAGAATACAAGAATTTTACAATACACAATTAAACAATTTATTAAAAAAAGGTAGATTTTAAAATATACTTTCAACTTACGTAAATCCATTGTTTATATTCATCTGACACGTATGTAAAACGAAACAAATAAAGTGAATTTAAATCATTTTGCGAATGTTTTCCCAATCACAGTTTTTACTTAATGCATTTATTTTACAAAATCTATTTTCTCTTTTCTCTCTCTTTTTTTTTTTAATTCTTAAAATTACAAATAGCTCCAGGAGCAAAAATATATCATCTTGTTTTGCTTCTTTATTGTTAAGGAAAAAAGTGAATGTATTACTCCTTTTATTCGAAATTTCTTCGTTTTGCATTTGAATAAACATCATATGATGATAATGCGCTATTTGTTTATTTATTTACCCAATACAAAACATTCATAATAAAATGTGTAAAAAAAAAAGTGTTTTCTACAATTGATATTATTTATCTTTTTATTTGCTTATATTCGAAGTGATATTTTTGCAAACTCTGGTGTTTTGTATACCCCCCCCCCTTTATACATATATATATATATATATATAGAGAGAGAGAGAGAGAGAGAAGAATATATGCGTAGGCGATTTTCCCATAAAGATACAAAATATTTTCAAGAGCGTGTATTTTTTTTTATTACTATCATATGGTTGTTACTACTTTGTACTGCAAATTAGACAGATTATATAATTTTTGAAAAACGATATATTGTACTGTGTGTACTGACCCTCGTAGACTTTTCTAAAGAATTTTTTTTCATATTAAATCAATGTTTCAAATCACAATATTAAACAAGTCTTTCCGGCTCAGTCGGAAGTGTTGGTTGATTTTTTTTCTCAACACGTGGCGGCCATTTTGAAAGAAGATGACGAATAAAATGTATTAGTGAACTCGATGACATGGATGTGGGCCATGAATTTACGAGGTTTTAATCAAATCGTTTATTAATTATGTTAATCGTTATTTATTAATCGTTTTTTTATGTGAATTTGAAATTTTCAAAAGGCCGACAGTTGGAAATAAGCTGGTGGACAAGACTGGTGAGTAAACAAATGAAATGTTACTGTAAAGATAAATCTACTGTACAAATTTGGTTGACCAATGAACTCTTCCAAGATATTTTAAAGATAAATCCACGTAAGGTACGAATTAATAAGGTGCGGATTAATTCAGTATTTCAAAAGTTATACTGATAGCAAATTTTCAAGTGGTAGCCTATTGTCAAGTGGCGCAATTTGGAAACAAAAGGGCGGAGCAAATAACCCAGTAATGTCATTCAAGATATTTCATAAATAAATCCACCGTCCAACTTTGATTCAAATTAATTCATTTTTTCAAAAGTTATCGTTATGACAAAAGTTCAAGAGGACGCCACTTTGATATGAAATGGTGGAGTCGGAGCAAGTTGCCCAGTGAAGTCATTCAAGATATCGTAACATAAATCCTTTACCTAAATCTTCTTCTAATTAATGCAATATTTCAAAAGTTATCGCAATGGCAAATTTTCAAATGGCAAATTGATATTATATGGCCGTAACTTGGAAACAAAATGGTGAAGTTAGATGTCCGGGAATCTCATACAATATATTGGCCAAACCTGGCCAAATTAGTTCAATATTTTCAAAGTCATCGCGATGGCAAATTTTAAAGTGAAAGTTTGATATTAAGTGGTTGCAAGTTGGTAAAAAAACTGCAGAGCAAGTTGCAATGTGAACTCATTCAAGATATTTGTAAGATAAGTTCGTTGTCCAAATTGAGTTCGAATTTATTCATTATTTTAAAATTTACTAAGATGACAAATTTTCAAGTGGTCTGAATTTTTTGGTCTGATTTTGACCAATTTGGTAAATTGGCCAAACCTGGTCTGAATTAGTTCAATATTTTAAAAGTCATCGTGATGACTTATTTTAAAGTGGCAGTTTGATTTTAAGTGGTTGCAAAGTGGTAACAAAACTGCAGAGCAAAATTGACCATCTTGATTGACTGTACCCATCATTTTGAAACAAAATGGCGGATCAAATGCAAAAAACTTTAGAGGAGATTTTTTTTTTTTACTTTTTATACAAATTTATCGCTTAATTCACAAATATAGTGAACGTTGTTGCCAAGGTGCTTTACGTTCGTCATAGTATCTTCTATCACCTGCTTTCTTTGGACAGATTAGGTGAAATTCACCCTTCATATAAACAGCAAGCAAATACATTTCATATTAGGAACTATTTTTGCGAACTACTTTTATTTTTAGCACGCACTGCATGATTTCATTAATAGCGGGAGCTTATTGTAAGTGAACAAATAACCCCAAGGTCCAAAGTTATTGAGAAAATAACTGGAGTATTATTTATTTGTGATTAATAAACAGTCAAATTTCTAAGCAATCTAATTTTCACATCCAGTTATATTTATTTTAATAAAAATATATCCAGGGATTTACTACGTTGATGACACAAAGAGAGAATGAGAGGAAGCAACAGTTTTTTTGCGTCTTCTACAGCAGGGTAGGAGTGGCGAAATGAATGGGACGACAGTGTAAGGATGAGCACGTCTTTTGCAGCCAAAACTGGTAACCCGGCGAAATTCTCGCCAAACATATTTCTTTGTTTTTACTCTTAAAATCATGTAAACTTTTAAATTTTGAGAGACTGTTCGAATTATATTAACCTAATTGTTGGCACGCTTGATTACGGCCTAATGAATGAGGTGATTTATGAGTATTATGAAACAGGAAATGAAATTATTAAATGAGCATTGCGCAAATTTAAAGAATTCTTGCATCAGAAAATATTCTGCAATCCGAAAACCATTCTTATTAATACCTGAGAACAACTTTATTTAGTTTTATTTAATCTAGAAATTTTAAGTTTCTATTTTATTTTAAAGAATAGTTTAATGATAAAGGGCTACATTTACATTTTAAACTAAATGAAATTTTAATTTACTGGTTACATTTATAATTCAAAATAAATGAAATTTTGGTTTTTGCAATTTAAGCAGAATTTAGTAATAATTATTAAAATTAATCTTTCTTTTAATGAACTAAAATGCAAATTATTTCAATAAACCTATAACTGATTTGAAATAAAATTAATTTCTTATGTAAAATAATGTACAAATTTATTATTCAGATTTTTGTTTTTATAAAAATGAATTTAAAATTAACAAAATGTGTGAAACTTCTTCACATTTGCATTGAATTCTTATAAAAAGCATAAAAATTTTAAAATTTTCATATTTATTTTTAATGAAAATTCTGATGTTTTATGTTTTATTTATTTATTTCCTCTGTTTTATTTTTTTTTTTTTTTTGTAAAATTCGTAAAACAGGAAGTCGAACCTCAGGTCCACATCTAAAAAAAAGTTCTAACAATTTTCTTGAAAGTTTCTGTGCAAACACCCTTTAATATGCACTTTCGTACGAACTAGTTAGTTAGTACAAGAAAAGTATATGACGTCCAGCATAAATAGGTAAATTTTAGATATCGCAAGTGCATTCTTTTAAAAACGGCTCAACATATTCTCTTCAAGCTGACTATATTAACGCCCTTTTAGATATCTTTCATATGTATTTGTTTGTTTTTGGTGAACAGATATGTTTGAAAAGTTGCGAAATTCGTCAGAGGAACTGAAAGAAAATAATTCGAGCATTTTTTGAGATGCCGATCTCAAAAACAGCTCTAACTTATTTACTTTCTTCTACATTCAATAGAAGAAAGTATTGTATTCATAAATAATTTCGACCTCGGGTTTTTGATGGATTTACACGTTTTGACAGCTGTAGAACACGATTTGACCATTTTTAGAAAATGTCTGTCTGTCTGTCAGTCTGTGTGTGCGTGACGAAATTTGTGGCAACTGTATCTCAGGAACTACTGCATAGAATTGCATACAAATTGGTATGTAGTTGCACCTTGGCATACATTAGTGCATATCAACTTTTGGTAAAAATTGTCTGACAGATTGCGTTGCCATCCCGCTTTTTCTAAGTTTTTAACATGGTGATATAGGACAAAATTTTGTGTAAATGGGCATAAAGAGAATTATTTTTTAGTAATCATTATGAAAATTACAAGAACTATTTATAATAGAGATAGTCAACTGGGAAAAAAAATTGTATGTGTCTCGCCACGCACCTTGGGGGAAGTCCCCCCTCGAGGGGAGTAAATTATCATGATGGGTATCTGTGAAAAGAGCTCTCCAATACCTTTAAAACGAATGGTTGAACAATCGATCTGCGATAATTTAAAATAAATTTATCGATTTTTTTCATTATTATTATTATTTTTTTTTTTTAATGTAATATTGAGAATAAAATTGACTTTTTTTGGATATTTAGTGTTATACTACTTCTCTAATATGGAAATCGTCTGCATTATCATGGAAGATAATTTTTTAAATAATAATTTTAATAAATTATTTTTACTGAGTGAATTTTATAGGAAAACATAGAAGAAAGTCATGTGGTTGGTACAACATACTAGTTTTTCTTTTCCTTTAAATTTCCTACATAAATCCTTTTTTAGATGTCTTTTAGCACGTATTATTTAATTACTACTGGAAAAATGGTAGGCTCCTGTTTAGGTAGGTCAGTTTTAGATTTCGAAAATGGCTGTTTCCAAAAATAGCCCCAATAATTCGTTTTTAAATAGCTATGTAAACTCTCTTTTGCATATCTTCACCTAGTACACTGTAAAAAATAACGGTAGTTTTTACAGCAAAATGTGATGGAAATATGGGTGCCAACATATTTTGATGTTAAAAAGATGTAAATTACTGCAGAAACAACTGTAAAAGATTCTATCTTTACAGTTGTTTGCACTGTAAATTGCCTTATTTAACAACAGAATGAGCTGGCAGTATGGGTGCCAGTACATTATTCTGTAGAAAGCTACCGTTATTTTTTACAGTGTATGTATCGGTTTGCTCTTACAGCAAAACTTTTAGGTGTCTTTGTTAATCAAATTTTATGGCCTTTGACCACGTTATTCCCAAAATGTGTATGATAAGTGTAATAATAGGTAATAGAAATCATGTGGTTGTTACACACCATATTTTATTATTTTATATGCGTAAGATTAAACCAATTCCAATGTCAAAATTTTTATATTATAATATGTTAGATTTATAAATTCGAAAAAAAAAAAAAAAAAAAAAAAAAAAATAGAACATAAAATAAATGTTGGTAAAATAATCAATTAGGTAAATTTACACAAAATTAATTACAATTGGAACTTCTCAGTTATATTTATATTTGGGCATACCTTTTAAATGTTCTATTTGTGCTGATTCTAATTAAATACAGAAGAAAGAGCTGTGAGTTAAAGTAAGAATTTTAGGATAAATAAAAAAGTTATAGATATGTTCTTTCACTGTTCTCTCAAATGACAAGGTTTTAAGGAAAAATACATGGAAATCGTTTCAACATAGAAAAGAAACAAAAAAAAAAAAAAAAAAAAAAAAAAAGCGGAATTTTATATTTTACTTTTCTCTTTGATACAATCTGTAGCGTTACAAAAAAAAAAAAAGGGTTTTTTCTTCGTGAATTTAAATGTATATTTATATATATATTTACTTTTTACAAGGTAAAATCATATGAAATATTCTTTTTAATGCTATTGGTATAGATTGAGTTTTTCATCCAGTATCTTAAAGTGGAAAACAGTAGAATTGAGTTGAGTGTTTTTATTTTTATTTTATTATTATTATTATTACTTTTTTTTAACGTTGAACTAGTGCTACGTTATGATAAATTGTCGTTTGTCCGACATTATTCCCTAAGTATGGTTTGATAACAGAATTGCAAAATAAATTAATAGTGAGAGCATTTGATTAAAACTTTAAAATTAAACTATAATTTCTGCTAATCAGAGCAAAATTAATTAGATTCTTTATTTAATCTTTTTGGCGCATGCTTGCAGAATTGGCTTGTATTTGGTAGTTTGAGGTGACCAGGCTTCCTGGAACTTGTGGCAGTTTCGGAAATATACCATTTGTCCCCAAAAATTTAGAACTCTTTGAGAACGCCTGTTATAAAGTTATTAATGTTTTATTATAATGATTTATTACATGTATAATAACTAAGCTGAAATAATTGCTTTCAAGAACTTTCATACATATTTTTTTTTTTTTTTTAATTTTTTAATTTAAGCTGATATATATACGTTTATATATATATATATATTGTTCCCGAATTTGGAGGCATCGCGGTAATTTGTCCTTAAATTCAATTCTAAATAATTACCAAATAAAAAGAACTTTTTATATACCATGTTTTAAAATTTTCTTTTGAATCATATAAATTCGACAGTTCTATGTATTAATAAATACTTTAAAAAAAAATTTTTTTGGTGAACTATTCCATCAACTGGAAAGAAAATTATCAAATGCGTAATAAGATTATAAGATTTTTTTCAAACATTTATTAATTAAATAAAAATTTTTAAAGAATGCATTGTCATAGAGTTCTGAGCTATTGTAAAAGTTTTCAAATGTCTAGCTAGACTGAAAGTTATAGCTATAGAACTATATTAACACTTTATGAATGTGCTAATAAAATTTTTAAAATGATAATGATGTCAATTTTTGTGAGATACATAATCTAATGTTTTACATTTTTTTATTTTTCACATTTAAGTTTCGTAAATTTTTTTGGCAACAATTAAATTATAAATAAATCTTAAATGGCTAATTTTAAAGCTATTATGAAATTATTAGTTTCACATTTTATTAATTAATTAAAAGAAAACTTTTATTAATTGAAAAAAAAGTATTAAAAGAATGGATTGTCATCTTGTTCTGAGTTATTCTAAAATGTTTAAATGTCTAGCTAGTCGGGAAGTTAGTTAAAAATTGATTCCAAGATTTGTACTAGACAAACAAACTAATAAGAAAGTGAATTAATAAAAACATGGTAAAATACTCCCAACCTAGATAGCTCACTAATGCTATTTTCTTCAAAACTTCAATAATCTGAATGGAAATATTTTCTGTCTAAAATCGACCTCTACGGAGAAAGTTAGAAGGCTCGATTAAATATTTTTAAACCATTGTTATTATTTATCTATTTAGAGATCGCTGAATTAAGTATTACATTCACTGCCATAAATATTTGCGCAACAGGAAAGAGTTGTCGTAATGAAACGAAATTTTGCATACGTAAGTGCAACGTTGATGTACATAAATGATTACAAAATCAAAGCGAAATGACCATTTATTGCAAGAAAAATTACAGAATAATTGAGGTTTTAGTATCATGTTGGGGCACCTCTGGCGTGAATGCACGTTGCGATATGGGCTGAAACAGAGGCATACATGTCCCGTAAAAACGTGCGTCTAATTCCTCCAAACACGTTGGCTGCCCAACTACCGTCCGAAGTGATTCCAGATATGTTCAATTAGCGCCAAATCTGGGGATCGAGGAGGCCAGGAAAGAGTGGTATTGTGGCGGAGGCAGTCCAGTGACACCTTTGCTGTGTATAACTGAGAAATGACCTGTTGAAAAGTGCTACTGGGTACCCTGTCATAAGTGGCAACACCTATGGCTGAAGGATTTCTCAAACGTACCGCTGAGCTGCCATGGTGTCCTGGATCAATATTAGGGATGGTCATGCGTTGTATGCAATGTCATCCCATACCACCCCACCAGCTGTGCATGCAGTGTGCAGCTGTAAAGGAAATAGGAAAGGAAGGATTGACGCGTTCATCTCGGAGCCTTCACACATGTACATGATTGTCATTACTGCCCAGATTTAATCTGGATTCATCGCTGAAGACTGCCTGGTTGCATTTGGTTGCAATCCAACCCTGTCCAGTGTGACATCATTCCAAATGGACGAGAGAGGAGGGGGGGTATTATTGGCGGCACACATAATAGGCGCCGCGATAGCAAATACGGCTCTAACGATCTTCTTGAAAATTGTTACGTAAATCCATTTCAGATGCCCCTTTTCATGTATTATGTGGTTATTACAGAAAAATTAACGATCATTCTGATTAGATAGTTCAGTTTTAGATCTCGGATGTTGGTGTTTAAAAAAAAACTCTATAATATTTTTTTCTTATTTTTTAACTCGTTGTGTAAACACTGTTTTATATGTCTTTACACGCGCATCAAATTTCTCTTACTGGAAAATTCCAAAAACTGCATATGTTATCTCCAAATAATGAATATAATACGTGTAATAGTAGGTAATGAAAGCAGTGTGATTGTTTCACACCAGATTTTTAAAGATTTTCTTCGTTATCGCATGCTAAATTTTATAAGAGATGTCCTCCTAAGCCTCCTCAAAAGAGATATTTTTTTATACCTAGAAAAACAGCAACTGGAATGAGCTGCATATTTGCACACTCATATTTCTCAGCATTAGGATTTATTTTAACTAAAAATTAAAATAAGTCATAATTCATAATTTTTCTGGATTATGACTTTATTTATATTTTTCATCAATTTTTCTTTCAAAATCAGAAGTGATAATTGGTTATTTTATGTTTCTTCATTGTATCTCGTAAAAATAAATAAATAACTAAATAATATATGTATATGTATATGTATATCTATATATATACAAGTTCTTTTTTGTGAAGATATTAATAAGAGTTTGTGAGATGAATTTAACATCACCACCTTCAAACTTTAAAGATCATAACTCTATAAAAAAAAATATGTAAAATATAAAACCGATATACGACCCCAGTAATTAATAATAATAATAATAATAATAATAAGGTATTAGCATTGAAAAAAATCAAATTTGGTTCGCGTTTCAATATGTAGACGACCCCCAATTCAAAATCTCACTTCATTTTTTAAAAGTACTCACAATTCCCCGTCGAATGATGCCTATTACATTTTTGTGCATTGACTAGAAACAAAGGTACGTCGAGTGTTGTGTTCTTTTTTTTCTTCGACTGTTCAAACTTAAAATGCATACATGGTACTGTTCATTTTAAATCCGTAATACTGCATTGGCTTTTTTTTTTTTTTTTTTTTTTTTTTAAGTCACATTTTTATTCCTTGACCTGGTTACTTTATATCATTTTCTTTGCCTTTTCATTAAATTTGTGTAGTTGCATGGCTTTATTTTTGTGTAATTTGTTTTATCGAAAAAAATTAAAGCTTGAGAATTAAAGAGTAAAATTCGTATTAATAGGTGAATCAAAACCAATGTATATATTATTTTCAAATCATTTTCTTATATATTTTGTATCATAGAATACAAGATATAAGGAAAATTTATACATATAATATCTCAAAATATAAAATTTAATTTAATTTTCGAATGTACCAACTTAATATTTACTTTCACAAGACACTTACTAATGTAATGCGAAATAATTATAATTCCTTTGAATCTATATTTCACATGTAAAACTGTTTTCTATATGATACTAGCAACTAAAAAGCCATTTATTTTCAATAAAAATCATTATCAGATTCTTCAGAAAAACTCTTTTATTATATATAGAGGCTAATTGTGGGTTCTCGAAACGTGTTTTAAAATTTAAGTACATTTAATATTTTTTTCTGCTTTTTTGGGAAAATATACAAGAAAAGAAGTATTTCAACAATTTTTCTCCTTTTTAAAATGAATGTTAAAATATAGGAGATATGGTAATCATATTCCGAATAAAATTGAACTTAAATAGAAAAAATAAATAAATACTCGTGACAACACAGGAAATAAAGCAATTTTATCTTTGATTGAACTCCATAGAATTACTTTGCATGCGTATTACAAATATATATATATATATATGTTTATTTATCCAAAACGCAAGATTTTAAAATATTTGAATAAAGATGTAAAACGGAAATCATTTTAAAAATTACATTTAAATATATTTTTTTTTCTTTTTCAATGCAATTATCTTTTCGACGAAATTTTTCTTTTAGTTTCTCAAATTGTTAACATTTTTTTATTTTATTTCTTTTTTATTTATTTCTTTATTTATTTTGAGTTAAAAATAATTTCTTACATGAAATTTAAAAATTAGCATATGGTGTTTACATGTTAATAAACTATAAAAGCAAAAGAAATGTCTGAATCTCTGAAAAAGCCTAAAATTCGATCAGATTAAAATCATAAATATTCTGCTTTAAAGTCCTGAAAGCTTTTTACAGATTACTTAACGCAAAATGTACACAAGATTTTCTTTCAAAATTATTTTATTTAGCGATATTTCTCATGTTTTAATGACGTAAGTTTCATTCATTGCAATGTCGTGGTATAATATACTATGCTTATTTAAGCCTTAATTCTTTGTTATTGTTGTTATTTATGTGTTTATTTAAGCATTAATTCTTTGTTACTCTTTTTATTTTTGTGTTTAGGAACTCAATATGCAAATGTGCGTACATGCACAAACAGAAAGAGAAACACAGAAAGAGACGTTTCACGTTTTAAGCGAACGGATTTTATGACTGCCATGTTTAAAATTTTAAAATAAATCAACAATTAAAAACATTTTTTTTTTTTTTACATAATAAAAAAGAAACATTGTTTTCATTATGAAATAATAATAATAATAATAAAAATTATACCTAACAGAATTTTTGCAAAAATAGAAATAAATTAAATGGTTAGAAACATGTAATTTTGTAAATTTTACTTTTAATCATAATAAAAATAAATTAAAAACTTTATATTGATATATTATTTGATTTACTGATAATTATATATTTATTGAGTTGTGTTCTCTAAATATTTTAAAAGAATTGAAAACACAGGTACTCGCACTAATATTATTATTTTTTTAAGTTTCGATATCATAAAATAATACAAAACTTCATTTTCATTTTTATTATTAGAAATCAATGAATGAAAGTAATTTGCATCGTAAACGTGTTTTCTAAAAATTATTGCCTATGTAATTTATTTAAAATATTATATTTTTTCTCTTTGGACAATCAACAGGTAAATATTAATAATCTTAAAAACTTTTAATGTACTGTAATTTATCCTCCTTTTATTGATGTTTATTGTATCTGAAGTAGATTTATTTTCAGAAAGAGAACTTTGCTTCATAAGTGAAAAACTTATAAGCAGAAGTAATTAATTTCATGTAGATACATTAATACAGCTTTCTTTTAATGTTTAAGAATTTTACAATCACTACAAAAATTATACAGGTCAGCAAAATCGTACTTTTATTTATTTTTTTTCCCTGTTTTGTATGTTTCTAATGCTTTTTAATACGCTGAGTTCAGAAATAATTGTCTTATCACGTAAGAATTTTTCACAATGTACGGAGGTAAATCTGAAGAATTGGCATAGAAGCTATAAGAGAATCGAAACTTTTTGCGTCTAAAATACATTAAAATAGGCTATTATTTACAAATTAACTTTTTATTGTCTCTGTTTCTTTGCATCAAAACTCTATTTAAAGTTTTTTTTTTTTTTTTTTTTACTTATGTAAGACTTGAGTGCACTCTCTATGCAGCTCCAACAATAACCTGTTAATATGTTAATATTCCTCCTTTTCCTTTCTTTGATGTCTTGGTGAAAGCGGTTTTCTTCTTTTCACTCACATTACCTAAAATGTCCGGGAAATAACTGAAATAAAAATTAAGAAATTTGAATTTAAAACTCATTTCTATCAAAAATCCCATTTTCTGTCAAATCTGTACGCGAAGAAATGTTTTAAATATCTTTACTTAATCAGCATCCAAAAATTGTACATCATATTACTTTTAGGAAAAAGAAAATCTTCACACACCTCTTTTAAAAGAAAAAAAATAACAATCTTCAAAAGAAATTTGAATTAATTTTTGGTAAATGCTAAATTAATGACTTAAATTTCACTGTAAACATAGCATTCTTTTTGTGTTCAGAAAATAATATTTTGTTCAAACATTAAAATTTGGTTGAGCTATAAATAATAAATAAATAAATAAATAAGAAAATGGTTGATTTAACAAAATTTTCTTTTTTTAACAAAACGTTTTACTTGAAAAACAAAACAATTTGTTAAATAATTCAAGTATTTTGTTGATATACCGTCAACGAAAATTTGGTTGTTTCAACAGAACATTTGTATAAAACAACCAAACAATTTGTTAAATCAACCAAATACTTATGTTGATACAGCCTCAAAAAAAAAAAAAAAAAATCTTGTTTCTGCAAAACATTTTGTCAAAACAGCAAAACAATTTGTGTTTACTAAATTAGTCTTATTAACATGTAATACGACACCTTTCACCTAACATGTAATACGACACCTTTTTCAATGGAGCGGTACTTGCGACTAAGCATCGGTCGGGGGTCGCCGAATCGATGACCATTTGTGAATATGCATCCAATTGGCGGTCACTGCTAACCCTTACAGGGACAAGACATCAATACGTTGTCCAGGATTCGAGCCCAGGCGGAACTGTGTAGAAGTCAGGAACGTTAACCACTACACCTTCAGGGCTGCCTTTCTCTTAAAGTGGCAAATTTATTGCTCTTTTATCAGAACATGGAAAGTAATATTTTATATTTTAATTTTTGTATTAGTTAGTAATAATGCCAATTATATATAAATTACGTTCGCAAATTAAGGCTTTTCATTGAAATTTCAAAATTTCCAATATGGAAGCGACGTCATCGCATTTTTTTCAATTGATAGTTATAAAAGATATAATAAGGCTCTGTCCAAAGGTACAGTCGGCTGCAAAATTATTCGAGCACTAGCAATAATCCTTGCCAAAAAAAAGTACACTTAATACAGCTTTGTTAAATAAATCCTTGTCGAGTCATGTTCTTAATCAGTCTAAGAACATAATTCGAAAAGGATTTACTTAGCAAAACAGTCTTAAGTGTACTTTTTAAATATAGGAATTATTGGCTAGTGCTCGAATAATTTTGCAGCCGACTGTACCTATGCGAAATTTTTGAGATCGAAATATATTAGCTTTTCCGTATAAATATGTAATATATTGCGTCCAGATGTTATAAGGAAGACACTTTAACGAATTGATGTATTTATGAAAAATAAGACAAAATAAGCAAATTTTCTGCGTGTGTACAGGATGGCCATAATTAAATTGATACTGCCTGCAGTGCTCTATAACGCTATCTATTGTAAGAATAGCGTCAAAATGTGTAGGAAGATGAAACAAGGTGGGAGACGAAGGATTTCGAAAAAAAGAAAAAGTTTCAAAATTTACCCGTAGGGAAATATGTGCGCTATTTTTCTAAGTAATGCTGTTGTTCAATTTACAATTTTAAAATTATAACGGTGTACTTTTGCCCCCATTTATTATTTTGAAATTGGAGATATCACACTAATTTGTCCCTACATTTCCATTTTTAAAACTCTATTTTCTGTTACACAGCGCTATCCGCGGAATCCCTTTATGATGACTTTTGGAACTTTTTTTTCCCCTTAATACAGGGTGATTATAATTAAAGATATGATTTCAAAACGCTATAATTTTAGAACTAACTGTCAAAATGACTTGATATTTTACCAAAACAATCGTGAGGCAGTAGAATTTTGTTTGTCGAAGGAAAAATAGTATTTATAAAATGTGCCTATAGATGGCGCTGTCAAGGTAATCTCAAAAGAAATGTCTAAATAGATTCATTATACACAGGAACATTGTTAGCAATAGAATTGAATAGCAGGAAAAAATAGACTTAGGGGTTTACAACATTTTTTTTTTTTTTTTTTTTTTTTTTTGAAAAAGACAAGAATATGTGTTAACAGTAATAGTGACAAGAGAAAAAGAGGAGCTTCATGAAACAAACATCTTACGAATGGTTAACGGTACATTTTGGAAATTCTTTTTTTCCTTTGCCAAAGAAAATTCCATTGTCTAACAAATGTTCTGATAAAATATCAAGTCATTCTCAACAGTAGTTTTAAAATTATACCGTTTTGAAATCAAACTTTTAATTATATTCACCCTGTACTTCATCCATCGTCCTGTTTGATCTCCATACAAATTTTGGGGCATTCCCAGAATTAGATAGCACTACGCAACACTATAAACACTGTCAAATTAATTACTGCCACCCTGTATTTAAAATTAATCATGAAACATTTTCTGTTATATTTGCTAAATCTAAAATTTAATTCTATTTTTTTTTTTTTTCAAAATCTGCTAATAACAAAAAACGATAATAATAATGTGACAACTAAGACTTTATAAGACCATTTGAGAAAGTTACCATATATGTCGAATAAGGATTATTATGAAACGTACGCGTTTGTACTTCATGAAAGTATTCCAGAGAAGCAAAATGTTAGTTTAGATTGTGTTATTCACGATATAATTAAAGGTTACTTGGAGTAAAGGGTTGTTTAAGATCGAAGCAAGAAACAATTTGTAATATATGGGTACTGGTAAATCTGAAAGATAATAACTAGATTAATAAAGCGTTCTAAAGTACCCTTTTACAATTAAATAGTCAGAAAAAAGGACTCAGATATAATAAAAAAAAGAAATAAATAAATAAACGATCTGGAAAGAAAACGATACTGACAGCACGGGAAGATCGACAAAAAAATCAAATATGGATTATAAAAGATCTTTCGACTCATGAAATTTCGAAATGTTTTAGTAGGAGAACCTCACACGTAATTATTTCGAAGAGTCGTACAATAAACACTCACAACCTGTGTCATACCGATCAGAATCAAACTTTATAGGTAGTTAAAAGGGACGAATTTATACACTTGTGAGTGTGTTTCACACATATGTTTTATGAATGTTAATATAACTTTACAAATTATGTATATATATATATATATATATATATATATATATATATAACTTTATAATAGTAATGTAATTTTGAATTTAAAATAATTCACTCAGTTAATTAAATAGAATTTCCCATTTTCTTTGTAAATCATAACTGCTTCTAATGTACTTCATTTTCCTTTTATTAAAAACGTACCGTCCTCCTTGTAAAATAAAGCAAAATATTTATATTGTGGTTTTGAAAAGTAATTTTAATTCAATGTAAAAAAAAAAAAAAAAAAAAAAAAAAATCCGTAAGATTACGGGGAAGCCCGGCAGCAGAGATTCCAGACAAAGCCCGTAAAAAAAAAACATTGGTTTTACGGGTAAAATGTTTTTTACAGGCATATAACGTAATTTAACGTTATTATATACTTCATTTGCGGTCTAAGCGTTTCTTTTAAGGGGCTTTGTCTGGAGTCTCTGCTGCCGGGCTTTCCCCGTAATCTTACGGGATTTTTTTTACCGTGTTCATAGTCTTTCCCTTAAAGAATTAAACTGTTATCACTATGATTTATTTTTGAGATAATGTTCTTTCAGAATAATTACCAACTTATTTGTAGCATATTTCGGTGTAAATAAAAAAAAAAAAAAAAAAAAAAAAAAAAAAAAAGAAAGAAATTTCGTTAGTAATTATAATGCTTCTATTTATATATACATAAAAAAAAAAGCTGTTAACATTTTCCTTCAAATGGATGTGTTTCTAAAAATAAATCTTTAATGGGTTTATAAATGACTAGCTGGCTCGCGATTATGAGTTGCCTTTTTCGTCTGTGTTCGTTATTTGATTGGCAGGTGGCTGTTTGGCATTATTTTTTGCTTAATTTTTGCTACGCCAGATTTACGATTGATGTCTTTTTCTTTCGAGTCGTAGAATTCTTGCGCACTTCTCCTCTTGCTTTAATCTTGTTAAGACCATTATTTTTATCAAACATCCTCTCCCTCACCACCAAGTGCTGGTTGAACTATTCGTCCTTACTCTTAAATTACATTAATGAAGAATTTTTGTAGTATCTCATTATTTAAAAATGATATCTTCTTTGCTTGTTTACAATAAATGACCTTTTCCAAGAAGTCGCTTTGATTTGCTTGCAGTTTATTTCCTCTTCATCAACACTTTTAAGAAGTGCGACACGGCTTCGACTAACAGAAAACCTGGGTGGGCTTACCTTTTGCACAACACTCCTACCAATTTATATCGGCAAACATTACTTCAGAATAGCAGTATAGCTGTTCGAAGAAGGAACTATTTTTTTACCAATATTCTGAGGTCGTTCAATTTATCTATATATTTGACTTTTCTGTTTTTTCCCCCACCAAACACGTGGTGTTGATTTTTTTATTTAATTTGTATTTCAGATGGTAATGTATAACAATATTCTCTGAATTATTAACTGCTTGATACTTTCCATGTTACGATGTTATGCAACAAAATAGGAATTAAATATAATATTAAAAATTCTAATAAAATTCTCTCATGTATACAAACACAATGTTATTTTTGAAATCTTCTTAAAAAAAATTGATTTCTAAAACAGTAAAAGTATGCACGTACAGACGATTAAAAAAATACAATTTAAATAAAAAAAAATCAACAGCTTGTATTTGATGGGAAAAAATTAGAAAATTCAAATATCGATAAATTGAATGACGTCAAAATATTGAAAAAAAAAAAAAAGTTCTAACTTCGCACAGCAAGAACCCTATTCTGAAGTAACGTTTGTCACTATAAATTGGTAGGAGTGCATATCTTCATTCACTTTAACCAGGGCCCGAAATTTCAACTCAGATTACACTCGCCAAAAAATTTTTTGACTCGCCATAAATTAAGGTTGTCTTTTTTTTTTTTTTTACGCATTTTGGGTTTTTAATTTTTCCTGAGTATGTTAAATGCTTTTACAAATATGCCTAAAATTATATATATTAAAAGTGTGTCGTATATAATCATGTCTCATAATCATCTGTAATTAAAAATCCTTATAATGTATTTGTGATTTGAAAAATATTAAAATATCTAATAATATAAATGGAAAGATTCATTAAAAAAAAAAAAAAAAAAAAAAAAAAAAAGAAGAAGAAGAAGATAAAAACTCTTTGTCAAACAATATCCTGTTAAAATCTTTTTATTTTGAAAGATTAAGCTTCCTTATTTACCTATTTATTTATTTAATTTTTTACATCAGAAATGTCTTTTTTATTCGTTTTATTTTTGTAATTAGACGGAATGTCGAAGTGTATAGCTTGTTCATTGTCATTTGAAATAACATTTCGGAATAACTTTTTCGATAAAATCGTTGCTTACAAATCATTACAAGCGCAAATCCTTGGCGTTTCAGTGAAAAACTGAAAAATGTGAACTGTTTTTTGGTAATTAATCAACAAAATAAAGATAAGCAGTATCTTTAAAAGGGCTCGGGCTCATTTTCATGAGCCAATATTGCATAGGCAAACTTTCGCATTTCTCTTCTCACTCTGCTTGGAGAAATCAGAGCGGGAGAAACGAAACTGCCGAAGAGATTAAAACTTTGTGCATGAACATCATTTTTCCTTTCCAAGACTGGGACGATCGTCGGACAGTGCACACAGACTCGGCATTCCGAGAAGAGAAAAAGGAGAGGTTAATATTAATATGAGGTTATAAGATCACAAGATTTTGCCATATTTAAATCTGTAAAAAAATGTTTTCTGTCACCATATCGTGTGAGAATTCAGTCTATAACTTGACCAAATTTTTACTCGCCACAGTAAAAATTCCACTCGCCAATGGCGAGTTGGCGAGCGGAAATTTCGCGCCCTGACTTTAACTACATGTAAAGTTTTATTCAATTTTATTAAAGGTGTCACAATTCATGAGTGTTCTTTGTTAGATCAAAAACTAACTCAAAATTTGTGAAACTGCTCAAAAAAACGAGGCATTGAATGATCATCAAGATGAAAGACTGAAAACGTTAAAAATACCATCGCATGGGATAATGAATGAAAACAAATGATATTCCAGATGAAAAGATTTTAGTCTTGGCGGTTCGGATGACTATAAACACTGTTAGCATTATTTGAAGAATGAACCGAAATAATGCATCTTTCGACAAATAGAAAAACGATCCCTAATGGCTTGGGGAGATTTTAGTCATGATGGATTCTGCAATTTAAAATGAATTTCGGCACACATGAACTCTGTGCAAAATAAAGCTATGCTATATGACCATTTGACCCCATTTGGTCCTTTTTGCCGAAACGTCAGTGGAGGCCCTCTGTTGAGACTCAAAACGGTTTTGGGCTGTGTCTGTCTGTCTGTCTGTTTGTCTGTCGCGCGATAGCGGCCGCAAAAATAGCGCTATTGACTTGAAATTTGGTACACGTGTTCATGAGCCCCACGAAATCAGCTGTATAGTTTTTGGTGTGCACTCCATTTGTAGTTCGTATACGGGGACACGCCAAAGTTTTTCTTATCATTACGGCCTATGGGAGGACTTTGTATGTACCGCGATAGCAGCCACAAAAATCACGCTTTCGACTTGCAATTTGGTACACATGTTCAAAAGCCCAACGGAATCAGCTGTATAGTTTTAGGTGTGTATTCCATTTGTAGTTTGTGTACAGGGACACGCCAATGATTTTCTATCATCACGGCCTATGGGAAGAATTTGTATGTACCGCGATAGCGGCCCCAAAAATAACGCTATAGACTTGCAATTTGGTACACTTATTCACGAGCCCAACGGAATTAGCTGTATAGTGTTAGGTGTGTATTCCCTTTGTTGTTCGTGTACAGGGACACGCCAAAATTTTTCTTATCCTTACGGCCTATGGGAAGAATTTGTATGTACCGTAATAGCGGCCGCAAAAATCCTTCGATTGACTTGCAAATTGGCGCACACATTCCCGCTTTCCATATAAGTAGCTGTATAATTTTCATTGCTATATTTTTTATAAACTGTGTTCAGGGACACGCCAAAATTCTTAACATTACGGCGTATGGGGTGAATTTTGTTTAAACGCATTTTAATATCATTACTTTGCAATGAAGAAAATGAAACTAGAGTACGTGAGTAAGATGCTTAAACTTATGTTGCTTGAAGAAAATATGTGCTCTTAAGCTTTCTAATTAATGTACAGGACCTTACAAAAGTGTTCTGACAATGTCACTTAGTCATCCAAACGATGTTAAAGTTGGAACAATTATTAATTTTAAACATAAAATAAGCTGAATAGTTTTTACTGATGTATACAATGTGTATGGTTCGTTTACAAAGACACACGAAAGAATTTCGTAAAGTTAGAGCCTATGGACGAATTTTTAATTTAAGTGAGCACTTTAATGCGTTTATGCTGAATTGAACTTAATAAAGTTAACATACATTATAAAGATGCTTAAAATCATGTTTACTCTAAAAAAAGGTTATGTATAGACTAAATAATTTACGGAACCACACAAAATAATTCCGAGTATGTACTGTAATCATCCAAATGATGTCAAATTAGTTTGAAAGATTAATTAGTTATAATTAATTAGATTTATTCGTATTATTGGCGTTTATAATGACTGTGTTTACTTTTCCGGGATACATTAAGGAATTTCGTACTTTTATGGTTTATATAGTCGGTATTTCTTAAAAGTGTATTTTAACATGGTTACACCCCATCAAATAAAATGAAATTTTATTAGAATTTTAAAAGCCTGTTTTCATGTTGAAAATTGTGGGCATAGAATTGATAATTAGTTTAAAGGTTACGCAAAATATTTCCGATATGCTATGTAATTTTTTTTGTATGAAATTCGGTATTTATGAATTTCCGGGAAATAATACAAAACCGTCGTTTAATAAGAATGCATATTGTTGCATACTTGGGGGTTTGTAAGTTGTCCGAGAATGAAAGGCGAAACTTGCAAAAATTCAGTGATTTATTCACAGAAAGTTCCAGAAGAATACAGGTCTATAAACCAAGTATCAGCTTCAATTCAACCAGTAAACATAGCTTAAACAACAGCCGTTAACAGCAAAACAACAGTACAAACTGTTTAGCAATAACACATAAAGCAAGTCTCATTCAAAGAGGCTCAAAGCAAAGCAAGCATTTGACGAAACCGACACAGATCTGAGATTGGAAGCCTTGGTTCCTTTTATACTATTCTATCGAACACAGACTGTTCTGGAAAATTATCGTATCTCATCAGCCAATGAGATTAGAGCTTCCATATTTGGTATATCCCTAATAAGGATTTTCTCGCCAAGGTCGCCAAAAAAATCGCCAAGGAGGGAAACAGTCGCAAAATTTGGCGCCAAATCCATTTCTTCCCTTATTGGAGATTTTCAATTCGTTTTTAAAGGAAAATTAGGCTATTTTAACGCTAAAACGACTAGAAATGCACAAAATTAGCATTTTGTCGACTTACTAAGCCTCTTTGAAAAAATTTATACAAAAATAAATGCAATTATTTACAATTCCGTAACACTTTATATGATATACAGATAGGTATAGAAAGAGAGATACAGCGGGGGGTTGAGAAGGCGCCAGCCCCCCTCAAAAATGTATCTGATTATGGTAATAAGTCGATCGAATCAATATATACTATTATATAATAAGAAATAAATAAAAATGACCTATTGAAAAATGTCTGATGCAAATAGGACGTTGAGGCTCCTGATCTGCAGATCCACTAGTTAGGTGGTGCTAACCAGAAGATTCAGCAGAACTTTTCTTCTTGTCACACGCCAAATTTCATCGTAGAATGATTTAAACAAGATAAAATAAATGCTTTGCCATAGCCAAGCCGAAATTCAGATTTCATCCTTATACAGAATCTTTGAGATATATGTTTTAAACTTTATTTTATTCATAAATAGTTATGTGACAGTGAACTGGGAATAGCCATTGTAAAAGAATGGCACGGTGTTTCTGAATCTGAACATAACTACTTCGTGAGTTAAAAAAAAAAAAAAAAAAAAAAAAAAGATTGTCTGTGGTTATTAAAAGGTCTGAGGTAAAAAAAAAAAAAAAAAAAAAAAACACTATCATATTAATTTACATAATATTATTATTTAAACAAGTGACGTTAGCACTTGTTAATAGTGCAGTTCTCAGTTATTGCTTACATATGTATATATATATATATATATATAATTCTTAATTTAATTATTGAAATAATTTGAAACCTAATATTAATAATTATGTTATTGTGTAATGTCTCATAGGATTAAAGTGTACAATCGGTAACAAAAGTATCCGAACACTAGCAAAAATTCCTGTATAAAAAAGTAGAATTAATACTGTTTTGCTAAATGAATCCTTGTCGAATCATGTTATTTGACTGACTAAGAACATGAATCGACAAGGCTTTATTTAACAAAACAATATTAACTATACATTTTTATATAGGAATTTTTGCTTGTGTTCGGATAGTTTTCTTACCGACTGTAATTAGAATCTTTATTTACTTTATAATTTTCAAATTCAAAGTGATCTTCTAATTTCTTAACGGACTGTAGCGTATTCATTATATATATCGCGTCTAATTATAGAGACTACCATTTTTATGCACAATAAATAAATAGAATATTAGAAAAAATCCTTGTTACTAAGTTTTGTAAAGAAAATTCATATAAAAAACAAAGTTAATTATAGCTAAAGGCTTAATTTTAGAAATCTTTTAAGAAACATTGCTGCATATATATATATATATATATATATATATATATTTAAACTTAGAAAAAAGTAGGTTCTTTAAAAATTGTAATTCAGACAGAGAAAAATATGTTCAGTTTAAATCAAATGATTTCAATGCCTTTTAAGAACGATTCACGCTGAATAGTTATCAAAAGATTTCTACATAAAAAAGATCAAAATATGTTTCCTAAAATGCGACTCCACCTAATATTAAATAGGAGAAAAAAACCTCCAATAAGCAAATGAAATTCAATTAAGAAATTGTTTTTTAAAAGCAGTTTGTGTCACTTATAGAATAAATAAATTTGTTTTCGTAATATCTCCTTTAAAATTATTCACTTACTCTATTTCTAAAAAAAAAAGTCCTATAAAATCATTCTCTGGAAAATACCTGAAATCAATTACAAAAGAAATTTGTGTTAAGGTGAATATTTGTAATTGTTAAAATAAACAAAAATATAAATTTCGAAACTGATGTTAAGATCAATTCATTTATTTTGAAACCTTTTAGCATACATTTCAAGCAGAACTTAAAAAATGTATATTTAAACCCTCTAAAAGAAATTACTTGAATACCTGACGATAAAAAAAGAAAAATAAGTAAATTAAAAAAATATTATTTATTTATTTAATTTCTTTTTTAGAACTTTTAAAATATCTTTAACCTTTAAAATGCCACACTATGATAGAAAGTTAAAATAAACTATTTATTGATAAAAACTGCCTTAAAACACAAACATAAACACTATCAGTAGTTTTATTTCCGCCCCAAAACATGTCCATATGATTTATAACATGTTCCAGAAATGAAACATTGGCGTGAAACACTTAGTTTTTTTTTACATGTTTTTAAAAAGTGCGATTAACGTCATTTAAATTATAAACTTAATGTCTGTAAACAAATCTTAAGTAAAGAAAAGTAAATTTCTAAATTTGTTCAAAAAATAATACAGGTTAAGCAGAAAAATAACCATATGGCATCAGTTAATCCTTTCATAGTCATGAACGCGTATACGCGGTAAGAGCTTTTTACTTCTGAATCATTTATTCATTGCTACGAATTTGCTAAATAGAAAACAATCAGTTTCTCAGTATTCCTGATAAATTTGTAATATTATTAGTGCTTAATGACTTAAATATATATAAAACACATCCCACTAAAATGGCTTCGAAACGAAAAAAATTAAAAAGGGCGTGACCATGAATGGGACTATAGTAGTCTAAGTGCTACTAGAACTAATCTTGTTACGAAGAAGGAAATTTTTTCACAAGAGAAAGCTATGCCTCTAAATTATAAAAGTTAATTGTGATAGTGATAAGTAAGAATTATTATAATAAAGTAATTTTATAATTATTAATAATCAATAGAATTTATTGTGTTAATTTAATAATTAAATAAAATACTTGGAAAACTGAAAAAATAATCTGCATCAAAACTTATTAAACAATAAACTTAAAAAAAAAAAAAAAAAAAAAAAAAAAGCTAAATAATGCAAAGAATAATAAAAGTCTTATCCATATTCTATAAAAGAGAAAATAAATAATTATTGTTATTTATATTTACAGTACGAATATATTTACTTTCTCCAGGGTATTCAGGAAATCACTTTTCTTGCATGAAGTTTTTTTTTTTTTTTTTTTTTTTTCCCACTCGTAAATAAAAATGGCAATAATAACAAATTAACAAATAATCCACAACAAAACTTACTGAAAAATAATCATATGAATGTTAAGCTAAAAAATACAGCGAACAATAAAATTCTTACCAATATTCTTTAAAACAGAAAACAAAAACTAAAATTACTTATTTTATTTTTTTTTTTTACATTTTTATTAGAATGTGCAGGGGAGAGGGGCATGTAAGGGAATTAAAAGTAGGTTAAAGGTCATTAAAATCCCTTTTTTGACAATTACTAGTAGTTTACGGCGTCAGAAATGTTTTTTAAATATTTTTATTTAGTGAAATCAAAAGAAATGTATCACGTTGAAGAATATATCTACCAATGTTGTACTTCTGGAACATACAAATTTCTTATTAACAGTAAAAAAAAAAAAAAAAAAAAAATCATTATAACTAATTTTTTATCAACAAAATGAACTTTCTTAATTCAATTTACTTAATTACAAAAATATTTGTTGAATTTTGAATTGTATATGAATTTTTGAATTTTGCTTGACAAAAAAGTAGAAAAAATCCGAAATTGCAATTTTTTTTACCAGCCACTATTTATTTTAGCAACATAACTTTGGTGCCAAAAAATTAATCCATGTTAATTGTTTGTAGAATATTTTTTACAAAGTATTATTTAAAAAAAAAAAAAAAAAAAAAAATGTATTTTTCATCAAATTTTAAAATGCATGTTCCCTTTATGGAACACTAGCTGACCCGTCCTACTTCGCACGGATGAACAAATTTTAATTATCGATGAATTGATATGCAAACAATAAAAAAAAATATCAGTTTATATGTTATAGTCAGGCAATATTATCAACTGAAAAGTCAAAATATAATTTTACAATTACTTTTTTCAATCAGTTGTTAAATGTTGGTAATTTTTAATTTATGTTATTTATTTATTTATTTCCTAAAAAGAAGCATGTCTTTACTCATGAATAAAAAATATTGAAAAATAAACCTATACATGAATATGTGTTTGATAAAGTTGACGTCATAATTGCTTTAATTATTATTTATTTGTTCTTATAATATTAATTTCTATTAAACACAGAGCTTATGTGTTTTTAATTTTCTTAAATTTAACGTCCGCAAAGTAATCTGGTTATTGTTTTAGTAATGGTTCTCCATTAGTGATCGTTAATATTTTTTGTGATTTTGGCGGTGAATTAAAAAGGTTATCGCAAATACGTAAAGTCCTTCGAGTGAAACGTCCTAGCTATTGCGTTGCCAAATTTTAAATATCGCCAAAGAAGCCCTATACAAAAGTAGATTTCTAACGCGAAAGCACATTTAATTTATTTTAAATGAACCGTGTTTCCAATCAACATAATGAAACTTGCATAATCAAATGTCATTTGCAATTCCCCAGCGGCTGTATATTGCGCTACTTGCTTTCGGAAAAGATTTTATATCAATCATCCTTGGCGGAAAAAAAAAAATGATTGCCGAGTTATCTCGCAAATATAATTAATTTTTTCCATAACTGATGATTTTTAATAATGTATATTAAGGGAAAAATCAATAATATGAAACAATATTCGTATAATATATACTATTACAAAATCTGGTGTGAAACAACCACACGACTTCCATTACCCACTATTAAACGTATTATATACATTTCTTGGAGATATTAAGTACATGCATTTTTTTTTTTTAGATTTTCCAGTAAAATCCAGTAAAATAAGTTTAGATTTTCCAGTCGATGATACACGTATAAAGACACCTACAACAAAGTTTACATAGTGAGTTAAAAAATAAGGAAAAAAAAATAGATAGTTATTTTTTTAAACACGAATTACCGAGATCTAAAACTGAACTTCCTAATCAGGATGACCGTTAGTATTCCTGTAATATGCACGTAATACTTGAGAAAGGTTATCTAAATTGAATTAATGAAACAATTTTCAAGAAAATCGTTAGAGCCGTTTTTGAGATACCAACTTTTACCAAAACTTGGCATACTCAATTATTGACCGGAAAACAATAATTACATACAAAAGGATACTTAGTATTAAGTTAACATGGCGAGTTTGAAAAAAAAATCGTACAGCCGTTTTTAAAGGAAGGCACTTATGAGATCTGAAATTGAGCTGTTTATAGAGGACGCCTATCAATTTTCCTGAACTAACCAATTATATCATTCGAAAGGACATCTAATAGATTGTTTATATAGCAACTTTGAAGAAAATCGTTAGGGCTGTTTATGAGGTACGGGCTTACGGTCCCATTTCCGGTTTTCGATGACCCAGTTCCGGTTTTTCAATTTTCACCAAAATTTGGAAAATTCATCTGTACATCAGACCTGAATCAATTGTGAAGATTT
The DNA here is from genome assembly GCA_963930645.1 of Salticus scenicus. Classification (NCBI taxonomy): domain Eukaryota; kingdom Metazoa; phylum Arthropoda; class Arachnida; order Araneae; family Salticidae; genus Salticus; species Salticus scenicus. The sequence continues at coordinate 101,895,294 of OZ005654.1, read as the reverse complement.
GTAGTTCTATCTTTATTAATTTTGGAGATATGACACCCGGAAAATTTCACACATTCGTACACACACACACACACACACTGACCAATTGCCAAAAACTACTTTTTTAGACTCAGGAGGCCTTAAAAAAAACATATAAATCAGGTGAAACTCTATATCAAATTTTTTGACCGAATACAATACTTCCACTACCTACGGTAGTACGGTAATTGAAGTATAAACATAGATCTCGTATTTAATACGAAAATATACAGATTTTCGTATTACGTTTTCGATCTCGAAATACAAAAATCGCCAAGGACGACCGATATTAAATCTATGCTTTGGTTTCAATTAAAATATTGAAAATTTGAATAAAAAATGTATTTTACCAAAATTTATTATAGCCTCTAGCACTTAGAGACAGTGTAACTTTTGATTAGTATAAAAAAAGAAAGAAAAAGAAATCGGCTTTTTAGTTCTAGCGATCGTTCTCTACATATACATATAAACCTTTCCTGTTTATATATTAGTATAGAGCATAGATAGATTAAATAGGTTTCTAATCAACATAATGTAACTCAAATAATTAAATGCTATTTGCATTGCAGTAATGTTGTATGCGCTATGTATATTGAGCTCATAGATATAGTAATATATATAGATCTATCATCCCCATGTTACCGAGTAAAAATTTTTGATGCCGAAAAAAAGTTCTAAAATCAGCCATTAGAGAGAAAAATCAGCCATTAGAGAGGTCCCCACTGCCTTCGGCAGCGCAGTCCCGTGCGCGCTGCGCGCGCGTATTCCTTCCCTGAGCCTTCGTGCCCCCTAAAAAAAAAAAATCATTTCTGATCGGAAAAAAACTCGCACCGAGTCCCCACTGCCCTCGGCAGCGCAGTCGCGTGCGCGCTGCGCGCTCACAAGTTAAGGGATACGCGCGCGCTGCACGCCTATTTCTTCTCCACCCTTTCAGGCCCTCTTAATTAACCTATGTATACCAATTTTGAACGATCTAACTCATTTGGCTGAGATGCAAAAGAAAACGTAATCAGGACACCTCAAAACGTGTAAATCTGGTGAAAACTTTCGATAATTTAAAATAATGATGTATTACTAATGAAATTATTATAATTAGTATCTGAGATGCAAAAGAAAACTCATTCGGGACACCTCAAAACGTGTAAATCTGGTGAAAACTTTCGATAATATAAAATAACTTTAAAATAACTTTCGAATGATGTATTAAAAATAATTGAATCATAATTAGAAATTGAAATATTGAAATTTGAAAATATTACAGCGCCATCTGGCGGTACAAATATCTGTATTCCACTGTTTGATTCCAATTCAAAAAAGCTTTCTAATGATGTCTTACTTATGAAATTATTTTAATTAGTAGCTGAGATACAAAAGAAAACTAATTCAGGACACCTCAAAACGTGTAAATCTGGTGAAAACTTTCGATAATTTAAAAGAACTTTAAAATATCTTTCGAATGATGTATTAAAAATAATTTAATCATAATTAGAAATTGAAATATTGAAATTTGAAAATATTACAGCGCCATCTGTCGGTAGAAATTTCTAGATTCCGCTGTTCCATTCCAATTCAAAAACGCTTTCTAATGATGTATTACTTATGAAATTATTTTAATTAGTAGCTGAGATACAAAGAAAACTAATTCAGGACACCTCAAAACGTGTAAATCTGGTGAAAACTTTCGATAATATAAAAGAACTTTAAAATATCTTTCGAATGATGTATTAAAAAAAAATTTAATCATAATTAGAAATTGAAATATTGAAATTTGAAAATAATACAGCACCATAAGAGAAAACTGATTCAGGACACCTCAAAACGTGTAAATCTCGTGAAAACTTTCGATAATTTAAAAGAACTTTAAAATATATTTCGAGTGATGCATTAAAAATAATTTAATTATAATTAGAAATTGAAATATTGAAATTTGAAAAAATTACAGCGCCATCTGGCGGTAGAAATTTCTGTATTCCACTGTTCGATTCCAAATCAAAAAAGCTTTCTAATGATGTATTACTTATGAAATTATTGTAATTAGTATCTGAGATACAAAAGAAAACTCATTCGGGATACCTCAAAACGTGTAAATCTGGTGAAAACTTTCGATAATATAAAAGAACTTTAAAATATCTTTCGAATTAAGTATTAAAAATAATTTAATCATAATTAGAAATTGTAATATTGAAATTTGAATATATTACAACGCCATAAAAGAAAACTGATTCAGGAGACCTCAAAACGTGTAATTCTGGTGAAAACTTTCGATAATTTAAAAGAACTTTAAAATATCTTTCCAATGATGCAATAAAAATAATTTAATCATAATTAGGAATTGAAATATTGAAATTTGAAAATATTACAGCGCATAAAAGAACACTGATTCAGGAGACTTCAAAACGTGTAAATCTGTTGAAAACTTTGAATTATGTAAAAGAACTTTAAAATATCTTTCGTATGATGTATAAAAAATAAATTAATCGTAATTAGAAATTGAAATACGCGTATTAGAATATTGCAAAAATGTCCGGCGTGTAAAGATAAAATTTAATTTGCAATTAAAATGTAAATCTTTTGTTTATTGACCAAAATCGATGAAATTTGAAATGCAAGTTTGTTTTGTGGTGTAAATATTATATACTAAATAAAATGTATAAAATTTGAAAAATTGAAGAAAATAGAAAATTGCAATTTTTAATCGCAGTACGAAACACGTGACTTCATTAAATACCAGATGTGTTTCCGTTGAAGACTGCTGTAGACGAAAAGTCTGCAAAGCTAAGATTCTTGTGATTTGTTGCCAATATTTTTTTATAGTTTAGTTAATTTTAAAAAATCTAATTGCCCGATCGATAAGCCGTTTAAACCATCGGATTGAGAAAAGAAAGCCCTTTCCAATGGTATCTTGTTTGTAACAATACGACTGATATTTCTAATTTATTTTCCACTTTTTCCGTAAAAATGTCGCTTTTTAAGCATTTAATCATGAATTCTGGGTCATTTTTCGTTAGACAATGGTCGACATTTTAATTAATATCTCCGCTAATTAGGGTCGCATCGTTTAGCAAATTAGATAACCCAGATCTGCGATAAATTCTCTGTCCATCGGTATCTGTTCGAAGTCCGTGCGACCTTTAGCGGCGGAGCCTTAGCTGCGTCAAGCCGTTTCTCACAGACAGACAGACACACACACACACACGCGTACAGATTTTAATAATATAGGAGATTCGCGAGAAAATATATTTTATTATATGTCGAAAAATGAATTAACCCGTAAATTTTTTGGGCAACAATTATAAGATAAATAATTTAATAAAAGTTTAGAAGTAACGCTTAGATCATTACATTATATCATATCAAATTATATTATTAGAAAAATAAATACTTTAAATTTATAATGACGTCAGATTTAACGTGTAAGTTTAACATTTTGCAAAGCTTTATTTGAATTTCAATTTAATTTACGTGCAAATATATTTCTTTTCTTTTCATGTCAAGATATTTTAAAAACAAAATGTAAATGTTTCTTTTATTTTGGCAACAGCTATTTTTTTTAATATTTCATTATTTCCATTTCTATTATGGCTTTTATGGGGATTTTAATTAAAATGCTCAGATTTTAAATCAGGGATAGTGTAGCTTTTGATCAGTGAAAGAATTTTTTAAATCGGTTCAGTAGTTTCAGAGATTACCCTCCACAAACATACAATTTTTTGCGCTTTATATAATGATATAGATATAGATATAGATTGGCGTGTAAAAGGTTCAGAAAGTATTTTAAGAATTATTATGAATTATGAGAGAGAATCCGCGTTTGTAATGATCGATAGATGGCGCTCTCTGAACTGCAGTTGTTAGTAAATATAATAGCCACGTGTATTTATTATTGTTCTTTCTCCGCCATTACATCATGGAAAATCGATTGCATAATATGATGATATGCAGTGGTGTGATAATTTCACCTTAGCCCACCAGAGGGCGAGCATTTCATTACAATCGCGGATAGTGATCTGGTAATATGAATACTAACATCATAAAAATATACTAAGAAAATGAATAGTTAAAATATGAATATTTCCTTATAAGCATTAAACAAGCAGGTAAATATACTCAGTTCATATAGATTATGAAAGACTTACGAACAAAAAGTCTTGTTACATTTTTTAAAATTCAATGTATTTCACAAGTGACAATGTCCACCAGCGGTCAAGCGGTTCTGCGTTCAATTATGATAGACATGAGATTCCGAGTTCAATCTCAGATCACGCTCGTCTACCTAGATTTTCGGAGTTTTCCGTGTTTTTCTCAGAAACTTGCGTAAATAAGGACTAGGACCCCATACAAAGACCCATAAATATTTTACATTTACCTACACTGTAAAAAACAATACCTTAAGGCTTAACAATAAATAAATGAATAAAAATAGTGTTAAATAGGCATTTTTAGCTGGAACCAATATTCTGGTGCTAAACTTCACTATTTCAGTGGGGCTCATTAATGAAATGGCACCACTAAATTGGTGAAAATTTGCACCAAAGTATTGATTGCAACTAATTGGAACCATTTTTGCAGAGAAATGTTATATTTAACTGTGCAAATCTGTACTGTTCTTGTTCTGTGCATATGTCCAATATAAAGTACTAAAAATTCAGCATAAAAAATTGCCTTGTAATATAATTGCAAAAGCACTTCCCACAATTTCCGCACACAAGCCTAACATAGTCATATAGAGGCTATGCTGTGACTCTATAACGGATTTGCATATAACTGTAAGATGGCCAGAATAAAATGGATTCTTTGTATGTATATAACTTAATCTTGTGTATGTTTGAAATCTTACTCTTTTTTTTTTTTTTTTTTTTTTTTTGAAAAGCTATCGCTCTTTATAGAAATTTGTGTGGACTTTTGCTTTTTTATTTATTTATTTATTTATTTTACTTTTCCTATTTCATATTATGAAATATTTTTTCTTCTGGATATCATTATGTATCCTTATCAGGTAAGTAATCGGGATTTTTTTTATGGTACTGCTTTTGCTTTCAATTTCTGTTGGTGGCGATCTTGTTATTTTATGCCTTGCATTTGATCTGATGCTTGGCGCATAACTGCTGTGTTTGTATCATTATGTACATGCATACATATATTTATGGAATAAATAAAATTTAAAGCACTTCTCAAAGAAAAATATTAATACTTAATATTACGATTATTTATTTTAATAAGCACTTAATTAAATAAAACGCAAATATAAAACATAGTTACAAATGAGAATGTTTAAATCATATGCATCTTAGAACCATGAATATGGGCATTTGTGTAATTTAGGTTTCGTCAATTAAAACGTTTAAGAACACGTATCATTGAGAATAGTTCCGCTTAGACCTCCTCCAATACAGGCTGGCTCATCTGGCATTTTGTTTCCCTCTCAGCGATTGTTGCCCACGCGGTCCGATTTTCAAGTGTTATCAAATTACATAAAATGGGGGTTTGTACAGCCGCAAATTGCTCAAATCATCTCAGAACTGGTTTTAGGATGTTTAGATTTCCAACAGATGAAGAAATGTGAAATAATTAAGCTATTAATTGCCGAAGAGAAAATTATACCCGTAGCTTTCACTCACAAATATACAGTCTAATTGTGATATGTTTCCTTTTATTTTTTGTATCAATTATTTGTTTTTATTGCTGTTTGATTATCTGAATGTTATATTTTACAACACATACTATTTTTTAACGTGTATAAATATTTAAAATTAATGAATTTAACAGTAGTTTTTGTTGTTGCTGTAGAGGATTTTCATTGAGACGTATAGCTGCTGGGGTTGTTGTCCCAACTGTTCCATAGACTGCTAGAAAATTGCAGAGTGGTTAAACCACTATAATCTATAGTTTTTTCAGAAGCGATTGATGGGATGCAAGAATCCGAGGGTGGAGTGACGAAAGTTACTCGATAAGGAAAATTTTTGCGTGAAGACAGGGAAAGAACTAAAGTTATCACTATTTAACAAAGCACCGAAATGATGAATGCGATTCTGCTAATAGCGACCACAAGATAAGTGTATGTGTTCAGTGGAATCCAACACACGACAGCGATCGCAACTGCCAGTGTCATTAAGATGAAAATGATGCAACAGAGCTGGGGTTACGATCATCTTGCAAAGAAGACGGAAGATCATCAATTTAACAAAAGTAACAATGTTTAAATTTTATCAGGGTTACTAGGAAAATTTCGCCAAATATTACCGCCAAATTTGTCAAATGTAAACAGTACTTCGATCCCCTACTTAGACATACTCGCCATTTTAGGCATACCACACACTGAAGAGACATGAGGCAATGTTTGATATGCGACATGCATCACACGCATGTTCTAAATAGTTTTTAAGAGATGAAGCTGTATTTAGATCATGCGCGTGCCGCATGTCGCGTCAAACTTTGTCTTATGTCTCGTCAGTGTATGGCGGATCTTAGGCGATAAAGACGCCGAGTAATACGTCTGCAACTGAACGTCGCCAAGCTATATTTCTGGTGGGCAACAATATGGTTGTATATGAGTCAGCTCGTATTATAGGACCCTTTGCTCCGTTTTAGCTTCATGGATGAAGCTCATCCTCCCTCTTAAGTCAAGCATTTTATCATGAAAAGTCGGAGCAACTTGGTTAACGAACTCATCCAAGATATTTATAAGGTCAATTCGCTGTCCAAATTTGGTTCGATTTGGAGTATTATTTCGGAAGTTACCGTGATGACAAAATTTTCATTATAGATACATATATATATAGATAAACTAAGTGATTGCAATAGGTCGATTTCTAAAGAAATCAACCTAAAAAATATAGAAGGGTAATTTCAATTTGTGAATTTCAGAACAAGTTTTTAATTTTTTCAATTATTAATGTTTCGAAATGTAATAAATTCCCATTCAAATGTCTAAATTCACAACCTGGTCAATTTTAAGTAACAAGTTTATTTAAACAGCTTATTTACAGCTTATATCTTACTTACGAAAATAGAATATAACTAGTATATTCTGGGCATAAAAAGAAGAAAAAAAATCTCTGTTCTATATTATTCTGTATAACAGCAAAATATATTGATTTAAAATCAAAAGAATTTAATGAAAATAGCTTTTCATAATAAAGAGTTTACATATGAGATTCAGTGCAATTATAGCCAATACTTGCTGAGATATAGACATCTAAAAAAGTAATAATAATAATAATAATAATAATAATAATAATAATAATAATAGTACAGAAAAATCTGTTGTTTAATATATACGGAAATTAAACCAGCGTAATGCTTAATAATATTCTTCTACGGTTTTAAGTGTCTGTATTTGTAAATTAAAGTATTTCAGATATTACTTTGTTGTAAATGGGCAAATTTACCAAATAATAACGTCATCTGTCTTTTGAGAGTCCTCAAATTGAATCAATGAAATTTTTCTTAATAAGCATCTCACATACAAAGCTTGGTTCTTTTATATATTAATCCGTTAGCAGTCGCTATACGCAGCGCCACCTATTACAGATTACGCATTTTTTATTTAACTCTCACCAATAATTTTAAGAAGTGATGTGATCGACGTTCCTTCGATTTTTATTCGCGTATTATGTTTATCAAATGCTACTTCTAAAAATTTTTGGTGGCTGTTGAATAAAAAAATCTGTCAACACTGAAGGATGGGCGGCAAATCGACCAACTAGCGACTACTAACGGGTTATAGAAGCTGTGAAATTGCTTTCCTGTAAATGTAGAAGTTGCTGCATAACAGCGACAAATGCCGTGTAATATTCCTCCGATTCGAATCAATCTAACTTTTATAATGCCAATCTCATATACAGTCGGTAACAAAAGTGTCCGAACACTAGCAAAAATTAGTCAGTGTAAGAACATGATTCGATAAGGATTTATTTAACACAACCATATGAAGTGTACTTTTTTTACATAGAAATTTTTGCTACTATTCGGACATTTTTGTTGTCGACTCTGCCATGTTTTGTGTTCTTAATCATAGAAGCTGAAATTTAGCATTCACGTAAACGGGATGCGTATCTCCAAAATGTTGGCGTGTACAGGCGAACCTGGCGAATTTTTGTAGCTCGCGCCAAAACCCTCTCTGCCGCAAAGCAACCCTTCTTTCCACTTCATTCACGATTCGTTAAGGATTCGAGCAATCTTTTTTTTTTCCCCAAGAGAATAAACTATTAAAAATGTGTCAATAGAGTTTTAGTATCGTAATTCTTAAATAATATATTTAATGCAAAAATTTATTAGAAATCCTCCACCCTATAAATTTAATTTAGCAAGATTAATGAAGAAATAAAATTGTAATATTCTAATTTTAAAGCTTTTAAAATTGTTCTTGAAATACATTTATTTATTTATTTATTTATTTTACTTTCTCTTACCAACATATATGGTAGAGAAAGTATTGTTTTGGGATCAAATTTTCGAAATTGAATTTTTGTTATATATACACGTTTTGAGGCTCCCTGAATCATAATTGTTAAAAATGTGTCAATGGAGTCTTTGTATCGTTATTTATAGACAATATAATTTAATACCAAAATTTATTTGAAAACCCTTTAAATTTATTTTATCAGGATTAATGAAGAAGTATATTTGTAATATTATGATTTTAAAGCTTTTAAAATTATCCTTGAAATACATTTATTTTATTTTATTTTATTCTGTTTTATTATTCTGTTTTATTATTATTATTATTTACTTTCTCTTCGTCAAATAAAATTGTTTCTAAACCTATATTAGATTATTTGAAAAGTACATTAAACTTTACATTCTTACGCTATTGATCTTAAGATTTAATGTGCAATCTGTCATTATAATATTGAAATGCAGGGTAAAAAAGAAAGTCGTGTGAGTGACACACCAGATTATCATTATTATGATCATTACTTAGTTTATAGTTTATTTTACCCATATATTGTAAGAAAAGTTTTATTTTTGATTCAGATTTTCGAAATTGAGTTTTTGCTATATTTGCTTAAATATCCTGAAACAAAAAATTAGGGTTTTAGCGGTTGCCTGAATGTGTCTGTGTGTTTGTTATCACCATACCTCAAGAATAGATATTGGGACTCGGATGAAATATTAAGTAATTCGTGTACAGTGACTAAGAAAATAATTCAAATTCATTAAGTCTATGTGTGAATTTTCTGGTAAATACAATTTAATATTTTTGGATGAAATAAAATAAAATAAATGGAACTTATATTTTATGCGCATGAAAGAATGATTCGTATACAATGTAGAATGTATATCCTTTATTAGAAGTTTACACAGAACCCCACAAAAGAATTCAGATATATTCATACAATGGAATTGCTGAAAGGTCATTCCATGTCGTGCTATGTGTTTTAAATTCTGTGCTAAATTAGTGCACAATATTGTGTTTGTAAAATATATAGTAAATATACAGGGCTACCCCAAATTAAATGAAAGCATTTCTTTTTATAAATAAAAATCAATGTAATAAATGCAATTAAAGTTTAATTAATTTAAAATTATTCTCTTATTCTAATTTATTTATCTTATCCGTAAAAGGTCGCAAAAGTATTGTTTTCGGATCTAGTTTTCGAAATTGAATTTTTGTTGCATTTATATGTTTTGAGGTTTCCTGAATCCAAAAATTATGTTTTTAGTGGTTGGTTTATGTGACTTGTCTGTGTGTATTATAGATATTAAGTTTGTAAAATGGGTGCATTAGTTTTTAAATATCACTTATGTTATTGATATGGACAATATTGCTTTGGAACAATGTAAGTTGTAAACGTCGCATGTTATTCAAAATTTACGTTTTCTTTTTAACATGGCAAAATAGAGCAAAATTTCGTTTAAACGTCCATTATGCCAATATTTTGTCGTAAACATGTCAGACTAATATTTTAATATATATTTTTTAATACACTTCATTAAATATGAACATTTTAATTTGAAACTTTAGTAATTAAAAATTGTGTTTCCTTCATTTGACAAATTAGGCCAATACTTCCCACGAACTTGCAATATGGGGATCAGTTGTGTTGGAAATTAATGTACGAAAACAATCCTAATAAAATTAGTCATTTAATTACGATAAGTCAAATGTATCGAATCGGATAGAGGGTAGCGTATGAGGTGCGGCATTTCAGTCTGCGACTGTGTTGAGTGTTCTATCATACTCATTCCTTTTAATATGAATACATTTCGCTCTCAATAGAATTTAGTAACAATAAATATAGGATGAGAATAATTATGCGCATCATTATTACTTTGATTTGTATAACATATTAAGTTAGATCGTTTATGATTACTGAAAACAAATAGAATAGCATTAATAAAATGTTTAACGTTTTATTTTATAACTTTGTATGTTGGGGTTGGGGGGGGGTAAAGAATGAGAAATGGACATGTCCGAGGCGGAAATTGTACGTAGAAAATTTTATGAATTTCAACCATAAAATTTAACACGAAATATCTATTTTATTATGATTAAGATGTTCTTTAAAAATACATAATAGATAAATATAAGGTGATAATTTATGAAAATTCAAGCACTGCATCGTAAGAGAAATATTTTATAAAGTCGTACATTTTAAAAATTTAAATACAAAATGATAATAAAAATAGTTGAAATGTAAAATGGCGTACTACTGATTTGGACATGAACATTCTTCATGCATTTTATTAAGAATTTGTAATTTGTTTGAACAATTTTTACAAACTTTTTGGCCTTATACATGGAATCGGATCTCAATGCTCATATATTTCCATTATTATTATCTACTTCTCTATTCGGAAAACTATTTCTTAATTTCAAGATATGTTTCGTTTTGCGATTTAAATCCTACATTAATCATCAGAAGAAAAATAAATAATAAAAAAAAAAAAAAGAAAGAAAGAAAAACGCCGGATGTTTATTTATACAGGTTAAGCGGCGTGAAGTATCTCTTTGCACTTACAGATTTGGCGAAAATCGCATTCTCTGGCGAAAAATTGTGAATTTGTTCTGTGCGCGGCAACATTTCGAAGATACGCAAACGGGGTTAAATGTCTGCATAGCACTCTCATCTGTCAGTCGGTATGCAAACAAATTCCATCTAATTGCCATTTTACCTTGATTATCTCATACATCATATTCGGAAAATTTTTGCGCTTTAGAAGATGAAATATAACCTTTCAATACAACGCGTTCTATTGGATGTTATATTTAAAAAATCTGATAAAAAAAAAAAAAAAAAAAAAAAAAAAAAAAAACTCAACTAGAGGTTTACCCACCCAAATATAAACTTATATTGACTTTCGTTAATTGGTTTATGAGAACCAAGTTGTAGTAACATACATAAACTTACACAGACATATATTTTCTTAAAAAAAAAAAAAAAAAAAAAGGTCAATTCATGTAAAGAAAATCACAAAAACTGCAAATAAATCGAAAACCGACGGTCGAAAATTTTTACAAGTCGATTTTTTTCTTCTTATGAAAAATAAAATTAAATAAATAAATAAATATATATATATATGTATGAATATATAAGAAAGAAAAGGCCTAATTTTTACTTTCTAAAAATATCATGGAGGATTTTTTCGACTACAAAATGTTTTTATTTAAAGACTAAAACATTGAAAGCGCAATTATAAAGAGTAAATTCGAGTGAAATAAAGCTTTCCAGAAAATTCTGATAGGAAATTTTTCTCTACTAATAAGATTCTTAACCAGAAAAATGATAAAATTGATTGTACAATTTACGCCTAAAAATTGCTTTTCACATAGTTAATTACAAACTTTATAAGCTTTACCACAAAGTTTTATTCAATAAAACAGAGAATCCTTGTTAACATAAGATATTGGTTTTATTCTTTAGGTGGAGAACAAAAATGAAATATCAATTTTATCTTTGTTTTGTGTTACGTAATTAATATATATACATTAGATGTTCTTAAGAAGTTTATTCTACATAATATTATTGAAAATATACGAAAGCCCCAATTAAATATCGTGTAAATTCAAAGAGTTACGTGAAGCAGGTTGAATAGAATTTCCGTTCTCTCAAAATAAAAGTTAAATTATAAAGGGTTTTACTCACAATTTTATTTTGATTCAATCGATGCACATTGGTAATACAGTATTCTCTGATTGTAAATGTATTGAACGAAAATCCTATCATTTTTCTTTCATCTTTCTTTCTTTTCTTTCTTTTTTTTTTTTTTTTTCTTGAAAAAAACTCAAATTTTGTTTATTCTAATTCTCATAACTTTTTTTAATTACACGATATTTGACTGCGGTTTTCATGTAAGTTGCTAAATATTTTTCGACCATATTTCATGAAACCATTGAAGCATCTGCTTAAGTGCAAACTCAACAAGTCTAATGCTGAAATAGGGGGTGATAGTCATCTGACTCAGAGAAAATGAGCAATAACAGAGCACGGAATTACTGGATGTTTTCCAAATTCCAAACTGTGGGTCAAGCTGGCATCCCTCCAGCATTTTGGACACTTCCTCACTGCTAGTTTTAGGATATGTGGCTGCACTGTACTTTTGGCTATTGAATTATGCCAATGAACTTTTTTTAAAGCTATCGCTTGCGTATTTAAAGTCTATTTAGTATATGATATTTTACGTTTTTGCAATCTGATTTCAGTATGCTGTGTTAATTGTAGTAACGCCAAATTTTCTAAAAACGGCTTGGCATTGGATCTAATACCATACGGGTTATAATAATAAAAGTTGACTTCTTTTTGTCTTTTTTTTTTTTTTTTTTTTTTTTTACTCTTACATATTGTATGTGGTAGCCCTAAAAATTTTATAAAGATAATGTGGCAAATCCTCACAATCACAATCAACAGCCAAAACGCATTTCATTCATTCCATTTTACAGGGTGATCGAAAACACTTTGAATCTTGTTTAATTTTTTACTGGTCCCCCTTTTCTATTCAATAGACACCTTTTGCAGAAATATATATGAGCGGTTCATTGTAAAAGTGGTATAACTCCATCTTTTTAAAATAAGTATGTTTTTCCTTATTTTTATCACATTTAATCACATATTTCATTATAAAAGTGAAGAAACGCCAATAACACTAGCCGACAAAAAAAATTTTTTGGAGGGTAACAAAAATGAAATTAACTATTTTCAACTAATTTTGTAGTGCAGAATTCAAAAATAATAGCGAAAAATCTGTAACATGTACAGATTTTTTGTTACAATTATTTAATCTGTACTGGAAGCAATAATCCCTGTCTAAAAAAAGTACACTTAATACTGCTTTGGTAAATAAATCCTTGCCGAGTCATGTTCTTAGTTAGTCTAAGCAAATGATTCGATAAGGATTTATTTAACAAAATAGTATTAAATGTACTTTTTTTATATTGGAATTATTTGCTAGTGCTCGGATACTTTTGCTGTCGACTGTATTGTAAAAATAATAAAAATAATAATGGAATTTGCCATTTTCTGATATTTAAACAAAATATGGGACAAACAGGGTTGCTGAGACTCTGATTTGCCAGGACTCTGGGTTGCCAGCAGGAAGGGTTACAACCTGTGATACTGTGAAAATGATAAAAATTCGTGAAAATTGCCATTTTCTGATACTCTAACAGAAAAATGTGACGGGGTGGGACTTTTTTGCTTGCAGATATTTAAAAAAAATTGGAATTAATAACAAAAATAATAATTTGACCGTTGTTACCGAACCACTGTAGACCAGTGTAATTGCATTAAAACCCCGTAACAGGCATTACTTGTTTATTTTAGTAAAATGAAACTTCTAAATATTCATTGAAATTTAATTTTTCCGACTGAGTGAAAATAATGCCTGGACCGGGAATCGAACCCCGGATCTTTGACTTACAAGGTCAAGGCTCTACCAATTGAGCTATCCAGGCCGACATCGCGGTCAGCATTATTCACTCAGACAACCTTTTTGGCAGGAACAATCTGGTCTATCATTTAGATAGCTCAACAGAAATAAGCCGCAGGAAATGGAAAACACCATTAAACAATGGGAGAATGAAATACAATTTTTAATAAAATCACACAAACATTGTGGAAGAAAATAATATTTATTGAAATTTAATTTTTCCGACTGAGTGAAAATAATGCCTGGACCGGGAATCGAACCCCGGATCTTTGACTTACAAGGTCAAGGCTCTACCAATTGAGCTATCCAGGCCGACATCCCGGTCAGCATTATTCACTCAGACAACCTTTTTGGCAGGAACAATCTGGTCTATCATTTAGATAGCTCAACAGAAATAAGCCGCAGGAAATGGAAAACACCATTAAACAATGGGAGAATGAAATACAATTTTTAATAAAATCACACAAACATTGTGGAAGAAAATCATATTTATTGAAATTTAATTTTTCCGACTGAGTGAAAATAATGCCTGGACCTGGACCTGTTCCTGCCAAAAAGGTTGTCTGAGTGAATAATGCTGACCGGGATGTCGGCCTGGATAGCTCAATTGGTAGAGCCTTGACCTTGTAAGTCAAAGATCCGGGGTTCGATTCCCGGTCCAGGCATTATTTTCACTCAGTCGGAAAAATTAAATTTCAATAAATATGATTTTCTTCCGCAATGTTTGTGTGATTTTATTAAAAATTGTAATTCTAAATATTCATTTTAAAATAAAATTTCTAAGTCACTTCGAATTATTATTTTTATAATTTATAAATTCTTATGAATCTGATTTGTATTAAACGTCAAAAATCGAGTAAACACTTACTGAATCTTGATTTTTTCCTACACATAATTCTCCAAAAAACTCGTTATTTCAAAAACCAAGAGATAATTCACTTTTACAATGTACGACCCATATATCAGGTGTAACACGATTTTACTTTATCTTACGCATAAAGTAGAGAAAGTATTGTTTTAGGGTTAAATTTTGGAAATTGAATTTTTGTTATATTTACACGCTGTGAGATCCCCTGAATACAAAAATAATTGTTTTAGCGGTTTGTCTGTGTGTGTGTGTGTCTGTCTGTGTGTCTCTTTGTGTATATGTGTGTCAATCTGTTATCAGCATATCTCAAGAACAAATAGTAGCAGAAATTCCAAACTCGGTATTCTGAATGTGTATCATATAGAGGTGCCACACTGAACTTTTCGTTTAGAATAAGCAAATAGTTCGTGTACGGGGTCACCCAAGAGAATTCAAGTACATTGCGTCTATGGGGAAATTGCAGGTAAGTAGAGTTTAACATTTGTAGACTGCACAAAACTAAATGAAACAAGTATAAATTTTTTAGACTACTAAAGTTTCCAGGTGATTCCTAAAAAACTTTTCTAGATATTTGACAAAACGTCAAAATTTGAAAGTGTCGAAATACTTATTTATAAACAGTGTATGAAACCTTAAAAAAAAAAAAAAAAAAAAAAACTGTTGTTTTTATTTATTTATTTTTATTTATTTATTTATTTATTTATTTATTTATTTTGAAAATGCCTGTGGAAACTTTTAAAATATTTGCAAAACGTTTTTTTCACTTTAAAGTTTTTGGCATTTTATCTGCATTGTTTTATCTGCATTTGTTTTACCTGCATTTACCTATGTGTTTGAAAAAATTAAATAATAATTATGATTAAACTATTTGCGCATACTTTAGAAGGGAAAAATACACTTTTAATTTAATAACAAATTTAATCAAACATTAGAGAATTTAAACGTTTTCATTTATTTCTTAAAATAAAATAAAAATAATTTAGATATTATTTCACTTTCAAACTAAAACATATAACTCCTTAAAACGAGTCTTTATATTTAAAATATCTTAATTTAAGAATATAAATTATGATATACTACCTATTATATATATATATATAATAACACATTATTTATATATATATATATATATATATGTATGTATATATATATATATATATATATATATATATATATTATGTATTATTTAATCATTGTAAAGAATACGTTGATACAATACATGCGTTATGATAGCAGCTAACTTAATTCTTTTAATCATAAATTTCATCAAGGTTATGTAATTTAGGTTAATGAATTTCGTTATATGCATGATGGGAACAAATGATTTAAATTAAAACTGACAGGAAAATTCCATCGCAAATGCAGAAAATTAATTTATTTTCCATTTATTTCCTAAAGCATTTCTTCAAGATAATTTAGATTGAAGTGAAATTTAATTGAAACAATTTTGACATAGAAAACAAAATATTGATTTTTTCTATTTATTATTAAAGTATTATTTAATTACATTCAATTAAGAATAATTCAAAAGATTTTTTAAAGTTCTTTTAAGATATAAAAAAAATTAAATTATGTTTTTCGAAAACGTGTAATATTTCGTGAGATATTTAAAAAATACAATATGATTAAAAATATAAAATATAATATAATTATAAAATATAATATAATTAAAAATTTAATATAATTAAAAATTTTCTTTATATTGAAAGTGAGATAATACAAAGCTTTTAAACACTTTAATGATCACTGCATATTTCCTTCAGAAAACTGCTAAATTGATTTCATAAATGACTATTTGACACGTATTTAAACCTAAAACTTCTTCACACACCAAAAAATTAATGGAATGACTACTGGTTTTGAAAGTTCGTGGCCTTTAAATTTGATTAAATTAAAATGATAAAAATTGCAAATATAACAAACTTGCAGACATACAATGTTTGATTAAATTAAAATAATAAATATTTTAATAAAAAACAACTTTGTAAGTAAACACTATAAATTGAAAAAACTTGCAACAGTTGTTTCAGATCGAAATGATAGCACATTTCTTCATCAAGGGAAATAAATAGGCACAAGTGCCTCAACAGAGTGCTAAGTTTCATCCGTTCTTAAAATGTGATTTAATATAACTTTCTTACAAGGCTTCCTTAGACAAATCATTAGTTAAATTTTGGAATAATGCGGTCACCTACTCAACAGAGGATTAACACGGATAGATTAAAATAGTGAAAAAAATAAATAATAACAATCTTGCATGAAAAATAATATTAAATAATAAATTAATTTCAGTGTGATAGTGGGAGAGTAAATTCTTTTGTGATCGCCCGTGTAGAATTACGTTATTAAATTAAATTCAGAAGTTCTCTTAGCTTTACATAAGTGTGAATGAAATGTACTTTTATTCGATAAATCAGATACGCATCAAAGTAAGCCGAAAATAAAATAAAAAGTGTACACATACACAGATACACATATACTATTTGGCAAAAACTGCCCTTTTTTGGATTCAGAAGACCTTAAAATATGTAAATCAGGTAAAACTCAATGTCGAATTTTCCCCTAGAAAACCATACTTCCATTTACCTATACAGTAGAACTTGGATAATTCGAAGTTGAAGGGACCAGAGAAAAATTCGAAATATGCAAAAATTCAAATTACATATACTATTTTGCCAAAAAAAGAGAGAGATATTAAAAAATTAAAGCTCTACGATCAAAGATTTAACACATAAACTTTATGCCTAAGAATACTGCTACATTCCCCCCCCCCCATATTAAATCAAAACCTTTTATGAGCTTAATTATTCAACACTTTTTAAAAAATAGTCAGATATTTTTTATTTCTTCTTTAAGTACAATCTTTGTGTCATAGTATATGACTTGATACAAAAATAGAATCTACTTACTACGTTAGGCATGCAGAGCTGCCAATCTAATCCGGCAAATTGTTAGTACCGCCTCTTTTTCTACACCAATTAATTTTTAGAGTAATTCTCTTGAAATGTAGCTACGATGAATTAAGAAGAAAAAATCTATAAAAATTATATGTTGTAGAAAAAAGTGCGGTACTAACAATTTGCCGGATTAGGTTGGCAGCTCTGGGCATGACTTTCAATAAAAAAAAAAACCTCGAAATTCATGCACATTTACCATATCTTTTGAGATGCACTAGCTAGGGGCTTCTCTTATATTTCCTTATCCTTCTTTTGAAAGACTGTTAAGATATACAATGCACTTGAGCTGAGAAAAAATCCCGGGAACAAATTTTACTGTAATATTTTAAAGGTAATCGTATGAAAAATTCGAATTATCCAAAATAGAATTCGAATTATTCACGATTTTTTAACATTATTTTAATATAAAATTCAAGGGACTGAGTAAAAAATTCGAATTATCCAGAATTTCGAATTAAACTAGTTTGAATTATTCAAGTTTCACTGTAGTAGCCTACAGAATCTATTTTAATGAAAGTAAAAAAAATGTATTTGTAATTAAAAAAAATTGTTTAAAGATTTATACGTAATTAAGAATTATTTGTGAAACTTTAACCCTTTAACGTTCACTACTTAATTTATTTAAAAAATTACTAAACTAATTTTAAAAATGGCTTTTAGACACATAGCTGATCATAAATATTAAAAAAATAAAAAAATAGCATTGTTCCTTTTCGAGAAATTTTCGGTTTGAAACATCTGTATGTAAACCTTATTAAATTCAAATAATGTTTAATTTAATAAATAAACAACTTTATAAGTAAACATTATCGAGAACAAAAACTCGTAAAAGTTGCATAGATCCCAACACTTCAATTTATTCCGGAGTATTTTAACCCTTTGCGGCGCAAGGTAATTCGAATAATTTAAATTACACTGCCACCGGAATTTACGAACATAATTAAAATAGAAGAAATTTTAAATTTTCACGTTAAAAAAAGTGCCTTTTCTGCTATGTTATAAATGTAAATCTTTGCTAAAAAATTTCCGGGATGAGTTTTTGCACTTGAGAATTAAAATTAGGTGTTCCATCAGCGGAAACACTGCGACTGAAAGGGTTAAACAGGTATATTTTGAAGAAACGTTAATCTAAATAATTACGCAATTTTAAAATTAGAACTAGTTTTATTTTCTATGTTACTGTCTGGCTTTGCTCGCTTTACAGGTCACTATATTTAAATGAATGGTTTGACAGGAAATCTTGTCTCACAATCAGATGTTTGAAAAAAGGATTAATCCAGTTTTATGGCATCTCATAACGTATAAATTTTTCAGAAACAGAAAATCAAATTTTTTTAGGAATCCAATAATTTATTTCTATAAATATTGACGATGTTATGTTCCATGATTAAGATATATAGAACATTGCCTTTTATATGATTTCTTTCCTAATCTCTAATCGATAAAGTAACTCTCAAATAAACTTTAAAAAATAGACGTTCTAAAGTAAGCATTTAAATACTGGTTTAATGATCCGTTACAAAATACAAAAAGCGAAGTTTTCCAGGAAGTAAGTTCACATATATATTTTTTTCCAATCCAATAATGTACGTTATAAAAAAAGAAAAATGAAAAAAAGTTATAAAGCTCAAGAAAGAAAAAGTATTATTAAAATCTATAATAATAAAAAGAAAAAAGAAAAGGAATATAATGTAAGGAGTAAATAAATTTTTTTATTATTATTTTTGTTTAATTTACGATAAAGAATATAAATTTTTGTCACGAATTAATGCTTATTAAAGCAACTTTTAAAATAGATTAACTATTAATAGTATAGCTGAATTTTTTTTATTTGGTGATGAAATACTTAGAATTTGATCAGCTATGAAGTCAATTTTATAGCAAACTCAAAATTCATAAAGATAATTTTAATCGAGGGATTTACATTATTCATAAAAAAAGGTGGGTTTAAATCTTAATTTCCAAGAGCGATCAGTTATTTGTTTAACGGTGTTTCGTTACCTTTGTTGTTTGTTTAGTAGTTTTTAAATTCTTCTGTGTTATGATATATAATGGTAAAGAAATAGAAATTGCCTAAACAAAAATAAAAATAATTCTTTCATTTTTTAAATGTTTATCCCGATTAAAAAAAAAAAAAAAAATATATGGCATTTAAATATGTATATAATACAGCCATGGAAAAAATTATAAGGACAAACAAAATGTCGCCAATTCTAGAAGCCGCTAGAGTAGAAAATTATGCAAATACTTTTATGATAAAAATAAGTGAAACGAAACATTTTCAAAAAAAATTTACTTCGAAACTTTTGAAAATCATTAAAATGCATGAATTTTTAAGGTTTTAACAGTTTGCTTCTTGAAAAAAATTATAAGGACACTCATTTCTTTTAAAATTGCAAACAAAAATTTGCATATTTAGTCGTATCATATGGTTGTTCACAATAACCCAAAACTGTTACGCAACAAGATTGTGCATTTTATCACGTTCTTCATCATGGCTAACATCACATAACTCTCTGAATTTAAAAAGGGGCAAATTATCGCTTCCAGAAAATGTGTAATGAGTGGACATGAAATTTCAAGGAAGATAAACAGATCTAAAACAGTAATTTATTATTTTTTGAAGAATCCAAAAGAATATGGCAAGAAAAAGCGTACAGGTAGGCCTCCTACTCTTACTATGCACAAGAAACGGGCAATTGTCCGTCAAGCTTGCATAAAAAAACATAGTTCTACTCAAATTAAAACAGAAATGAAATTACCGTGCACTAGCCGAGCAGTCCGTAATGTTCTGCAAAAGAATTCCAATGTTAGATATGCTGAACTACGGTCACGTCCACCGCTTACAAAACTTCAAAAGAAGCTTAGCCTGGAATTCGCTAAGAAACACGTTTCTTTTTGGTCTCGATAGAAAGATGTATTTTCTGATGAAAAAGAATTTAATTCGGACGGACCGGATGGTTTTCGCCATTACTGGTATGACTTGCAAAAAGACAATTTTTTTTTTCAAACGACAATTCGGAGGAGGTTCTTTGATGGTGTGAGCAGGTTTTTCAGCGAGGTAGCATGAATTAAGAATCATATGTTGATATGCTAGCAGAAAATGTATTACATGAAGCACCCTTTATCACGGTGATTATTTGTTTCAGCAAGACAATGCAAGTTGTCATGTGTCTTGTGCATCACGTTCATGGTTCGAGGCCAATTCTTTGAAACTTCTGGACTGGCCGGCTAGAAGCCCTGATTTAAACCCCATAGAGAATCTGTGGGGCATTTTAGATAGAGAGGTGTATAAGAATGGCACACAATATGCAAATAAAGACGAACTGACATCATCCATTGAATTGGCGTGGAAAAACATTTCTAAACAAACTTTAACTGGACTTTCTGAGTCAATGACTAAGTGAATAATAAGGGTAATTGAAAAAAAAGTTCCTTTTGTAGAATATTAATTACTTTCGGGACATATTTGATAATGTCCTTATATATTTTTTTCATATTTCACATAATACGTTTGTCTTAATATGTGATTTAACAATTTTATTGTAATTTAATTTTATACTAACAGATTTCTAATGTCTCCTAATTACAAGTAGTAAATTATGTTTGATTTTATTTCCAGTTGATGATTACTTTAATATATAATACTAATTTTTCAACGTGTCCTTACAATTTTTTCCATGGCAGTACTATGTTTTTTCCCCTATGTTTATAAGCATAGTAGAGTTTATTATCATAGCCATATGAATAATAATAATCATTACTGAAATTGAAGACATAGAATTTTGATTTATTCCGTAACATTATTAATAACCGTCCTTTTTTCACACCACAGTTATCGAAGAGTATTCTTCTTAATTAATCGTAATTACATTTTGTACAAAATGTCACTACAGATAAAGTGGTGCGAATAAAGACCGGATACTAAGAATGCTCCGGTATTAATTAAAATTTTGGCATGTCTGGAGTTCGATGAATATGTATATTGTATGCATATGTGCATGGATATGTATATTGCATAAAGTGCATGAATGTGTACTTTGTATAAAGTAAAAAAATTGGTTTAAACCGTTTTAATCAATATTTGTATTCAAATAAACAATTAAGAAGACAATTTAAAATTTTATGTATATTTAAAATATTATATATTTAAAATATTACTCATAGATTATATAATAATCAAACTTCAAACTTATTAAATTAATTGAATCTGACTGTGTTACTATTGTACATATTCTTTTTCTTTACAAATATCAACAAATTATTATTATTATTATTAATAGGTAACTAAAATTTAACATTTAATAATGCTTTTATTTTTTAAAGGAATTCAGTTCAAAGCAAAATAAAAAAGAATATTTATTGCAGTCATTTTTTATCCAGTTTCAAATATAGTGATACTAACATAGCTAGTGGAAGAAATTGTGTATAGTCAATCTATTGGAAATGGTTTAACCTTTGTTTTTTTACAAACATGTTATAGTTACTGCAATCTCAATACCGCTGCAAATAAAATAGCAAGTACAATCTTTCACATCGAAAGAAGATAGCAACTTACTTATATTTATGTAATAATAACTCCGATAGAGGAATATTTATACATACAAATTTTGTAAAACCCAGTTTCTTCATTTATCTTACTAAACAGCAGCTTTCGATTCAAAACAACTTTTGCTATATTATTAAAACATGCAACTAGGCAATAGCCTTAATTATTACAAAATTATGAGAAAAAATACGAAGATTAACTACCAAATCTATTATATTTAATCCTCAGGTATAACTAAACTATTTAACAAGTTTAATAGTGACATTTATATGAACAATGTTTTTTTTTCAAATTATTGATTTTCAGGTATTATAAATATGTTACTTTAAAAAAGGCAAACGTTTCTTAGCACGCATATGTATTTATGTTTCTTCTATGGAATAACATTCAGATATAAATTTAATTTATATATTTACAACAATAAAAATCCAAAATTATAAATTTACCATTTCTTCCATACAGTTTCTCTCAGTTACTTAATCCTTTAAAGTTCAATGTTTTCATACTACAACCAAATATTTAGCAAATTTTTAAGCAACAAATTTTCATTTTTTTTTTCTTCTTTTAATCAGTTTTCAATCTTTTTTTACCTCCTATGATCGGTAGATTATCGCAGTATTCCAGGCTTTAACACATAATTTTTCAGAGGAAAACCTATGCATATTTCTTAGTCATATCCTCAGTTTTGTTTTTCTCACCTAATCAGGTGCAAAGCTACTATTTCGACCTGTAAATCCGTTTTAAATATTCGCGAAGTTATACCACAAATTTTCAATTAATTGAATTTATTACTGTTTAAAATTAATGAGTACAATATAAATTTCTCAAAAATAAAAAATGATGTTTTTATCTTTTTACATATTTATGTTGATGTATATGCCTAATAAACTTAAGGCCTCATCAGTGGCCGAGCGCTTCTACGTTCAAAACTGGCAGTTAAAAAGTGACAGGCTCAATCCCAGGTCGTGCTTGTCGACCTAGTTGTATGAGGTTTCGGGCTTTTCTATGAAACTCGAATAAGTACGGGCTAGGATCTCTTAGAATAGCCCCAATGGAGGGCAGTCCACCGATAGATTTAGGAACCTAGTGCAGCCAATCGGACTTAATCCCACAATCAATAAATTAACCAAACAACCCTGTTTGCAACTAGTTTAGTAATTCAAAAGAAAATACGTTGGTACAATAAATAGATGAAAACGAGCTTTTATTTGTTTATTTCATATCTAAGAATACAAAATTGAGTACAATTTCAAAATATACAGCTTAATTACATAGAAACAAATGTATATGAAGTTTCGCCAAAAGAAGCATTATATATGTTATTACTTACAGACTTTGAATAAACACCATAAAATGCAATAAACTCGCAACAATTGTTTCGGGTCGAAAAAACACACGACCCTTCATCAGGCGAATAAAGTAAGCACGAGTGCTTACTTTATTCGCCTGATGAAGGGTCGTGTGTTTTTTCGACCCGAAACAATTGTTGCGAGTTTATTGCATTTTATGGTGTTTATTCAAAGTCTGTAAGTAATAATTTTTGCAACGCCAGTTTTGTGGTGCTACTTTATTCAAAGCATTATATATGACCTATAAATATAATAATTAAAATATACTAAGTAATTTTAATACACATTTCTAAATAAATTAGATTTAAAACATTAATTTTTATATTTTATGTTATAAGAAAAAAAAAAAAAAAAAAAGAATTAAAAAAATCAACTTATTTTGCTTTGCTTTTAGAAAAAAATGTCTACATTATTATGAATAAAATGCCATTCTTAACTTTTCGATACGTCGATTTGTATGTTTGACAGACTGAAAGGCTAATTAATTCAGTGTCAAGGAATAAAACTATTATTCTACGACGTACAAGTATATAATAAGCAGGTGTTTCTGATCTCGTAAACAGAAATAATATGATAAAGGACTATTTATCAGTATTGAAATATTTTCTACTGTCAATACCGTATATGTTCCTTTCAATTTGTTGATATACTTAATATTGATATAAAAACAACATACAAATGCATCTTGCATGTTGGGAAATAACGCTCTGTAAATGTGAAAAAAGCTCAAAAGTGTTTACATCTTCGGCGTGTCTATCTGTCCGCCCTTCTGTTCGTCCGCCTATTTATCCGTGCTCTAACAATCGTAAATATTAATGGAAATTTTTGAAACTGATATATGTTATTCAAGTTCACTATTCTATGTTTTCTATTCTAAATGGATTAAATACCGCTGTTTGAATGTGTACAGGGACACCCGAAATGATTCCAAAGAATTTCATTCTATAAAAGGTCATTCTTTAAACCATATTTTAATACATTTACTTTACACGAATCTTAATGGAATTCAAACATGCTATTTCCATTTTTTGTTACATGTTAGCGATTAAAAATGGATTGAATAGCTCTGTTGGTTTGTGTACAGAGACTGCTGAAAAAGTCCTAAAACATATTGAAAAGAAACTGGCGTTGCGAAATAATACTTGCAAAACTTTGAATAAACGACATAAAATGCAAAAAACGCACAACAATTGCTTCGGGTCGAAAGAGCACACGACCCTTCGTCAGGCGAACAAAGTAGGCACGAGTACAGCATTGAAAGCGGTTTGTCCTAAAGCATGTCGTTCTATAAGAGATTATTTTATAAATGATATTTCAATACCGTTACTTTGCACAAATCTTAACGAAACTGAAGTATGATCTTCATATGCACAAAAGAATTCTTTCTATAGTATATAGTGCAATTGAGATTAAGATTTATAGGGCCACATAAAATTATTCACAATTCTAAGGTTTATGTAAAACGGTACAATTACATTTTCATTTTTATTAAGTACTTTAACACTTTAAAACAACGTTTAAGAGTAAAAATGATCTGAATTAATTTATCTGTCTGTCTGACAGTCCGTCTGTCTATCTCTCCATCTATCCGCCTTTTGTGTCCGTAAATATTTACAGAATTTTTTTCAAAATGATGTAGGTTATTCGAGTTCATCCTGGAATAGTCCCTTATTAAAATCTGTCATAAATAGGACCCGTACAACTGGTATGTCTGTTGGAACACCCAAAAATTGCCATTGCGTTGCGTTTTATGAGAGACATTTTTATAAATCATGCTTTAATGATTTTCTATTGCCAAAATCATGAAGAATGATATTTGTTGTTAATGTGCAACAATATTGCTTTGTATAGACTATGGTATGTTTCGTGTTCAAATGTACAAGGCTACACTAAAATATTCAGATACATTAAGTACTACAATTGGAAATTGCTAGAATTGCTTTTCCGTTTGTGTTAAATAATTTTTAACAGTTTTCAGCAATGTTTAAGGTTGATCATGAATAAAATTATTTTTTTTATTCTTTTCTGTTTCTTTTGTCAGCCCTTTGTCTGATAACATAGGGAAGGAACATTGAAGGTTCACTAATGCAACAAGTATAATGGAATTCGTTACACATTTCACATTTTGCACATTTGGAAATTGTCAATAAGCAATTCGGACCGTATGACTTTTCGTTCTTGTTCAATTTACATATTATTATTGTAAAGATTGTGAATTAAATATTTTTTTTTTCGCATCAATAGAAAACTCAATGTAAAACTTAAAGTTACAAATAAACAATATAATAATTTATTGACTATTTTATTGAATTTATGATAATCCTTAAAATGTTTCAAATAAAATCGCACATTCTTGCAAAAATACAATTGAAAATAGATTATATTTTAAAATAACTAGACTAAGATATTCTCCGTTTTATTAATGTGATAAATTAACGGAAAAGAGAATTAAAAATTTTTCATACGACTTTTAGTATTAGGCTTTTATGACATTGGAAAAGGAAATATCGAACAAAGCCAATAGCACACGTGATCTTAATAAATTTTAGAGAAGTTTGAAGAATAAATAAAAGAAGACATATTTAATGGTACTTAGAAAAGGGGGGGGGGGGAATGCAGTTATGTGCTCTCGAAAAAGATAATTTCTTAAATTATCTTAGTGTATCACAGACGTTTTGAAAATAACGAATTGCAAAGTGATAAAAATGGTATTTTTACAAATTTAAATTCACAGTTAAAGGTGTTATTATATAAGTTTATTTACAAATTAAGTCTACAAGAAACATTTCTTTTATTTGTTTTAAGTAGTTTATTCATGTATTTATGTAATAAAAGAAAATATCAGGGATGAAAGTTTCCACTTTTTTTAACGAAAACAAAAAGTTTAATTCACACCGGAATAAACTTCTCGTTTAAGTACTCTTACTGTAACACACTATTTGTGCATTAATATAAATGTACAGTCGGTAACAAAAGTGTCCGAACACTAGCAAAAAATCCTATGTAAAAAACGTAGAGTTAATAATGTTTTGTTAGATAAATCCTTATCGAATCATGATCTTTCATTGACTAAGAACAGGATTCGACAAGGATTTATTTAACAAAACCGTATGAAGTGTACTATATTTACGTAGGAATTTTTGCTAGTGTTCGGACACTTTTGTTACCGACTGTATTTAAATTCCGGTTATGTGAATGCAAAATTTTGTTTTCGAAAAAAATGGCGTTAACTTTCATGCCTGAATTATACATCTCTGTTTTCTAAAGAAATATTTCTACTGTTTTTAAATTTATCTCATCTTTTTAAATTTCTTGGCTTATACAAAAATTTTGGGAAGCTATCTTTTTGTGGTAGAAGTTTTTAGAGATTACTCAAAAAAAGAAAAGTGGCTGCATACATTTCGCCATTTATAGATTTAGAGTCATTATGTCCTTGATCTGGAATAGAAGGAGATCTAGAAAGTTCATATTTGGAAGTTTAGTTATTACAATGTACACAGAAAAACTGTTAAAATTTAATCATCAGTTTTTAATTTTAAATCGATTTGTCCCGGTCCTGGTGCAATAGTAATTTTTTCTTTATTTATATTTCCGCTATTACAGTACAAAATTTGTCACTATCCTGTCACAATGAATTGTAGAAATGATGCAACTATTAAAATATTTGTACTATTTTTCTAGAAGTTTTCTTGCCTAGATATTAGAAACATACCAGGAAATCTATGTTTTTAATTTGTTGAAAATGTCTGTACTTCAGATGTTGGCCTACATTATGTTTGTAAAGCAGAATATTTCCTCTCACTTTATTGTAAGGCAACCATTTATCATGAATATTCGCGAACACTCCAAATTTTGAAATCGTTTTTCCTGATTCTGAAAAAAACTGTAGCAAGTAAATTATTTATGATAATTATTACCGGTCCACATTTAATTAGCAGGCACTATACCTCCATAATTGGGTAATTCTGATAGTTATTAATGCTAATACATTATACATGTACTCTGATATAATTAGTCGCTGTAACTTATTGGTACTAATATTTTATTTTGCTTCCAAATTGTAATTTGTCATACTACTTTCTAAATTTTCTTATCCTTTTACAGTTTTAAGTACCTTTTTGCTATTTTTTCTGGACTAAGGTGTAATAGATTTTTTTTTTTTTTCCGAAAGGAAATTTCATTAATGAGGATAATTTCGGTACAGGTGTAGAACAATATTCAAATTGTTTTGCTGTGTATTTGGTTCAGAATTTGATGTTTTTACACCTAGTTTGAGAATTCGGAGGTATTTTTCAGCTTCTTTGTTAGTAGGTTGTCAATATAAATCACTAAGAGTATGTTTCATACCTATCTTACATAATTAAAAAAAAAATATATTATATGAATTGTTTCGTTATCAGAAACGAATTAAATAAGTCATGAAAGAGTGAGTGGGTACCAATGTCCTGCTGTAACTACCTAGTGGGCAATCAGCGACAGTGTAAGATTAACCCCTAAGTATAGTCCAAAGATATGACATCACAATTTTTATCCTCTGTCGAGGGAATGGTTCCACTTTAGTAATCCTCAGAAATACTTTTGTGGAACACGAAGGATATTGCGTCAACGACGGATTTAACGAGCATCAACCACCATTAATATATATGACAATCTTCCGCCGTCTCAAGTACTGACTTTGCAATTTATAAACTGTTGTTTTGGCGTTATACCAAATAGGATGCTTTGACTCCAAAATGCATTTTACAATATCTGGCGAAAAGTTTAGAAATGAATTTATGTTCTATATTTAATATGGGCACTAAATTATTATATTTATGATTGGTTCATTGACTGTGCTGAGCAATTAAGAATTAGGATGCAACCATTTTAAGTGATTAACAGGACAATTTCAATTTTTATCTTCAGTCTGAGTACTCTAGCATCTCACTTTAATCACAGATTGAATGTTCCTGATAGTAATAATTTTATGGGCTAAATCTTACAATGGTTGGATGGCTGGTAGGGTTTCGATGTTGGTGTGTGATGAATGTCGAAAAAAAGGAACAAGCGTAAAAATCTAGTGTAAAATGCCTTATTTAGAGGTAAATCGAACTTGTCTTATTTCGTATTCACGAAAATATCGGAGAAAATTACGGAAAACTTAGGCCAAGTAAGCTAACAGGCGTAACCTGGTATATTCTGTTACACCCACCATCTACCAGTTTTGATAGCAGAGCTTCCAGAATACGAGTGCCTGTGGTTCACAAGCTTTTTTGCCTCTTTTTTCA
Source organism: Salticus scenicus (assembly GCA_963930645.1). Lineage (NCBI taxonomy): Eukaryota > Metazoa > Arthropoda > Arachnida > Araneae > Salticidae > Salticus > Salticus scenicus. The sequence goes on along the minus strand of OZ005654.1, from coordinate 101,866,417 downwards.
TGACATCTCTGGTGACATCTGCATTTAACATTATTGTTTGGTAAGGAAATTAGCATCAATTTTAACTTAATATCTAAACACAATAGTAACTATATTATATTTTTAAATAGTAACGAAAACATAAATTCAAGTAAATTTTACCCATGGATTTTTGTTATTATTATTAATATTATTTTATTACTTACTAATGTAAAATATAAAAATGTAATTTTGTTAATATTAATGGTTTAATAGATCACGTGTGATTTGTCAAACAGCCTAAAAAGATAAGCCTTAAAAAAGAAAAGAGTAGGATAAAATTAATTAATTGGTTAATTGATTCATCAATTAAAAATATAATATTCTTAATTATAGCGAAAAAAATTGCATCTAGGCTATTACTTTCAAAAGTGACACCCTGAAAGTTAAGCATAATATTATTAAAAAGATTAGAACTTCACTTTTGCCATTCGTACTCTTTTATATTTTCTTATCATCAAATAGGCGAAGAATTTGTATTTAATGTATTTTCTTTATTTTCCTATAAATGATTATTTTGGTAATAGTCTTATTGATTTTTTTTAAATTCAACATATGTTAAATTAAAAGTTAAAATAAATAAATAAATAAATCAGATATATTTTTAATGAATTCATTAGCAAAAACTTTTTTTTTTTTTTTTTTCCTTTTTACAAAAACAAAAGACATTTTTTGTATTTAAAAATAATTAATTATTATTCATTTGAACGTGAAATTTTCATTTTAGGAAGTATGTTAAATGTCAAAGTACAAAAACGAATTATATGTTCTTCCAACAGGAAAAATTTAATAAAAATAATCCTAAAAAAATCTTTTTTTAATACTTTTCACATTGCTACATTTTTTCTTAACATTTAAACCTAATTTATACACATCACTTTCTCAACAAAAGTGTCTTTTTTATATACAATTTTCAAAAATCATTTTTAAAAACGTCTAATTTGCACTTCATTAAATACATTTTGAAGTCTTTGAAACCTTAATCCTTTAAGTTTAAATTTATAAAATCCGCTACAAAATTCTTCAGGCAGGTGATTAAATTATGACATGACATGTATTTAATTTTGATGACCGAATATTTTCTAACGGATATAATAGCCATGATTAACGCATAAAAAACTTGCGTTAGATATGATTTAATTGCATTTTCCGTTGAGAGACATTTAAAATAATAATAATAATTATTTTTTTTTTAATAAAGAATTTTTTTTTATCTTATTTTAGTGGAGTGTGATTAACATAATTCAACAAAGTAGTTTTCAGGTAATTACTTTGAAAATAATAATAATAATATATATATATATTAACTAAAAGAATATTACTTTTTTACATTACTTGTAATTAGTTTACAATATATATATATATATATATACGTAGTTTGCATTTGAGCCTTTCGCCGTGTTTAATACTTTATGTATTAAGCCAATCTAAACGAAATTTAGGTACTTTTTTTTTTTTTTTTTTTTTTTTTATAAAGCACTTTTTTACACTTTAAAATAACTGTCGTACAATTTAATTTAATTTAATTTTTATTTAATTAATTAATTTATTTTTTCTTTATTGAAACATATGCATATTTTTATCCTGAATTTTCACATCAGTAACGCAAGCAATCTCGCGTTAATGTTTCAAAACAAAGAAAAATGGATTGGAAAGTTAAGTTTACTTTAGATATACAGTGAAACCTCGTTAACGTGAACACGCTTAATGTGAATTACTTTTGACATGAACTGTTTCCAGAATCCCCATCAAAATGAAGATTAGTTTAATTGTATGAAGATCAGTTACTGATAGCTTGATCTACTGATAACATGAACAATTTTTTCCCTTTTGAGATTCCTGTTAACGAGGTTCGACTGTATATATATATACTATTACGAAAAATGTCAACAGGCTGTAATTGATGAAAGCGCATTACTCAGCGTAACTTCTCGAAACAGTGTGACGACCTAACGGTTGTCATGATCTCATTAACTTAGATTAAGCTTAACTTAATTAGCTAACAAAATGGTAAGTAATAGAGCACAAGACTTGAATATAAAATAAATAAAGAGCTTTTATTTAGAGCTTAATGAAAAGGTGGGCGTTGGACTATATTCACATTCAATACCTTTATAAACTTAAAGGGGCAGCCTTCATAAATACTCTTAACCAAGAGATACCAATCGCAACTGCTTCACTTAATGTCGTTACCTCTCACGACTTTACTCGTCTTTCGTTAGTGGGAGGATTCCCTAAACCACTATACTACTCGAGTAACTATCTTCTACTATAGCCGCTTGCTACTAACTCCTTTGACCTCCTACTACTTCTCATTCACTATCCACCTCTACCTCTTACTTCTCTTTTTTCTCCTCTATGAAACACATCACCTTTTAAATCCATCTTACTTTATAAAATTAACATATCACAAATTACCATTTAGTTTATCATAGGAACTAACTCCATGAATTAACCGAATCCTAAAACTCTGCACATTCACGTGTTATTCGTAAAGTGCGAACTTCGTTTTTAGCGTTAAGCTAACATAACATTACCTCACAACAGTACCTGAAAACTGTGATTTAAAAATATATTCTTAAAACAGTCCAACAGATCTGTCAATTTAACGAATATTCTCGAAGCAATCCAATAAAGCTGTCACCCGTATCACAAAAGACACTATTTGACGAATGTTTTTAATGCAATCCAAGAAAACATACACGGGTTCCCCAAGAGTAAACCAAATAGCATTAAATCTCCACATAACTGGAATTTCTCTGATTCACGAACACAAGTCAATTACTTGGAGGACAATTTCAAAATGCTATAGCTATCTGAACGCTCACTGACCTTTAGTAGTAAATATAGTGTTATTTACGATCTTTGTGAATGTAAGTTGGCGCGATTCTCGTGAATTCTGTGCTAGAATCCAATGGAAAATTCCAAAACTGATGTTCCTGCTGAAGATACTGTCTCGAAACTTCAGGAATACTAACTTACAATTAAGTAATAAATTACTTGCCAAATCGCCTAGTATGCCGCCTTCCCTGGCATTACTTGAAGTGAATGGACTGCCCCTTTATTTCCAAATTGACTATAAATATTTTTTCATTGCAACAATATCTGATTGAGGCAAGAAAGACTTTCGATTCTTTACAAAATTACTCACCTCACATTCTAAGAGAGCATTTTCCGGTCCGTTTTGCATCGTTTTATAATTTGTTTCATGGCAGGAAGCTAATGTATTGATATGGATTACTTACGGTTATTAATCTAAAAATGCATACTGTTGCCGAATGCTTAAGAATTCGTTTTATCGCTGTAAAATATTAATTTCTGTAGCCACTTGACGACACTGTGCGATATACGTTCAAAAAAGTTGAATGAACGATCGATTTTTATTCATAAAATTGATTATATACAACAATGAACATTGTGCAATTGATATCAAAGTGCAACTTCTGTTACCCCCCCCCTTTTTTTTTTACTTTCTCTTACCCATAAGGTAGAGAAAGTATTGTTTTTGGGTGAAATTTGCAAACGCGAGATTTTGTCCCCTGAATACGAAAATCATTGTTTTAGCAAATGGTCCGTGTGTATGTCTGTGTCTGCCTGTTATCAGCATATCTCAAAAACAAATTATGGCAGAAAGTTCAAACTTGGTATTCTAAATGTGTATTATGTAGGGATGCTACAGTAAGCTTTTCGTTAAGATCAAGCAAATGGTTTGTGTACAGGGGCAATCAAGAGAATTCTAATACATTACGTCTATGGGGGAAATTGCAGGTAAGCAGAGTTTAGCGTCTATAGACTGCACTAAACCAAATGAAACGAATATATATTTTTTTGTAATAGGGATAGTTAAATGGGAAAAAAAATTGTGCATGTAGGAGCCTCACCCCCCCCTTGAGGGGAGTAAATTTTCATGATGGTATCTTTCAAAAGAGCTCGCCAATACCTTTAAAACGAATGGTTGAACGATCGATCTGCAATGATTTAAAACAAAGTTATCGATTTTTTTTTCTTTTAACGAAAAAAAAAATCGTTTTTTTTTTTTTTTTTTTTTTTTTTTTTAATTTAAATATTGAGAATAAAATGGACTTTTTTTGGATATCTAGTGTTATACTACTTCTCTAATATGGAAATCATCTGCTTTATCATAAAAGATAATTTTTTAAATAATAATTTTAATAAATTATTTTTAAAAAACAGAATTATTTTTTAATAACCGAATTCAATTCTATATAAATGTAGGTGCATAATTGAAACGGGGGGTTGAGGGGGGCAATTATCGTATAAATCTCTTCCGAGGCCTAATTTGAATTGTTTAACTCAGGTTTACATAACAGTACTCATTATCTTACCTCCTTATCTGCAACCTTTATATATAGTATTAAATTTAGGGTAAGAGAAAGTCGTGTAAGTGACACACCAGATTATTTTATCATAGATTAGTTTTAGCTTTCAGAAATGACTATACATGGAAATATGATTTTTTTTTTTTTTAAATGAAGAGAAAATCTCATTTTCAACAACGACGTTTACAATAACAGTTTGGTATGTCTTAATTTTCAGATGTCGCCAATTGGCAACACTATAAAAGAACTTCACTTTTGCTTTTGAATATTTACATTCTAAATTCGGTGAGATTTTAAAGAATTATCGGTATTACCTAGACTTTTTTTTTTAAGTATTTCTATTTTTTTTATCTACTTATAATGTAGAATCATCCCCACGTCATGTAATTCATACAATGATTATTGTCTATCTGTAAGATTATTTGTTTAGGAGGTACAAGATACCAATGGGAACGAGAAAATGGTATTTTAGAATATTTTAGCATCGTTGGTGTTCACTTTTGGTTATTATACAAGATGGTAGAGCCTAATAGACATTAAAAAATGATGCAGTTACGTCTTGTAGAATCCTATCCTTCTATTCTGAAGATGTTCCCTTAATAGCAAAAAAGACAATCGCATTGAGTTCAGACTGTCTTACAATGAAGAAGATGTCTTAGTATAAACAGTCTGTACAAAAGTTAAAATGCTACAAGGAATCACTGGTCCAAAAATTTCAAATCAACGTTACAAATACGTAAACTGTAAAGATTTCATCAGATAAATATACAAATAGGTTTGTGCCAGTATCTTCCAACAACAACATCAATTCTTATACATCTTACAATTTAAAACCACAATGTACAATTATAAAAGTTTTCTAGAGCTTGATTTAACGTTGTGTTTCTTTTTATACCTATGATACATTTTCTTTTCATATATACTAGTTTTGCTAAACATTATACATATATATATATATATATATATATATATATATATATATATATATATATATTATATATGAGTGTGTGTATGTGTGTTAACACTATTTCATAAAAACATTCTTAAACTGGCTTACATTCACGCACACACGCAAAGAAAGGCATGCATTTGAATGCATGCTTAACTCATCGTGTTGCAAATTTTCAACAATTAAAAAATTTAAATTAATTAAAAAGTGTAACGATATTTCTTTTAAATATTTTATCTTTTCTATATGGTTATTAAAACAGAAAATGCCTTTTTTCTGTGGGAAAAAAAAATGAACGTCAATTCTAGGTTTAATTAAGACTTTGGGAACTTTCCAGTTTTGATGTAAATTTTGACATTGAACATTTTAGCGTTCTGGGTGGTGAAATACATGAATACTTTCCTTCAGACGATTTTCACTAGCCTTGGCGTAATAGTATGTCTTTATGCAGTGGTTGACCAAATTAAAAATTCCTATGGTATGCTGATGTATGCTTTGCAAATTTGTCTCTAAATCTTATAGATAGTCGTTAGGCGAGAAAGTTTTATGTGACATAGTCGTTTTAAGATGATATCGAAAGGCATGTGAAGTGTTCTTCTAAACAATTTTTCGTTTGGTATATATCTTGAAGTTTCATGCAGAGCACTTCTATAGCCAAGAAAAAAGCTTCGAAATGTGTAAATATCAGTTAGTTTGATTCTTGGAGAAACACAGAAACAGATAATTTAGAAGAGTACTATAATTTATAACGTTAAATAATTTGACACCAAGAAAATATTACTTTTTAGTTCAAGCAAAATCACGTAACGTTAAAATGGTAAACATACTGGGCTATCTATGAAGAACGAATTTTATTTTACTTTTCTAAATAAAAATATATCACCTGAAAATATGATAATTGGCCAGCAGATGTTGCGCAGTTATTTCAGGTTGATAGTTTAAAGTAAAATTCAATCTATTACAATTATTTAAGAATGTTGAAATAGAAAATGGGATGTGCTGAAAAAACAGATTTTTTGATACAATTTAATTCGACTTATTTTTATTTTCATTTTTTAATAGCACATTTTAAACATTCCTAAAAAAACGGTAGCACTATTCTGTGAATCTTTTTAGCGTATTTAAATAAAGCATGGGTGGGTCGAAATAAAACAATGAACCTTCGACATACGAACAAACTGAACATGGTTTCAGCAACCAAAGCGGCAACGCAAGGAGGATTGTGGTTATATTTTGACTCTAAAAATATGTTGTTAGTTTTTTTTTATTTATTTATGTTGTTTATACAATTATTACAATTATTTATTGTTTATTTTATTCGTTTAAATTTTCAGTAACAATCCTTCTATGCATTTGTTACTGAATAAATACCTTTTAAGTATAATTATTGAAAAATAAGCACTCTTTAAACGAAAATATAATATGCAAAATTAGTAATTTAAATAAAAATACAAAATACATTTGCATATACTGTATAATTTCAGTGTAGTCTAATATTGGGTTATATAGAAACACAATATGTGATAATAAAAAGTAAATAAAAGATTTTTTCATTAACTCAAGTCCCTCCCCCCCCCTTCCCTCACCCCCAAAAAAAAACAATATTTGTTTTTAAACATGCAAAATATCTTAATGTATTTTAATGTTATTAAAAGATGATCTGTGCTATATTTACCCGAATACATAGCCTCCGTTTGATACATTGTCTATCTTTTAAGGAGAAAATTATTTCTCCTAAAACAAGTTTAGTAAAATAATTTTTTCAGAAGATACAAATTGAAACATTTTAGTGTTTATTGTATTTTTAAACTTTTCCTAAGTAAAAGTTTTCTCATATTTCATTAAATTTGATGAGAATTTATTTGCTTTTCAGATATTATGATGGAAAAATACAATAAAAATGCATTTCAAATATCATAATAGACGAATTTGTGTTTTCTTCATATTTGCTTTTGAAGTATATTGGCGATAATTCGTCTTCATTTCTTCGAAATATTTTATATAAAATGCATTTTACAAAAAATATTTTCTACTAGTTCAATATGAAAGAAGATAAGTGGAGAAATTTTATGCAAACTACTTGACGAATATCTGCTTCATGGTAAAATCGCATGCGTATAACTACGTTGATCATCAAGAAAATTGTGATTTAGATCCAAAAAACGTTACACAGAGATATAACTTTAAAAGAGCTGAATGTAAACAAAACCGAAATTAGTTTTTCGATTTTGTTTTGAAGTTAAAAAGAAACAGCATAAAGTGAAGTCATACATAAAAAGTAATGTAATATTTAAGTGGGAAAAATTAATATAAAACAAATATTTTGTGAAACTTGGTTTTAGTCTTTCAGTAAATCTGACAAAAATAACATCAAAGTTAAAGGATAATATATATTTTCACGTTACAAAAGGAATATATATATATATATATATATATATATATATATATATATATATATATATATATATATATATATATATATATATATATATAAATAAATAAATAAATATATATATATATATATATATATATATATATATATATATATATTAAGTTAGCATCGTATTAAAAGAAAAGTACATCTGTTTCCATTCTCTTTTAAAAACAGTACATAGAACTAAAGCTGTAACGGTAATAAGTAATTTATTTTTGCTGAAAATATTTTTAGTTTATGTAATAAGTAAGGTAATAAATTAGCCTGGTGTTTAATGATGATTCATCATATTTTCATTTTGAACAGTTTTAAAATTGTTTAGTCAAAAATGTAAAAGAGTAAATGGTTTTAGAACTTGGAAAACTTTTAAGATATTTATTTTTTAAATATTCTTTTTTTTCGTACAATATAATAGTTAACTTTGAAATTTGTGTTTGTAACAATATTCATAGATGCATTAATTTTGTTTTGGTATATATTCCACATTTAAAATAATATAACTGGTATAATTCATATATTTAAATTACTTAAATTTACATATACTGAAACTTATACATTGGAAAAAGGATTTCTCAAAAATGAGCAAAATTGTGTCACGTTTGTGTATGCCACATAAACATAACGGAAGATCTGAAGCAAATATACTGAAAAATGATATTCCTGTGTTACCATTATGGGCTTTTCCCAGCGTCGTCTGCTCAATCACGTGATATAGAAAAACAAAAGTCGAATTCTGAGAATCGAATTCAGTTAAATATTGTTCTGAAAACCAAAAGTGTTAATATTTAATATAAAATAAAATAAAAGTAATGTTATGCATTTGTAAACAGTAGAATAATTGCATTTGTAAGTTTAATAATTTACAAAAAAAAAAAAAAAAAACACCTTATATGTTTATTTATTTTCACAAGAAAAATCGATTTTTGTACGTTGTAGTGTAGCGGTTACATTAACTGATCTAGCAATAAATAAAAGAATGTTTACGGATTGTAACTTGAAATTAATTAAAAATGTTTCAAGTTAAATTTATTCGCGTAAAGGTGTTACAACAAGTTAATTATCATAGATACTGGCTGAAATGGCTTTACACTGTACGACAATGCACTGTTAATGATATAAGTACCAAAAATCTGAGTACTTAACATGTTCTCCGTAAACATTAATAACAAATATAAACTGAATGATGGTTATAAATGTATACAGCGAACAAAAGATGATGAACAATGATATAAAATGGTTTAAAAATGATGATGTATAAAAAAATAACACGAATTAAATCGAATTGATCTAAAATAAGATTAGAAAATGTGTTATTTCAGCTATCACTCTAGATATAGAAGACTTCGACTGCTCTTTGTTTATCTATGTCATGTGACCTCTGACGCCAGGTGGGAAGAGCCCATTGAGAATATTGGCATGCTCAAAAATGACGTCGACATACTGGTGTATTCTTCCCACACAAATATAAGAAAATCATAAAATATAAATTTTAAGGTTTCAGGAAATAAAGTTTCATTTTACATTCTTCTGTATAACAAAGTAGAAATTCTGTTAAAGAACTTCTTTTAGTTCAGCATATTTGTAATAAATTATCAGTTTGAAAGCACGTGATATTTCATAATTGAGACAGGCTTACAACAAAAATTACAAAAACAAAATTACAGAAACAAAATTACTCATTTCGAAATCAATATGTCCGTTCATACATTTTAAGTGCTTCATTTTTAGCTGTGAATATAGTATAAAACTATTGTATGATATATTGTGTATCGAACCCCCGAGATTATCAATTTACAAAATATTTAAAGTAACGGTACTTTTTAAAAAGTTTCTGTATAGGAAAATGAAAATAAATTTGTATTCTCTTCTGTATTCAGTAGAAAAAAATATTGGATTAATGAAATTTACAAAATTCTGATTTGGATGTGTTTACACCGGGTGTCCAATAAATTAGACTGATCCATCTTAAATGGTATAAAAATAATGGTTTGGGAAAAAACATGCACTGTTAAAAATGGTTCCTTAAAAATGAACTAAATTGTCTGAAAATAGCTCCGAAACAATATATACTTAAATTTGAAATCTCATGAACTCATTTTTCAGTATATTGACATGTGGTACATGGGGATATTTGGATACTTATTGGTCAACCCCATTTTTGAGCATGTCAGTATACTCAAAAATGAGTACATGGTTTCTGAAATTTAAGTAAATATTGTTCTGGAGCTATTTTGAGACAATTACACTCATTTTTAAGAAAACAATTTTAACAGTGCGGGTATAAAAACATGGTTTTGGATAAAGATGCGCCGCTTATTGCACTGTTAATATAAAAGCAAAAAATAATATATATATATATATATATATATATATATTTGAGAAAATTAATTGCAATATTCGCCACAAGATGGCGTTTCTTGCTGAGATTCGAAATAGTTCTCTTTTTGATACACTTTTTACTTTAGGCGTTAACCCACTTTTTATTTATTTATTTTGCAAACGCGCCTTTTATCACAGCATGAACTAGCACATGAAAGCTTTAGTGAAACTAAACACTCTTTCTCTATTATTACAGCAGGCCCACAGTGCCCTCTTACGACAAAATTTTTAACTAATGGATGATGGGTGAAAATTGTAAATTTCAGTTAAAATTAAATTATGATTTGAAATATATAAGCGCTATAAATCTATATATGTAATGCCTGTGTGTGCGAGAGAGAGGCACGAGGTGTGTGCGAGAGAGTTTTGAGGCACCTCTAGCTTAAGAAATAATATACTGAATTTCGAAAAAATTTATACTTAGTTATTTATACCTTGACACAAATTTGTGCCCATCAACTTTTGGTGCAAAACGCCTAACAGGTGGCGATTGTATACTGTGATTTCTTTAATTTTAAGAAATAATATATCTAAGCTTCTGTCGCGTATAGTTATACAAAAGTAAATACATGATAGGGTTATTATAAAATACTATTCTGAATGAATATGGGTGCATATCAGCCGATCGGTGCCGCTGCTGTGTTCAAAAATTTTCCAAGAAAGTTTTCTGACTTTTTGCGAAGAAATTTCTTTAGAATATTCAACTATGAAGCGCCTTATCTTTATTTGTTTCATTCGTCATTATTTATTCCACAAATGTATTTGGAAAAATTGTTGATGTTATGGAGACAATTAAAGAAAAATTTGATTTCCATGTACATTTTTTTAATCATGCATATTCCTACAAAAGTACGGATATTTTGGGGTGTAAAGAGGTTTGTAAAGAGAAAGAATATTTTTTTTAATGAATAAAACCGTATTGGACGAAAATTTACAAAAATATGCAATAGTTTATTACTTACACAGTTAAAGTCAAGAATAGAACATCCATACACCACATAGTATGGATAACAAAATGTCTATGGATTTTAGTTAACAGCTCATTGTATAATTCCTTACTGGGAAAGGTACAACCTAGATTTCAATGGAATTAACTCGATTGCAAATAGTCACTTTTTAGAATGTTTAGCTGCTGTCACTGGCGTCAAATTGTTAAAATTATTCTAATAAATCTGATAAAATTCCGTTTCTAAATTAGAAGGGGATTGTTGATTCTGACTAAATTAAATTGAAATTTCTCGCCCAATTTGTTCGCCAATCTCGCTAAATATCCAAAAACACTCTCCATTAACTTCCTACAAGGTTGATCTTTGTTAAAAATAATAGACTGCTATTATTTTCCTCCTGTCTTTGGATATATTTTCATAGCACCAAAGGATGTAATAAAGATAAGAAATACTACTCTTCGTAAAAATATTATTGTCTGATATATCATAAAAAGTCGAAATCGACAATAGAAGAGGTAAAAAAAGGACTAAAATATTTGAATTTTCGTTGATAATTTCAAATGGAAAATATATATGGTGACTAAAACATTTTTATGCATAACTAAATTCTGTGACAAATTTATGTTCTGAGTGGCTCAAAAGTCCTTTAACATTTGAAAATCCAATGATTCACGGATTAATGTAGGTAGAAAGGTAACAATTGAAACGAATGCTGGAAATGGCATGCTATTTTATTGAAACTTAAAAATTGTGCAAAAATAGGCCAATAGATGGAACTGGACAGCAAAACGACAGTGACGCTGCATGGTATACTTGTGCAAAATGAGCGGTAGAGAGAGAGGTAATCAGATGCATTAGCAATCGTGGCATGTTGACTATACCAGAAAAGGCACTTTTAGTGAATTTCTTCAAACTATCAGAATGAAGAATCTACTTTTCTTAGACGTACTGCCACGTAGTGGGCGATCATACACAGATACTGCTTGAATAGTCCGGGAAGAAGTGGGGACTTCAGCGGGTTCGTCACATATTGGGAATTCAGCACTCCTAAAGTCTCACGTGGCAACGGAATTCTACGCACTATTCAATGGAAAGCATTAAGGAGTATTTAGAAATATTTATTCATGAATTCATCAACCGTGAATATTCATTTTAAGTAATTTGGAGTGTAAAGGTTGATATTTTTTATTTACCATTTATGTGAAAAATACCAGAGCCGGGAATCGAACCCGGGCACCTCCGCTTAACGCACGGATGCTCTACCACTGAGCTACCCTGTCTGAAATGCCTAGCTGCTTGTCAGCCAGGGTAGCTCAGTGGTGGAGCATCCGTGCGTTAAGCGGAGGTGCCCGGGTTCGATTCCCGGCTCTGGTATTTTTCACATAGTTGGCAAATAAAAAATATCAACCTTTACACTCCAATTTACTTAAAATGCATTAAGGAGTATACTCTAATGACATCCGTACAAGATTCAGCGTCTTCATGAACTGTCAACCGCCGACTTTGTGAAGTTTGGTTACAGTAAAACACTATATCATTTTCAAGTTATATCATTTCAAGCGTCAATTTTTTACTTATGTATCTACATTATTTCGTAAATTATTGATTTTTTGCATGTTACAGACCTTTGAGTAACTCTTGTGAGAAAGTTACCTATTATTTAAATAAATCAAATTTTTATTCGAAATGTTTTAAGTACTAAATTATCAGCTAAATGAAATGAGTTCATTCAATTCTTTTAACTGATTATTACAAACTTTCTTTTAATATTATACTTATTGAAAAGAAATACTTATAGAAAGAGAACAATTTGTATTTTCCGTTAGGTTCAAATAATTAAGTGTAGATTTATTGCTCTGTTTGTTGAATAAATACCATTAACTGATACAATTTAAATCTTTTCCTGTTAATAAATAACTTTCTGATTACCCATCAGAAGTCAACTAACTGACAGTTAAGAGTTTTATTTATTAAATAAATTACTCTTTTAGAAAACTCAGCGTCAAATAAAATTGCAGAAATTTAATTTCATTACAGCTAAATTTAGAAATCCGTGTCAGTTATTATTATATATATAGATAGATAGATATATAGATTCTAAATTATAATTATAGCGCAAATGTTAGATGTAACGGTTTTTGATTCTTTTTTTTTTTTTTTTTTTTTTTTTTTTTTGTGGTTGTTGGCGTAATAATTGCTATAAATTTTTATAACGAACTTTTGAGTTCAAAATATTTATATCATTTTATTCGAGAAACAAAGAAAGTATTTGGCATTAAAATTTGGCTGTTTTTTTTTTTTTTTTTTTTTAATTTTCAATTCAGACATCACTGATCTGTTCTAGTGAAGGGAACTCAGAACTGCTCCAGATCATCGTATAGCAAAGAATCATTTACATTCGCTCTCTTCCACATCTTATTCAACAATCTTAACTTCTCACCAGGAATTATTGCATTTTTATTAAGTATTGATCAACGCTTTGTATTTTAATATCTTGAGAATATTTTATTTTATTTTTTTTGAAGAAATTCTTAAATGAAAACATCCTGATGATTGCAATTGGAATTTTTTCTTGAAATACTGCTAATTTACAATTCGTTAGGAAATCTCTCCATTATAAACGATCACTGCGTGAAGAAACTGTATAATATATGTATAAATTTATATTGTACTGCTTACACTAGTTTTTGCCTCAAGCAAGATACAAAAAACACATACAGATAACATGAGAAAATCCTGTAAAATTGCAAAGATAAAAAAAAAATAAAAGATCACAACAAAATTAAAACAGTATTGAATAAAAATATGCAGGGTGAGTTTGAAATAATCTGCCAAACGAAAGGAGGTGATATAACAGCCCATGGGGAGCATAAAACACAATAGAAACCTTGTTCTATCTCTAACCGTTTCCGAGTTATGGTAGATAGACGAAAAATCTGTTTTTTTCCATCCCGTCTGAAAACCCTCACATTTGTGAACTTCCTGAAACACTTACACGCAAAATAAGCACATTTTCGGAAAGAGCAGAAAAAATCCTATCAGGTGACACCATTTACATCAGGATACCTTAATTTGACGGCGAGCTACAAGTGCTAAAACATTGGCGAAGTTTAAAATCGAGTTGTCGCCAAATTCTTTAACCGGCAATTCTGCAAACACCGTTCAAGCTACAATCGGTCAAATTTACCAAAAACTTCTCCATTCCACAAGCTTTAGAATGAGCTCACAATAAACCATATCGGTGTTCTAGTTCAGAAGAAATTTAGCCTTTTGTTTGAAAAACATTCATCACTGAACTCGACGTTTTTCGAGGAGACTCACGGGGTGCCATTGTCATTCCTGATTTCATGTTCGCTTTCAGCCCGCTGTTTTTTAGATGCAAAAAAGAAAGTTTTAGAAGACATACAAGAAAAGTAGCAGTTGTATTAAGTTTACAAACACAATGGAATGGGAAAAAAAGAAGTATGACGTTTCTCCCGTCTTTCACACAGGAATATGCAAAAAAAAAAAAAAGAAAAGTCGTATCTCACGTTTATGATTAAAGCACATATGCATTCGAAAGGATGTGTGAAATTTAGTGCCGCTGCTGAAATTGGTCACCCCCACACCTGATATATGCCCTTGCCCGCTTACGAACGGAAACCACAGTAGCGCTTAGCGAAAGCTCATCCCTCAGTTTCATTATTGTATCATCGAGCCTACTGCTTAAATCTTGCAAACTGGCAACTTCTGTGCGGTAAACTTCTTGCTTCAGGAAACCCCAAACATTGAAGTCCAATGGAGTGAGATCTCGCGATCTAGGTGGTCAAGGAATTGGTCCATTACGATCAATCCATCGCGGATACTGATGAGTCAAGAAGTCCCGAACGGCATTGGGAGAATGTGCAGGGGCCCCATCGTGTTGGAAAATGATTTCCGCTCGTTGGGGTACAGGAATGACATCAAGTAATCCTGGAAGATGATGTTCCAGAAACTCCAAATATGTATTGCTTGTCAGATGACCTTGGAACACATGTGGAACTATCAAGCGATCGCCAACCACTCCAAGCCAAACTTTTAAGCTGAATCGCGTCAGAAACGATGAGTTTCGTGTTACAAATGGATTTTGTTGAGCGTAGTGATGCCAGTTATGTAAATTTAACATGCCATCCCGAGTGAAAAGTGACTCATCTGTCCACAGTATCGTTCTAAGGAAATGGTGCTCCTCAATATCTCGCTCCAAAAGCCAGCGGCAGAATGTTACTCGCTTTTGGAAATCTGAGCGGCGTAATTCTTGTACCGGTGTGAAGTGGTATGGATGATACTGGTTTTTGCGCAAAACATTTATCATTTTAAATTGGGAGATTCCACCTTCTCTCGCAAGTATGCGTGAACTCATATTTGGATTTTCCTCCACTCGGTCGAGTACGGACTCCTCAGCGGTGGCAGAGCGGCGACCATGGCCCCTTTCGTACACCCTAACGAACGACCCACTCTCCCTAAGCCTTCGATGAATTGCGGCAAATACACCACGGTTGGGCGCACGACGATGTGGATAACGTACAGTCGGTAACAAAAGTGTCCGAACACTAGCAAAAATTCCTATGAGAAAAAAGTACACTTCATACGATTTTGTTAAATAAATCCTTGTCGAATCCTGTTCTTAGTCAGTGCAAGAACATGATTCGATAAGGATTTATTTAACAAAATCGTATGAAGTGTACTTTTTTTACATAGGAATTTTGGCTAGTGTTCGGACACTTTTGTTACCGACTGTAGACGGTACTCTTCTTCGGCTCTCCGAGAGTTACCATCGCAAAATCCATACACAAAATGCATATCTGCGTATTCTTCATTTGTAAAACTAGGCATAACTGTTTCCAGGTTCGAAAGTATTACAAAGGTAGAAGAAAAAAAGTGCAACGGAATAAGAACCAACTTGGTTAATTCGTGCCAATGTAGGAAAACATACTAAGTATAAACTAAGAGAGACCAAGTACATGTAAAAGCAGCGTGAAAAGAATCGGCCGAACTCAGGAAAAGTGCAGAAAATGCTAAAGCAAGAAGCAGCATTAAACGTAAAAGAAGCTGACGAGCTAATGAGCTGTTACAGATTGACTCGCCTTTTGTACCCGCAAGTGGGATGCGCGCGCAAGAAGGTTGGAATACATCTGCATATCACTAAGAGTCCATATGCAGATAGTCACGAATTTGCATACCTTCCATTTACTCACAATCGTTTCGTTTTCCGAATTTCGACGAACGCCGTTTTCAGTGATGTATTGCAAACAAAAGGCTAATTTTCTCCTGAACTGGAACACCGATATGGTTAATTGTGGATTCATTCTAAAGCTTGTGGAATGGAGAAGTTTTTGGTAGATTTGACTGATTATATCTTGAACGGTGTTTGCAGAACTGCCGGTTAAAGAATTTGGCGACAACTAGATTTTAAACTTCGCCAATGTTTTAGCGCTTGTAGCTCGTCGTCAAATTAAGGTATTCTGATGTAAATGGTGTCACCCGATAGGAATTTTTCTGCACTTTCCAAATATGGGCTTATTTTGCGTGTAGGTTTTTCAGAAAGCTCACAAATTTGGGTTTTTTCAGACGGGATGAAAAAAAAAACCCAGATTTTTCTTCTATCTACCATAACTCGGAAACGGTTAGAGGTAGGACAGGGTTTCTATTGTGTTTTATGCTCCCCATGGACTGTTCTATCACCTCCTTTAACTCTAATAAGAAATTTAAAATGTTAAGGGATAATTAACAGTACTAGGATGTCTAGTATTCCACCGACGTTTATTGTGCTACTTTATTAAATAAATAAATAAATAAATAAATAATGTGTAGGACGAATTTTAAAATAAAATATTTTGAGATTTATTTAATATTTTAAATAATTTTGAATTACCTCAGTTTCAAAACATAATGCGTTTGCATTACATATTTATTATTGCCTTTCTATGAGCAATTCTTATGCTGTAACGAATTTCAAAGATTTCTGTTCAATTAAATTATATATTTATGTTTCTGAATATAAATATTTGAAAGATAATTTTTAAGTCTCTTAAATAATGCACATATTGTTGAACGTTTTTAACGATATATTTAATATTATTTTCCTAGTTTAATTAAAGATCCCAAAATAAATATAAGATTTTTTTCCGACTGCATAAAAGTTGAGATATACAAAAAAAAGTTTTATGTTTACTTTTTTCATTCGAATAAAGTCGTAAAAATTTAATTAGTTAACTGAAACTCACTTCATAATCTTTCACGTTGTGTCAAAGGAAAGATAATTTAAACGAATATCACACTTAGAAATCTAAGCATTATGAGATTAAAAGGTGACAACTTAGTCATTTTATAAAACGCTGGTATTTAATGAAAAATAATTTAATTTTTTAACAGGAAATCATCTCTTTATTATAAAACCAAGCATTTTACTTTATTTTATTTTATTTTATTTTATTTATTTGTTTTTTGATAAATTATATTCGAATGTGAATTTTTTACTTAAATAATTCTTTGAATATTTATATTTTAGAATTCTTTTTAATAAATAAAAAATAAAAATATATTTTAGTTATAATTCCGCATTTTTACTAATTAAAAATGTAAAGTTCAATTTGATTTAACGACAATCACGACGAATATATTTGTATAGAGTGTCCCAAAACTCATGGTACATAGGTTAAGGGGTGGTAGAACACAACTAGACAAGCACAAATCACCATACAATCCATAGTCGAAACCTCCGTGGTCGGAACGCAAGCAGTAAAGTGCTAGAGGGCGCCTACCAACGACCGCAATAAAAAGGCTTTTCACTGCAGCTGCCTTCATTCTTTCATCTCGTCTTTCCACTGATTTGAGTACGCATCCGTCTCATTGATGATGCATAGAACGAATGAAGACAGATGCGGTGAACAGCCATTTTTTTGGCGGTCTCTGGGAGGCACCCTCTAGCACTTTACGGCTTGCGTTCCGATCATGGATTTTTATGGTGATTTGTGCTTGTCTAGTTGTGTTCTATAACCCCCTAACGTATGTACCATGAATTTTAGGACACCCTGTATAATTATATATAATATAATAACTATATTTATATTATAATTATAGTTCATAGACAAATATATTACTCGTATCTATTTCTGATAATTTCTAAGTAGTTTTCTAAGTATTGTAATTTAAGGGTAAAATAGCCCCACCTTTCTCTCGAAGCTTATAGATGAGATATCTAGTGTTAAAACTAGGCTTAGACTCCATCGCCTAGCTGAATGAAGATTTCTGGTTCCTCTGAAACTGCCATTATTTTTTTATTATCTGGTCTTGTTTTATTTATTTATTTATTTATTTTCTAATTCTTAAAAAAAAATAACAATTCCATTAATTTTTTTTTATTTTTCTGTTTCTTTTATTTACTCTAAATACAAGAACATTTATTTACAAAAACCTTACAACAATATCATTTTAGTGAAATTATAATTGTTAATAATTTAATTGTGATTATAATTAAGCACAATCTATCCTACCCTATAAAGAGGCATTGTTCAAAATAGCTCTCTTGGTTTTACTGTAACTGTTACTTTAATTTAAAGCATAAAAACAAAATACTAATGGAAATGCACGGAATGCAAATGAATTCAAGCTTATTCAGCAACAGTTTTGCTAAAAATTTATTTTTGGTATTCTTATATCATTCTCTTGAAGATGTTTGAAGGGTTTGCTTAAGTTTGAAATGTTCAGTACCCTTAAGAATTTGACTGCTGATCGCTGTTTCTCTCCCGATGCAAGTTTTAAGGTCTGAGTGCTTGCCTCGGCGGCTTCAAACCCCCTTCTAACTTAGTACTTAATCTAGCAAAGGACAATAGGAGATTTTTTGGGTTAAAATAAAGTGCATAATATATTTCGACTCGAAATATTGGGAAAGAATTGCTCATGGAAAATCTCAGTACTTCATCAGATAAATAAATTAAATAAATATAAAGATTAATCTCACCACTGATGATTAACTAGGTCTAGCTAAAAGCTGGCTGCTTAGTTCTCAAAACACACAGTCGATTCTAAGCCCCGTCAATGAAAAGGAGTTATCTATCTTCCGCTACTTATTCCACAATAGAGCGACAATACTTCGGCAACCACTAAATTCGCTCAACACTCTACAGTCGGTAACGTATCCGAACACTAGCAAACATTCCTATGTAAATAAAAAAATATTTAATACAGTTTTGTTAAATAAATCCTTGTCGAATCGTGTTCTTAGACTGACTAAGAACAGGATTCGACAAGGATTTATTAAAATAAAAAAAAAAAAAAAAAGAAAGAAAAAATAAACAGTATTAACTCTATTTTTTACTTTCCGAACGTACGTATGTAAGGAATGTATTGTAATCATGTCAAAAATCCGAATTTGAGATTTTGGTGTTTCTATATGTTTTGATTTTCCCTGAGTCCTTTTCACTATTTTTACGATGATGTATGTATGTATGTATGTGTGTATGTATGCGTGTATGTGTGTGTGTGTGTATGTGTGTGAGTGAACACGCTAGTGTCTAAGCGCTTTGCTCGAATGAACTGTAAGTTAGTAAGCATGTTACGAGTCACCGTAGCACGAACCCTATTGATTTTTATGAGTATATTTTTTTTACATGGACACAAAGAAAAAATCTTTATCATTATGGTCTATGGGACCAAAATCTTAAAAGTACGATAGCATCTAAACGCCTTATTCAATTGAACAAAAAATTTATACATATATTATAGGTCACAGATACTCAATCTGTATAGATTTTGGAGAATCTAGCACATATAGTTTTTTTACAGGGACACAAAAAAATTCTTTATCATTATTACCTACGGGACCAAATTTTAAAAAGTGCGATAGCGTCTAAACGCCTTATTAAACTGAGCAAACAATTTATACACATGTTATAGGTAATAGTTGCATGAACCCCATAGATTTTTGTGAATCTAGCACTTCTAGTGCATTTACAGGGACACAACAAATAATTCTGTATCATTATGGCCTATGGGGTAAAATTATTTAAAGTGTGAAATCATCTAAATGACTTATCCGTTGGAGTGGAAAAATTATATACGAGTTATAGGCCACGATCACACAAACTGTATAGATTTTGGTGTAACTTATTACTTAAGGCTCTACTCTAGCTACCTATTTTCCTTACTCAAGATGGCGGACAATGAATTCAGGACTGGGAGATGAGGGGGGGAGGGAAATCCGCGAAGACGAATGACTGAGAGAAACTCCTTTGAACCACAAGAATGGGAAATTTTGCACTTCAGTGATTGATAGCATCCAAATCCCCCACAGTTAGTTTACATTTTCCTTGCCGGAGGCATCAAGTGAGAGACAACGATAATTATTTATCAGTTAAAAAAGCTAAATGGAATGTGTAAAGAGATTATATGCTTGTGAATTATTGGAGAAGGCAAATAAGCTGATTTACTTATGTAAATAATATTTAGCAATTTCAGTTTCAGTTGAATAAAAAAAAAAAAAAAAAAAAAAAAAAAAAAAAAACACTTGTATCCAACGAGGAAAGAAAAAGTATAAAAAAAAGAATGTGTAATAATTACTGAAATTAGTAAAAATTTTTACTCTGATGAATATTCTATGTAAAATATTAATT
Source organism: Salticus scenicus (assembly GCA_963930645.1). Lineage (NCBI taxonomy): Eukaryota > Metazoa > Arthropoda > Arachnida > Araneae > Salticidae > Salticus > Salticus scenicus. Next base: position 101,845,721 of record OZ005654.1, on the reverse strand, counting down.
ACAGCAATTGTTAAAGTATTTACGCTTATGAATTATATTATTTCATCGGGTTCAAAAACTACACTGAGCAATGTATTTTCTGATCATATACAGTCGGTAACAAAAATGTCCGAACACTAGCAAAAATTCCTATGTAAAAAAAGTACACTTCATACGGTTTTGTTAAATAAATCCTTGTCGAATCCTGTTCTTAGTCAGTGTAAGAACATGATTCGATAAGGATTTATTTAACAAAACCGTATTAAGTGTACTTTTTTTACATAGGAATTTTTGCTAGTGTTCGGACACTTCTGTTACCGACTGTATATATATATATATGACAAGTTTCCGTGATTTTGTAAACTATTCGTATATATAAAAGAAAAAAAAATAAAATAAAATAAAAATATTTCAATCAGAGATTGAAGAGATTCTCATCTTTTGTTATGAATCTACGGAAAATTTCAAACATTATCAGTAAAGAAAAGAATATGTGTACAGTCACCCCAAAAAAAAACGCCACCCCCCACCTAATTTTGCCGTAAATTATCGTAGAAACATGCGACTGATACCAATCAGTTTGTAATAACGTCTAGTTTATAATGTTATAGTTAGATTTTACTTAGGGGGTCATCTACATATTAAAACTGACATCAACTTCATTTTTTTCAATGGTAACCCCCATTTTTTATAATTTATTTGAATTCTTTGGATCAAATCATCACGGAAAATGGTATAGTTTATATATTTCGCTCAATTTTTCATAGAGTTATAAGCTGTCAAAGTTTGGGGGTGCTAATGTTAAATGAATGTGACAAACATTAAATCATATCTTCCGAAATAATTATGATATTTAAATTCTGTTTTTTTTTATTCGTTAGAATGAAGTAACCCAAACATATTCCATGCAAATTTTTGCTAAAAAAACATTTTTTGAATTATGAAAATTATTAATAAATTCATATTTGAAAAAATTATGAATTATGACCTATGATAATTTTTGCACGAATAGAACGGGCATCATCAAAAACATGGGTTTCCAAATTTACAGCTCGTTCCTAACATTATTTTTTGAGTTACAGTGATATTTCACTTTTTATTCCTGTTAAGGGGCCGTCACTTGTTATAATTTGTATCCTCTATAAGTAAATGCTTGTATATAATTTGACGGAAAACTATTTTAATTTACCTTTATGTTATTTTTATTGTTTCCTATGCAATATTTCGATGTTTATTATACAAATTGGCATATTTTTGTAAAGTTATCACAATGTAGGCGAGGGATTGTGAAAGAATTTCAAAAGAAAAGAAGCCCCGCCTCTGATTCGCTGAAACACTATTAAAAAAAAAAGACACATTTGCATATTCCTATTTGACTCTATATGTGACGCTGGTATGCATAAATCACAATGGTATTTACTACATCAATTATTGAAGACAAAACTTAAATGATTTAATTACAAATATGCAAAATTATTTTGCTTTATATTATAAAGTTTTAGAAAATTTGTGAAAAGGCGTGGCTATTTACATTAAGCCTTGATATGGAAGCTATGTTGCTGTTTTTCGATGCTGCGAAATTTACAAAATATGTTTGTGTTAATATACTATACAGATAGAAGAATAATTATATAATATCAACAAATCTTCTTTAATCCCGCCCCTGTGTGTACACAATTTAATTTTTAGAGTAATTAACTTCAAATACATTTACGATTAACTCATTGAGCGCCACGCGAATTCTTATGGAAATCCCATTCAGGCCACACGTGCTGCTTAGAAGCGTGTTATGTTTATCGAGTTTCAATAAACCCCATTAGGCCTTAACGGTATAATCCTATAAAAATCCTATTAAAAAAAAAAAAAAAAACATGAAGTAAATTTTAAATAAATTGTCAGTAATTACTTAAAACTATGTAAGTTCTGTAGCTTTATATCATGTTTTACACTGCCGGCTGACTTAGCCTAAATGGAAAGATCCGTGTCAGCCACCGATGGCTGACACAGCTCTAAAAAGACTGATGTGAAAAAAATGTACGGAAAGGGGCGGGACCAGTAATCTTCCGGGATAGGTTGACAAGAATGTATATACATAGAGCAATGCCAGAAAATATTCTTTATTTTTCATGAACCAGATGAATGGTATTTTTTTTCTGAATAGTCTATGTATTAAACATAATGCTGCTTTAAATACCCTTTAAATGAAAAGTTTTATTACATAAAGTAATTTTCTGGCACTCTACAGCTCCCAAATGCATGCTTGCCAACCATCTCATTATGAAGCGTAGTACTTTTAGTCACCGCCTTTTTTTGTACACCAGTAATTTTTTAGAGTAATTTCATTCTTATTTAATCGTAACACTATTTGGAGAATATTGCTCTAAATATAAAGTGGTGTGGGAAAAGGGGCGTATTTTCAAGGGGCGTTAACAAGTCTACGCTTATTAATGAGATGGTTGGCAGTCCTGCCCAAATGACACACAATACAAAACCCCGCCTTTTTCCAGTTTTTAAAGGGTATTAACGTTTAATATGCTTTATATTCGTTTTGATCTTTCCTTCTCCTCCTTATCTTCTTCTTTTTTCCTTAAAAAAAAAAGAGTTATGTAACATTTTGACCTTTCAAGTGAAGATTTAGATTAAGGGTAGTCAGCCTTTCTACACCCACCGTCCACTTCGGTATCTGTGTTAAAGTGTAGAATTTTAGACCATCCCATTAAGTAGTAGGATTTATTATTTTACATATTAATTTGTTACACATTATAAAATATAAAAGCAAAAGAATATCGTGGAGATTTATGTAAAAGTTTTTAATAATGTCATGAAAAAAAAAAAATAATAATTAATAAAAAAAATAAATAAATAAAAATAAAAAAATCTGTTTTAATATTTTAAAAAAGTCAATTTAAGAAAATGAAAGTACTGCAGTATCAGAACAATATCCCATTGTCACTGTGAAACGGCCGTGGGAACCAGGTTGAGTGCCGCCGTTTCAGACAATTATACGGCAGCTTGAGTTAAAATAATTTTGAATTTTCAAACAAATTTAAAACCATTCATCTTTTTTTTTCTTTTGATAGATATTTTAATATCTATTCAAGCTATTTAATTTTCTTCGTATGAAGTGAACTATCTGATGTTTAATCAATAGAAACCAATAAAAATCTTTTAATTCATAAACTAACTCAGAAAGTTCTGTGAATTAGACATTTTTTTTATTTTATAATTAACATTTCTGAAATTTTTTTCCGGTGTGAAACTTAATAAATAATGTATACTGGGTGATAGATCGTGATTTATATTTTCTAAATGTATAGACGGACCCCTAATACATTTTCACGTGTAACTCTATTTAAAATTGATTTAAGGTATATAAATAGGTATGTTTTTCGAACCGCCTTGATCTCAGAAATCTGAATATGAAGTCAAAAATAGGGGTTGCCACTGAAGAAAATGAAGTTAATGCCAGTTTTAATATGTAGACGACCCCTTAGGCAAAATTTAACTAAACCGTTATAAACTAGACGTTATTACAAATCGATCGGTACCAGTCAAATGTTTCTACGATAATTTACGGCGAAATTAGGTGGGGGGGGGTGGCGTTTTTTTTTGGGTGACTGTACAATGAAGCTTTCAAGTGAAATAAGTAAGAACGTAAGCATTGTTTACCTGACTGACAGAACATATTCGCTAGACGTACTAAATCGCACTTTGGAAGTTGTATAGAAAAACCGACAAGTTTTTTTTTTCCCACACTGTATATGTGTGTGATAAATATGTAACAGTAGAATGTCACAGAATAGTGAAGACATATCAACAACACTTATTCTTTCAATAGCACAGAAGAGCTAAATTTTTACCTAAATTATTTCTGCTCTTCTCTAAAGAATTTGTGTTTTGATTTATATAATTAAAAGCGAAGAGTTAGTCTGTTTCCTAACTTATGAGACACACACACACACACACACATATATATATGTGTGTGTGTGTGTGTGTGTATATATGAATATTATGCGTGGCATTTAAACTTTTCGTTCGATTACCATTTTTTCTGTTGAAATTAGCAAAATAAACAAGTAAATAAATTTAAACAATAAAAATAAGTAAATGAACATAAATAAAATAATTCTGTATATTATAAATGTTATTTAAAATATAACAGATCTTTCGTCGGCTAGCATACATGCAGAGATTCATACAAATTAATTAATAAATATGCTTCTTCTTCTTCTTCTTTTTTTTTTTTTTTTCTTTTAGTTTTATAAATTGTAACCGTTTTGTTTTCAAATCGAGCATGTTAAAAGTACTTCGCATGTATAAAATGTGTGCGATCATGCATGTCAACTTTCTTGAAATCTGTTTATACACATTCTTTTAAATAACATATGCTCAATAATTATCTGCCATTCTTTTTCTTTTCAAAAAAAAAAAAAAAAAAAAAATGATAATAATCTATAATAAGTGTTATTTAAACAGATTTTGTTTTTCATCTGGCCCCTCCCACACTTGCCCTCTTTTTTAACTACAGATAACTTTCATTATAATTTTAATAAAAAGTAAGTAATTGTCTCACAAATTTTCATATAAATAGCTAGCATAGGGATATAACCCCCCCCCTTTTTTTACTATGCCCCCTCTTTGCGTCTCCCCCCCCCCCTCAGGTTTGTATAGCACTCACTGTAATTTTTCTTAAACAGTAAGTGGTATATACACAAAGATTTATTTAAATCGATACTAGGGTAGTTTAAAAAAAATATATATCTATATTATTTCCATCTGCAACCTTCCTCCACCTGCCAGGTATATAATACACTCATTGTGATTTCTATAAAATAAGTGATAGTTATAGAATATATCAAAATCGGTAAAATAGTGATATAAAAAAAAAAGTTGCACTTCGGGAGTGCCGACAGAAGTAAAAACGTGAACAATTACGTGTGTATTTCTTGAATCGTCAGGAAATATTTCATTTTGTAGGAAATACTTTTAAATGAAGTTTTTTTTTTTTTTTTTATTCATTAACATAAACTACTACTACAAAAATTATATTACAATTTTATTTAATGCGCTAACTGCAATAGAGACAGTGTCCGGAGATGAGAGAAGTCGTGTAGAGCCGCACGAGATTGTAAAAACGTGAGAAAATGGCGGCTTTGGCCTTTCTCACGGTTTTGTGAGGTTAGCTGACGATGACGGGAATCCAATGATTTTTGTTCACCCAAAAGTGCTCAACGCGCCTAAAAAAGTTTTCACTTCAAAAATCATTTTATTTCCCTCTGCCCCCCTCTTTAATTCCCTCCCCCTTCCCAAGTATGTTTGAAACTTACTGTAATTTTTTCAGAATTGTACGTGATTATACAAAGTTTTTCTTAAAATCTTTAATAGGGTAATAATATATTTTATTTCCATCTGCCTCCCCCCTTGCCCCCCCCCAGTTATATAATACGCACATTGTGATTTGATTTTCATAAAAAGTAAATGATATTTATTGAATATACAGATAAAATCGGTAAAATGGTGATATAAAAAATCATTTTATTTTCCTCTGCCTTCTTAATGTCTGAAACTTACTGTAATGTATTCACAAATTGTACTTGATTATACAAAGATATTTGTAAATCGATAATAGGGTAGTTTAAAAAAGAATATATTTTATTTCCATCTGCCACCCCCCCCTCCCCCCACCTTTGTCCATCAGATATATAATACACTCATTGTGATTGTCATAAAAAGTAAATGATAATTATAGAATCTCTTTATATTATTAAAATCTGTGCGCATCTGTCTGTCTGTCTGTCCGTATGTATGTATGTCTGTCTGTCTGTGAGAAATGCCTTGTGACCGCTAAAGCTCCGGCGCTAATGGTCGCAGCGCCTCGAAACCGGTGTCGACAGACGCAGAATTTCTTCATCTCGACATCGCAATAATTCGCTAAGCGATGCGACCCTAATTAACGGAGATATTAATTAAAACGTCGACCCTTGTCTACCGAAAAATGACCCAGAATTCATGATTAAATGCTTAAAAAGAGACATTTTTACGGAAAAAGTGGAAAATAAATTAGAAATATCAGTCGTATCGTTACAAACAAGGTATCAAATGAAAGGTCCGATTTTTCTGAATCCGACGGTTTAAATAGCTTATCGATAGGACAATTAGATTTTTTTAAATTAACTAAAGTATGAAAAAAAGGTGGCAACAAATCACAAGAGTTTTATTAATTTCCTTCTAGACGTATTTCGGTTACCATGGCGCCGGGCGAAAGAATAAATAGATTTTACTTCCTGCTTTACTGATTTTGTACTGGAAATAAAAATTGCAAATTTCAAAATGCTTCAATTTTCTTCAAAATTATTTCAAACATGCTACACACTTTAACATCACAAGACGAAGTCGCAGTTAAAATTTCACCGGGTTTCCAGAATAAATAAAAAATATACAATTTAATTGCAAATTAAATTTTATTCTAATACGCGTATTTCAAATTCTAACTATGATTAAATTATTTTTAATACACCATTCGAAAGAAATTTTAAAGTACTTTTATATTATCGAAAGTGGGATTCAAGATTTCGCTTCATTTACACGTTTTGAGGTCTCCTGAATCGGTTTTCTTTTGTATCTCAGCTACCAATTAAAATAATTTCATAAGTAATACATCATTAGATAGCTTTGTTGAATTTGAATCGAATAGTTGATTACAGAAATTTGTACCGCCAGATGGCGCTGTAATATTTTCAAATTTCAATATTTCTATTTCTAATTAGGATTAAATTATTTTTAATGCATCATTCGAAAGATATTTTAAAGTTTTTTTATATTATCGAAAGTTTTCACCAGATTTACACGTTTTGAGGTTTCTGATTAGTTTTTTTTTTTTTTTTTTTTTTTTTTTCATCTCAGCTAATTCAGTTAGACCGTTCAAAATTGGTATATGTAGGTTAATTAGGAAGGGCTGAAAGGGTGGGGAAGATATAGGCGTGCACCGCGCGCACGGGACAGCGCTGCCGAAGGCAGTGGGGACCCGGTCCGACTTTTTAACCGATGAGAAATGATTTTTTTTTTCATTTTCTTTTCTTAAGAATAAAAATTTGATTTGAGAAGGAATATATGCGCGTAGCGCGCGTATACCTTCACACGTGCGCGGGCAGCGCACATGGGTCTGCGCTGCCGAACGCAGTGGGGACACGGTGTGAGATTTTACCCGATCAGAAATGATATTTTTAGGAGGCACGAAGGACCAGGGAAGGAATACGCGCGCAGCGCGTGTATTCCTGAACTTGAGCGCGCGCAACGCGTACGGGACTGCGCTGCCGTAGGCAGTGAGGACCCGGTCCGACTTTGTACCCGATGAGAAATGATTTTTTTAATTTTCTTTTCTTAAGAATAAAAATTTGATTTGAGAAGGAATATGTGCGCGCAGCGCACGTATACTCTCACACGTGCGCGCGCAGCGCTCATGGGTCAACGCTGCCGAAGGCAGTAGGGACCCGGTGTGAGTTTTTACCCGATCAGAATTTTTTTTTTTTTTGAGGGGGGGCACGAAGGGTCAGGGAAGGAATACGCGCGCGCAGCGCGCACGGGGAGGCGCTGCTGAAGGCAGTGGGGACCCGGGCCGACTTTTTACCCAAACAGAAATGATTTTTTTTTTCTTTTCTTGACACTAAAAGTTACTGTTAGTGATTCATTAATTTTAGTGATTCATTTGAAAATACTGACCCGCTAGCGGGCGAAGCTCGCTAGTTTATCATTAAAATCGTTAAAATGGGATATAAAATATCATTTTATTTTCCTCTGCCTTCCCTCTCTTTAACCCCCCCCCCCCCAGTCCAAGTATGTCTGACATATGTTGTTATTTTTTTCACATATTGTACGTGATTATATACAAAGTTTCATTAAAATCGGTAGGAATGTGATATAAAAACAAATTCTTTGTTTCGATCTGATCCTATCCTTCCCCCCCCCCTTCCCCTAGGTATATACTAGTTGAATGTTGTACCAAATCAATTCATATTTCTAAAAATGTGATTTGAAAATCATTTTTTAAATTCTTTATTTCATAGTATTTATTATGTTGTAATTTGCGAATTGGAAAAGTGCCCTTTTTTCCGGCTGCCGTCTTTTCCGGTGCTTTTTTTTCCCGGGATCTTTTAAATGGCTATCTCGAATTCATTTTTCTTTATTTTTTATTTTATTATAAATAAAGTAATAGAAATATTTTTACGTTCGGAGCTTGCATATATGAGGAAAGTATTGTAATAATGAAAAAATTCGAATTTGAAATTTTAATGTATTTACACTTTTTGAGTTCTCCTGAAAAAGTTGTTATCCTTTTGAGTTGTTTACTTTTATACAAAATAAAATTTTTACATATCGTGGTCTATGGACGGAAACTTTTTAAAATGCGCTTTAATAATGTTAAATTACTTAAAACACACACACACACACACACAATATATATATAATGCGAGCTTACCATTTAAAATTCTTTAAAAGAGATGCACAAAAGGTACATTAAGTTCTAGAAAACAATATATTATTTGGAGAAAAATATTCAAACACCGTATGGTAGTTATAAATAGTCATAATTTAAATTTATAGGTAGTTATTAATAGATATAGTAAGAGTTTATATATTTAAGTACTGTTATGTGTTTTTGTCTATTTCCTAATTTCGTTCTGTTATTTAGAGAAAAGTGATATTTAACTAAGAGACCGCCAGACGCCCTAGTCGTGATTAGTCGGCGTTCATATTTTTTTTTTTCCCATTGATGATTGCAGAATATAAATCTTTCTTATACTTCCTCACTACTTCTTTATGATTAAATATTTAAGTAATAAATATTGCAATTATTTGTAGTCGAAAAGACAATCGGAAAACGAAAAATAAAGTCATATGTGTTGCATTAAGATTTGTATAATGGTTTATTTATTTTCCCATTAAAAAAAAAATAATAATAAAAGAAAAAAAAAAGTTAGCCTATAAATAATATTTATCTATAAGTAAATAACTTTTTTTTTTCTTATTACGTTAATGTATTAACATTAACGTTAAAATTAAATATTAACAAATATAAATTTAAACATTACCAAAAGCATTCACACTTTTACTGTTGTGCTTCGCAATTTTTCAAGAAAAATTAGGAATAATAGTGATATATTATTATTATTAAATATTTTCCTTTTTTATATAAATTAATGAAAGAGTCATGCTAATTAAATGAAATATCATTCTACCAAACAATTTACAAAGTTATAATAATTTAAGTAAATTTATATTTTTAACACGACTATTTTTATTAATTCTCAAAAAGCATAAATAATGCTTTTAGGTAGAGGACAATTTTTTATATACAACTGATTCTTCTCTGTATGTTTAAATAAAATACATTTAATAGTACATAATAATTATTCTGTACAACTGCTCTGTTTACAAAAATGTTATTTAAATAGGTTTATGTTATAACAAAGAAAAATTTTATACACAACTCAAATTCATTATAGTTAAATTTCCAATACAAAAAACTTTACAACATATAGTTTAACTCTCTTTAAATTAGCAGTTTTAAAAGAAAATCGCGAAAAAGAAAAACTAGTATGTTGCGGCCATTAAACAATTTTCTTTCATATTTTCCAATACAAGTTCATGCAGTACAAATACAAATTACTTATTGAAAATATTTTCAATGATGAATGCAGACGATTTTCGGCTCTAGAGACAACATCTAAAGCATTTTTTTTTAAATATACTTATTTAGTATATAATAATTATTTTAGACAACTTTTTTTCAAAAATGTTATTTCAATATATTTAAATAACAAACGTAATTTTTTATGTACAACTCAGATTCCTTTTAATTAAATTTTCGATACATAAAACATAATTTTCATAAAAAAAATTATAATAATAAAGAAAAAACTGCATCATTTTGAAAACAAATACAAATTTCTTTCTGTGATTAACAATGTGATGGTATTAAAAGTATGTTTTAAATCATTAATTTTCTTCTATTCTTGTGTATCTGAATTCTTCAATGTGAGAATGTAAAAGAACTATTATCTCTACGATTATCATAGTCCTATATAACTCCTTTGAGTTTTTAATAGATAAGCATTGTTACTTTAACTGCACACCACAAGCTGCAATACATTCAAAATATTTAGTGTAACCCTACTGAAAAACCACAAACAACATTTCCTGCAGGAAACAAGCGATATTAATCTTTCATATCATTTGACATTAAAGTCACTTCTATGCATAATTATAAAGGTTAGAATGGAGGAAAACGGCAGGAAAATATTAATAAGAAAGCACCATGTAACGCGTTTTAAAGTAATAATTACAAAACTTTGAATAATCACTATAAAATGCAATAAACTTGCTGTCGTGCCAAATCTTGGCAATAAACTAAAAGAAATAAGTCGCCGTGATCAACCAAGAAATAAATCAACCCAGGGGTTGAATAACACATTCTGTTGGAAATCTATATTCTTTAATCATCAAAATAATATATTGTTTAGACTTACCACACGTGTTCTTTGCTATATAAAAAGGAATTGAAACTAATATTAAGCAAGAAGACTCCACTGAACACCTACATTTCCTTTATTTATATTTCTTCTTTATAAATAAATTTATATCAATTTATCATCGGGGCATCAGACGTCCACTATAAATATAAATCCGAGACCCAAAATCTTCCCTCCTGCTTATCAGATATCGTTGAACTAACCGCCCGGCATTTATCGTTAACTTCCGCAGGGAGAAAAAGAGAGCGAGAGCTGGAGAGGAGACGAAGAGACAGCGACCCGTCGATCGCGGCGCGTGTCCGCTATTTTTAAATGGGGGAAAAGGTTATCTTAATCACCGACCATCGCCAGGTGCGAGATAAACGCAGACGATCAGAAAAGCTAGTTGACAGGCTAACGGACATGTTATAAACAAAAGAAAAGAATGATTATATAATCGCCAAAATTGAGAAATTTAGAAATATATTGTTACCCTGACTAATGCCAATTAGGAAAACAAGCCAAATGACGTATAAAGAGTTCTACTAATCAAATTTAAATAATTATTTACGTTTTTCATAGGCGAACTCAAAACTCAAACTGGCGAATGGAAAAATTAGAAATAAATTCGGGAAGGCGTTGAATAAGATTGATTGACAAGGTGCTCACCGAATTTTGAAAAAAAACTAAAGTTCTAGAACATACCACATACAAATAGTGTATAATAAAATACTTATTTATTTTCTGAAAACGGAATAATGTTTTAAAATGAGAACAAAATGACTATTAATTAAATTATGTTTTTATACTATAATTATTTCATCAAAACGATGTAATATGCAGAAAGAAAAAATTAAATGTTTTTCTTCTTATTTATTTCAATTTCTCCTCACCCCCTTTCATATTTATTATCATTATTATTTTATTTATTTATTTTTTAAATAGAAAATTTGGGTTTCTTATTAGATAAAACTATTTATTAGAGAAAGATGTCAGACGAAATATTGATTTCGCATGACATACACCCGCAAAATGTGCAAAAAAAAAAAATAACAATAATTTTTGGCCTAGTTCCCCCCCCCCCCCCCCCTTTATTTTATTTTTTATTTTTTTTTTTTATCAATAAATTTGTCTGGAGGAAGATAATGGGAAGACACAGACGTTGGATGCACCCAATGATTTGTAATATGCATCAACACTATTTAATAACATAAAAGAAAATATTTGAAGTAGTACAGTTACATATGAAGAATATATGAGAAATAATACAATATAAGAGTACATAAATCAGAAATATATAGATAATCACCTATTGTACCATATACCGTAATACTGTAGTACAATATCCTATAAAATAGTTGGCATAGTTGGTTACATAAGACGTATAGTAATACTAATTAATACATATGATATGTGGAAATATATAAACAAATACTTAACATAAGAATGCAATCTACCCAAATATAACTACTAAATAAGTAAAATATAGTTCAAGGATCCTTGAGAGAAAAAAAAAAATATATAGATATATATACATAAATACTGTTATACATGTAACCAGACACTTAATTACCTAATATAATACTGAGGTACATTTATATAACCATGTATATCAACAGACACTTGGATACAATATATTGAATAATAAGTTTTATAGATAGTATTTTATAATACCTCATTTATTACGTCATAGTATACACATAATTTTATTTTATTTATTTTTCCTCTTTTTTTTTTTTTTTTTTAATTGACCAGCGCTGGCAAAATTATGTCACTTATGTATAATTACATATACATCTGAATTTTATTTTATAATAATGTTATTTTCAAGTGGCCACCTGTATTAACTTAAATGCTGCTTAAAACAATACTGAACAAATGCACAGATACATATTTAAATATTTATCTTATACTAAAGTAAGAATTATTATGTAGATATAAATAGTTAAAAGTTTTTTTTTTTTTTTTTTTTTTTTTTTTTTTTTAGCATAATGTTATGAAATAGTAATAGCAGTAAATATGCACATGGACGATGTGAGGGTGATCAAGTCTCACAAGTCCAAATGCTTAAAGTTAAATAATTAAGATTTTATTAGGACCTACTACATTTATTAGTAAAAGTTATACCAAAACACAGAAAAATAAGAGAAAGAAAAAAATACAATATGACTACTTTAAATTTTATGGAACTGTCACTATGTATTGCATCAGGTATCAGCAGCATCTGTAAAAGAATACTAAAAAAAAAAACCGATTATTTATAGTATACAATTTACAATTGGTAAGTTCTAAAACATAAACCATAATTTTGCGTGCTTTTCTTTGGGAAAAAAAATCAATTTACAAATGGGCCAGATAATGTAGGAATAGTTTGTTTATAGTGTTTCGAGGAATTATTCCTAGAATTGTCTATTTGCCTGCTATCAAGAGGATTATGTTGAGACAGTTGAGGAATGTCCAGTTCAGTATCAGAACTATTATCTGATGAAGAAATGTCAATAGTTGAGTTATTGTTTTGAGCTGGAATTTGAGAATTTGAAGAGTACTTAAAAAGTAAGAGTACTTATTATTAAAGAGTACTTATTATTCTCCATATTGCATGAGTCAGAGATGGATAATTTTGCATTACCACTGTTCGTGTGAACACTTTGAGGTACACATTCTTTTGGATAAGTGCAAGATGATGAATTGTTTGAATTATTTTGCTGTTGATTGGTATCAGCTTGTGCAGTTTCTGATATAAGGTAAGTTCGACGAGGTGGTGAAATCCATAATCTGTCTATATGAACGGTAAGTTGTGGTGCATTTATTTCATCTTCTCTTTGAATTTTAACTACTACAGGCGATATTATTTTTACAATCTTGAATGGACCAGTGTAGGATTTTTTTATGGTATTATGATTTTTTAAGTATACGATATCATTCAATTGAATTCTACGTAACTTTTGTTTTTGTTGATGTTGATTTTGTATAAGTTTTGCATTCAATAAGTTTTGATGAACTTTTTTATATATTTCATTCAGATCTTGTGACAACTGTAAATATGTGCGATTAGCATTAAGGATTAGGTCTTCATGAGTAATGATATATGTATCATATAGATTAGATAGATGACGCCCAAAATGTATAAAGTTGGGTGAATACTTGGTAGTAGAATGAGTTGACGAATTGTAAAGCATTTGATGGATGAAAATACTATTATGAAAATTATATCCTTCAGCAATAAGGGCAGTGATGGTCGATTTAATAGCTGTGTTGATCCTTTCACTCAAAGAGTTGCTCTGTGGATGAGCAATGCTAGAATGAGTAAGACGAATACCAAACTTTTCAGTAAACATCTGGAAAATGTGTGAAGTAAATTGACGACCGAGATCTGTCATAATTAGTGACGGTCTTCCATGTACAGTAATGTACTTAAATAAAGCCTGAACAACATTTTCTGCAGATATAATTTTTAAGGGGTACATTGCTAAATGTCTTGAGAAGTGGTCGATGATAGTTAAAATGTGATGTCCATTCTGAAATGGTCCCACAAAATCCATTGATACAAAATCTCCTGGGTGAATTGGAATTGGGTTATTTTGATATGGCGCCTGAGGAATATTGTGATGTTTGAGTAAATTGCAAAGATGACAAGATTTAACGTAATTTATGGTATCAGCAGTCATGCCGTACCAAAAGTATCTTAATTTTAAGTTTTGTAAAGTTCTCTTTATGCCACAATGGCCTAGATGAGCAATTCTGAGAGCTTTTGTATGTAGAGATTTTGGCAGAAGAATTCTAGGGTACACTGTTTTGTCACTATCATAATCCATAATGTACATCAATAAGTTTGTGGCAGGATCAATAATATAAGTTTCATTATGTTGTTTATTTCTCTTATGTAGAATGTTTTTATATATTTGTGATATTTTCGAGTCTTTATTTTGTTCTTTTAAAATTGTCGTGATAGAAATCTCAAGTAAAGGATCTTCTTTTTCTGATTGTGGATGAATATTATGTATGTTTTGGGACTCAATACAATTTATGGCCTCATCTTTTTCCTGTTGAGTAGTAATAGGCAATACTTCATTAGATTCTATAATTTGTGGATTGTTACTTAGATCTGAGATGTTTTGCTTGGATAGGACAGTTCGTGACAGAAGATCTGCTAAGACATTTTGTTTACCAGGTAAGTGTTGAAAATTATATGAACACTCGCTCAACTTCATTAACCATCTCGTTGTAATATCTGAAGGAGATGATGATTTAGAATAAAATTTGAGTGGACTACTATCGGATAAAATAATGAATTTCCGTGCATAAAGATAATAATGAAATGCCTGTACACCATATACAATTGCCATCAATTCACGTTTCAGTGCGGAATATTTAGATTCTGAATTTTTTAGAGTTTTACTAAAATATGATACAGGAAAGAGAGTTCCCCCGTGGTCTTGCATAAGAATTGCTGAAATTGCTATTTGTGATGCATCTGTGTTCAAGTAAAATAACTTGTCGAATTGAGGTTGTTTAATAAAGGGTTTGGATAGAAATATGTCTTGTAGATTTTTGAAAGCCTGGTCATGAACAGGATTCCACTTAAATGGCACCTTAGGAGATGTAAGAGCAATTAATGGACTAGAGATATCAGCATAGTGTGGAATTAAATGAAGGTAAAATCCAGCTGTTCCAATGAATCGTTTTAATTGTCGTTTACTGGTAGGTTTAGGAAAAGAGGTAATTTTTATAATATTAGATTGAATGGGAAATATTTTATTATCTGCAATTTCGAAACCAAGATAATTAATTTTCCTTTGATGGAAGGAGCATTTAGCAGCAAATAAGGTAATGTTGTGTTTTTCCAAAGTTTTGAATAATGTTTGAAGTTTAGAATAAGTTTCTTGGAATGAGTTGCTTACTATTATCAGATCATCCTGATAAGCAAAAATTCCATCAATATTACATTCTTCAATAATTGCATCCATAAGGGCTTGAAATGTGCTGCTGGCTGTCTTAAGACCAAATACCATTCGTCGATATCTATAAGTAGCCCATGGAGTAATAAAACTTAATTTCTCTTGATATTGTTCTGGTAAACTGATTTGATGATAAGCACTTGGCATATCCAATGAAGTAAAAAAGTGACAATTGATTAATTAAATTACTTATTTTGGGAAGTGGATACGTAGCATGTTCAATGATAGAATTAAGTAATCTTAGATCAAGTGCAAGGCGGTATTTTTGGGTATTTGTATTGTCCGATTTCTGCTTTACAAGCAGCATGGGACATGCCCAGCTGGAGAGATGTTTTTCGATAATTCCTGCATCTAATAGTTCTTGGATTTGTGCTTTGGCCTCTTTTTGAAGAGCTTGGGGTATAGGAAATGGCAAAGTGCGTATTGGAAATGTACTAGTAAATTTAATTTCAGGAATTATTAAATCAGTATGCCCAATTGCTTTAAGAGATTTTGAAAAGACTTTAAAATTTTGTTTGAGTAATTCTTCTAATTTATGTTTTTCATCTTGTGTTAAATGTTGTAATTGAAAGTCTTGTATATTAAATTCATCTTTTCTTAAGGCAATAATATCTTCGGATGGCACAATGGAATGGATTTCTTCTTTAGCACAGGGAAAATTATCTTGCGAACTACATATTTCATTGTTGTTATGAAAAGGCATTTGTGTTTCCTGGATGTCGTATAAGGTAAAGACACCAGTGCTCGTCACCCCTAAAATCTGCACCAGTAGTCGTCACCCTCTTAAAAGAAGTGTTAAAATAACCGTTTTATAACCTGTATGAATTTGAATCTACCCGCGTAAGATTCTCCAAAGCCTTCTGCTTCTTATGACATAAAAAGTTCGATTTCAACTATTGGGGAAGAGTAGGGAGAAAAAAAATAAGGGAAGTATACGTTAAATTACAATTGAATTGAGTCAACGTAAAGCAAATGATTAAGGGAATGGATATGCATTTCTTGATATATTTTGTTGTTTGCTGCATTTGACATTGCTCATAAAGCATTGTATGTAATGCTTATGAAATGCAGAATACGATTTATGCGCAACTTTTTAAAATTTGACATAATATAAAGGTTTTTAAGGTATGACGATTACTGGTGCATATTTTGCACGTTTTACCAGTGCTCGTCACCCCTGACGAACACTGGTGTTTTAACATTTTTAATAACTGGGTAACTTTTTTGATGAAAAATACTGTATTTTCGTTTAGAATTATGATGGTATAATTTTTACTTTAATTTGACTATCGGCACCAGTAGTCGTCAGGGGTATTCGTAAATGTAAACAAATGTATTTTAACCTCAAGAACGTGAACTTTATTGCACTTGTAACTTTTGTATAGCTTGTTTAAATACAGTCAGTCATGGTACCTTTAATTCCCTATGACTGACTTTAAACCACCTAAAATTTTCCATATTATTTTGCCGGAAAATTAAACAATGGCACTTAAAAGTATTTAGTTAGAAAGAGCTTTTTCTAGTTGCCTGTTATACATTTTAGAAAAACAGACATGATTACTCCATACATCTGTCTAATGTATTTTAAATTTCTATGATGTCATGGTTTTGAGAAGATGTATTTAAGTGATGTTTAAGTTTTTTATTGACCGTGATAATTTAATTTTAATTCATATATATTTCGAAAATGATAAAATACAAAGGCTTAATTTCATAGTTAGCATGACTGTGAGTCGGTTCAAAATTATGTTAAGGCTTTTTTGTTATGTTAGATGCAGGTGAATAGAAACTTATATAGAAAATATTAAACAAAAACATTTCTTAAGCAAGTTTTCTGTTTATACATTATATTAATTATGTAAGAAAAACAAATAGTTAAAATGTTGATCAAAATTACCCTGTTGACTGTTGGTCTTAAATAATTAAAATTGTAAGAAAATATTTGATAACATTAATTAACATTAACATTTGATAACATAAATATCCATAATATTTTATAACATTAGCTTGATGTGTAGAATAATACTAACAAGCTATGCCACCTTCGATGGTCCCTATATTTAAATAAAATAGGAAAAAATTCCTATCATTATCAAAAAAAAAAAAAAAAAAAAAAAAAAAAAAAAACATTGACATCAGTCGAAACCGCAGTTAGTGTTCCCGCTGGCTTCTGTAATAGCATTCCGTCCCGCAATATGATGATTGGCTTCTACTGCCTTCGGCATAGACTTAACCGCTTCTTATCCCCCCCCCCCTCTCCCACGGGTAAATTTAGAATTTTAACGAAATATTATCAAATTACATATTGCGTACTTTTAACCAATACCCACATATTAAAACTCGCCTTTCTGAGTTAATTTGGAATTGAGCTAAGGTTAAAAACGTGTTTTTTGTCCGCCCGGCCGAGAGAAGAGGGGAAGGGTAATTTTGCAAAATCGCCTTATAATGCGTGTAAGGTACACACACACAACCAACCAACGCATAAAAAAAATCCCCTCCCAAAAATAATTTGCAGCAGAGTTGAGCTTGAAAACATATATATATATATATATATATATATATATATTGCCACCCTCACATAGACGAAAGATCTTCGCAAAATCTCTTTATACTAGGTGTTGGATGCGTATGACCAGCTCACACATCAGAAATCGCCTTTATAAGATTATTTAGAGCAGAGTTATGCGTAGAAATACGTTTTTGCTACCCTTTCTCAAAATTTGGTCGGAAAGAATTACGCAAAATACATTTACAGTATTTTTGGGTACGCATAACCAATCAACGCATCAAAAAATTGCTTTCCTGATATAATTTGGAGAATAATTACTCTTGAAAACGTGTTTTTGCATCCACCCCACACTTAATGAGGAAGGAGAGGCGAAGGATTTCTCAAAATTCCTTTATACTATGTGTTAGGTACGCATAATCAACCCATACGTTAAAAAAAAAAAAATAATTGCAATATAAAAAAATGTTTTATATACCGTGTTTTAAAAATTTCTTTTAAATCATATAAATGCTATTGAATGCAGCGAGAACCCGAAACAGTTGGCTAAAAATATTTAAAATATCCATTGTTACCGTCTTCTGAAAGTTTCAAATGTCTAGCTAGCCGAGAAGTCAGTTAAAAATCGATTGCAAGATTTGTACTGATAACGCTGCCGAAGGCTGCAGGGACCCGGAGCAGTTGGCTAAAAGTATTTAAAAAATGCATTTTCATCGTGTTCTGAACTATTCTGAAAGTTTCAAATGTATAGGTAGTCGGGAAGTTAGTTAAAAATGAATTGTAATATTTGTACTGGCCAAACAAACAAGAATGCACGTTAATAAAAAGCATGGTAAAATCAATCTTACTGCGATAATTTGGATCATAGTCACTCTTAAAAACGAGATTATTACCCCCTCCCTTGCTACTTACCCTCTGCTTTAAGTAAAGATATATTTGAGAACGAATAAAATTTTGAAAACTTTTCTTAAAAGCAAAGAATTTTCCAATTATTTCACATATGAATTTGTTTTATTCGCAATATTTTGAATTTTACCATTTAATGTTTTGTGTTTTAAACCCTAAGAATGGATTTGGGTTCTAAATATGTTCCAAAGATATTCTGTTTCATTTAATTTTGCAAAAACGCAATTAAAATCAAACTATTGAGCAAATTGTTGCGTTTTATTTACATGACGACCACTGGTGCAAACACCTGACTACCACTGGTGAAACGCAGTTTTCAAGTGACGAGCACTGGTGCATTTTTATAGGTTTAATTTTTATTTTTTTTTAAAAATTGGCTTAACGTATTGAAAAATTGAAAGTGTCTAACAACAACTAGAAGAATCAGTGTATAAAATAGACCAAAGTATAATATTGATACATAAATTCCACACGAATGCCACGCGAAAAAAACAAACATTTTAAAAATAAGGCCTTAAGAGTGACGAGCACTGGTGTCGTTACCTTAAATGTTCAATGTTTGTATTTTTGTTTACATGGAAAGGAATAATAGTATCTTTAACACTGCAACAATTTTCTGCAGGATTGATTAGAATATTGAACTTATTAATGGCATCATATCCCAAAATTCCTATGAATTTTGAATCTGTATGTAAATCAATAACATAGAATTGATGATTTAAAAAATGTGGGCCTATTTTAAAAGAAAATTGTACACAAGCATGGAATTGTACACTTGAATTAACAGTTGAGATTTGGACTCTTCTTGATAAGTATTTTGCGGTAAGTAAGAATTTTATTTTTTGAAAATATTTTCTATTAATTATTGAAATTGAAGAACCTGTGTCGATTAAAAATGGAACTTTAAACTCCTTAATTTTGATTAAAATAATTGGAATGTATGAAGACTGAGTCTGGGTGACATTAGCTATTATTTCAGGACAATTATTATAAGTCTGATCTTGGAGATAATTCTCCATTTGAGTTTCCTTGTCCAGGACAATAATTTGTTGTGTCTGCGAGTCCTTGTCATGTAATTTATTTCGGTTAAAATGAGAGTTGTCAGATGCACAGTTATTGAAAATGTTAGGAGGACAAAGGGCATCTGAAGACAAAGTCCTCACCACTGGTTTTCCTGTGCAGAGTAAGACATCATAGGAAGATTGTTAGAGTTTGCTGTATTTGTGGTTTGCTGAGACCAGGACTGTGGGCAGGCGTTACTTGAATCGGGTACAGTCTAAACATAATTAATGTCTCTATTGTTAACTGCATGAGGATAATTTGGTGGAAGCGCTGATTGAGGAGCTGGCATAAAATGATATTGAGTAGCAGGGAAGCATTGGGGTGTATTGTTGTAAACATTTTGGTAAGGGGAAGCCCGAGCAAAACCAGCTGCATCACACATGTTCTGGAGTTTGCGACAGTTCTTTAACAGGTGGTTATTAAGGCCACAACACATGCATTCTGGGAATAACATTTTGCGTTTGTTCTGGAAATGTGTATGTTTTTTATAATTAAACTTGCTGGGAGACGTTTTTATACCGTAGTGGTTTCTATTTGCGTTGTTTCTGTATCTAGCTTTTGGAAACATATTTTTAGGATGTGTTTTTGTTTGGTGTACTCTAACATCTTCATTCGGTTTTCGTAAACTTTCTTTGATGCAGTGAATTTCTTGTTTTAGTTTGTCGATATCATTATCTTTATTAGCAATCTGATTTAGCACTTCATTGGAAACAGAACATTCTTGTACCAATTGAGCTTGTTCTATTGCCTGATCATAATTATTGACATTATTTTTTAGTATGTGTGATCTTATATCAAGTGGGAGAATTTCAAGGAGTTTACGATACTTTATAGAAGCAAGTACATTTTGATCCGATATATCTGTATAGGCTCTTGCCACCGTGCAGTTCAGGCGATGTGCTAAATTATTCATGGATTCGCCTGGGAGTAGCCTATAGTTTGCTAAATCTACAAGTGCTTGTGGCAGAGAAGACGGTTTAAAGAATTTCTCCAATGCCAAGAAAATCTCCTGTGGAGTTGTGAAATTCTGTGTATGAGATAATTGTATAATATATTTTAATGCTGGGCCTTTCAAGTTATTTTTAAGAAAAATTGACGTTGCTTCCGTTGACCATTTGTTTATTTTTGCTAGGTCTGTAATTTGTTGTTTAAAAAAAGGTAAATATTCAGGATCCCCATCAAAGGGAACAATGTTCGAAGACGGTAAATTTACCTTAGCCATATTTTATTATATTACATACAATGGTTATTGTGTATCTATAATATATTTTCTTTTTCTTTTTATTATTATTATTATTATTATTTTATTATTATTATTTTGCTTTTAGAAAACTAGCAAAACACCTATAAATGTATATCATTCTTCTTTGTTGAATTATTTAAAATATTCAAGATATTAAATATCTAGTTTTCTCTTTTATTCACAAATAAGGTATATCAACTAAAAGTACCAATAAATTATACAATTATAAAATAAATAGATAATCACCTTATATATGACCAAAATAAAATATATATACATATATAAACATCAGGAAGTGAGACCATTAGTCTTTATTTTATTTCACCTTGTCTTCATTACAATCGGAATACACTTAGTTTTAATGAATACCTAATTAATATTATTATTTTTATTATTATTATTATTATTTTTAATTTTTTTTTTAGATCCCGGTAGACATTTATAATAACGGTCAAGTATAATACATTTTATAAAGTCATTTCCTGTTTTGAACAAAACTATCGTTTTTTTTTGTTTTTTTTTTATTAAGTCATTATTATTTTATTATAGAAATATAAAATACTATATAATATTAGTCATTTCCAACAAAACGTTTCAAATCTACATCATAAAAAAATATCCCGGATATTAGGCACCATGTTGTCGTGCCAAATCTTGGCAATAAACTAAAAGAAATAAATCGCCGTGATCAACCAAGAAATAAATCAACCCAGGGGTTGAATAACACATTCTGTTGGAAATCTATATTCTTTAATCATCAAAATAATATATTGTTGAGACTTACCACATGTGTTCTTTGCTATATAAAAAGGAATTTAAACTAATATTAAGCAAGAAGACTCCACTGAACATCTACATTTCCTTTATTTATATTTCTTCTTTATAAATAAATTTATATCAATTTATCTTCGGGGCATCAGACGTCCACTATAAATATAAATCCGAGACCCAAAATCTTCCCTCCTGCTTATCAGATATCGTTGAACTAACCGCCCGGCATTTATCGTTAACTTCCGCAGGGAGAAAAAGAGAGCGAGAGCTGGAGAGGAGACGAAGAGAGAGCGAACCGTCGATCGCGGCGCGTGTCCGCTATTTTTAAATGGGGGAAAAGGTTATCTTAATCACCGACCATCGCCAGGTGCGAGATAAACGCAGACGTTCAGAAAAGCTAGTTGACAGGCTAACGGACATGTTATAAACAAAAGAAAAGAATGATTATATAATCACCAAAATTGAGAAATTTAGAAATATATTGTTACCCTGACTAATGCCAATTAGGAAAACAAGCCAAATGACGTATAAAGAGTTCTACTAATCAAATTTAAATAATTATTTACGTTTTTCATAGGCGAACTCAAAACTCAAACTGGCGAATGGAAAAATTAGAAATAAATCCGGGAAGGCGTTGAATAAGATTGATTGACAAGGTGCTCACCGAATTTTGAAAAAAAAACTAAAGTTCTAGAACATACCACATACAAATAGTGTATAATAAAATACTTATTTATTTTCTGAAAACGGAATAATGTTTTAAAATGAGAACAAAATGACTATTAATTAAATTATGTTTTTATACTATAATTATTTCATAAAAACGATGTAATATGCAGAAAGAAAAAAATAAATGTTTTTCTTCTTATTTATTTCAATTTCTCCTCACCCCCTTTCATATTTATTATCATTATTATTTTATTTATTTATTTTTTAAATAGAAAATTTGGGTTTCTTATTAGATAAAACTATTTATTAGAGAAAGATGTCAGACGAAATATTGATTTCGCATGACACTTGCAATAACTGTTTCGGGTCGAAAGGACACACGACCCTTCGTCAGGCGAACAAATTAGGCATGAGTGCTGCAGTCATGCGTTGCCATTTTGACTGCAGCGCTCGTGCCTACTTTATTCAGCTGCGTTGCCGCTTTGACTACAACACTTGTGCCTACTTTGCTCGCCTGATGAAGGGTCGTATCTTCTTTCAACCCGAAGCAAATGTTGCAATTTAATTGTTTCTTGCTTTTTATAGACAAACACACTTTTTTTTCCCCCAAATGTTCCATTATCCTCAAAAAAAAAAAAAATTGTTTGGTAAATTTATATTTTAATATATTAAATATCATATACGTAATTAACTTGATTTTTTTTTCTTTCATTCAATTTTCGATAATTTCAAACTAAAAATATCTTTATTAAAATAGACAAATAAATAAATAATTGGGTGTTAAGTTAAACGTCGAAGATTAAGAAGATTTTATATAAATATCATAAAAAATTTAAAAAGGGTAAAATTGTTCCGTGTCACGATCTTCCATTAGGAAAAAAAAAAAAAAAAAAAAAAAAAAAAAAGAAGAAGAAGAAAAAGAAAGAAAAAGAAGGCACGACGAATACAGTGTAAAAGCGATAGGTCGGAAATAATATTTTAAATTTATTTATTTATTTTGGTACGTTATTTAAATGTAAAGATCTCTGCGTTGGCCAAATTTCAATGCCTTAGCTAAGTTTCTAAGTTTATTATAATTGTCATCATTCAGTTGGTTATTATGAAGAAATTCGGTTGAGAGGACTATTCTGTGTTTCACGAATGGGCAATATTCTATAAATTTTTATGCAGCCAGTGTTAGCTCCCTTTGTATACAATAATAATCGGTTAAAACTACTTATAGTACAGTTGAATGCTCTTGTAATGCTCAAACGAATATTGAAATTGAAGTCAAAATTATTATTTCACCTTCCGTTTCGCTTGGAGGATTTGGCTTGGAGGACAAACTTTTGTAAAAAATGGGATACCGACGTACTTTAAAATTATTTCAAGACTATATTTAAATGTCATTAAAATAATAATAATAATAATAACAAATAAATAAAACTATTATTTTCTTCTTATATGGAAAAGAATAATTATTTAACAAACATATAGGTGTTGTGTATGTGTTATGTCTAGAAAAGCAAATTGAGAATTATTTTCCACTCATATCTGCTGCATCATTATCACTACTACAAATTTTGGTCCATTTTCTACTGACACGTGAAAACATTCTTTACACTCTAGGGCATTTTCATACGAAACCTTGAAAACTAATGACCTGTCATACTAAATGAGCTTTCTACCTCCCACCAGTAATAAAAGCAGGACGGGAAGGGGGAAAATCCAGTTTTTGCAGCTAAAAATTGTATTTATCCCCAAAATTATTAATACGTTTTTAAAATTTAAATATTATGAAAATTAATAATAATAATTTACATCATTTAAAAATGTGTAGTATTAATTATATTATTGATAAAACAACTTGTTAATTATTTGAGGGCGATAAAGGAAATCAAGTAAAATATCGACTTTTACAGCTTAAAAACAAATTTAAAAAAATTAAAAAATCAATTTTTGAAAAAAGTGGGAACTCTTAACGGCCATGAATTTTCCGAATGCGAAAACAGAATTTAAAAAGATGCATTACGTAATGAGTAATAATGGGGATTATTTTACAAGAGATTAATACGGGATTTATATGACCTTGAAGCTCACTGATGTAGGGCCTTAACGAATTTTACAGGGACACAAATAAAAATTATTCATCATTAAGACCAATAGGCTCAATTTATTTAAAGTGAGACATCGACTAAACGCCTTATTCAAATGAACTATAAATTTATATACATGTTGTACGTCACCGTCACACGAACTTTATGAACTTTAGAGAATCTAGCAGTTATGGTTCTTTTTCAGGGGCAAAATGCAAATATATTTAACCTTGTGGCATATGGGCTCAAAATCTAAAGTACGATAGCGTCTAAATGCCTTATAAGATGGAGCTGAAAATTTATATAAATATTATAAGTCACTGTTGTACTAACTATAAACATTTTGAGGAATCTAGCATTATAGGGTTTTACAGGGACACAACAAAATGTTCTTTATTATTATGATCTAAATATTCGGTAAAATAGCGTTAAATTAAACATCATGTACTATATAAAGAAAAATACTCAAACTCCGTATTATAATTTTCTCTCTTTTGTTTATTTGACGACTCCTCTTACTTTATCTACAGAACAATTAATTACTGTATGTTCAAAAAGTCGAGTGGAGTCACTCCAGATTTTTTTTTATATAAAGGAATTTTTGCTAGTGTTCGGATACTTTTGTTACCGATTGTATCTCGTAATAATCCTCTACTCCATACGCCACCAACAACACACTCTCTTTCCACACTTCACTATTTAACTACCTTGAAAAACTGACAACCCCCCATTACTTCAATTCACTGACTTCAATAACTAATCGTATTCACACACCCTGCGCAAACTGCATGAGTCTTAGTTTCCCTTTAGTTGATCCATGCCGGCGTAAACACATTTCTGGATCTTTTGATTCAAACAAACAATCACAATAAACAGGGACGAGAAATTCAATTTGGAGAAGTTGTTCTTATTGGTAATAATAATTTGAAATGCATTAACTAGCTTTTAGATTTCATTACTTAGTTGATACCTGGCAAAGACTGTGCTATCAGACTAATACGTGTGTGAGCATTTAAAGGGTAACTATTACGACTAATACAAAGAATTGTCCTACTTAAGGTTTAATTATTCCGGCTTAAAGATCGTCATAAGGTAACAAAACATGTAGGTTCCAGTGAAACGCCTTCATGAACTTCTAGTAAAACGCAGGTTCCAGTGAAACTTCTAAAACTGAGACACCATATTTTGCTTTAAAAATAATCTGGTGTGTCACTCACACGACTTTCTCTTACCCTGAAATTTAATACTATAAATACAGGTTGGATATTAAGTGGTAAGATAACGAGTACTGTTATGTAAACCTGTGTTAAACAATTCATATTAAGCTTCTGAAGAGTTTTATATGATAATTAGTTCTGTGTGAGGGGGGCTACCGCCCCCCTCAACCCCCCGTTTCATTAATGCACCTACATTTATATAGAATTTAATTCGGTTATTAAAAAATATTTCTCTTAAAAAAAAAACATTAAAATTATTATTTAAAAAAATTATCTTTTATGATAAGGCAGACGATTTCCATATTAGAGAAGTAGTTTAACACTAAATATCCAAAAAAAAGTCCATTTTATTCTCAATATTAAAAAAAAAAAAAAAAAAAAAAAGTACGATTTTTTTTCTAAGGTTTTTTTTCGTTAAAAGTAAAAAAAATCGATAACTTTGTTTTAAATTATCGCAGATCGATGGTTCAACCATTCGTTTTAAAGGTATGTTCGAGCTCTTTTGAAAGATACCCATCATGAAAATTTACTCCCCTCGAGGGGGGACTCCCCCGTCCCCAGGGGGGATGCGAGGCTCCTACATACAGAAAAAAATTTTCCCAGTTAACTGTCTCTATTACAAAAAATATATATTTGTTTCATTTGGTTTAGTGCAGTCTATAGACGTTAAACTCTATTTTCCTGCAATTTCCTCCATGGACGTAATGTATTAGAATTCTCTTGATTGTCCCTGTACACGAACCATTTGCTTGATCTTAACGAAAAGCTTACTGTAACATCCCTATATGATACACATTTAGAATACTAAGTTTGAACTTTCTTCCATAATTTGATTTTGAGATATGCTGATAACAGACAGACACACAGACACACACACAGACACACAGACCATTTGCTAAAAACATGATTTTCGTATTCAGGGGACCTCAAAACGTGTAAATATAACAAAATCTCGCGTTCGAAAATTGAGCCAAAAACAATACTTTCTCTACCTTATGGGTAAGAGAAAGTAAAAAAGAAGTTGGTAAGTTGTTAAACAACCTTTGAAATGGAACTTAAAAACTTTGTTTTTATTCTGGACATTAAAAAAATACACCTTCTATTCTAAAAATGTTTAAATATCAAGAAGAAATGCATTATTTTATTTAATAAAAAACTTTGTATTTTTCAAAATTTCATTCAATTTTACATGTTTGTTTTGTTGTAGAGTTAAAATGTCTTCTTACAAATTAAGGTGGATTATGTCAAATCCACATAAATTTTACAATTTGATAATTTCTTTACGCTGAGAAAAAATTCTCTGACTGGTATCTAGAAACTAAAGTGTTGCACTGAGAAAAATATATATACCGCCTTTCTCTAGAATGAATAAGTGGCCATTTTCTAAATTTTTTACCTAGAAATATAGATTTCCGAGCTATGCGCATAAGGCACGCCAATAAACTGAATAGACGAAATTATCGAGAATTTCTAGTGTACACATTTCTAGATGGTGAAACAATATTCTGAATACTCTAAATATTCTGAATAATTTGTATTGCGAGAAATTTTCGCTTAGTTTTATAGAATTGGGTCATATACCAAGATTATATAGTTGCAGGAACCCGCCTCTTGTACTCTCATTTTTTTGCAGAGATTTTTAAATAACTTTGCCCTCGAGAATATAGGCAAACGCTCTAGAATTCTAATAGGCGCTTCTAGAACTCGCTTTCCAAGGGGACTAGAATTTATAAGAATGACATGGAACTATTTTTTCTAGAGCCACAATTTAGATTCTAGATGTCAGTTACAGAATTTTTTCTCAGTGTGCTCAAGTAAAAACAGTTCCATGTTATCCTCATTAATTCGAGTTTCCTTTGGTAGTGAATTCTAAAAACTCCTATGAAAATTCCAGAGCGTTTTTTTTTATAATATCGTGGCCAAAATTATTAAAAAATCTTTTCAGATAAATGAGAACACAGAGGCGAAATTCACTATCTATAACTTTGATTTATAAACCAATTATAGGAAATCAAGCGAGAATTTCTCGCTATATAAAGGGTTCATAATATTCATAATATTGTTTCACCATCTAGAAAATAATAGAATACACATTTTCTATCATTTTATCTATCTAGGTTATTTATGCAACTTATACAAATAGTTTGAATATCTATTTTTCTAGTTTAAAAACTCAGAAAATTACTTATTTTTTCTAGATGAAAATGGTATACACTCATGGACAAAAAATTTAGCGCACCGAGAAATAATTGCGGGATCGTAACGAAACTTATCATAAAGGTACATGTCGGGGAGATATGCAAATGATTAGAAATGCAGCGTGATTGCGCATTACGTATAGCCGGTAGAGGGCGTTTAACGTCGTTCTCTGTGGAGTATGAAAAAGATAACCAAAGCTTATTGAGTGTGCTAAATCGTTTACAAAGGAAGAGCTGATGTAGACATGCCATTACGTCGTTTTCGAAGACAATATGAGCAGCTGTCGCAGTTTGAGAGGGGGGGGGGATCATCAGGCATGATGGAAGCTGGATGGTCAGCTAGGCAAGAAGCTCGTCAATTAGGCCGCTCTGATTGTGTTGTGAGGAGGTGTTGGGACCAGTGGACCCGAGAGATGTCATGTACACGAAGACCAGGCTCAAGGACGCCCTCGACAGACCAGTCGTCGAGAAGACCGCCACATCGTAAGAAATGCACGCGTACTGCCAACTGCTTCATCGGCCGCCATCCAGGCACAGGTAGCACCTTCACTAGGGGCCCCTGTGTCTTCTCGAACCACACGAAGTCGTCTGGCTGAAGGACATTTGGTATCGCGGCGCCCATTACATGTGCTGCCCATGACGCCCACCCATCGACGCCTCCGTTTGGAGATTTGCCTCGCACGAGGAAACTGGACTGCAGCGGAATGGAACCAGGTCGTCTTTAGCGACGAAACCAGATTCAATCTCAGCAGTGATCACAATCGTGTTCGTGTGTGGAGACCCCGTGGTGAACGCCTCAATCCTGCCTTTGCTTTACACCGACACACCGCTCCCACAGCTGGTGTGATGGTATGGGGTGCCATTGCCTACAATACACGGCCACCCCTAGTATTGATCCATGGCACCATGACAGCCCAGCGGTATGTCCAAGACATTCTGCAACCACATGTGTTGCCACTCATGCAACGGTTCCCAGGAGCCATTTTTCAACAAGACAATGCTCGGCCTCACACAACAAGGCTGTCACAAGACTGTCTCTGCACTGTTACTACCCTTCCTTGGCCTGCCTGATCCCCAGATTTGTCTCCAATCGAGCATATCTGGGATCATGTGAGACGGCGAGTTGGGCATCCCACGAGTTTGAACGAACTAGAGGCGAGGTTATAGCAAATATGGAACGAAATGTCTCAAGGCATCATACAGAACTTGTATGCCTCAATGCCCGACCGTATCGCATCATGCATTCGCGCTAGAGGGGGTCCAACAGGGTATTAAATCCTCCGTTCTTTTGCCTTTTTCTCTGAAATAAATTATCCTTTTTCTTTGATTTTCTAATCATTTACTTACATTAAAGTAGTCATTACGTATGTAAAATTTCGTTTCATTTTGACGTTTCATTTTTTTGTCCATGAGTGCGTATATATTTTTCGGTGTACAAAGCGAATAAGAATTAAAATATTAATTTCGAAGTACCTGGGATTTTGAATTAAAAATCAATGCGATCCGAATTAATTATTCAAATTACTAACTCGACAATCCGTACTAATTAATAAATTAATTAATTACGTAACCTTGTTATTATGGGTCATGAAGTGATATTTTTTCTCTAACTTTAAGTGCATTTTATTTCCTACATTTTATTCTTTTTTAATTATTATGTAAAAACAGAAATATGTGCGGAATTTATTGAGGTATTACTTATTTAATTCGAATCTCAATTGTTCTCTTTTATTTTACATAGATAATTGATTTTTATTTCCTAGCCAGTCAATATGTGTAATTTTTAAAAATACGTAAACATGCTATTTTTCAATATATATATATTAAATATATCCTCATTAAATTGAATGCAGTGTTTAAGAGATTACAATTTAACATCAGGTGCAATTGCTTACGATTAATGTTAACTGTATCCACCTATAATATATTTTGGCGTATTGTTTTATTTTCGCAATATCTATACGGAGAAAAGTAATTTTCTTCCTCCTTCATTAGAAAACATTTCAAAAAAAAAAAAAAAAAAAAAGCTTGCATCCAGCGTTCCTATCTCTCTACGATTAATACAATGTCAATAAGTAAGTTTCGATTATATAAAATATATTTATTATTTTATCTTACAACGTCTAATTAAATAAAAATGAAAGTCAAGTTAGTCATCATTATATTAATAGAAACAGAAATATATACATATATATATATACATGTATATATAAGGTTACCTGAATTCGAACGCAGCAAAACATTATTCAAATAATCATTAACTGGATGTTATCGAAATCTGTTATGAAATTTTGCTTTCCGAAATACGACTTTTCTCGAATCTTGCAATCGTAAGATTTTCCCGGAACTCATTATCTCTGCAGTAGTTGCTTGATTCACAATACACATTACTGCAAACTCCAGTTCTGTTATGAAACTCATTTCTAGAAATTTCATATCGATATTGCATCCGTTTACATTTCTTTATTCTATTTCTTCAAATTAACTCTTTTATAAGATTTCGTTTATTTTTAGTAATAAAACACTTGATATTTGTCTCAATAAAATCTAATGGTTTTTTAAACCGAACGTTTTATGTTTCGAAAAATTTGTTTGATGTACATGTAAATATAAAAGTATTCTCTTTTATATTTAATTTTTCTGAAACTAATATGATCTATCTAGAGTACAAATTCCATACTCATTTATAAAGAGATTTTTGTATTCTATTTAAAATAATTAACAAAATCGATTTATGCAATTATAATACACTGAAATATAAAATTAATTTTAATGGAATTATCACACTCAACTCTTTCGTAAATATTCGTGGAATGAAATGTATTAGTTGACTGACATCTGCTTTCTACTTTCTCTTACCCATAAGGTAGAGAAAGTATTGTTTTTGGGTCAAATTTTCGAACGCGAGATTTTGTTATATTTACACGTTTTGAGGCCCCCTGAATACGAAAAACATGTTTTTAGCAAATGGTCTGTGTGTCTGTGTGTGTGTCTGTGTGTGTGTCTCTGTGTGTGTCTGTGTGTGAGTCTGTGTGTGTGTCTGTGTGTCTGTCTGTTATCAGCATATCTCCAAAACAAATTATGGCAGAAAGATCAAACTTGGTATTCTAAATGTGTATCATATAGGGATGCTACAGTAAGCTTTTCGTTAAGATCAAGCAAATGGTTCGTGTACAGGGACAATCAAGAGAATTCTAATACATTACGTCTATGGGGGAAATTGCAGGTAAGTAGAGTTTAATGTCTGTAGACTGCACTAAACCAAATGAAACGAATATATACTTTTTGTAATAGCGATAGTTAACTGGGAATTTTTTTTTGTGTATGTAGGAGCCTCGCCTGCCCCCCTGGGGGGGAAGTCCCCCCTCGAGGGGAGTAAATTTTCAAGATGGGTATCTTTCAAAAGAGCTCGCCAATACCTTTAAAACGAATGGTTGAACCATCGATCTGCGATAATTCAAAACAAAGTTATCGATTTTTTTTTTACTTTTAACAAAAAAAAAATTAGGGAAAAAAAATCGTTTTTTTTTTTTTTTTTTTTTTTTTTTTTTTTTATATATTGGGAATAAAATGGACTTTTTTTGGATATTTGGTGTTATACTACTACTCTAATATGGAAATCGTCTGCATTATCACAAAAGATAATTTTTTTAAATAATATTTTAATAAATTATTTTTTAATAACCGAGTTAAATTCTATATAAATGTAGGTGCATTAATGTAACAGGGGGTTGAGGGGGGCGGTAGCCCCCCTCACACAGAACTAATTATCATATAAAACTCTTCAGAAGCCTAATATGAATTGTTTAATACAGGTTTACATAACAGTACTCGTTATCTTACCTTTAAATCTGCAACCTGTATTTATAGTATTAAATTTCCGGTTAAGAGAAAGTCGCGTGAGTGACACACCAGATTATTTCCTTAAGAAACATTTCTACAGCTACATGCAAGGAAGCTGATATTTTCATAACAATAATAGATATTACATGTATGAATCTAAAACATAAAACATGAAAAACATATAATTGTATGATAAATTAATTCATGATTTTTATATCAGTTTGTGAGGTAAAGCAATGTTAGCGTAATGCTACAAATGAAGTTCGCACTTTACGAATAACACGTGAAAGATTAGAGTTTAGGATTCAGTTGATTAATGGAGTTAGTTCTTATGATAAACGAAACTGTAATTTGCGATATGCTAATATTTTCGAAAGTGATTTATATAAAAGGGGCAGGTAGAGAAAAGTAAAGAGGTTAGCGGCTTAGAGGGAAGTAGAAAGGAGGTAGCTACTTAGTAAGTAGAAAGGAGAGTTAGCTGCTTAGATTAGTATAGTAGAAGATAGTTAGTCAAGTATTATAGTGGCGTAGGGAATTAGTTGTTAGTTGAAGCAGTTGAGATTAATTATGGTTAATTGTTTATAGTTATGTATTTATGAAGGCTGCCCCTTTAAGTTTATAAAGGTACTGAATGTGATTATAGTCCAACGCCCACATTTTCATTAAGCTCTAAATAAAAGCTCTTTATTTATTTTATATTCAAGTCTCGTGCTCACTTTATTAAGTAATTAAGTAATTAAGTTAAGTTTAATCTAAGTTAGAGGAATATGGCGTACGCTAATTCCTCACAGGGGCGCCCATATTCGCTCTAATCCCTCCCGAACCAGTATTTTTTGATGGCACTACCAGTGTGCTCCAATTTTTTGATGAACTTGGATATTTTTTTAATTTTTATAAAATTGATATTGCCAAAAAATATACTTGGTTAAAATGTCCCTTAAGAGGTGAACCAAGACAGTGGCGTGATTTAATCGCCTGCAATTCACTTGGCGCAAATCCAACCTATGAGGGTTTGAAAAGTAAAGTTATCAGCTTCTTTGTCACTCGGTATGATAGATTAAGAATGGAGCACGAAAGTTCCACCCCCCCCCTCAAAAAAGTCAGCGTAAAGTGGTTATAAGGGCCGTGGACAAACCACAAAATGTTATTAAGTCACAGGAAGCAAGCTCGAGTACTTTAATTCAACCTAAAACTGGCGATAAAAACCTTTAGTTCTAGTGGCAAAAGTCAAACGCAAGTTGAAGCAACCAAGCAAACTTCGATTTCAAACAGCAAGACAGACGAATTTAAGTCTGCTATTCAGCCTTTGCCTACGGATAAAAAATCCGACAATTTATCTAGTATAGCGACGGAGGTTGTAAAGGAA
This sequence comes from Salticus scenicus, assembly GCA_963930645.1. Lineage (NCBI taxonomy): Eukaryota > Metazoa > Arthropoda > Arachnida > Araneae > Salticidae > Salticus > Salticus scenicus. Next base: position 101,812,420 of record OZ005654.1, on the reverse strand, counting down.
AATACAATTAAAATAAATGTGGCGGCTGAAACCGTTAAACTGAGCGAACGTGACAAATCATTAAATATTGCGGCTAATACGTCTGCCAATACCTTAAATTTATGTTTTGAAACTATTAAGTCAACAAACTTTTCTAGTAGTTTAAATTCATCTCCTGATAATTTACATTTAAAAACAGTCAAGTGGACAGATTCTTTTATTTTCACAGAAACTGTGGTAAAAGAAAGTGAAAAGTTTAACCACTGTGCTTCTAAATATCTCGTAAACTTTAAAAGAAAATCTAGTAGTTAATGTAAATGAAAGTAATACATTTCAAAATGCAGTGTTAGCTAACTTTAGTTCTGCACATCTAGTACATAAATTCAACGATAAAGTCGTAAATCGAACGGAAAAGTCAGATAACTGTGTCGCTAGTTTAAACGACAAAGTAACAGAAAAAGTGATTTTGACTACTGCATTCCAATATTTTAAAGCTTGAAAGCACTCCAGGACCTCGACCTCAACGAGTAGAGAGCGAGCGGAACCCTCTCCTGGAACTATGGACAGTGACAAGGTACCGGGTTCGAGTCCGTCCCAAAAAAGTGCCTCTCCGATGCCGGACTCCGTTCTGCAAGCCACCAGCGCTGACATCTCTACAGCAACTCCACAGGCCAGTCTGACCCGCATCTCTGCTTTTGCTGATATAAAGGAATTAATATGTCAGGTGCTATGGTTCTATATTTTTTCCATTATAAAGTGTATTTCTAGCAGAGCAGTCATAAAATCTAGGACATGTAGTGAAGCCTTTTGGACTTTCAACCATTATCTGAAAGCAATGAACTTTCTTAAATTTCAAAAATCTAAATTTAAACTTTCAACTCCGGAAATTTCATGTTTTGTTTACAGTCATAATTTTTTTTCTGTTATACAATGTATTCATTTATGTACGTTAATGTTTTTTTTGCTTATAGCCTTCAACAGCAGCGATTATTAGGATAATTTTTTTTCTTCCCTTTGTATATATTTTCCCTTCTATAGTTTTTTACATGATCTATATGTATGTACTGTAATGTTTTCTATGTGTAGCCATCAACGGCAGTTTTTGGTAAAAACCTTTTTGAACATTTGTCTATATATATATTCCTCATCTAGGTTTTTCTAAATGTTGTATAAATTGTATAAAATGAATATTTTTTATTGTGAAAACTTTTGTATTCAACTAAAAGTTCTATGTATTTATTATTCGTATGGGGTAAAGAGATTTTTTTTTTAGCTATTTTGCATGCAAATTCGTGTTTAACGACTAACTTTAATAAACTAACAATTTCGTTTTTTTTCCGTTAGACAAATAGCTAGGTGGGAAAATATTGGTTATCTATAAAATTTTATATAGCATTTATCTATCTATAAGCTGTAGTGTACTTATTGTTTTCTAATGTAAAAAAAGTTTTGTATTTTAGAAATCCTATGATGATTAAAACCCTGAGTCCACTCGTTATTCTGATGTCCAGTCCCTTATTCTGAAGTGAACGCAACATCACCTCTAATCTGAACATACAATCTGGTTTCTTCAATTGTTACTTTGAAATGCAGAAGGAGGTATTTCTGGAACTTTGCTAGCTATCTTTGAGTTCTGAAGTAGAAAGAGTTTCTTGGACGCATGCCAGCAGTGGATGCCTTTCAAGATACATCTGATAGAAAACTGATTTTTTTTTCTTTGATGAACTCTGCAAAATAAAGACTTTTTTTTCTTATAATTTTGCTCCAGTTAAGTTGAATTTTATAATTAATGATCGCATTTTTTGTTTAAGCGATCCTTCTGTACTAAATTTTTTTCATTTCATTAAATTTGTTCCTTTCCGTTTAAGGAAAGATGTGCTTGTCATCCCCGCTGAACCGTTCGACTATCTTTCACTAAGTTTGAGCGCAAGGGTTTTCCATTGTAAAGCCACTTAGACTGAGCTTAAAATTTCTTATCATAAATTTTTCTAAGTGAATGGTTTTTCAGCCCGGCGCTCTTAAATTTCTTTTCACTATTAGATTTCAAAGCATGTAGTTATTGTTCCGCAGTTTAATTTAAAATTCCCCCCCTCTTTTTTTCTAAAGTCTTATGGAGTTTAATTTTAAGCAGTAAGTCCCTGCAACTATTTTTCAGTTGTATACCTTAACAATATTTTAAAATTTTCACGGGTAAAAACCTGTTGTGAATTTTTACGTGAAATTTTTGTCTATTGGGGAGTATCTGTGAGGTAAAGAAATGTTAGCGTAATGCTACAAATGAAGTTCGCACTTTACGAATAACACGTGAATGTGTAGAGTTTAGGATTCAGTTGGTTAATGGAGTTAGTTCTTATGATAAACGAAACTGTAATTTGCGATATGCTAATATTTTGGAAAGTGATTTATATAAAAGGAGAAGGTAGAGAAAAGTACAGATGTTAGAGGCTTGGAGGGAAGTAGAAAGAAGGTAGCTACTTAGGAAGTAGAAAGGTGAGTTAGCTGCTTAGAGTAGTATAGTAGAAGATAGTTAGTCAAGTAGTATAGTGGCGTAGGGAATCCTCCCACTAACGAAAGATTAATATAGTCTTGAGAGGTAACGACGTTAGTTGAAGCAGTTGAGATTAATTATATTTAATTGTTTATAGTTAGAGTATTTATGAAGGCTGTCCCTTTAAGTTTATAAAGGTACTGAATGTGATTATAGTCCAACGCCCACCTTTTCATTAAGCTCTAAATAAAAGCTCTATATTTATTTTATATTCAAGTCTCGTGCTCACTTTAATAAGTAATTAAGTAATTAAGTTAAGTTTAATCTAAGTTAAAGGAATATGGCGTACACTAATTCCGCACAAGTTTACAAAATGTCTTAGAATATTTTTAAATTTTCCTTAGAATTTTTTTATAATGAATGATTTTTCACATTCCGAAATTTTGAAAGTCTTTTATATTCAATGCATAAAAATATTCTTATACAATAATGTTTTGATTGAATAATTTCTCGGACATTTGAGCGAATTGTAACCAAATAGCTTTCTAGATTTTTTAATGGAGGTTTATGGTTAATGAATTGTAATGAAGTGTAATGAACATAATATTAAAAAGAATTATGGAATGTATAAAACTTTTACGAGACGGCAGATTGGATTAAATTATATATACTCACATTGATGATTATTTGCTTTGAATATGTCTGTTTAAAGGAACTCGGAAGGCCCTATCTACGCCATGTACAATTTACCAACTTTATATACAATTTTTTAAAAATTGGTGAAATATAGACATACACACACACACACACACACACACATATATATATATATATATATATTATAGCAGTTAGGATAGCATGATTTTATACTTTAATGCGCTATTTTTTTCTAAGTAAAGGTGTAAAATCGTTACTTATTATTTAGGCCCTTTCTCCGCAATGCGAAATTCGCCAAATCCTTTTATATACCTTTTTCTTAGAAATGGTGAAAGACATAGTTATAAATTTTTATGGCTGTTATAATAGCAAGTTTTACATATGTTAGCAAACCATTTTCTTTCTAAGTGAAACCGGAAATTTATTATTAATTATATATTGATGAAAACATGTAAATTAGTGCTTTCGGTAAAATTTCATTACCTAAATAAATAATTAGCAACAAATTACCAACACCTCTTGTTAAAATGTACAACATCACATAATGTAAATGCCATTTAAAATATAAGTTCTAACGTAACATAAATAAATAAATAAAAAGAACGAAAAATCATGCTGTATGCCATATCAACATGCTGTATCAACATGCCATATCATACATGCTGTATGCCTATCATGCCATATCAACGCTTTCCAATTGTATGTACTTATTGTACCGTATAACTGTCAGTGTTCTTTATCTACGTTATCACAGAAGGGCTGAAAGACATACATATATAATAATTTAATTCATAATCACTCTTAACATTGTTGGAAAGTTTTAAAAATATTTAACACAAAAGAAAATACAGCCTTTAGATTCTAATTTCCGTCCCTAATGTATCTCAATATTTTAGAGTAGCCCTGTAAATCTAGAGGTTAACCATAAGATATTCTGTACAAAATTTTATTTTAGAATAGTAACAATAAATGTCAATTTCTTTATGCTTTTTACAGTAGAAAGTTATTTAAATGTGATTTATAAAAAGGCCTATCCTAAAACGCAATGCGTTGCCCTTTTTTGGGTGTCCCTGTACACAAGCCAGTTGCAAAGAACTAGTAATGTCATTTTAAATAGGGAACATTCCATAGTTAACTTCTGAAAAAATTCTAAAAATAGTGAAAAATACTGAAAATATTTACGAATGCTGGGGGCAGGGATAAACTGATGGACAGTCGGGCAAATAGACATACAAATTGAAATCATATTCACACCCAAAAATTGTTAGAAAATGTTAAAAATGCTTGATGTAAATGAAAAGCAATCCAAGCAAACTTCCTACAATAGCCCCTAATTTAAAAATATCTGTGTTTGTCCCTGTAAACCTAATGCTAATCATATTCTAATCCATATAAAGCTTGCATATGATTACCATATTTCAATTTCATTAAGATTATATGACTAACTCGCATATGACTAACAAATTTTAATTTCTATTTGTGTAAAGTAAAAGTACTTAAATATAATTTATAGAAATATATCTTGTAGAACACAATGCTTTGGAATACTTTCGGGTGTCCCTGTACGCAAACCAGTAGAGGTACTCACCGCATTTTTAATAGGCAACTTTCAATAGTGAACTTGAATATCATATATCAGTTTGAAGAAACACCATGAATATTTTGGAATTTAGAGCATGTACAAATAGACGGACAGATTGGAAATGTATATTAACTAACAATTTTCAACCTTGCTCGAAAGCATTAAAAAGAAACACGAACCGAAGAAATCCAAAGTTTGAGAACAACTTCTGTCCGATCTCTCAGAAAATGTATATGCATGTTATAGATCACCATCTCACGAACTATGTAGATTTTGTTGAATCTAGAATTTATTGATTTTTACTAGGACACATCGAGAAATCATCATGGCATAAGGTTTGAAATTCTTCAATGAGTGACACCATCTAAATGTCTTATCTGATTGAGCTGAGATTTTATATATATGTTATAGGTTACCGTCGCATGATCTGTATAGATTTTGGGAGATCTAGCACTTATAGATTTTTACAGAGACATGCCAAAATCTTCTTTATCATTATGAAGTATTGGTTCATATTATCTGAAGCGCAATAGCGTTAAATGCCTTATTCGAATTTGATGATTGATTTCAGACTTATCTTGCTTTAATTTACTTAAGTGAATACTAATTACTTATCGCTCGAAAAATCGGCTAAAACCAATGCAGATATCGATGCAAACAAATCATATTTTGATGCACTTGCAATATTGACTAAGAAATGCTGTTTAGTGATGTTGTGTAGTCGTAAAACTTACTGACTAATTAAGGGTCCTAGACCTGGGTGGCCTGCACTCTACAAGAGGAACTATCGAAGGCGTCCTAGTCCATAATAATGGAGGAATTCCAGAAAGCTATGAGACATTTGTTAGAGAACTTCAGCAATTTTATGTATCTGTATGTATAATGAGGTATCGCAACAGAAATGTACTTGCTCACAGATATACAAACAGAAACGAAACGAGATTGACATAGCAAAAAAAGCTTTTCAGCTGCATGATAAAATGTTTAAAAAAGTGTACACTGCTGATAAAAAATATGCAACTTTGCTGTAAGAAATTCTCTGTAATTTGAGAAAAAAAATCGTAAATTACGGAAAAATTACATTGGCAAAACGTATTTTTCTGTAGTTACAGAGAATTTCTGGCAACAAAGTTTATTAACTAACATTTTTTAAACAGTGTAATTAAGTTTTACTGAATTATATAACACGACTGGATGGCGTTAGATTCTAAACAATATTCTTTCTAAATGTTCGTTTAAATAAAAAATATATATATACATAAATAAATACACATAATATTGCATAAATGTTGCCAGTTCTTATCTTCAGTAGAAATAATAAAAAATATCACCTAATATTACTCAAAAAAAAAATATTTATCTTATCCATATCCTTTGCAATAATGTAAAATACATAATTAAAAACATATAGAGATTTTCTTTTCCCATGTATGTGTAATGGAAATTAATAATATGTAATGTTTTTAAAGATAAATATTTATTTCATTTTTTGAAATATACATATTTGTTTTACTTAATTAAACGTTTGTTTCACTTTGATTGTTACATAACATTTAGGTCTTCTTTGTTTTAAGGTTTTGTTTTGTTTCTTATTGCTGTCTGTCGATGATTTCTCTTTACATGCATTTTTGATTAAATTTTTACGTATGGAATATGTATGAAATATATAAACATTTTATTTTTAATCTTTTAAGTTGCATTAAAATATGTTTGTTTTAAAATTGTGCTCTTCTCATGAAAACAATCTCGTTTTGTTATATTGTTATTTCATGCATACATATTTTTCCATATTTCTTGTTTCGCAATTTACTTTGTGTTATTTACACAAAATGTGTATATTTGAATATGTAAGCATTTAAAATAAGAACAAGATTTGTTATAAATTGAGAAGGTATTAAAAGAAGAAGAAAAAGAAGAAAATCTTACATCTAGCATAAATTATAAGACACTAAATGTATAGTTCGCAAATTAAATTGTGCAATTTTTTATATATAGATGATCAAAGCATCTTAAACTATTTTTAATATAGACGTTTAAAGTTATTTTCTGGAAAGAAATACACAGACAAGCAAACAAAGGGAACAAATGAGAGATATACTTTTTAAATTCTTTGAAAAAAAAACATTATACAATTGTAAATGCACATCCAAAAATTTCACATATATTGCTTAATTAGCTCGAATATTTTAAGTGATCGAAAGTTATTAACGTTAATCGCAATATTTTCTTCAAGAATCATGCTTTTTACTACGTGAAAAATGCTGAATTTGAAATTCATAATTCGTAAAAAAAAAAAAAAAAAAGTTTGTATAAAAAGACAAATTTTATCTTTACTGTACAAATGCATGTTCGCTCGGTGCATTTGTGCTTTTGTCTTCTTTGTCTAGACTATAAAAATCTAAAATCGAAATAGATGTCTACAATGAACCGAGAATGGCGCCAGGGCCATACGGGAAATGCTGAGATGAAATTTAAAACTGGTTGTTTGGGTTGTGGGGAATAAAGGCAATCCCTAGGGTCTTAGGCCTGAGGGGGATTGTCCTCCATGAAGGTCTTTTTAAGGTATCCTAGCCTATATTTATGCACGTGTCGGAGAAAACCACTGAAAACTCCGAACGACTCGGCCGCCGATCGCGACCTGGGATAGAACCTGGCACCTCACGTCTACCAGATTTGAGCGCAGAACCGCTCGGCCGCTGGTGAGCCGAATTTTTAATTGGATTTGTCGGTCCAGTAAAACAAATTTCTATTCGAACCAGACCGAGACTGCAACGTACAAACGACTTCTTTAATTTCAAAATCTGCGATAAAGGGAAATCGGATTTTCTTTATTCAAAAGTTAAATTTCATAATTTTATGTATAATGTTACATTTTTGTAAGTTAGAAAATTAAAAACTATTTAATGAAATTAGTACACATCAAACTACTTTATATATATATATATATATGTATATATATTATATAATCAACTTAATATTATACATTTTAATCTATAAATACATGTTGCAGTAACTGTAAAAGCGCTAATGCTTATGTTTGTGAAATGCAAACGACTGAACGAAGCGTATAATAACTGTCTTGAAGTGTCTTAGATCTGAGCAAGTAGCCTTTAAGTTTGTTGTCAATTCGGATCCAGCTAGCCCAGTCCTATATTTTTAGCTACAAAGTTTTCCAATATGAGATAAAAGTGTTGTCCCTTGTAACCTGAAATAAAGTGCGATAAAATACTTTCCTATAGTACAGGACATTGAAGCGTCGAAACCCATTGTAATACACAAATATTTATGTACCTACATGCATGCAGTATACACACACTTAATATACAAGCGTAATAAAAATACTATTTCCCATACTTGTTGAAAAAGACGCAATCATTGTTATCCAAAACTGCTAAAAGTATGTAGGTGACAGTGTTTAAATTTTCGAATCCAAATTCTTTCTCTTATCTCTGCATTTCCATACTATAAAAATAGTTTACAAATTAGGTCGTAAAACCAATAAGATAAGATAATTAAATTCAATGTACTTTTAAAATAATCTAAAAATGCATAGACGCAGTATTACTTAACAATAACTTTGTTCATGCGGGCTACTACAACCCAGCAAAACTTATACTGGTGGGCTCGTTTTGGCCTACTGCTGGCATCCTGCACTTGCCATCAGTTGCCGGTTGCCCCATATAACTCCAGTAGCGGGCCGTTTGTGGCTGCCAGCTGTGATGGAAGCCTAAAGAAAAATGGTCGGTGGCCCAGAAGTGGCATAAACACAGTTGGCCTTATGCAGGCTATCACCACACGGCCAACATCATGTTTTTCATGTTGTGGCCGCAAATTATTAGGCCATAACCAATTTGTATGCATAGAGGGCGCTGTGATTCCTTTTCTGTTGATTTGAAATTCCCTCGCTGTCCGCCATTTCATACGAAGTTCTTGTTCGTTGTTGTTGTCTACGGGTGCGAGATTGAAAATCTCGTAAAAATAATATATGAGTAAGTAATTCAATTATTAATTTGTTTTTGTATTATTTTTTAAATACTATTTTTTTTAAATGTTTGACTCTAAAGCTATTGTTGTAACAAAGGGATTTCTAGAAATATATAACAAATATCCAGTTGACCCGTTTTAGTAAATTATGATAGCCGCTAACTTTCTAGTATTTTATTATTGTTATTATTACTTATTATTATTATTTATTGATTTTTTAATTTTTGACCAAAAAACTAGTATGATTTGGCACCACAAAACTTTCTTCTATATTTTTTATTATGCAAATTCGCGTAGTGCAAATAATTTGTTAAAATCATTTTCCTGAATGCATGCAAACGATTTTCATTTTAGAACAGTGTTTCTCAATAATAATAATAATAAAAATAATAAAATCAATTTTGTGCCAACTTCTGAAAAAATGCTTTCTTCTTCTTGTTTTTTTTTTTTTTTTTTTTTTAAATAATTTATAACTTTGCTTTAATTTTCTACAAATTTAATCTATATATATAAAAGAACACTTCCTGAGTGAGTGAGTGAGGGGGTGATCTATCAACGCCCAGACCAAACCCCTGGACCTAGAAGCATGAAATTTCGTGACAATGTTCTTTCTATGACGTAGGCATCCACTAAGAAGCGATTTTAGAAAATTCGCCCCCCAAGGGGGGGAGGGGGGGCAAAACGTGATTTCACAAAATCCTTCATATCTCAAACAAAAAAACAGATATCCGTAAAAGTTTTGCTTTAAAATATAGCTAATACAAATGTCTAAAAACCAATTTCTGGAATTTTCCAAATTCGGTCCCCAAGGGGGGCGGGGGGGCAAAACGTGGTTTCACATGCGTAAAACGTGATTTCGCATAATCCTATATATCTCAAACAAAAAAATAGATATACGTGAAATTTTTGCCCTAAAATATAGCTAATGCAAATATCTAAAAACCAATTTCTGGAATTTTAGAAATTCAGCCCCCAGGTGGGGCAGCAGGGGGGGGGGGCTAAGGGGCAAAAACAAATAGAAATACAGTTAGGGCGTTCAAAATTGGTACAGATAGGTTTTAGAGGCCTGCAAGTCGAATGAGGATATTTTCGATTGTGTAAAGTTATTAGGAGGGGCATGAAGGGGGTTAGGGGAGGTGGGAGGGGGAGTGTGGTGGGGCAAAAAAAAAATAGAGTTAGATCGTTCAAAACTGGTATATAGAGGTTTTCGATACCTACAAATCGATTGCGGATATTTTAGAAGTTGTAAAATTATTTGGAGGGGCGGGAAGGGGGTGGGGCGGTAAGGGGGGTTATGGGGCAAAAACAAATAGAAATGCAGTTAGGCCGTTCAAAATTTTTACAGATAGGTTTTCGAGGCCTGCAAGTCGAATGGGGATATTTTCGAAAGTGTAAAGTTATTAGGAGGGCCGGGAAGGTGGGGGGAGAGGGGGGCAAAAAAATAAAAATAGAGTTAGATCGTTCAAAATTGGTATATAGGGGTTTTCGATACGTACAAATCGATTGCGGATATTTTCGAAGTTGTAAAATTATTAGGTGGGGCGGTAAGGGGGGGGGCTATGTGCAAAAACAAATAGAAATACAGTTAGGCCGTTCAAAATTGGTACAGATAGGTTTTAGAGGCCTGCAAGTCGAATGGGGATATTTTTGAAAGTGTAAAGTTATTAGGAGGGCCGGGAAGGGGGGGGCGGAGGGGCAAAAAAAGTAAAATAGAGTTAGATCATTCAAATTGGTACATAGATGTTTTCGATACCTGCAAATCAATTGCGGATATTTTCGAATTTTTTAAATTATTGGGAGGGGCGGGGAGGGGGGGAACGGAGGGGCCAAAAAATAAAAATAGAGATAGATAGTTCAAAACTGGTGCATAGTGGTTTTTGATACCTACAAATTGATTGCGGATATTTTCGAATTTGTAAAATTATTAGGATAGACGGGAGGGGGGGGGCGAAGGGGGAAAATAATAGAAATAAGAGTTAGAGCATTTTGGGAATTTTTTCTGAAGGCAGTGAGAACCCGGTGCGACATTTTTCCTAATCAGATTTTGTTTCTCTTTTCTTTTCACGTGATAAAAATGAATGCAATTTTAGAATTCAGTAATTAGAGTGATTCATTTTAAAATAGGGACCAGCGAAGCGGGCGTTGCCTGCTAGTTCAGTCATATACTTGAAAGTTATTGATGAGTTTCTTTTGAAAAATACCAGCATTGAAAATTTATCCCCTCATGGGGAAGGGCGAGCGATTCTTCAACTTATACAAAAAAAATTTCCTAGTTTGTTGTTAGTTATTTAAATATTTATTTTTTAATTCATAATACAAATTAAAAAAATAATTATCATTTATTTGAAATCATTTATACTGTGTCATATTGAAAATTACGAAGAAGTAGAAATATAGAGCCATGTGTTGAGTGAATGATCCACAAATGTAATCGGGAACGATTTTAATCAAGTTTGGTTAAATAACAAATTTGGTTAAATTTCGTCCATTGGTTCGTGAGATACAGCGTCCACAATTTTTTTTATACACACTTACAGAGTGAAATTTTCTAAAAATGGTCAAATCGAGTTCAGGAATCTCAAAACCCTCCATCACAGAAAATAATTTTCATAAATAATAATTTTCAAATGTAATTTCTATAAACTATTATAGGAAACGAAAAAAAAAAAAAAAAGTGGTAGCCATAACAAACTGTTTTATTTTATTTATTTATTAATTATTATTTTTTAAATGCAAGTGAGAAAAATAATTTCACTTTTACAAAACTGAAATACTTCCCCCCTCAATTTCCCGTAACGTATAAGAATATTTTTGAGCATCATTATTAAATGAACCAGAAATATTTATTTTATCATTTTTGATCGGAACCATTTCTTATTGCATCTATAAAATTTATGTTGATCTGTATTTTAGCGTTGTATAAAGATTTTTACGTGCGCTGATAAGAAATGTCTCTTTGACTGTAATGTATCCAAATTATTTTATGAATTTTTATACTAAAACCATTTGGGTTACCTGTACAACTTTTTATGACAAGCGTCCTATAGTAAATCTCGAAAACCTGTATAACATATATGAGTTTTATGGAATTCTAAAAATATTTTTAAAATAGGTAATCGCGGATAAATTTATCAAATATTTACAGCTACAAAGACAAACGCACTCTCGTTTTTCTGCCTAACTCCGTTATCTCTTTACTCAACCGAACGATATATATATATATTTTTTTTTTTCAGCTGAAGAATCTGCTTTCCAAACCTAATGAAAATTAATTGGCACAGGTCAAATGCTGAATATTCGCTTAAAGTTCAAATAACGTCATCTGTATAAAACTGCAAAATCATCTTTCGGTATGGCACGTGTCGGAAAATTATTCACTCAAGGACTTTGAAGAAGTTGGAGAGAGAGAGTAAAGATCCCACTGGACTATCAACAACGCGAAAAAGTTCTTTGTGGCGGCCTGGTTAAGAGTGACAGCTGTGATAATTAATTCTAAATGAAGATAAGCACAGAGAGAAAAAAAGGAAGCTGATTCATCTGCCCTGCTGTTTTAGAAAGAAGGGAAAAAAATTATCAACTGGGTACCATTTGATGTAGGAGAAAATAAAAATATTCAAGATTTTCTGGATACTTGAGAGTTATAATAAAAAAGCACCACAGAATTGGTGTTTAAAAGTAATAAGAGTAACCACAATAAAATGTAAGAGCTCGCAACAATCGTTTCGGATGGAAAGAAAACATGATCCTTCATCAGGCAAACGAAGTAGGCACGAGTGCGGCAAACAAAGCGTAAGCGTTACTGCCTCCGTTTTGTTTGCAAAATTTTATGGTGTTTATTCAAAGTATTGTACATGTTACTTGAGAGTATACTCCAATTTCTTAAGAAATCGCACCCTCGGGCGGCGTAACCTGGTTATTAACTAAAAGGACGTTCGGAATGGAGATGTCCGTTTTCTTATTGCCGTAAATCAGAAAGTGACCTAAAATCCGGAAAGGCCACGGTCCGGACGATTCCGGATTTGAGATTTTGTACTGTAGTAATAAATAGAAAAATTTGTAAATAAACATAATCATTGCCCCCCCCCCCCCGGGGAAAAAAAAAAAAAAAAAAAGATGCATCAGATCTTTTAGGTTGAAATAATAACACATCCCTTCGTGAGTTTAACAAAAAGCACGATTGCAGCAAATTACTTTTGCTGCACTCGTGCCCACTTTGTTTCGCCTGATGAAGGGTCTTCGTGCTATTTCAACCGGAAACAATTGCTGCAATTTTTTATTATTTATTTATTATTATTTTTTTTTAGTTTATGGTGTTTTTTACAATGCTCACTTTATAACAATTTTTGTTTCAATAATTTATAATTTTCACATGTAAAGTTACATTTATTTATATCAAATAGCGTAACAAAGTTAAACATATTGAAATTTGAACACTTAAAAAAAAAAAAAAAAAAAAAAAAAAAAAAAAAAAAACATAATCTCCTTTATTCCAAAAAATGTAATATAGAGAAACATTTGCACTGAAAACAAAAAATTAAACTTTTATCATAAGGAAAATGGATCAACTGACTATTTCCTATATGCTGAACTAGAAATCCTGAATTTACAACCATAGTGTATGAATAAAATACTTGTAAATAGTATTTAAAAATGAATATGTACAAAATCAAATTAAATATTGGATGCATAGAAAAAACTGGCTGCTACTTCATCAGAAGAAAGAGAGAGGAAAACAAAAGAAAGAAAAAGAAAAAAATGCACGAATAAAATTAAGGGTATCACCAATAAAATAAATATATTAGCTATAACTAAATCACTGCTGGCCTATTAACGGCCCTCTTCACTTACCGTCTCCGGAAGTCCGAGGCAATGTTATTCTATGGGAAATTTTCTTTACAAATAACTTATTAACTAATACATATTTTTAAATTCTGCTTTCACATTCAGAAAATTCCCAACTGTTAAATTGACGGACCTTTTTAAAATGTATTTTTTTAATTTTTAATATTTTATTTTGAATTTGCAAAATGAAAAATTTCACACATTGAAAATTCGTATTTTGCAGCTTCAAAATAAAATATAAAAAAATAAAAAAATATTTTTTTTAAAAAAGGTCCGTCAATTTAACAGTTGGGAATTTTCAGAATATGAAAACAAAATTTAAAAATATGTATTAGTTAATAAATTATTTGTAATGAAAATTTCCCATAGAATAACATTGGCTTCGGCTTCCGGCGACGATGAGTGAAGCGGGCCTTTAATGGGAAATATAAAGGACCAATGAAGACTGCCGGCAGTAATATAATTTTTTATGTTTGCCACAACTGGCCCACTGCAGGCTTCCAGCAATAACATAGAAAAATTATGTTTGCCATCAGGTAGTCCAACACTGGCCCACTAACAATTTCCAACCTAATGTCGGTTACCAACAGTGGCCCATTACCTATTTTCATCATACTGCTAGCTGCCAGCAGCGATCCATTCACTGGCCCACTAACTTATTTTTAACTTACTGCAGGCTGCCAACAGTGGATCGATTGAATATGGCCTACTGACGGCCGGCGTAACATATTCCCTGCGGCAACGTTAACTTTTGCCACCGACGGGCCAGCTGCAGCTACTGCTGGCAACCAGCACTTGGCCTCATGCTGGCCGTCATCTGAGGTTTTGCTGGGAATCCCATCCCCTCTTTCTCCTTTTGAATTACAGTAACTATATTTATTATTATTATTAATATTATTTTTAAGGCTGATTTTAATTTTCCGTCAGTTTGCCGAAAGCAACCAAACACGAATTCAAAATATCAAATTAGAATAACCCACAGTCATTTCAATTAAGTTATGCTGATAAAAGATACACATACAGTTCAACCACTAAAAATTGGACTTTCATATAGAGGAACCGCAAAACGTGATATTATGCAAAAAAATAAAAAATAAATAAATAAGATACAGAGCTTAAAATAGAACTTCAAACAATTCTCTTACAGTATGGGTATGGAAAATTAATTTTCCTACTTGAGCAGTGCTTGTCGACATAGTAAAATATAGCAAAGCTCTTCTATCAACAACATTTAATAGAAAAAAAATGTTTAGCTAAATTTTGGTTAGCCCTGTATACCGTCGATAAAAAATAAGAACATCCCATTGTGCGCTTAATTTAGTTTTATATGAAAAGCATCTAACACAAAATTAAATAAACCTTTAAGAATTTCCAAGTATAGCCTCAATATATACAATTTTTTGGGGTAGAACTACAAACGAATGAGGAGGGATTTTCATAACACAATCTACGAAAAACATCCTTTTATGCTTACAAAAAAGTATGTCCATTGACTTTTCTTCAAGGGAGACTATGAATTTTACACTGTTACTTAGCAGAAATCTTCCCCATAAACATGCGTATATGAATTCTCTTGGATATGCCTGTACAAGAACCACTTGCTTGATCTCAACGAAAAGTTTAGTGTAGCATCACTTTATGATACTGATTTAGATTACCGAGTTTGGAATGCCTTCTGCAATTTGTTCTTGAGATATAAATATAACAGACACACAGAGCACAACAGATAAAAACTTGATTTTGGGATTCACAGGACCTTAAAACGTATAAATATAACAAAAAGTTGATCCAAAAACAATACTTTCTTTACTCTAATTATTTGTAAAAGAAAATAAAAAAGCACAGTAATTTGTTCACATTTAAAAACTGCCCAAATTGTTTTCTCCTTTTTAACTTTTTTAATACTTTCCAACAAAGTTGAAAAATTTTAATGATTTCGGATTGTCTGTCTGTCCGCGCTCTAACTCCCGTAGATAATTATAGAATTTCTTGAAACTGATATATGTTAATCACGTTCATTATCGAATGTTCCCTATTGAAACTGGAGGGAGTACCTCTAATGGTTTGTGTACAGGGACACCCCGAAAGTATTTTAAAGCATTGTGTTCTATGGGAGGTATTTCTATAAAGCATAATTTAATACTTTTACTGTACACAAATCATCATGAAATTAATTAAAGTTTACCATCGGAAGCTAATTATGAAAAATGAAGTAAATACTAGCACTGGTTTGTGTACAAGAACATTCGAAAATATTCCGAAGCATTGCGTTCTATGAGAAGTATTTCTATAAACCAAACTTTAATAACTTTACATTTCACGAAGCTTAATGAAATCGAAATATGTTATTCATATGCACAAAAGAATGTTTTTTATTGAATATAGTATTATGAGCATTTGATTTACAGGACCACACAAAAATATTTAGTTTTTTTTTAAGAGATATTAATAAAAATTTGTTGGAATTGCACTTTAGTTTAGATTAAGCATTTTTAGCATTTTCTAACAATTTTAAGTGTGAATATGATTTCAATTTTGTATCTGTCTGTCTGTTCGTCTGCCCGTCTGTCTGCGCTCTAACTTCCATAAAAAGTTATGGAATATATATATATATACATAATTGTCAAGTTCACTATGAAATGTTCCCTACTTAAAATGACATTAATAGGTCTTGTACAATTAGTTTGTGTACAGAGACAACGAAAAAAGGCCAATAAATTGCGTTTTAGGACAGACATTTTTAAAAATCACACTTAAATAACTTTCTACTGAAAAAATCTTAAAGAAAAGTTTATGCATTGTTAATATTCTAACGTAATGTTTTGTATAGATTATGATGTGATTAACCTTCAGATTTACAGGGCAACGTTAAAATATCCAGGTACATTAAAGGATGCAATTATAATCTAACAGCTGCATTTTCTTTCGTGTTAAGCCTTTATAACACTTTCCAACATTGTCTAAGAGTGATTTTAAATGCAATTTCTCTAGCTGTATATTTTTCAGTGCTTCTCTCTCTCTATATTGTGTGATAACGTATAGAAGGAATATTGGAAGTTATATGATACAGCAAGTACGTACAGTTGGAAAGTGTTAATAATATGTGCGTTCTGCATGCTTTTTCTTTTCTTTTCTTTTTTTTTTTTTTTCAGTTTTTTTAATTATTGTATGGGAATTATTTATTTTCTGATTCTTAAAATTGACGTAAAGTCTAATTCAGAAGAATTTTCTTTAATTATAATAACATGCACAGAAAAAAAAAAAAAAGAATCAAAATTCAAAATACATTGTGACATTTAATCTTTAAATAAAAATTTTCTTTGCTTCATGTACCCTAAGGTACATAAAAAAATAAAAATAAAAAAATAAAATAAAATAAAAGCCGCACTGCAGAAAAAATAACTTATACCTTTTTTACTTGTAATAGCTTCAAAACTAATGGTTGGAACAAATAAAACTGTCATATTTGCATAATACCAAAGGAATAAAATGATATCAATGCAGATTTTCGACTTAGTAATTCGCTTTATTACACTCTAAGAAGAACTTAATAAAAATCCACATAAAACTTTCTTTTTAAACGTAATAAAATAAGGATATACTCTGTATTCTGTTTTGATTTATTGTATGAAATAAACAAATATAAATAAACTACTTATTTGTTATTTCTAAATAATTACTTAATAATAATATGTATTCTGCATTCGGTTAATTCCATCTTTGTATGGAATTTTGCTTTAATGCGCAATGGCATGATCCAGTACAGTGTTTTAATATAAATCTCGGAAATTTCACTGAGCCAAACATCAAAAATATTTTTTTCTAGTTTTTTCAGAGTTGTAGGTTGCAAATTTCGAATTCCCATCCCCTTTTCCACCGCCTTTTTATAGACTAAACGTTTTTTATTGGATTAAAATTGGCTATTTCCAGGCGTAGTAAAGAAGAAATTCTGCGATATTCTTTGTAGGATTTAACTTAAAGAGAAAAAAGGGTATGATTATTTACAGGATTATAGGTGCTCATGAGAATGCACAAGTAAGTTTCACAATTTCAATCAAATAAACGTACTACAGACACCCTGTAGCAAGTTACATTATCATCTTGAAATGCTGTTTGCGGAAAAGTCTGAGTGACCTTCAAAAGGGTCGCTGAGGCGCCATTTTCATAATGGCGGTGTTTTATTTCAAGTTAATTGTTCCCTTGAGCATGAAAATATCCCCGAGTCCTTGAAAAGTTATGCACTTCAGTACCATAATGTTCGGAGAATGTGTTACAGTTTTAAGCGAGCAATTTTCATTAAGTCGGTCACATTTTCGCCGTCCGTTCAGTTTTTTTTTTTTTTTTTTTTTTTTTTTTCATCAGCTCTAAATAAGTTAAACTTGACTCATCAGAGAAAGCCAGTTCAGCCCAAAAATTAACTGATAATGTTTTGAAATTTTTTTGTTATCTGAAGAATTGTTTATTTTAATTCTTCTTTTTAATAATTGCTTTTTCTGCAGATCATCTGTTTTTTAACCTGCTATGTTTAAGTGTTAGTGCACTGTTTTCGAAGAAATTATTTTCCTAATTCCTTTTTATAAATCTTTTCTAAGTTTTGAACATGATACAAATTGATATTTTAAACTTTTCTTTTTTAACTTGCGGTCATCTCTTGAATGAGCATCACGGCCGCCTAAAGCCAAATTTCCAGTTAAAAGAACTAAATTTTTTTATATCTTGCTAAATTTCATATCACTAATATTTTATTAACATTTAATTATTTTGCCCTCTCACGTATTAAAATATTTTTTGATTTTCATTCTAAAATTAATACTTTTTGTGGCATCGTTTATTGTTTTACCCTTGCCATTTTTGAAATACCTTCAAAAATTCCAAATTTTTCCCCGACAATTGCATTTTGATTTTAACACTATTGTTCAATCCTAGAGTGTACGGGGAGGACGTCGCAATAAAATCTATTCGAAAATTTCCTTTTTAAACGTTAAAATTGGAAGTTACAGAAAGCGAAAAAGAAAATATCCAAGTGAGTGTTTTTTTTTTTTTTTTTTTTTTTTTTCGCTTAATGTACATTTTTTTTTTTAAACTTTCTTTGGAAATACGAATATTTGAAATGAAAACAGTAAAAATATACAAAGATAAATGTAGATAAAATAATTGATTTTTAACTCCTTAATCCCTGCACTAATTATGCAGAAAATATTCTTTTGTGTATTTTTAATTATTTATTATTTTTTTTTCATTGTCAGATTAAATTAAATTAAAATAATTTTATGTGTCACTCACACGACTTTCTCTTATCCTGTATTTGAATACTATACAGATAGATTGCAGATTAAGATGTAAGATCAATCAGGTTAGATAATAAAGTAAAATGTGCCTTAAAAATAACCTAAAAGAGGTTTGGGAACAGTACTATTTCGCATATAATTCTGTGAGAGGGGGTGGTAGCGTGATTAACTCCCCGTGCAATTATAGTGACTACATTTATTAAAAATAAATAAATAAATAAAATTCTACGCTCGTATTAATTTGATTCGAAATTTGGCGATTTTGATTAACTTTTCAAGTGGCATCTACATACCAACTTGAAAGTAAAAATTTGAATTTCCTGCAGTTATTCGTTTTTAAGTTATGGTGATAACATATATACTTACAGATCAACCGCTAAAAATTTGACTTTCGTACTTACAGAAACTTTAAACTTGGTTTAAAAAAAAGTATTCAAAACCCATGTTTAAGAAATACTTTGTTTACATCCCTAACAGCACAGTTAGGCTTAACTTATCCACAGTTCATTTTAAGGACGTTTCTGGGATGTCTTTTCATCCAGAAGACATCTTGAAGATATCCTGGGGAGGCGATGTGCTGTCTGGGATTATGGGTATGACAAATTAATTTTCTTTCGTGCGTGAGCAGTGCTTGTCGACACAGTAACTTGTAGCAAAGCTATTCCGTCAAATCCATTCAATAGAAAAGAACCTTTAGCCTACTTCTGAGTAGCCCTTTACACTGTCTATACACACATCCCATCACATTGTGTATTAAAATCTAGTCTTATATGGAAATCACTCAACAAAAAATGAAATACACTCCCATCAATTTCCATGAATAGCCTCAATGTATGAAAATACTTTGGGTAGCCCTGTAAACGAATGATATACGTTTTCCATTTTACAATCTGAATAAAAAACATGCTTTTATAAATGTAACAAAAAAAATATTCTCATCCATTTTTTTAGGGCAGTTTGTAGATTTTACATTTACGAGAAATTTCTCCTGTTGACGTAATGTATTTTAATTTCTTGGTTGGCCCTGTACACGAACTCTTTGCTTGATATCAACGAACAATAATGTGCAGTAACAGTATGTGATATAAATGTAGAATTCGGATAATGTACTTCCTGTTGCTATTTGTTCTTGAAATAAACTGATAAAAGTCACACAGAAACACACATAGACCAGCTATTAAAGACATGTGTTTCGGACTCAAGGGACCTCAAAACATGGACAATAAGAAAAAAAATAACAGGTGCGTAATACAGCACTGAATTTATATACAAAAGCTAAAATTATTAAATTTAAATTATCATAATTGAATGTTTAAACAACCAAAACAAATTTTTTTAACAGTGTTAATAAACAAGAAAAGGTTTGATTTCAATACTATTTAAGTCAAAATTTCAACAAAGATGTGTCTTCTTCATCAGCAGATGGGAACATAGCCATTAAAAAACTATGTAATCCTAATAGGTTTTTGGAGATTTCTGCTAGCTTGGCATTTCTTTTAACACTTCCTTTTAAAATAATTTATCTTTGTTATTTATACATTCCTTTTTAATTTTTACTTATCAAAATTTAAATTGAATAATTCATATCTATATGTATATATTATGATAACTTTCGAAGCCTGCCTATTTTATTATATTTAAAAATTTACGCATTAATATTTATAAATAATCCTTTATTTTTTACTCGGATAAAATGTATTCAGAAAAATGTTGAATTATTCCTTGCATAGTCATGAGGTTTTGAAGCCTTAAATAAACAGTCAATAAAGTGCCTGGAGTATTACATATAATATGCATAAGATAAACATTTTACCAGAAAAAAAAAAAAAAAGATTTATTTACATATGATTTGTCATCTTATTGCGGATTTAAACAAATGTTTAATTATTTAAAAAAAAAAGAAAATTTTTTGTAAGAAACATTATTTAATATCCTACGAATTAATGTTCTTTAGGATGTTCTTGGTGTCTAATGGAGAGAAAGTCATTAGTATAATCTTTTTCTATTGGATTTTATTGAAAATGCTAGGTTAATGATAAATAAACCTATTCATATTTATTTAATACATATAAACACTTTATAAAAAATCTGGAGTGACTCCACTCGACTTTCCGAACATTGAGTAACTAACAGTTTTGTAGATAAAGTAAAGAAAGAGTAGTTGTTAAACAAACAAAAGAGAGAAAACCATAATAGAGTTTTTGAGTATTTTTCTCCATCTATTACACGTTGTTTTATTTAACGCTACTGAACTTTGAGCCCATAGATCATAATGACAAAGAAATTTTCGTTGTGTCCCTGTAAAAACCTATAAATGTTAGATTCACCAAAATGCTTATAGTTAGTGCAACAGTGATTTATAATACTCATATAAATTTTCAGCTGAATTCAATAAGGCGTTTAGATGCTATCGTACTTTTAAAAATTTTGTCCCATAGGCCATAATGATAAAGAATTTTTCTTTGTGTCCCTGTAAAAAAACTGTAAGTGCTAGATTCACCAAAATCTATACAGTTAGTTCAACTGTGATCTATAACATGTGTACAATTTTTTTGCTCGGATTAATAAGGCGTTTAGACACTATCACATTTTTAAAAATTTGGCCCCATACGCATAATGATAAAGAATTTTTCTTTGTGTCCCTGTAAAAAAACTATAAGTGCTAGATTCTCCAAAATCTATACAGATTGAGTATTTGTGATCTATAATATGTGTATAAAATTTTTACT
Organism: Salticus scenicus; assembly: GCA_963930645.1. Lineage (NCBI taxonomy): Eukaryota > Metazoa > Arthropoda > Arachnida > Araneae > Salticidae > Salticus > Salticus scenicus. The sequence goes on along the minus strand of OZ005654.1, from coordinate 101,790,871 downwards.
CAATTGAATAAGGCGTTTAGATGCTATCACACTTTTAAGATTTTGCTCCCATAGGCCATAATGATAAAGAATTTTTCTTTGTGTCCCTGTAAAAAAACTATAAGTGCTAGAATCACCAAAATCTATAGGGTTCGTACTATGGTGACTTACAATATGCGTACCAACTTTCAGGTTAATCGAACGAAGCGTTTAGACGCTAGCGTGTTCACAGACATACACACATACACACATACACACATACACACACACATACATACATCATCGTAAAAATAGTGAAAACGGACTCAGGGGACCTCAAAACGTATAGAAACATCAAAATCTCGAATTCGGATTTTTGACATGATTACAATACTTTCCTCACTATAGTGTTCGGAAAGTAAAAATAGTTTTATGCGATGTAGAAATTTTTTTAATGTAGTAATATCCTTTCACTCAAAAGTTGTGTATATATATTCTAATAATATTTGAAATTTGTCTTTTTATTTAAATATTACTTTTTTTGTTAAAGATATAACAATAAATGTAATTATAGAAAACACTGAAAGAAAATTCAGAAACGTTAATTCAGAAATGTTTTGTTGGGGCAGGTTCCTGAAAATAATAGATTTTTGTCCATGAAACATTCCTGATTTCAGGAATGTGATATTATTTTGAATGTGTGTATATTTGATGGTTACTGATATTTTCAAGAAACATTACTGGTAAATATTGGGCACAGTAGCTGCCCAAAATTTTCTTGGAAAGTGCTGAATTTTTTTTTTTTTTTTTTTTTTTTTTTTTTAATCGTGAGGGAAGAGATATGCGAAATGCGAATTATTCGATTTAACGCAGAAGTTATACGTTATTTTATTTTTGCTTTTACTTCTGACTATTCCAGTTTCGTATTTGTAGTACGCAAAGATTATGTTATTCTCCGTATATTTCAGCGAAATATTTGTTTCAAAGTTAAATAAAGACAAATTAATGTTAATCAAGGGATCAGTCAATAAATAAAACGCTTGATATTCATTATTACTGTAGCATATGAATATGGGTTTTCTTTAAATTAATCTGTTTAAATTTGTTGGAAACTAACTCGTATATTATAAATGTTACTTTTACAAAAATAAGAGTACTCCGTGCGACTTTTGCGTAAAATATAAAGATTTTTAAACCAAAGCAACGGCATTTTTCGATGACGTAATTAATTTAGAGTGCTGTGGTTCTAAATTTAGAGTACCTTTCTTATTTTTTACGAAATAAAAAACAGCAAGGATTCCATCGTTTTAAGTTCATTGGAAATAATGATGTCTCACAAAAGCTGTCCTTACAATATAATGTAATGTATCCTAATATATCCGTATGTAAATAAATATTTAATGCTAATGACAATATATTCAAAATAAATATTTCTTTTTCAGCATCTGAAGAAAATATAGGTTGATTTTTTATGCTTAGAGCTAATACATTTCTATGACTAACACATATCTATTCCTTAAAGCTCTGAAATTATTTATAGAAATGAAAACACTGTGAGGTAAACAAGCAGAGTATACTGATAGATACTTTTAAGTTTCAATCAGAAGTGTAAAATATATCCTAAAAATTTTTAACTGCCAAATATTTTATATAAAACTGCAAACTTAAAAATTTACAATTATTCCATTTTTCACACATTTGTACTACATGAAAGATGATATAATCCAGCATAAAAAAGAAATCTGAAAAAAAAAAGCTTTTCTACCTTATAATATATAGCTACGCATCCGTGCACGTTAAGAGAATTTATTTTGCAGAATTTTCTGAAAAAGTCTTTCGTAAAATAATCGTAGTTATTGTTATATACGAGGGTGAATCAAATATAAACGAGACTTATTTTTTAAAATATTTATTTTGATTTTAAACGCACAAACAATCATAGTTTATTTTTCTACATAATCTCCTGATTTAGAAACACATTTTTCCCAGCGTATAGGTAATTTTTTAATTCCTTCCAGGTAAAAAGAGTCAGGTCGTGTTTGTAGACAATTGCGCACATATGCTTCAACTTCATTATCGCTGTGGAATTTTTGCCCTCCCAAAGCTTCCTTGAGAGGACCAAAGACATGGAAGTCGCAGGGAGACAGGTCTGGACTGTATGGAGGGTGTTCCAGTGTCTCCCAACCCAGTTGCTCCAATTTTTGTACGGTCAGGGCTGCTGTATGGGGGCGAGCATTGTCATGGAGGAGAATCACTTTTCTCATCGGATTCCAACCTTAATTGCAATATCCAAAGTTGTTAGACGCATATCACCTTCAACAAGTTGACGAACACTGTCGATGATGCCCGCTGTAATGCTGGTGCGGGGTCTGCGGTCATGGCTCTCATTTTCAACACGTTCACGGCCCTCTACGAACTGTTTATGCCAAGCAAACACTCTAGCTCGCGACAGCGTCTCTTCCCCGAACTGTGCAGTCAATCTTCTCAAGATTTCGGCCGGTTTTACACCTTCTGCAGCTAAAAACTTGATAACAATACGTTGCGCAATAGAGGGAGGTACCTCCTGCTCGGACATCGTAACGATGGACACTGAGCGAGTCTATGATGATGAGTCACGTGCTTCCCCCACTCCTGACAAACCAACCTAACAGCCAATAACAGCGGAACGTTCTTCCATCACTATTGCGCGCGCAGGTCCAAAAGTCTCGTTTATATTTGATTCACCCTCGTATATATACAAGAACAAAAAAACCTCTCTCTCTCTCTCTCTGTTACATTATAGTAAAAAATCAGAAAAATATCTTTTATAGAATATGTTGAATTTTAAGTACTTTTAAAGAAAAAAAAAAAAAAAAGGGAATCAATCGGGTGTTACATACCCAGTTATATTATTAATCAGTTTAGAAAATATTAATTATAATTCATAAAAGAAATATCGTAAAAGTCCTTATCGATTTCTTTCTTTTTCAGAATACTTAATATTGAACTATTTTTATAAATGCAATCTTTCAGAATTTTAGCGATATTTGGTCATTTTATAAGAGTAACACTATGTATCCAGATAATAAATAATGAAAAAGGCTTTTCAGCAACGCTTAAGCGTGTTCGAATAAATAAAAAGTAACAATGTTTATATATCAATCGATATTTAATATTCTTTTTTTCTGATTACAGCACATTTTGCTCACTATAGTATATCTTTTTTAAAAATGGCTTTATCTCAGTGTAAAAACTCTGCATGTCATAAAGATGAAGTGCATGAAAATATATTACTGCCGCTTAAATACGCACCCATTTATACATAGATATAGTACCTATATATATATATACATATATATATATATATATATATATATATATACACATATATATCCATGAATATTCATGCTACACTGTAAAAAATGCTGCAGTAAAATTACGGGCAAAGCCCGGCAGCAGAGATTCCAGACAAAGCCCGTAAAAAAACATTTAGACGATGAAACATACAGCCAACCTTACGTTGCGATGAAACATACAGCCAACCTGTAAAAGAAGTAGCATTGCCCGTAAAATTAAAAGGGAGCTCGGTACATTAAAATAGCAGCACTGCCCGTAATATTAGAAGGCATCTTGGTATGTTAAAATAGTAGTGTTGCCTGTGAAATTAAAATAGAACCTTGTGTGTTAAAATAGTATTGCCCGTAAAATTAGAAGGCTGTTCAATATGTAAAAAAAAAAAAAAAAAAAAAAGTACTAATGCTCGTCAAGTTAAGAGAATTTTGTATCTTTTACGGCAGCACTAAACTATGTTTGATATAAAAGCTTATTATTTATTATATGTTAAGGAACTATATTACGTCTGTTTATTCAATGAAATAGGTAATAATTCTTATGGTTTTTGATATATTTTTTACAGCTATGAATTTTTTAAATTGCGTTTTCTCAGTTTTCGTTTTCTCACAAATTTATGATATTCAAAATCCTAAAACTGCTTCATATATTTAGGAAGAGACTTAATTCTTTTAACGTTTAACAGAACGTATTTAAAGGAGTTAAGAATGGGTTTAGAAATTTATTGATTAGTCTTCGTGATAAAAAATAGAAAGTAAATGTCTATGTAAAAATTTCAGAGAAAAAAAAAAAAAAAAAAAAAAAAAAAAACAGAATTTTGTTCTATTTTAATTTTTAATATTTTTAATTTTAAGTATATTGCAAAACCCATCCTTAATTCTTTTAAATAGGTTCTATTAAATATATATTATTAAAAATGAAGTTTTTTTTTTTTTTAGTATCTATAGAAATTTTAGCATTTGAAAATCATGAATTTATGAAAAAAAAATGCAAACTGAGAAAACGCAATTTAAATATTTCGAATCTTGGGGAAAAAAAAAAAAAGGATAAAAAAAAATAAGAACTTTTGCCTGAATATATATTTCATTGAACAAGCCTAATGTAGTTCTATTTATAAACATTAAAGGGAAATAATATAAGATTTTATATGACACCTACAGCAGTACTGCTGTAAAAAGTACCACGTCTCCTTTTTAAAAAAAAGGATTACGTAGAAAAAATATATACAATTCTCTGTTTTACAAGTATATGATTATATGCAAAATTTTCTAACCCCCCCCCCCCTCCTGAAAAAAAAGAAAAAAAGAATTTGTATGAATATTATAGATAGATTTCCAATAGAGGTCAATATTATTACAGCTTCTTATCAGCTTTCCGATTTCCTTTACTATAATGGTAAACCTGAACGTAAATGCTTTTGTATTTTCAAACTATGTCTATACTATTTAAAAAATGAATATTTTTAGCTGTTAATCTGCATACTCTTCTAAAAATCTGTCTCTTATAGTCTCATCATTGTAAAATATTTCCAAAATGTACATTTTTATTTGAATTGTTAAAATATTTTACTCTCAGATCGTTAACATCGGTAATTTTAATACATCAAATACAAAATTAAGTGTATGTTTTAGAAAAAAAAACACCCTTTAAGATGTCACAGAAAATATAGTTAACAATATACATTCATTGAGGAGATTGCGATAGCATTCCACAAGCCTAGGATTAGAATTTATGAAAGAAATCATAGAGCTAACTGATGAGGGGGGACCTAAGTGGCTATGCTCATATCGTAAAAGAAACTCACAAGCTGTTAATCCCACAAGTTCGTATGCTTGATAAATTATTTGATTGCACTGCTTTTTTCAATTTTCGTATCAGTTTTTCTGTTCTGAGGTAAAAAATAAACTGCTCATGAAATTGAAAAAAATATGCAATTAAAAAATGCTCCAAGAACCTGCTGCCATGGATTAGCATTAGCTTGTCTCTTCATGAACGTAGCCTCTCAAATGTACCAATATGAGTAATCACCAATAATATGATCACTAATCAAATTTTTAGAGAATTGATATTTAGAAATACTTTTTTCTGGCATTATTAAACTTTCATTTACCACTAAAATTTAACAGAAATTTCTCATTTATTAAATATGTCAAAATTTTAGTGGCATTAAAGAACTACATAAAAGGTGGCAATTATGTGGCAGCTATAGTTCATAACATTTGTATGCAGAACCTAGAAATACGTTTAGATGTATAACATTTTTCATCAAATTAAGACTGAATTTCATCACGAAAATAAAACTTATTTATGCTCAATATAGCATTGATAAAAAAAAAAAAAAAAAAAAAAAAATCTTCATATTTCAAATGTATAAAACATTTCCCTAACAGCACATCTTCTCCAAATGACATTCTCATGATGTCTTATGGGTGAAAAGAACATCTATGGACATCCAATGGGTATCTTCAGGATGTATTGTGGACAAGTGTGTTGTTAGGGTTGTTTAGTAGTTTGCAGTCTACAAAGATAGTTACCAATTTCTATAATTAACATGAGATACTACTGTATTCAAGATATTTTTTCTAACTTTTACTATAGTACTTTATAAAGTTATTCTTTTATTTGTGTAACTTTTTTTACTTCAGAGATAATTTATATCAAATACAGAAAATTCATAAATTGAGTTTTGAAATTTCTTATTTGTTAAAGAATATGTAATATTTTTACATTCAAAATTTTGTTTAACTGAATCTTGAATTAGGATTTATAAAAAAGCTTGCGAAATCTGGAAATTCAGATATGAAATCAATGCCATTATATTATTTAAGTATGAGAAAATATGAAAGACTGTAAAACTGAACATGAAAATATTCAGAATAAAACAGGAACAAAATATATTTAAAAAATAAAATTTTAATATTTCTAATGGGATATAAAACTCTTTGCAAAAAGATTTCCCCCTCCTCCATTTTTAATTCAACATGAAATTTTTAAAATTTTCTTTGTACATACCTAAAACTTTTGTGAGTGAAATTATTCCTAGAAAAACTTTTGTTTTGGGGAATACAAAAACATAGGGAAAGAATCTTAAAATTAAAAAAGTTTCTAAACAATATATATATATACATTAAGAAGAAAAAATACTTTTAAATAACTCATCCAATATAAGAAAATAAAATATTTACAACATATTTATCTATTAAGCATGCTATTTTCAATTATTTACTACACATACATAATTAGAGATTAAATTATAAACTCCACATTGATTTACACTGATGGAAAAAAAAATCCCAACACCAAGAAAAAATTATTGTACAGTAATGAAATTTCAGCAATACATTTGTCTAGGTAACATATTTATTTGATTAAAGATCACAGGTAGAGCCATTGGCGAGAAGAGCCATTTCAAATGTGAAATGTTGGTACATTAGTAACCGGTGTAACCGCCAGAATTTTGAATACAAGCATGCAAACGTGCATGCATTGTGTCGGATATCAGTTTGTGGGATGGAGTTCCATGCCTGTTGCACTTGGGCGGTCAATGCAGGGACGGTTAATGCTGGTTGTGGATGACGCTGGAGTTGTCGTCCAATGATGTCCCATACGTGCTCGATTGGAGAAAGATCTGGTGATCTAGAAGGCAAAAGCAACATGTCGACACTCTGTAGAGAATGTTGGGTTACAACAGCGGTATGAGGGCGAGCGTTATCCTGTTGGAAAACACCCCCTTGAATGTTGTTCATGAATGGCAGCACAACAGGTTGTATCACTAGACTGACGTACAAATTTGCAGTCAGGGTGCGTGGGATAACCACGAGAGTGCTCCTGCTGTCATACGAAATTGCTCCCCAAACCATAACTCCAGGAGTAGGCCCTGTGTGTCTAGGCCGCAGACAGGTCGCTAGCAGGCGTTCACCTGGCCTCCTTCTAACCAACACACGGCAATCACTGCGACCAAGGCAGAACCGGCTTTCATCAGAAAACACAACAAATCTCCACTCCGTCCTCCAATGAGCTCTAGCTTGACACCACTCACGTCGCAAACGGCAGTGGTTTGGAGTCAGTGGAATGCACACTACAGGGCGTCTGGCTCGGAGCTGTCCTTGAAGTAACCGATTTGTAACAGTTCGTTGTGTCACTGTGGTGCCAACTGTAGCTCGAATTTCAGCTGCAGACGCAGTACGATTAGCCACAGCTATACGCCGAACACGGCGGTCTTCCCTCTCAGTAGTGCCACGTGGCCGCCCGGAACCCGGTCTTCTTGAGGTAGTACCTTCCCTTGACCACTGCTGCCAACACTCATGCACAGTGGATACATTCCTGCCAAGTCTTTCTGCAATATCGCGGAAAGAAAACCCACTTTCTCGTAGCCCTACTTCACGACCTCGTTCAAACTCAGTGAGCTGTTGATAATGGCTTCTTCGTCTTCTTAGAGGCATCCTTGATTAACATTAACCCACTACGTGAAATCTCAACTGTAAATAAAGATCACGAACCTTACAGCGCTTATTTAAAGCAAACCTCATTTGCATGTTGATAGTGTCGGTACTAGCGCCACACTTATGCGCGTAGCTCGAAATTTGAATCGAAGACATCTTTCAGATGTATAAACATGCCTACCAAATTTCGTTTATCTAGCACAGCTCCTTCCTGGTGTTGGGATTCTTTTTCCATCAGTGTATATTAGCTTCATTTGACATTAAGTTTTTGTACTTTTGCATTTATATTCAATCTTCTGGTTCTTTTGGGTGATTTCGATCTTTTTTCTTGTTTAATACACAAGCATGCCCTATTAAAAAATATATAAACATTATATGACATACTATTAATTGATGATGCTACTCTACTACTTACATTCTAATAAATATTGCAAATACTAAATAAAAATACAAACACTATTTCAGTGTCTCAATTAAAAAAAATCATAACTATTAATTTATTAAACACCACACTTTGAAACTTCATTTAGATTCAAACAAATTTATTGAAAATTCATGAGATTAAATTTTGCACAATCCTAAACCACTAATATGAACTTTTTGCTCTTCAGTTTGTTTCTTTCAGTAGAAAGCTTATGAAAAATTCAAACGAGGAGTTACTGTAATTAAGGCATTTACAGAAGAACAAGTTGAGAATAGAAATTAACCCGATCAGGTTATCGTATTTTTCGATACCTTGTCAATTTATCATAGGTTGCTGAAGACCCGAGCAATGTTAGAACACGTAAATTGTAATGAAAGAAAATGTGATAAAATTCTTGAATGCTTCTAATTTAAGGCCAGACAATGAATATTGAAAAATAAATTTTAACAAATATTTCATATTTCACCAGAAATACACTCATTTCTATAAAATTTAGGCATCTACTAAAAATTTATAACTTTTGAAGAAATTGAGATATTTGAAAAATTCATATTGCATAATAAAGTTTAAGAATGGTATTTTCACGAAAAAAGTCATGGACACGGTAGATAGGTATTTCTTTTATACGTGGATTTTCACGGATGAAACATAAGAAAAATAGCTCGGGTATCCAATGACCCACCATAACCTGATCGGGTTAATATTATTAAATGTACAGGAATCTTAACAAAATATAACTCTAATTAAAAAATAAAATCACAGTTAAACGACGCTGTTTATTGATCATTATATATAGAAACAATACTTTTTCAAATACAGCTAGCATCAAGGCTTAATTTATAATTGAAAAGCGTTAAAGTCTAACTACCACAGCGTATGTATCCTTCTAAATATTTATATCATATATTTTTTACAGATTTTTTTTTTTTTTTTTTTTTTTTTTTTAAAGCAGAAAAACACTTTTTAAAATATGTCATTAAAATGAATGAAAAGTTATTAAGCATTTATAATTAAGCGAGGTTAGTTGGTTGGTTGTAGGATTTAAGGCCGATTGACTCCGTATGTGTTCTAGGCATACAGGGGGAATGCCGTCAATGGGGGTCTTTCTAAGGGGTCCTAAATCGCATTTACGCGAGTTTCGGAGGAAACCATGGAAAACTCCGAACGGATAGGTCGATGAGTGTGAACTGGGATCGAACCCGGCACCTCCCATCTAGAAGCTTTCAGCGCAGAACCGCTCGGCCGCTGGTGGGCATAATTAAGCGAGGAAAAGTTGAAAAAATCTGAAAAGGATTTTTTTTCCTTATCAGATAACAAACTAAAACAAGCAGACGAAACACATACTATAAGTTACATAAACACATCTTTGAGTATTTTTACTTTTAAAACTATATTTTCGGCTACAGCAACGGGTACTAGAAAGCGTATACTTACACGTGTATAAAGCAGTATTTATAAACATTAAGATGAACTTTATAAGTTTTTTTGGGTTTAATTTTTTTTAATATTTATTTTAATTTATTACTTGAAGTAGACTGGGCTTGGCTCAATTTCTGGGAGGGGGGGGGGATCACAAAATTTTACTTATAGTTAAAAATATCTTATTTAAATACCCCAGGTTTTTTTTTCTTTTTCGTGTTTTCTAACTGTGTTTTATTTATATATATGAAAAAATTTTAAAATAAAATATCGTTTGACTGAGTGAAGTAATTTTATTAAAATCAGAAACATATTGATTTTTTTGCCAAAATAATTTTCCCAATCAGTCTTGTTTTATCGCCTGCTATAGATCATAGTATAATAACAACCTTTTTTCTTTCTGGAGGAGGGGGGAGGATTGGATTTTCAAAGAGGGAATGAAAAGTAGAAAGTGCCACGGGCACAAAAATTTGGGACTCGGACCCTGAAAGTAGAAGCGAAATTTAGCACAAATTAAACTATATTTAGCATACATATGAATTATTTAGTAAGAAAACACCTAAACTTAGGATCTGTAATCCGACAGATATGTGCAGGCTTCTTAGTATACAAGCGTTAGAAAACTTAAAAACATAAATACGATACATATAAAAAAACATATTTAAATAATTTAAGACTTAACAAACCTTTAACTAACTTACCTTGGTAATTCAACTGGCAATTCAAAAAGCATGCTGTTAAACTTGATTTTCAATATCTGTATTGAAGTGATGGAAATCAAACAGTCGGGAGCATTTGCTATTCCTTTCCTATGACAATACTCTGTAGAAAAAATATATATATTGGCAACAAGTAGGTAGGTACAGTCGGTAACAAAAATGTCCGAACACTAGCAAAAATTCCTATGTCAAACAAGCGCACTTCATACGGTTTTGTTAAATAAATCCTTGTCGAATCTTGTTCTTAGTCAGTGTAAGAACATGATTCGACAAGGATTTATTTAACAAAACCGTACGAAGTGTAATTTTTTTTATATAGGAATTTTTGCTAGTGTTCGGACACTTTTGTTACCGACTGTAGGTAGGTAAGTAGGGGAGAACATGAGATATATGCTATGCCACTAGTGCAGCGTCATCTCGAAAAATCCATTAGATTGAAATTAGAGATCTGGAAAAACACTCTTAGAGAAAGAGAGGAGACTCATGGTCCCATTACGAGAACTGAGAGCAGTGGAAACAATATCACCGTAAGAGGAACCATCCGGGAGATTAAGAGCGGAGAGAAGCCGGCGCCGAGGATTCCGATAGAACGGACAATACAGCAGAATGTGTTCAGGAGTATCTTGATCCCAGCAGTGGCGACCAAGAGGAGAGAAGGAGAGGTTCATACAAAAAAGCCGCTGGTGGGTTATGATGGTTTTAGATCGCCAACGGGCCAGAAGTACATCTGGCCCACCTGGAAAAGGGTCTATCCGGAGAGTGATACTCAAAAGGAGAGGCATAACCACTCTGCAACCAACTGTATTCACATTCAATGAGCCAAGATTTCTTTAAGTTAGAGCGGAGATCTTCAGGAGAGATCCCAAGGATGGAGTGGAAGGTGTAAGGACCCTTCTTGGCTAAGCTGTCCGCCCTTTCGTTAGGGTAGATACTCTTGTACCCGGGACACCAAGCAAATATCACGTGGTGCCCACGCTGATTGCAGGCATGGATAGCAGAAAGAAGGTGGAGTATAACTTTGGGAGAATGAAAAGATCAGGAGTTCAGAGCAAGCAGGGCAGAGAGGCTTTCCGACAGGATTATGATCTGGGAGTGAGAAGTAGGAGCCTCGGAGATGGCAAGAACAAGAGCCAGGGTTTCGGCAGTGAAAACAGAGTTCTGATGGGATACCAAAGAAGCCAGAGAAAAGGTGGAGTTTGCATCCACCACCGCAATAGCCGTTTTGTGATCGTCTTTCGAGGCATCAGTGGCTAAGAGAGTGCACAGGGGAATGGTGGAGCGCCAGTTGTTCCAGGCTTTCGCAATGAGATCGTAAGGAATGGAAGGATCTTGGAAAGGGAATTCGTCAACAACCATCTTAAACTGAAGGCAGTTAGGGGGCGGGGGCCAGACGAAACGGAGGACCTGCAGAAGAGAGCAATTTAAAGAGCAGCAGATTTCTTGAAGCGGAATTCCCCACTTCCAGTACGCAGAAGGGCAATTTACCTGGGACCTGATTAAGTCACAAAGGCGAAGGCCTGGAGGGGAGGCAAGAAGACGAAGGAGAAACTGCTTAGTGAGGAGGGACAGCCGAAGAGTCATGCTAACGACACCAGCCTCACGGCGGAGAACAGGGATAGGCGTCCAGCGGGGAAAGCCAGTAGCAACCCTAATCGCAGCGTTATAGCAAATCACAAGAGTATTGAGAGAAGAGGGAGGGGCGTCATAAAAAGGGGGAGCACCATATTCTAGACCACTACGAATAAGGGAATTAATGATTTTCAAAGCGTGATCGCTATTTAACCCCCGAGAACGATTAGCAACCGCTTTGATGTAGTTAATTTTCCGGAAAGTTATTACTTTCAAAGTGGAGAAATGGTGGGCAAAAGAAAGAGAGCGGGAGAACCAGATGCCGAGGATTTTGACATGGGAGCTCCATGGGATATTGAAACCCATAAGGATGATAGAAGGGCCGGGATCTCTGGAACGGGAGAAATTAATAGCAGAGCATTTATCAGGGCTGATTAAGAGTTTATTTGCCGAGCACCAGGTATTGATGCGGCACAACGTGTTGTGAAGTTTTTGACGAGCACGGTCTTCAGCCGGGCCAATAGCATAAACCAAAATATCGTCAGCATAGACAATAATATTTACACCCTCCTCAAGAGTTTCGACAACATCCAGCATATACATGATAAACAAGAATGGGGAAATGACACTGCCCTGGGGAACACCCTGATTGCAGGGACCGACCTGAGAAAGAGCAGCCTTCCAGCGTATCTGGATAACACGATATTTAGCAAAGGAAGCAATCCAATGGCCCATTTTATCACGGATACGTGAGAGGCGAGTTTGTAAATTAAAATGTCGGGCTGAACGGAGTCATAAGCTGCCTTGATATCTAGGCAGACAGCAGCAACGAAGTGGCGGTTAGCACGGGCAGTAGAGACATCCTGGAAAAAGGTGCTGAGGGCAACAGTGCAGTCCCGGGAAGGAATAAAACCGTAGTGATCTCTATGAAAGAGGTTCCGATGGCCAGCCCAAGCTAAGAGTCTGCGAAGGATCATCCGTTCGAGAACTTTGCACCCCACCAATGTGAGAGCAATGGGGCGGTAGGACGCAAGATCAGAAGAGGTTTTACCAGGTTTCCGGATGGGAAGAATAGTAGCCAATTTCCAAGAAGGAGGAAGGACACCCGTGTTAAATGAGTTATTAAATGTACTCCTCAGGGAAACCAAGTGCTGGTGAGAGAGCTTACTTAACAGGTGGAGAGAGATGCCGTCTGCACCAGAGGTTATTGGGCGAGAATGCTTAAGAGCATGGATGAGTTCCTCCATGCTGAAAGGATCATCGAGATTAGGATCACCATGACTAAGATCGTACGGAATGGGAGGTTCTGTGCAATCTTTCGAGAAGTGTTGGAGAAAAGCCTGGGCTTGGAGAGAGGCAGAAGTGAGGGGGAAAGGATTGAGGATGATATTGTCTTCCACAAGGAGCTCACGATTGGCCAGACGTTTTAGAATTTGGAAGAATTTACCATTGGAGCTATTTTCCCGACAAAGATTGTCCCAGAAGCATCGTGAAGAGTACTTGATGTAACGCCGGAGCTTAGCAGCGTAATGCTTATATCGGAGCCATTCATCTCTGGAGCAAAGGGAGCGAGCAAGGCGGAGGTGTTTTCGCTTCCGAGCAAGCAGATGGCAGCAAGTGCTGTCCCACCAAGGACGAGTTGAGTTATGCGACTTAGGGATGGTAGAAACAGTGTCCGAAAGAGCTTGCATACAAGAACTCTCAAAGTCTTCATAGTAGAGATTCGGAAGATTGTCAAGACGGTTAAGGGCAGCGCTAGCTTTAGACGAATTGTAGCACTTTTTAGTACTAGCAAAGGGAGGAGAATTATAGTGCCTGAATAAAAGGATTGGATGATGATCAGAGTCATAAGGATCAGGATGGACATAAAACATGAATTTGTCATAAAGCGGAGGGGACACCATAGTAAGATCCAAAAGGGAGGGGGAGCAGCCAGGGCTAGAACGAGTAGGAGATGTTAAATTAAGAACACATAAGTCTTGTGAGGCGACCCAGTTTAGTAATTGGCGAGTTCTAGCAGGAATGGGGGGAGACCGGACACAGGCATTAATGTTGAAATCTCCAAGAATAAGGAGGGGGGAAACAGTGGTAGAAACAATCTTAGAGAACCACTCCTCAGGGAGGGCACCGGAGGGGGAGTAAATGTTAATAATTATAGACCAAGAATGATAAAAAAAGACCTTAGTGCCGAGGGCTTCAAAATCCTGAAGAGGGCAAGTAGGGTGAGTAAAACTTGTGGACGGAAGAGAAGAATGGACCGCAGTCAACAGACCACCGCCCCGAGCAGATAACCTATCAGCTCTGTAACAAATCATACTAGGGAGGGAGACAATATCAGTGGGGGAAAGAAAAGTCTCTTGAAGACACAAAATACGGGCGTGAAGGGAGGGGGAATTTAGGAGCCAATGGCCGTTGGCACGGGAACTTCTACAATTCCTCTGGAGCAAAAATAACTCAGAAGACATGACAAGAAATAAAAATAACAGCAGAAAACAAACAGGACTTACCCCCAAAAACAGCCAGAGATCAGAAAACATGAGAGCGGCGGCACAGGAGCTAGACAACATGCGGTAGTTCAGGAGGAGGGCGGGGGGCAGGAGGCTCCAGAGCAACTGGTGATGACGTGTCCATACTAAGAGAATCAGATTTGGTGGAGGTGGGGTCTGTGCGTGTTTTTTTGAGCCGTTGTGCGACGGCATCTGAAAGACCAGAAGGTAACTTTGAAGATCGTTTGATTTGTAAGTCTTGAATGATACCCATAAGCAGCTGTATGGTGGTCTCGACAAAACTTTGGAGAGTTTTTTGTAGTTCAGTAACCATCGTTTGCATGAGGGAAGTAAAGTGGGTAGAGAGGCTCTGCATGGCCTCTTCCAGCTCAGTTTTGGTAACCACAGATGGGGAGTAAAAGCTAGCAGCAGTGGCATATGATTTCGTTGAGGTGGTTTCATTTTCTGCAAAACGTCGTCTCGCATCAGCAATCGTGAGATGGTGGGTGGCACGGTACTTTTGGATACGGATCTCACGTTGATAGACAGGACAGTTTTTGTCATTAGCAGCGTGATTGTCTTTGCAGTTAATGCATTTAGGTGTGGGACAAGTGCAGGGTTCGGTGTGCGATTCCGCAGTCTGGATGCATATCTTATTGTTACGGCACGATCTAAGGGTGTGATTAAACCTGTGGCAATTAGTACATGGGCGTGGTTTATCATAAAATAACGAGATCCGATAAATTTGGTACCACAGTTTTACATTTACTGGTAAGGTCGTACCTAATATTGTTACCAGTACCGTCAGAGTAGTTTGATCCGTGCCCTGAGCTTTGCGAATAAATCTTCTCACCTCCAATATGTGTGGGCCTTGGGAACTCAGCTCTTCTGCTATGTCAGCACAAGTTACAGAAATGTCAATGTTGTGACGCAGAAAGCGTGTAGAGATAGTTTCCCTTTGGATGAAAGTGTCAACTGGGATGCCAAGCAATGACTCTATACTTAATAATTGCTGGGCTACTTGAACATGTTTGGTAGTAATAAAAAGTTTATTATGCCGGGTGAGCATTAAACTTTCTATCTCATTACAATTGGTGACAGTTTTTGCTAGTTCTTCTTTCAACGTTTTTGGGTGGGTTTGCGGTAAAGAGCCGTTTTTGGCCGAGATTATGAAAGAAATAATGTCATAGCCATCACTGACAGCAATATCTAAAGACTCGGATAGCTTATGTTCGTTAGTATAAAAATGCGGCGAGCAAGGCGAACCAACCGGTAACCGCCCTCCTGCCATAGACAAAATAAGAGTAAACTGTACGTTTGACAGAAATAAACAAACTATAAAATAGCAGAACTGGGAGAAAAAAAAACCCTACCAGGGAAAAAGAAAAACAACTAAAACTTACCGAATAACTTAATTCGGTGAAGAAACCAGCAAAAAAGCAGCAACGAATATAGAATAAAGATTACCCGAACGCATGCAAAAGCATACGCGGATACGCCTCACCAAAACAGTAGAGCAGGAGAAGTTGAGAGGGAGATAGCTGCTTCCATCAACCACCTACCTACCAAAATCCTCCGTTGGCAACAACAAAAATTCTTTGAATTAAAATAGGAAAACAATAGCTCTTCTATATCAATCGCTATTTGTACGAATGTGTAAATAAAATCTCTCAATCGATAAAAATACAATTATATTTTTCTTTACAAATATGGAGTGTTTTTTTATGACGTCACAGAAAAGCTAACATTTTACATTTAAAAAGATTTGACCATAAAAATACAGTTTTATGGCACATTTGAGCTATTTTGGTAGATTAAGGGTTACATGCAAACGGAACGCTTGCAATTTCGATGATGTAAATTTTGCAAGTTTTTTGCAAATACAGTCGGCAGCAAAAGTAACAGAGGCACTAGCGAAAATTCCTATGTAAAAAAGTACACTTACTGCAGATTTGTTAAATAAATCCTTGCCGAATCCTGTTCTTAGTCAGTCTAAGCACATGATTCGACAATGATTTATTTAACAAAACAGTGTTAAGTGTGCTTTTTTCACATAGGAATTTTTGCTAGTGCTCGGATACTTTTGCTGCCGATTGCAGTCATACATTTGGAACGCCTGCAAACGGCTTTGCAACTGGAAGTGTTTCATTTGTATGTACCCCTAACGGCTTTTGCCCGTAAAAAAAAAAAATCCAGAGTTTCACAATTATACTTTCATAACATCAATTTACGGACTACGACCGTTTAGCTAGCAAAATGGTCATTTCCCGTAAAATTATATGGTCAGTTCCAAAATTGTACTTTAAAACATTAATTTACGGATTATGACCGTTTAGGTACCAAAATGGTCATTTCCCCTAAAATTATACGGTCAAATACCGTGATTTTACATTTTTTTTTACAGTGTATTTCTATGCAACTTATTATAGATAATTTAAAGAAACAGTATAATATTGTACTATAGTTACAACGCATTTCAAAAATTAATTTGTACAGAGATAAGAGGACCTTCATTGCGACATTTTCTTTTTGCCCCATTTTAATTGAGGCATCTAAAGTCAATAAGAACTAGTTGTATTTATATACAGTCGGTAACAAAAGTGTCCGAACACTAGCAAAAATTCCTATGTAAAAAAAGTACACTTGATAAGGTTTTGGTAAATAAATCCTTGTCGAATCATGTTCTTAGTCAGTCTAAGAACAGGGTTCAACAAGGATTTATTTAACAAAACATTATGAAGTGTGCTTTTTTTACATAGGAATTTTTGCTAGTGTTCGGACACTTTTGTTACCGACTGTATATATATATATATATATAAACAACTTTTATAAAAATTTAAGGAGGAGATTCATCCACTCGTTAATTAAATTTGCTATTACTTAAGTTTAATTTAAAGCCCAACTTAGTGTCAGTATGTGTACATGTTGAAACAAACTCACCAAAATATCTTTAAACTTTATTAAATTCTGGACCGGGATAAACCAAATCAGAAGAACACACTCATTTAAAAATGTGATGTTTTCTCTCTCCTGTTCTCCGAAAGCACACACTAAAATTTACAGATGTTTATATAAATAATTTTGATGAAGATGTGCTTCACATCGTTCATCATAGAACATCTTAAATGAAAATATTGGCATACAAAAAAACTGTAAAACTTTCCAACATCCATCACCTTGCTCAAGGTACTTTTTCAAGCTTATTCTGAAACCAACGAGCTAAATGAGTTCCAAATGCAAATCTTACTCCAATTATCCAAATTCTCCGTGAACAATTTATGCTTATAACCTCAGTAAGGTTACAAACGTCAGATTCCTCACTAATTTACAGAGAATGACCCTTATCAATGTTTTGCTGAGGAGTTCATAACTAATACTTGTATAGTGTAACCACATTTTCTAAGACTAGGAGCGAGGACGAGTCCAAAGACTTGGAGGGTGCCAAATTGGAAAAAAGGTTGGGGTTTTAAAGCATACGGTCATTCAGCGTTCTCGTATTGCTTATTTTTTAACAATCAGATAACTAACACCTCTATTTTAACACTTGACTCGTTGAGTCAGCAAATGCGCAGAGGTTTCCATGGACTCAATAAATGTGGTTAAAGAATGTTCATTCTTCTTAGAAACTGCGATTTAAATACATCAAGACAGTCTGCATGATAATTAGTTTTCATTTCAAGATTTTTATAATAAAACCATGCTAATTTTTGTTTTTAATATTATTTACAGATTATCGTGATTCGATAAAATAGAAGAAATGTTCATGACTTAATTGTTTAATTATTTTAAAGATTTCTTTAAATTTTTTCTGAAATTAAAATTATTTTTAAATGTCACACATTGTCATTGAAATAAAATATCTGATTTGGACACCACACAACTTCCTTATACAACCATAGGAATATACATATTGTTATGAAAATATTGACATTTTTGTGTGAGGTAAACTTAAGTAAATAGGCATGCTCGATTCCACGAACATTCCTTAGGACAAAAACAAAATAAGAAAAATAAAAACGTCTACTCCAACCAAACAAGTCACGATAATATATACAAAAATAGTTTTTTCATGAGTTGTACTCCACGGCTTGTTACAGAATCTCTCATTGGCAAATGCACAGCTTAGAGTTCAATGAAACTCATTCAAGTATAGATGGCCCCGTTTTGTTCTCTTTGGCGAAAATTCGTGGCGAAAAACAACAAATTTCACCAAAATAATTAAGTTAAACAATTTAGTTAAAGTTGAGAAAGTGTTTCCGGCTGTCCTGAAACAAATTTTCCCGCAAAATTTTATCTCCAATCTCGCCAATCCGCCAAGTTAGTAGCCAGAGTATAATTTCGATCTTGATATCCAATATGGCGAGTTGGCGACAAAATTTGGCAAAAATTTGTAGTTCAGATGTTTGGAAGCTCTAACTTCAATAAGAACAGAGTTCTGGAGTTTTCCGGGAAAATTCATTGGTTTAGAGCACAGAAATAAATTCTTCGAAAGTTCTATAAATGACTCACAAGAACTATACACACACACACACACACACACATATATATATATATATATATATATATAAAGAGTGATTATTGATGATTATAGACCAGAACTTGCCTACATCTTTATGTGCTACTTCCTATACCTAGTAAAATTGGAAACAGATGAAACTTTTTTTTCATTTCCACGAAGGTGGGAATTGAATTAACCTCAAATTAGGCATTCAAATGTGGCGAAAAGGGGTAGTACGGGATTCACAAAATTTTGAAACCCTAATCTCAATAGGAGTCTAGATTTGGAAATTTTATAATGATGCATTGCTTTCTCACGCAGAACTAAATTGAAAATTCCATAAACCACTCACAATACTCCTAATGAATTCAAATTCGGGGGGGGAGGGACTTCGAAATATTCGGTTATTCCTAATTTAGCGAAATTTGTGCTTTGCAATGTATTTAACAATGTTTATTTGATTTCTGTAGTAAAAATACCATATCATTGGATATTTTCATGAAAATAATTAATTACAGAGTTAGTTTTTAAGCACAAAAAAAAAATTCAATTGTTTACTGAATATTAATTAATTAAAATGCATTCGTCGACTAGAACCCGCTTTTTTCTTTAAGAATTACATTTTTCACACCAAAATGACGACAACATTTTTTTTTTTAAGAATATCATTGCAGGCTCTATCTACGGGCTGAATATTCATCAAATGAAGTGCATTCGTCGACTAGATCCTGCATATGTCTTTATTAGTAATTACATTCTGCAAACAACAATGTCGACAACTTTCATAACAATAACATTGCGGGCTCTATCTATGATCTGAATATTTATTAAATAAAGTGCATTCATCGGTAAGAACCTTCTTATGTCAATATCATTACTGTCTCTATCATTAGCATGTTGTGAAATCTCTACGATGGGTAGGTCTTATATAATGGATAAAATCTTTGTATTTTTGGTGACTAGGAATATAATTTTCGTAAATACCTTCAAAATGGTAAGCCATAGAATGTCCAAAAAGGGAAGTGCACAACTAGATGTTACAACAAAACTATATATTAGTTTGCAACGTTCCACTTCCAACTGTTTTTGAGTTATGTGAGATACACACACACATACTTACCTACAGACGTCACGAAAATTCATGTGAAGTCGTATATATCTTTGAAACGGGGGAGATCGTATTAAAACCAAAGTTGCAGGTATACAACTAGACATCATGACAAAGACACATATAAATTTGCAACATTCTACGATCTTTCGTTTTTGATCTATGCGAAATACATAATCCATTTCTCAAATCGGGATTCCTATACTTTCTTTTACTCTATATAAGGAAGTAAAAGGGAAGTTTCCTATATCATACTTGATACATTTTTCAATATATTATACATAAGTTTTTAAATTTAAGAAAACAATGTTATCCCTTCATTTAATCTGAATCGCAAACTTATCAAAATATTTACAGTTACTAAGTATTATAACATTAAAATATAAAAGGTTTGTTTTTATTTTGCTTTTATAGTCTTTCAATTATTCAAATTTAACGACAAATTTAAGTGTGAGAAAAATGTATTTGAAAAGAAATTAGGAGAATTTAGGAAATACTTTATAGTTTAAGCTGTTTATATTTCTGAAAGGTGATTGCTAATTTAGGCGTTTAAAAAAAGAAAGAACGTTTTGGAATGTCAACAAGATAGTAGATGTACATGAAAGTACCTGAAAGGCTATTACCAATTTAGGCGCCTAAAAAAAGAAAAAACGTTTAGGAATGTGAACAAGAAAGTACATGTACATGAAAGTACATTAAAGGCTATTACCAATTTAGGTGTCTAAAAATATAAAGTACGTTTAGGAATGTGATCAAGAAAGTAAATGTATCAGAAAGGTAAGAATGTGTATAACCTCGCCGTTAAAGTATGTCTGAGTTCACAAATTCTGTATCTTCGAGCAGACTGAATGATTGATGATCCACGATTCCTCGTGAGAATGAATTGTTTGTTATTTGATGATTTAAACAATGGTGATAATGGCGAACTTATTGTCGTAAAAATACAAAATATGGAACTCTCGTGAGACTGTTAAGTGGAAACGTACGATGGTAGACGTAAGTTACTTATAATTTTTATCCCACTTACTTCACAAATATGCATTTTCCCTCAAATTCCTTTATGTCTGTTGAAAGTTTATGAGATAATCAATTTAAACCATCTATAGTTTTAAAAACTTACCTTCAAGACGTTACGGATAAAGAAGGACGTCCATACGTACGTTTTCATTTAATATTTAATACATTTGTTAAAAAGTGATCTTCTATATGAAGCTTCATATTATTATTTTTTCTATCATTTCGTTTTATTTCGAAATATTATAATAATAAAAAATAAAACACGCATTATAAACCCTTTCTAAAAAGTTTCGCAAGCATATTAAACAAACATACCTCTTAAACGGCAAAAACATACGATATAATATTAATCCTTTTTTTAAATATTTTCGAGAATATGATAAAACTGTTATCTTTAACTGTAAAGTAAACAGGAATTGGGTAAAAAATATAAAGTTTATATAAGCGTTACATTTTCAGTGTAAAAGCAATCTTCGTGTTGAACCATATGCATAAAAGGACTTCTCATGAATATTAATCCATTTTCTGTTTATAAATTTAAAGAGAAAAAAGGAAATTATCATTAAATATTAAATGTAAAAAATATGCAGACATTGGTACATAAATTATTTATTAAACATGTAATATAAAGAACATTTTTTATGATATAAATTAAATGAAGATGTTTAAATTTTAATCACCTTTTTATAGTTTAAGAAAAATGAACTTTCCCTTGTAAAATAAACATAACCCTAACAGCACAAAATGTTCTAGAAACATAACAACCATATAACATTGAAACATAATAAACATTTCCGAAACGTTTAAAAACATTCAGATTACTTTGCGATTAGTTTCAAAAACGCAGAATTGTCCGCGATCATAACAAAAAAATCAGATACGTAACAGAAACGTTACAACCACTTAACAGATAGAAAAACAAAAAGGGCGAATGTTTCAGAAAGGTATCAGAGAGCAGTTGAGATCTTGCAAACCTGTTACGTTTTTGAAAGATTGTACGCTTTCTGCAGCATAACTGAAACATTCTGTGCTGTATGGGAAATGACTGATTTAGAGAATATTGACACTAATCCATTGCTTAAAACAAAACATCTTTTCTTATTTTCACGATTTCGTATTTAGATTATCGCAGGAACATTCTCAGAAGAAAAAAAAATATTATTAAATCCAGTCTCATACAACATATCTATTTATATTAAAAATACCGAGATTGCAATTTCGTTATAATAAGACATAATGCATTTCATCATACATATAACAGAAATAATATATATTTAATACTTGGGCTTTAAGACACCTGCGGTACTTTAGGCAAAATATTTCTGAAATAAGTTACAGAAGAAAAAAAAAAAGAGCATGGATATTTTTATTTAATCTACTTTTTTTTTCTTATAAATAAAACATTCATGCAACTTTCTGAATACGTTTTTTCCAAAGATTTTTCAAAATATGCGTAAAAGATTAATTGAATATAATTAAGTTTGCTCTTAAATAAAAAAAGCGTATTTTTCCACTGCTGTTTTTTTCCCACAAACGCGTAAAATTTGAATATATATATATATATATATATATATATATTGTATAAGACGCGGAAGTCAAAAATGGTTGATTTTAATGAGGAAATCTCATGGTGTGCCTCTTTAGACATAATGAAAAGTATGTCTTAATTATTTTTATATTAATTCCTTGAAGTCTTTAATATATGTTTAAAAATGTTTCTTCAACTATCATTTTTCTCTCAAAATTTCGATACGGGATTGGCGAAATCTAAGACAGTTTGCGTTTTTTGGATTAGTCGTTGCGGGATTTAATGTGTTTTAATCCAAAATTCGAGTAAAAGTGGATTAATATGACTTCGAGAGTCGACTTCTCCCCATATAAAAAATTTCTTCCTTCAATGTTACATCTTTAACATAGACACCTAATTCTTAATACATAATTCATAGACACATAATTCTTAAGCATCACACCACCATTTATGTAAGTTCTGTATTTTATTAAATTAGATTTTTTTCCCTTAAGAACATATTAAAATAATAATCAAGCTTCAGTGAGAATTTTTATATCTAGAACTGTTGTTGTTGTTGTTGTTGTCGTGTGCCACTCGGAAATTCCGAGCCCCGGTAGTGAAACTACCGGACTTAAGGCAAGAGGGTTGCGTCTTCCGTTATTAGGAACGCCTCATAGGGAAGAAGTACGACTTCTAGTTCCATAAGCTGGTGAAAGATGGCAGCACCAGCCAAACTCGAATTTTGATCCGGATCAGAGCGAGTTTTGACCCATGTTCCGGTACCCCCAGAGGTATAATTTTTGATGGGAACTTGGAGGACTTTGCGACCACGACGGAATTTAACGTGCACCAGTCGCCATTAGCGTACACGACGGTCTTCGGCCGGCTCGAGGACCGAACCCGCAATCTTTCGATCACGAACTCGCTGCTCTTACCAACCAGGCTACCGCGGCCTATATCTAGAACTAATAATAAATTATAAAAGTCACTCATAACATTATGATTTTCACGAAAAAGAAATGTGTTAAAGAAACAGTTGTTTAAAATTACTAAATAAAGAACAATATATATATATATATATATATATATTGAAAACCTTTTCAAACATTGCAGAGATGAAATCAAGTATCACATAAAGAACTAGAAAAAAAAAAAGACTTGAATAAAGATTACTAAAAAATTTAGCATCCTGATATTAAAACATATAACATCATTACTTTTTCAAGGGCATAAAACGAATGTCGCAGGCAAATTATGTGATATTTTTGTGTATATATATATATATATATATATATACTAGCTGACCCGACAAACGTTGTTTTGTCATATAAATTATTTCTAGAGAATATTTTGCTAGAAAAAAATAACTAACTTATTGTAAGTGTGTTAGGATGTGGTATGGAATCGGCGCTTGCGCCGCACCACCAACCGACCCAGGCTCTCTTTGTAGCCCATGCGGTCCAAAAGTAATAATGGCCCCGAAGGAGAAGTCCAGTCGCCACGACAGCGAGCACCCGTCATACAGCAGCAAGCACCGGCCCAGATATGGACCATGAGAACAACCAAGACAGCGCATGGAACCCTCGGACCAACACAGGTTAGTCAACAGCGGACCCGTCTGCCTCGGGTCCCCCCGTTCCACGGTTTGACGACCAGAAGGGCCAGTTTGCCTTCTGAGGACGATCTACCTTCCACAAAGCCTTGCTCCCTACGGCAGCTCCATGCACCAGTCAACCTCGTTAACTGGGCAGAACACGCACGTTTCTCCTTTGCACAAGCCGGCCTCCACTACTGCACAACGGGCCCCACTCAGGACACACAACATGTCCCCGTCTAACGGGACAAATGCTTCACCACAGTAGCACCAAGTGCGAAGTGCCAGGAGACACAAGCTGTAAACATGCACCACTAGTCTGACAAGCAGACTGAGTCCCACCAAACTAGACGCCACAACACATGTTCATGCACCACAAGCTCACATTCCGTGAGCAGATTTCACCAAAAGATACTTGGAAGGATTTGGCTCTGTATAATACAGCTAGGGAGTAGACCTCAAGGGGGTAAGGAAAAAACCCTAAAGCCAAGCGGCGTCCTTTAGCAATGCATCTATAACCATTATAA
This sequence comes from Salticus scenicus, assembly GCA_963930645.1. NCBI lineage: Eukaryota > Metazoa > Arthropoda > Arachnida > Araneae > Salticidae > Salticus > Salticus scenicus. The sequence continues at coordinate 101,766,270 of OZ005654.1, read as the reverse complement.
TGGGACGCTTCTATGCTTAGGATCGCACAAATTTAAAGTTGACGGAGGTTATACCTTCGATACAACCAATTGAGAGCAAGCTCTCTCAGCCCACTGTAGATGCCTTAAAATAAGGAATGCGTTCGAATCCAACACTTCAGGCAGTTGGGTCGGGAACTGAAGTTCCCTGCCTATGTGAAGTCCTCCTTAGAGGGTGAGGAGATTGCTCAGGTTCTTCGACCATTCGGACCCCACCACCGTTAGGGTCTGTTACCCAGTACAGCATATCCGACATGATTATCGCGATACCTTGACGGCTGTAATGATCCAGGCACAGTTCCCTACGCGTTCGAGACTGAAAGTCCGAGGGGAAATACTTCTCCCTCACTGACTTCCAGCGGGCGCACTCATATAGCACATGTCTAATTGAGCTTGCGCTTGCCCCGCAAAAACATGCGGGGTTCTTCTTGAAGAAGCGGTGCTGGTGAGGTCCAAATGAGCCATGTCCCGTCAGGACCTGATTGACAAAGAAGTCGCCCTGAATTCGTTTCGTTCCGACCTTCGAGAAGACTTCATGCGTGGATCGTCCCACAGAGGATCTATGCCACAGCACTTGCCATGTTGCTAATGTTCTGCTTTTGACTAGCTTACGGACTTGAGGTTTGCTAAGCTTCACCTCTACATCCACACTGTCTCTCCAGACAGCGGTCTTGGCAGAAGCATCAGCCATCTCATTGTAGAGATGACCTACATGTGCTTTGATCCAGTGCATGAAGACCTTGACCTCAGTTTGCCTTATCAAGTCCTTGATCTCAGCCACTAACTTGTGTTTAGGTACAAGTCCGTGAAGCGCTTGAAGCGCTGATCTGGAGTCCGAGTAGACATCCATCTCGCTGATGCCCATTTTCACAGCCTCCGCTATCGCCTCCTTGATCGCTAGGACCTCGGCTGCGAACACGGTGCTGTGATCTGTGAGCCGGAACTGGCCTTCTGCTATGACTTGACCTCCAGTCAGCCCGAGGAACGCGCAGCCCACTCTGCCGTCCTCGGATTTTGAGCCGTCTGTATAGAAACTATACGGCGTCTCTGCCTTTAAATCCCATGTCCAATGGAGCCTCCAGAGGTCATGTCGTCTCAGAGTATATGTCCAATTCTCTACCGTTTCCGGATCGAGATTGGTACCTTCTACGCTTCTTCCCCACTTCGATAGGCCCACGTACGCCTTCTCTGACTCAGCACTCAAGTACAGGGGAGGGATCCCTGACAAGACGTTCAACGCGTCCGTTGAAACAGTGCTATAGGCTTTTGTTACGCACAGCAGAAGATTCCGCTGTAGTTTTTGTAGCCTATTTTGGAGCTTTACGAGGTTTCTGTACCATATGGGAGCAGCATAAAGAATGATCTTCTCGGCTACAGCCAAGTAGACTCTTTTCCTAATGCGTGGCTTCAGACCCCAGGTGGCGCCAACAAGGCGACAAAGCTTGTACTGGATCTTTGTTGCTTTTTCCTGAATGAGGTCCAGGTGAGGCAACCATGTGAGATCCGCATCGAAAGTCACGCCAAGGTACTTTATTGTACGTTTATATGCGACCCTGTGACCATTCATCTGAATTATCCAAGAGGGCGCACGCACTGTTTTCCCTTTAGCTAAGACTACCGTGTACAAGCATTTATCGTAGCTGAATTCCAAACTGCATTCCGTAGCCCAGCTGTGTATAACACTCAAAACTGGATTTACTACTTCCCGCAGTCGGTAGACAACTGTGCTGCGTGCCAAGATGAAAATATCATCAGCAAAGGCTTGGACTGTCCAAGTCTCATTCGGCACCAGCCTGACCAGGAGGTCGTTTATCAGCACCAACCAGAGTATCGGCCCAAGACATGATCCCTGAGGTACACCTACGTTGTAGCTGTGTTCCCCTTCCTTGGTAATCACTGACCTGTCCCATAGGAAAGAGTCAATGAGTCCCAGGCGGTCCGACGGGACATCATGCTTTTTCAGAAGCCTGAGGATGTCCGCACGCCGTACACTATTGAAAGCGTTCTTTATGTCAAGGGTGAGCAAACATGAGTGCATGCTTTTCCCCTTTGACTCGGCTATGAATTCGACAACATTGTGGAGTGCATCGAGGGTTCCCATATTTCGACGGAAACCAAATTGCTTGTCATCGAGCACTCCGTTGGCTTCCAGATGTGTTATCAAACGATTTGCGCACATCTTGTCCAAAACCTTCCCGAGAGCTGGAAGGAGACAGATTGGGCGGTAGGAACCAGGGTGAGATAGATCCTTATCTTCCTTGGGGAAGTTGACCACCACCGCACGTTTCCATGTCCGCGGGAAGCAAGAAGTGCTGAGGCAGTTATTGTATAAGGAGAGTAGCCACTGTGGGTGGTACTCTAGAACCTTTCGAACGATATCCAGACTGAATCCATCGTGCCCTGGTGCCTTATTTGGCGGCAGTGATTCTACTGCAAATTCCAGTTCACCGATTTCAAACAGATCTGGTTCGTTGGCTCTCGAGATTTCGAACTGCATGACTTCGTCGACCTGTCTGAAGTGATATCTGGCCAAAGTTCCCTGAGTTTCATCCCAGGTAGAGGCAGCTTCTCCACTCGGGAGTTCCAACTTTGTTGGCGCATGCCTCCGCCAGCGGCCTTTTATAACACCACATACAAGACCTAGCCGATCTGAGCAAAGTTTTTCAGATATAAATCTTCGGAACGATGCTCTTTTGGCATGCAGTATCGACTTCTTATACTCTGCCCGTCTACGCCTTAGCAGCACTCCAAGCCTCTCCCTCTGAGTCGACTCCAGCGTACGCTGGTAGAGTCGTCTCAGCGCACGCAATCGTGATCTCTGGACTGTCAGTTTTACTGACCACCAACACGCATTCCTAGATTTCTTAGGTATACGTTTTTTGTTGCCATTACACAGCTCCGTCAAAGTTGACACTAAGTGTTCAATTCCTTGGTCGGGGAACGCGTGATCATAAGAGGCCAGATCTGCAGTCTGCAGATCGCGGAGAAAATCCTTCCAGACCAGGTCCTTCGGTCTCCAGCGACGGCTGGTGTCCCGAAGGATGCTTTCTTTCCGGTCTGCCCTGAAGGGTCCAAACTATGGCCTTATGATCACTCAGCATCTCCGAGTCAGAGACGATCCAGTCAGCGATGAGCTCTGCGCAGCCGCGGACTAACACGACGTCAATCCAGCTGGCTCCGATGCTCGCCTCAAATGTAGGCTCGCTGTCTGGATCATTGACAATTTCCAGGTCACAGTTCGTTGCAAAGGATATGAGTTCTCTGCCTCTGTGATTAGTTGGCCTTTTCCCCCAGAGAGTGGATTGCGCATTGAAGTCTCCCACTGGGACTACACGGTCACTGGGGTACTGCCTCATTAGCATCTCCAGTATCTCCAGGTTTGGCGCCATAGCATCGTTTGGTGCACAGTAGCATGTGGCTACCAGCACATACGAGCCAGAAAGTTTGATTCGCACAGCTTGAACGTCGCGACCACTAAAGACCGTGCAGAAGATTACTCTTTGGCTCACCCAGAGCGCCGATCGAAGATCGTTTGACTTTGGGCTAACCGCTGTGTAATCTCCTGGCAAGCCAATCATGAGACCGTCACGGACTAGCGGTTCGTTCAGAGAGACCAAGTCTACCAACTCACTTTGGACTGTGTGAGCGAGGTTGAATTGGGCTGCGTAACTGTGTCTACAGTTGAGATGCATGAATTTGAGTGTTTTACCCATTATTCAAGTCTCGCAGTTTTCCAACCTCTGTCTTGTAGACAGGACATTCCTTACTTGCCGCTTCGTGATTAACCGGTAGTTTCTCACCTGAACGGTCTCGATTGCTACGCATGCAGTTAGGACATTCGGGTTGCCCCGTGCAGTCCTTCCGCATGTGGCCTTTCTTTCCGCAGTGGCCACAGAGGGCCTCTCTGCGGCAGGTCTTCGCTGTGTGCCCGTAATTAAGACACCGGAAGCACATCAGCGGACGAACATTTCGCTTGAAATCAACACTTCGCCAGCCAATTGAGAGTCTCCTGGTCCCAGTCAACTTCGCTATCGTGTCCCTGTCCACAGCTACGATCGCATTGTTTCCCTCTCTACCGAGGAAAACCCTGACAACTCGTAGTCTGCCTGAACCCAAGGCAGCGTTTTGAGCTTTTAGTGCTTCTGTAATTTGTTCTGTGGTCATGGACTCTTCGATACCAAAGATGATAATCTCTGGATCGCGAGGACTGGGTTTGGAGATCTCATTTTCACATGCAAGGCCTGTATCGATCATCTTAGCCTCGAGTCTTTGGAGGTCTGCTGCGCTGTTTACAGAAATCAGCACGCCGTTTCCGGCTATCGAGCGCATTCCTCTGACAGCGATATCGGCTTTCATAGGATCGATCTTCCTTGCAATATCCGCCATTAGGGTCTTCGAAGTCATATTCGCTTTTGGGCGAACGAATAGTAAGAACTTTTCCTCGGCCGCTGAGCTACGTGCTCGCGCGCCGGGCTGAGCGTTTAAACCCTGGGAGGGGCCATTACTTCCCCGACTATCTCCAGTGTTACGCTCTCGTCCCTTCTTAGACCCTTTATGGTCCGCGAAGGACCCTGGCTTAATGTTTCGAACTGTGTCCGAAAATTTTAAGTCAGTTGGTACCACTCCTTCACGTGAACCCACCGAACTCGAAGGTACGTTCGAGGAAATTTCACCACTATTTTTACTTTTCTTTTTATTTGTACGTCTTTTGCGTACTTTGCGTACTCGCTTAGGAGTCGCTGAGGGAGGTACATTTGTACCTCCAGCAGGGGATCCCTCTATCCCCTTTACAGGAGTACCACCTTCCTCCTGTATTTTCCTCTTCGTTCCTTTCTTTTCGGTGATGTTTGTGGGTTCTGTGAAAGGAGCTTTCCCGCTCCGTAGTATCAGTCGATGCTGCCTGCTGAATGCATCGCGAACCCAATCGATGAAGTCGTGAAACTCCCCCAATTTGGGTCCTGACAGCTTTGACCTATCTACGGCTCTCGAGACTAAGGCACTTTTACGGTGCATCTCGGCAACGAGGGTCAAAGACGTGTCGACCATCTCTTCATGAGAGATATGGGCCAACTCCTCGCTGTAAATTTGGCAACCTATATCCGTCGTCTGTGCGGTGACAACGGTCGTCTCGAAGACCTTCGAGACAATTTCAGAACCGGCCAGGACAGGAGCTTCTGAATTCACAGAGGCTAGTTCGATTTCACTGTCCTCGCTCACAGCAGGAGGAGGGGAAGAGGGGTCTTTGGTCACTTCTATGACCTCGCCGTCTATATCCCTCCAGCTTTGCTGTGACACTTGAGAAGAGCTGTTGCTGTCTTGCGACATACTTTCAGCTCGTCTCCCACACCTTCTCCTTCTGCTCCTCGCCTTTACAACCCGAGTCTGTGCAGCGACAAGGGCCGCCTCGAGATACTCCGAGGCGTCATGAATGCTGGCGGGGTTGGGTGCCTCTTGGACCGCGGAGGCGGGGGCAGAGGCGCCCTCCCCGCTCACGACCGTCAGTGGAGGAGAGGGGTCTTTGGTCAGTTCTATGACCTCGCCGTCTGTGCTCTCCCGACTCTGTCGTGACACTTGGGACGAGCTGTCGCTATCATGGGATAGAACGACTGCTCGCCGCCTCCTTCTCCGGATAACTCTTCCACCAACCGTTAGATTGGGAGTTGGCCCGGTCTCTGAGGAGACCGGTCCGGGGCGGGCCACTGGGAGGCCCCCAACCGTGGAACATCCTGAGAAGGGTAGTTTTCGCCCTGAAAAGGACGGTTGTTTCAAGAAAGCTTGTCTAGAATTGTTCATATTCACAAGTGATCGCATTCGCTCGGAAAAGACAATGGCCTAAGTTTTCGTCCGAGCTAAATATTCACTATATAATAAACACTTCAGGACAAATAACAGTTGTACCGCCCCATGGGTACAGAGTAAAACACCCTGTACCGTCAAGCATTGCTTTCTTGATAAAACTGAGTCATGAGTGGTTGGAGGGCATGTTGAAAGAACTTCTCAGCACCTCCAACCTCTCTGCATGACTTAAGAGCGCACTGGATGTCACTTCTTTCCAGGCACTCTTGAACTTTTCCCTGAGAGTGACCGGCAGAGCACAACGAGAAACAGTATGTTTCTCTGGCTCCTTCCATCAACTCCTCAGGTGTACGAGCGCTCCAGACAACACTTCAACGTCTTGGCGCTCGCGAACTACTTTCCACAGAAAAGGGCTGGTTCCTTGAGAGATTACCGGGTGTGGCGCACTTCCTATCATTCGAATTGGAACGCACAGCTGAACCGCATCGAGATGATACTTTCCACAGCCGGCGTGCTACCGTACCCCAGTAGCACTGTAATCGCTCCTCCGCTGCCACACCTATACGCACATGCCAGGAGACCTATCAACTCCTGCAACATGGCTGGGTGAATCAACTCAGCAAGAGCTCTCATATTTTAGCAAGCTCCTCACATCAGAGTGGAAACGCACTTGAGAAGGGGACAAAAATTGTTCACCGCACCTGAAGGTGTTACTTCTCTTTCGCACTCCCACCCCTGCGTGGGTCACCCAGACGCAACACCAGAAAGAATTCTGCATCTGAAATGTTGCTGGATGAATTACTGGGCGAAAGGGCAACTTATGGAGACGGTTGTCCAGTAGGGCACGGCAACTCTCCTTCAGGAACCAGCCATGAAAATACACCAAGAGTGACAGGGGAGCCCACAGATAGAACATCTGGGTCCCTCCTCCCCCATCACCTACAAGGTAAAGTACACTTGACTACACTTTATGTCAGGTACTTATGAACTTCACACACAGTGAAAAAAAAAAAAAAAAAAAAAAAAACCAAGAGCAAGTCGGAGGTCCGCCGATAGAACATCTTTGCACCACCCAGGAGGCACGTGTGGTTTAAGGATACCACGGACGCGAGTGACGCTGCCCCCCTTAGGATGTGGTATATAAGTGGAAGATGTATGGAGCGCTGTGAACGGTGAAAGAATATAAAAATAACAAAACACCAATCATTTATTTTTTTAATTTATTAAAATTGATTCTTTAAAATTATATACATATCGCTACTTATAACAATATTACTAAAAAACAATATCATTCCCTTAATGCAACAGAGTGTACAATATTTTTTGTTATCCCATCTTTCGCCAATACAAACAAACTGGATGGTTTGCCCACTCGAGAGCCACGTATAATTGTCCGTGTGAAAAACATGATGTGCTCAAATCTAAGCCACAGACAGACATCGTTTGGCCCTGAGACTTATTGATAGTCATTGCAAATGCCAATCTAATTCGAAATTGAGGGCGTTTAAATTGAATTGGCACATCTGTGGGTACAATAGGAATTCGCAGTAGTAATATATTTTCACCTCGGAATTTGTTATTTAAAATGATGGCTTCGATAACATTTTTCATTAATTTTTTTATGACTAATCGCGTGCCGTTGCACAACCGTGGTGGGTTCAAATTACGAAGCAAAATAACAGGAGATCCAACCTTCAGTTGTAAAATATGCGGTGGCATGCCTGGTAAATCCAATGAGTTTAAAAACTTTGTTGGATAATTTACAGCTTCGGTGGCATCGCAAACTGTATCATCATACTTGTATGACACCAAGTCTCCTGGTAACAAATGTTGTATCTTGAGATTCAATTCGTTGACGTCCACATTTTTTGCTGCTAAAATTGTTGCTAAAATTGCCAGCCACTCATGATTTGTATATCGTCTGTGTACATCGGGAAATATCTGGTCAATAAGAGCATCTTGAGAATCAATGATTGTGCAGAAATCGGTCGGTAATTTTATGCATCCAGTTTCATCTGTAGTAACTTTTCCATCGCCGATATCTAACAATTGTTTTGAGAATGTTTCAGCGGATGGATCTTGAAGCTTTTGAACGCACAAATTTACTTTCAGTTGTACTTTTTCAACATTAAGCCACAATGACGATGATTTTAAGCTTGCGTTGATCTCATCAGCGTATGTTGAACACGGAATATCGGGAAATGCTTGTCTGAAATCACCTGTAAAGAGTAACAGAGTGCCGCCAAATAGTTTGTCGTTGTTTTTATATCTTTCAATGTCCTGTTCGACGCCTCAATCGAATGTTTGTGTTCCATAGTGCATTCATCCCAGATAAGAATTTTACACTATTTCAGCACTGTGGCCATGGACGATTGTTTTTTTATGTTGCACACTGCATCTGGGTTATTTTGAATATTTAGTGGCAGTTTAAATAATGAATGAGCTGTTCTGCATCCATCCAATAAAGTTGCCGCAATGCCAGATGATGCAACAGCCAATGTGATGCCATTATTTGATCGTATTTCGGTGAGAATTGGCGAAATAAGGAATGTTTTGCCAGTTCCACCTGGTACACCCCAAAAAAAAAGAATCCACCTTGTCCTGCCAAAACTGCGAGCATGATGCGGTCGTAAATGGTTCTTTGTTCTTCATTCATTAGTGGGACATTGCGAGCAACAATCGCTGCCATTTCTACAGTATTGTATTGTAGTTCACGATTCAATTCAGCGCTTATTAAATCAGATGCATTTCGATTTGTTGAATGCATACCGAAATGACTGAGTGGTAAGTTGGCAATGATAATGCAAAGATCTTCAATAGCAATCAATGCTTCATTGTACATAGCGTCACTGAATACTATTGTCAGATCGTTGCACCGTGAACGATGTTGATGCAATATATCATTAGTCATTGAATCTTTGTGATTATCCCATAATGTCTCTGCTCGGGCCGAGAAACATGTAGTCAACACTATAGCGAATAGTAGACGAATTTGTTTTGCTGTACAGTTCAGTCCTTCTTCAGCAAGCATACACTCCCACTGGTTGTCGTCTTCCAGCAAGCCGAGTGCAAGGCATGCATTTTTCTACGTTGGATACTGTTGTCCATTCACTTTACGTAAATCTTGAAATGACAAAGGGCCGATGACATTAACCAATAACAGTCGAAGATAAAAGCACTCAGTCTGCCTTGGATTGACCGTAAATACTCGTTCCAAGGTGTTTGATTTGAATAAACCGGGACATGCATCAATCGGCGTGCCTTGCTTGCGGGGCATCCATTTTTTTGTTGGAGCCCATGTGAAATAGCGTGGTACTTCTGAATAGAGTAATGTCCGTGGAAAAGCACCAAAAGCATCCGCACGATTACACAATTAAAAAAATTCGGTGAGTATAGTTTTTGGTGGATTTATAGCACGATCAATCTCTGTCTCGCTCGTGAAATATACGCGCTGGCCATTTTCAAGATGGACGGCTAAATGAAGAACTGCTGGATCCCGTTCATGAATTGGGAAACCAAAGATACGCCAAACAGCTTCATTGGAGCTCACGTACCGGCCAGTTTGGTAAAGTGTTATTTCATCGTTGTTATTCACCAGAGGAGCATTCACATTGGTATTTTCAACTCGAAATACAGCCATATCACTGCCTTTATTCACATACTTGCAAACGTATTTGATGCTCTTCACTGAACTGCAGAACTGAACATTAATATGAGCATTGAATGTTTTGCTGAGCAGAGGCGAATATGGGACCACCCATCGGTTATCAATGTCAATATCTATGTTGTTGACATAGATGACCGCCATAGATGATAAGATTGTCCGCCATTATCGGGAATTCTTCGACGATATATTGGATATCCGTCAACATTTGTGATCGTGAAATTTTTCGGAAAACTTTTAGTATATTTTCCATCTGCACAAATAATGGCCTAAAAATTCATTTATCATTTTAACATAAAATAACTCCGTCGGATATTGACGAATTTTTTAAAAGAATATACCATTTTAACTAATTTTAACATTTTAACAATATTAATGTTGAAAAATATTTTAAACACTTACGGTTAAAAATTCATTTTTCATTTCAACATTAAATAAATTCTGACATCGTGTTTACGATTTTAAAATATTAACTTTGAAAAAAATATTTTAAACACTTCGTAAGATACGGTTACGATTCTAAAAATATTAATTTTGAAAAAATATTTTAAACACTTCGTAAGATACGGTTAAAAATTCATTTTTAACACGCTTTTATTAGCTTCACCTGTATATATGTATGTATGTATGTTTCTTTGTAACTTCTCTGGGAGCAAATAAAAAATTTATATTGTAAAAAAAATGCTTTCCCTACGTGAACGATGCGGCGTCGAGGTAAGGCGCCGCGCTACGAATCTAATGGTCCAGCGTTCGATCCTCGTTAGGGGAGATTTTTTAAAAATGGTTTTTGTTAATTCTAAGTTATTTTAATTAAAGATTTAAATGTATGTAAACATTACGGTGTGTCACTCACACGATTTTCTCTTACCCTGAATTTTAATACTACTAAGATAGATATTTCGTGCTTTTTAGTTCACATTTCTATGAAAGCGTGTTCTTTAATTTTTGAAAACTATAATATTATTCATTTCAACATTAAATAAATTCTGACATCGTGTTTACGACAACTCACGCCATCTAAGTGGAAAAGTTGTTGAAAGAGTTGGTTAAAAATTAATTAAGAAAGAACTAATTAAGTTACAACTTTCATTTGTAAATCTAAACCATTCTCGAATCCACCTGAAGACACACAAAAAATTTCATTAAACTCAGTCCAGCCGTTTAGGAGGAGTTCAGTGACATACACACGCACAAAAGAAATATATATATAAAGATATATATATATATATAGAGAGAGAGAGAGAGAGAAAGAGAGAGAGATTAGAGTCAGTCTCGGCAGACTAACATAACGCTACGTTATCTATCAAGTAAAGGAATTCTTGAACAATTGGTTGAGTGGTTGAGTGGGTTTTACGTGGCACTCGTGCTACGCTATGAGCAGTAAGTGACGGTATGGAACACAGTTCTTCGTGTGTCTAAAGACATGGCGTCACAAGTTTGATTTAGCACGGAGGAGTTGGCTGCACAGCTTTTGTGACCCCCCCGTCCCCCCAGAAGTATAATTTGAAATTGGAACATAGATTAAATTTTCTACAAATCGACAGTCACCATTTTACGTGCGCCATCCACCATTACTGTACACGACGGATTAATGCCAGCTCGAATATCGAACCCGTAATCTTATTATTACGAGCTCGGTGCCCTAAAGAATAGGTTACTGCGGTTACTTCTACATTTAAAACTCCTATAAATTGCTCTCTCTACCTTTTAAAAATGTATTTGAGTGGTATAAAAATATCTCGTCAGAGATTATAGACATACTGGATGTTCATTTCCGTTTATTTTATTTCGTAGTAGTCGTAAACCCCTTTTAATATAACAAATAGATAAATAAATAAACACCTCATTTTAATTAAAATTTACGAAAAAAAAGAGCGATATCCATAAAATAAATGATGCGGTAATTTCCAAATTAAGTTAGAAACTTACAGAAATGTTCGTTAAAATCGCATAAAAAGTAGAAAAAGAAAATCCTAATAGATTAACCGCTTCAACAAAAATGAATACATGTTTATTTATTAAAGAAAATAATCATTTTTAATTAATTTCATATATTTAAAAGAAAAGAAAACACATAAAAATTGTTTTAATAACTTTTTCTTCGGAAATTTACCTTAAATGATTCATGTTATAATTTCCAATAGGAAAAAAATCCAATATTAAATTGTAGGGATTTGACAGTTTCAAGAACGTGAAAATTACATTTCTTCACTTGTTTAAAATACCTCGACTTGAAACTAATATATGATATTTAAATTCACTATCGAATGTTCCCCATGGAAAACGGAATAAATACCGCTGTGGGTTTGTTTAAAGGGAAACCCGAAATTATTCCAAAGCATTATGATATGAGAAGTATTTCTATATACCCTATTTTAATACCTTTACTTTATACAATACTTAACCAAACTGACATACCCTATTCAAATTCATTGTCAAATCTTCCGTATTGAAAATGTAGTAAATACCACCACTGGTTTGTGTACTCCTGAATGTATTCCAATGCACAGCGTTCAATGACAGGTACTTCTACGAACCATATTTTAATAACTTTACTTTGCATAAATCATAATAAAATTGAAATATCTTATACTATTAAGTGAGCAATATTTGTATATATATTTCACTGTTCTCGAAAACGGTAGCTCGGACAGTCACGAGATTTAACACTAAGGTGCCCCCCGAAGGATCATTGTGCACATCGAAGTCAGAATTTCGATTTTCTGTTTAGTTTTCTTTTAATTAATAAAAGTATGAAAATAATAAGCTAATAATAGCAAAAAATTAGCCATTTAAATTTAATCCATAATTTAATTATTGACAAAAAAAAAAAAAAAAAATAAAATAAAATAAAATAAAAATACGAGTTTTTTTTTTTTTTTTTTTTCCAACATTTAAATAAATACATTTATCCAAACATGTACAATACTACACACTACTGATCGCAGAGCTTCCAAATTTGGCATATAGGTACCTGGGACCCTGCAGGTGTGCACCTCATCGAGATTTTTTCGAATTTCGAATTTGAATTTTTTAAATTAATGTTTTTTCGATTTTAAACATTGGCTTTTATGTTTCATTTTTCAAGAATTTATTCTTCGATTGTAATCGTCTGCGTATCTTAGCAACGGCTATATTATGCAATTTATTTTTTATTTAATACATTTATTTGAGGGCGAATCTTTTTTCTCTTTTTAATTTATTATATTTATTGAAAATAAATGGTAATGCAGTAGAAAAAATTAAATATATTAAATTTAAAATTTAAAAATGTATTTATAACAGTTCTGTTTATGTATAATTTTTGTAGTATAACAACAATTATTTTTCATTTGTCAATTTAATTTCATTTTTTTTTTTTTTTTTTTTTTTTTTTTTTAATTTATAGTATTTGTCAGGAAATAATGGTAGTATATAGTAGAAAGGATTAAACTGATTGGAATTTATTTATTTTTTATGTATTTAATTCCTTCTAAAAGAAAATCTACTTTTTATTTTATTTCATTATATTGGTCTGAATCAAATTGTAATACAGTGTAAATAGCATGAGCAATAAAATACATGGTTCAAAAACTAAAATATTTAATAGACACTGAGATACAGTTATCTTTAAAATCGTAGTTCTTAAATAATGGCAGACCCACCTATCGTCAATAAATACCCATATTGAAATACATAGGAAAGAGATTTCTGCAGGCAGTGGGAACCTGCTCCCGATACAGCGCGGCAGAGAAAGAGCTGCCGTAGTCAGCGAGTACCCGATGCGAGGTCTAGAGCGATTCCAATGTAATTATTTTAGATTTTATATATAATGTGATGTGAAAAATAAATAATGATCCAATTCTTTTGGAGATTCGTTTAAATATAGTGGCCAGCGAAGCAGGCGTAGCCTGCTAGTGTTATTTATATGAACAAGGAAATGCTTACTATAGTGTATAATAAAATTAGCATTAATATTTACAGGGCCAAACAAGAATATAAAGTTACATAAAGGACTATCATTGGAAATTTGCTGGATTTCGAAAAGATGCTTTGGGTTTACATTAAGCGTTTTTAACACTTAATGCGTTTTAACAATTTTTAACTGTGAATATTATTTGAATTATTTTATCAGTGTATCTAACTGGCTGCCTGTCTATCTGACCGTCTGTCTACCTGAACGTCCATTGATATTTTCTGAGTTTTTTAAAAATGGCAGTCAAATATGTTCTGTAAAACTGGTTTGTGCATAGGAACACCAAAAATTCTGCTAGTGCATTGCGCTTTAGGAAAGACTTTTTATACGAAACATTTAAATAATTTCCTACTGCCAAAATCTTAACGAAATTGACATTTATTGTTGGTATACAAAAATAATATTTGTTTGCAATATGACATACTTATCGTTCAGTATTATAGGGATACACTAAAATATTCAAATGCATTAAGTTCTACAATCGGAAATTGCTGGAATTGTATTTCTGTTTGTGCTAAGAATGTTTATCACTTTCCAGCAGTGTTTAGGAGTGATTATGAATTTAATTAGTTTATCTGTCTGCCTTTCGATCTTTCTGTTTGTCCACTATGTGATAATTTATACAAAGAACTTTCAAGATTAAACGATGCAATGAGTAAGTACACTTAGAATGTTCAATAATCAATCCGTTCCGCATGAATTTTCGTTCTTGTTTTTAATATAATATATCTAAAGAAATGATAAATCATAAATAATGTAATTTCTGTTAGTATTTCACTATACATATTCATTAACAGAATTTGTTACATTTATACTCGTTTTCATTTTATGATACATTTTAATTGATAATCAAATATCTTTCATCTGCAAATATTTTCAAAAGTGTTCGTTAAACCATTTGTAAGATGTCTTCTTATAGACTAGTATTAATAATTTATTTTAAAATTTAAGAAAGCTTGAAAATTTACTTTACGACATTTTGATCGATGCTATCAAATTATGAAGAATTTTATATTAAAGCTCTGTCATATTCTTAAATATTTCAGTAAACAGCAGTTGCACATTATAATTTTTCTGATACTAATGACGAGATGCAAAATAAAAGTTTAGTAATATATGGAAAATAAGTCATTTCACAGAAAAATTTCAGGGCTCAGACAGTTTCCTAAAATTATCAATATCGATGATGTATATATATATATATTAAGTAGTCGCATGATATTTTTATTTGTAAAGTTAAGGAATAGTTAAAATTTGCATACAAAAATCTGAAGAAAAATAAATACATTGGCAAATATTTAAGAGTTTATATGTCATATATATTAACTTTATACAATAAATACATGCATGTAACATATTTTATTTAATGTATACTTTTTGTATTGTAGCTAATAAATCTGTGAAACAATAAATCTATGCTTGATGTTTAAAAACTTATAATACATGAATAAAATCAATGTATGTTTTTTGAAAAATATAAGAAACAAAATGTTGAAGGTAAAAAAAATATTTCTCATACTTTTTATAGTTATACGTAGTCTTCCAAATTAGTTGGCATATGTGGACTCTGTTCAGTTCGCCATGATATATTTATTAAAATAAATTTCTACTACAGGCAGACTATATTCATGTTCACAGTATTTAATTTGAGAGATCAATCGACATGGCGAGAGACCGACACGTCTAAACTAAAAGGCTACCAATCTTGCACCTCGATAAATTTATATTATCCTAATTAGCCAATTTTATTGGGGTCAGTTTCACATTTTAGTTTCCATGCTATTCTATATTATTTTCAATGTTATGATCTCCATAATGCAAGTCTGTGTGAAAATTGTTCTAATCGGCTATGTTAACGCAGCTAAAAAAAAATCTTTAGAAAAATTAAAAAAAAACAAAAAAAAACTACAACACTGCAGATAATCTGAAGATATTTGATATTTGGAACAATAAACTTTCAAGGGAAAAATATTACTTGCTTCCAAACTTCAAATTTTTTGCTTTTAAACTACAGTTATTCTGTAGATTTTATGAGTTTTGTTCCAGTTTTTCATCTGCAGATTTTTCTACAGTTTTTTTTTTCTTTTTTTTAGCTGGAAAGAAGAAAATCTTAGTTTTCGAATATCATAAATGATATTTTGAAATTAGTCTGAAAAGATTGAACGATGAAAAGATCCGTCAAAATGTACGTTTAAGCAAAATGTTGATTTTTTAAAATTCTCTTAAATTTCAGATACAATTTCTTCAACTTCCGATATTTTCAAATTAGAATATTCATAGTTTATGATATTCATCCCTGCATCAAATGTGATGCATTTAAAAGCTGGTCTGAGAGATTTACTATAATTGTCTTTTAATGTATATTTAAGCAACATTTTGCCCTATTTTGCTATGTTAAAAAATATCGTAAACTTCAAATAATTTACAAAAATGTCAAAGTCGAATGTTCGTAGTTTATGATTTTATCGTAACAGATGTTAAAAATTTGGAAAACTATATGATAAAAATATTCCTTTTAAGGCAAGTTCGAGTGAAATTTCGCCTTATTCTCTCATGTTAAGAAAATCGTAAATTTCGAATATTTTGCAAAGTTTTTAAAGTATAATGTTGTAAATCGATAAGGTTCTTCCCAGTGTCATTAGTGATATTTTAAAACTGGTTTGACGTCTTTACGACCAATTGTTCTTGAATTATCCTGTGCACAGACTAACAAACTAATGCACTAACTCACTAAGAAACTAACCGAATAACACACTAACAGACACTTTGCAGATGAACTGTATATAAAATTTGTAATTTTTTGACTCCTTACACCTAAAAACACGTTAAAAACTTAAAAAAAAAAAAAAAATAATCTTTGTCATACGCTAAAAATTAAAAAAGATAACAAAAAAAAAAAAAAAAAAAAAAAGAAAAAGAAAATTATACAGACACGACATTATTTCATTATTTAAAACATGAAAATCTGACATTGACAGATTTTAATTTAGTGCCAGAGGCCTACTGCTAAACTTGTTAATATCGACAAATTCTTCTTTAGTTAATTCGTGACGATCTAAATTCCATGATAAAGTTTTCATTAAATCAAACCAATGTGTTTCAGCTGCAGATACTGTAACAAATAATGTTGGAAGTCCAAACTGTCTTATAGCCGCAAAACAACGTTTTTTCTCTTTTTCCCAATGAGGGGGAGGTGTGCCTTGGGGGGGACTCATGTCAAAGGTGTGCCTTGGGGGGGGGACTCATGTCAAAGTTGTACCTTGGGGGGATCTCAAAGTTGGGCCTTGGGGGGACTCATGTCAAAGTTGTGCCTTGGGGGGACTCATGTCAAAGTTGTACCTTGGGATAATTTTTTATATTTTTTAAAAACTTGTAACCTTCGTTATGAGTAATCAAATTATCTACAAAATCTTCATTCAATAAATCCCCATTCAATAAACCGACTGAAATAGGCCCTTAGCACTATTAAGAGTGACGTATAAAAATTCGACAACGCTGTACCGACTGAAATAGGCCTCTAGCACTAAAAAAAAAAAAAAAACGACGTCGAAAATGTTCACGATTACCCAAATTACTCATATCTATAGTACGATGGGGAGCTAAAAAAACGCGAAAGTTTTAATATCATAACTAATAGAGTAATAACAGCATCTGAATTTTCTTATTACAATATGATGGCATAAAATCTTAACCAATAAAATTAAAAAACACACACAGAGGAGATTATGTACTAAAATTACATTTAGCTGTTTTCTGATCGTACGTCAGAAACTTACTCCAACACTTATAGGAAAATTTCCGAACAACCCTGAATTTGTATACGGCAAGAATTACTAATTCTGTATACTAAGTGAAAGCAAAATGCTTTACGATGGACAATTCGAAGCAAGTTAGACATTTTGAGGAGAAGCATATAAATAATTTGAAATGACTATCTCTCTGTTAAATAAGCGCTAGGCTTAAATGGGTTAGGAAAATAAAGTGGAAATTCGAAAAATTATTAAATTTTTTTCGGTATTTTTCATCCAGTAACCTAAAGAACGGTAATCAGTAAAAGCATAAAATATTACATAATTTTTTTTTTATATAGCGGGGTGCAAAATTATAAAAATGATCTTTTTTTTTTTTTTTTTTTTTTTTTTTTTTATCAATTAAAAAAATGCATTAATTATTATTAATTCATATTTGAACAAAATAAGAAAGTTACATGAAAATAAATAGGCATTACGCACACACACACACACACACACACACATATATATATATATATGTGTGTGTGTGTGTGTGTAATTAATAGAATTAATATACATATATATATATATATTAATTTACAGTGGAGGTATTCGTGAGTGAACATTGACCAGGGAAGAGGAAATGTCGCCGAACTACACGACTAACAAATTCCAACACTTTTTTGAACATTTTGACCATTTTTGTTGGTATATATTACTCCTTATACTGCCGCAATTGTTCTCTCTCAAATCTAGGTCCGGGATATCAGTCGGCCAATCAAGTGTAGGAATCTTATTAACTTTAAATTTCATTTTTCCTGCCTTTTCCATTGTTCATCGATGCCTTAACTTCTCGAAAATTATAATTAACCTCCCCGCTTTTTTTTTTTTTTTTCACTCTTGTTAATGAATAGCTTTCTAATAGATTAATATACATAAGTCTATTTTGTAGACCTTTTAGAAAAGCAGTATTTATATAATCCCTTGAAGAAAAAGCGGCTCAACTCATAAGAAAGCTCTCTCTTTGTCGATATTCGAAAAATACATACTTTTTCATAAGAAGCTCGTGCAAATATGAATATATGTCGTAGGTATCATCAAATCTAAAGTTCTTTTAATCAGTAAAACTAATTTTAGACTTACAAGGAAACATTCAAAAGGCGTCATCTTCAAAAAGTATTGAAATAAATATATGTGATTCT
Source organism: Salticus scenicus (assembly GCA_963930645.1). Classification (NCBI taxonomy): domain Eukaryota; kingdom Metazoa; phylum Arthropoda; class Arachnida; order Araneae; family Salticidae; genus Salticus; species Salticus scenicus. Next base: position 101,747,904 of record OZ005654.1, on the reverse strand, counting down.
ACTCTTCATAAAACACCAGAAAATGAAAAAGTCATCGGCTGAAATTAATTACAGCGACCACAAAAAAATTATTAAAATTAAGCATATTTGGCGATTTCACACTGCCAGGCGACTGATTTTGAGTACTTGGCGGAAAAGCAAAACACGTTTCTGTTCGTACACGGCAATCTCAGTGCTAGCAAATGTATCGCCTAACAGCGCTAAATTGCCAAATATGCTTAATTTTGATCATTTTTTGTGGTCGCTGTAATTAATTTCAGCCGATAATTTTTTTCATTTTCTGGGGTTTTATGAAGAGTAGAATCACTTATATTTTTTTCAATACTTTTTGAAGATGACACCTTTTGAATGTTTCCTTGTTAATTATTTGATTTGACAGAAGTTTTTCTTCAAACTGAATGTGAGCTTTTTTACAGTCAGGTACTAAAGCCGGACACCGACGTGGTTTTACATATCTAAAAAATTCTTAGGTTTGATTTGCTCTTCCTAAATTTCATGCTGATTCTAATGTCTTTATGTGGTTTTTAATTCATTTTGCTCTTAGTATGTATTTCACAACTGTATTAAAATTTAAAGATCCCTGTCGTTTTGAAATAATTCTCGACCATCCTGTCGATTTTCCATTACCTTATGCAGTCAGAATTCTTAGGAAATTGAAAACAGTCTTTCCATGTTTTATTTTAACAGAAAATATTTAATAAGAACATGCATTGTTATTATAAGCTGAAATTTTCCTTTTTTGATATCGGAGGATGTATTCCTCTTCCACTCATCAGAGCGTTTTCTGAATTACATTAAAGCGATCTGAAAATTTTCTTAATTCTTTGATGAATAATATGCCAAAAAAACCCATGAACCACAAACCGTAGTAATGAAATAATTTCAACATTTACCATTTCACTTCTACGAACATTAAAGAAACTACGAATTAAAAAATATGTTTAAAAATATATGGAATTTTTAAAAATTATTGATATTAATTGTTGTATCTCTTATTTAAATTTAATAAGACTTGTGAATTTTCATACCACAGTTATCTGATTTTCGTTCATTTTGTGTCGTTCCTATGTTCATTCTTACTGCGATACGTTTTTCAAGAATTGCTGTCATTAGATCTAAGAAATATAGAGAGAGAATAAGAAGAAAATTTAATTGTTTATTAAGGGTATTTCTTTATTGTAAGTAAAAATAATAATGTGGAAATCAGAATCTGTTGGTGAAGACTTTGCAATATGTTACTAAACATTGCAGTTTAGAAATATAAAAAGGAGTAAATTAATATACGTACATACATACATACATATATATATATATATATATATATATATATATATATATATATATATATTAATAAATCAAATGTATGAAAAATTGTCTTATATATATTATATACTATTATATATATGCGAAAAATATCATAAGGACAATAAACAATTACTTACATCAACCTGAATTTTACTCGTTATCCACAATAAAGGAAAATTGTGAAGCCCTCATTCAAATCTACGACGTTGAAATTTATATATATGTTTTTGTGTATGTGTGTACATAGAAAAAAAAATAAATATTTCATTAAATTACAACCACACATAAAAATATAAAAATCCACAGAAAATTGAGTAGTTTCTATTTTCAGAATGAATCTGTGCAAAGAAAAACATTTCAAGTTATTAAAATGTCACTCTCAAGGTTCTTTCTATCAACTTTTGTTTATATGTACCACAATACTTTATCGAATTTTTTTTTTCACAGATGTTTATATTTATATTTTTATCTTCAGAACTGAGAATTGTTTAAAACAATGCATTGCGATCAATAAAAAATAATAGTTTCCATGTGATTTTCAACGTTTTAAACAGCAATTTCTTCATATCTACATAATTAAAATTTATTATTATTATGCGGAAGCATAAACAAATGATTGATTCCCTTGAATATGTGGGATAAGGTGTATGGATTTTGGTATATACAGGTTTCAAAACAAAATTATGAAGAGGGCGTTTATCTCTGCAATTGTTAGTCACAATTACAGTCACAATTGTTAGTCACAACACCTATACAGTAAAACTCGTTTAAGATGTTTTCAAGGGAGTGGAAGGAATAAACGTTTTTACCGGGAAATAAAGCGGAAAACATGAGAATAATAATAATAAAATCATATATTTTATTATTAATTATTTAATTATTAAAAGCACACATATTTTGTTATAAGAAAGAGATGAATTTTACTATTTAATTTGCATGCATAAAAAATTAGTCAATAAATTAAATTTAATATGCGTAACTAATTTTTATTTATTTATTTTTATTTAATGTTTGGTGACAATTTTTTGTCTGCAACGTTTATTGATATTGATGACATATCCCTGCACAGGAAAAAAAAAAACAAAAAACAAAAAAAACATGTACAGCTTTCTGTTTCCACTTTTTCAACAATCTGCATTTGAATACAGTCCATCTGTCTTAAGTTTTTTAATTCTTATTCTGGAACGTTTTCAGCGTGTTCGATAAAACGGCAGAATGCTTCTAATTCTTTCACAGCTCTGGACTATCTTAGCACTTTAAGAACGCCTTCATCAGTTACCCTCTCGTTGTCGTTACTTTCTTTAGTTTCTTCATTATCCGCACAAATATCATTCCTCATAATCCACGGATACATACTCTTTAAATTATGTGTGGGTGGGTGGGGGGGGGGGTTAAACTCATCTTTTATTTATTATTATTTTTTTCATCAACATATTAGACTTTTGCCTCTCTATCTGAGAATCCAGCTTCATCATTCAGTTCGTATTCATTAGTTGATTCTCTATCCAAGAACGCTGAATTGCGGAAACAATTGATAATTACATAGGGTGTTATTATTTTTCATTCCGTAAAGCATCCACTTTACTTATTTCTCCTGTATTCTCCAGTGGCTAAAGCATCAGCTTCACAAACCATTTTATAGAATGCTGTTTAAATACATTGATCACAATTGATCAATTGTCTGTACACTGACAAAAAATAAACCGCATTCATTTAGAACGAAAAAAGTTAACTTCTAGATTCCTAATCTAGAAATTTAGAATTCCAAATTATGCGCACAGTGTAAACAAATATCCTGAATAGACGAAATGATCGAGAATTTCTTCTCTATAATTTTCTAAATGGTAAAACAATATTATGAATATGATGAATCTTTTGTAATTCGAGAAAATCTAGCTTCATTTCCTTGAACTGGGTTCCAAAACAAAATTATAGTTACTAAAATTCGTCTCATATGTTAGCATTTATTTACAGTGATTTTTAAATAAATTTGACCGCCATACGACAAGAAAAGGCTCTAGAATTTTTATAAGGGTTTTTCTAACTCGATAGCAAAGGTAACTAGAAATTGTAATGATGACATGGAACCATTTTTACTAGAACCATAATTTAGAATTTAGATGGCAGTTATAGAATTTTTTCTGCTACTGACTAAACTTTTTTCTGTTGGAGGGATGGAGTAGAATGTGCACTAATGGTATTAAGAAATATTTTTTTCAGATTAGTCAAATTAAAATAATCTAAAATTTGAAAGGAAAATGAGCAGAATATATATATATATATAAATCAGATAAAAACATTTTAAAAGTGAAATTTTAATATTGTAGAAATTTGTTATTGAAAAAAAAGAACTCATACGAAAAAAAAAAAAAAAAGATGTTTTGTGGGGACCTCATATACAATTTAACTTTGTTTCCAATTAAATAATTTTTTTTAAAAATGTAAGCAGTTATTTTATAACATTTTTTAAATAAATTTAAAAAAATGTGAAAATTGCAAAAATGATATGGAGTTCCCCGCACGATATAGCCGTATTTAGTAAAAGTTTGCGCTCATTCTGGCAGACATAACAGAGAACGGTACCTTACTCTTTGACTATAACTGACCGAGATATTTACCTTAAAATTTTCAGGAGTTGTTTTCGGTTCGGTTAAATTAATCCTAGATAAATAGCAAAGTAATAATACTGTCGAACCTCGTTAATGTGAACCTGAAGGGGGATAAAAAAATCTGTCCATGTTATCAGTAGTTCATGCTATCAGTAACTAATCTTCATTTTGATGGGGATTTTGGAACAGTTCATGTTAAAAGTAATTCACGTTAACAGTGTTCACGTTAACGAGGTTTGACTGTAATGATAAAATAAATAAGATAAAATTCATGTTTCTGATTTAAAATCGTCCATCATTTACAAATGTCATTTCCAAGTCGTTGTTCTTAAACACCTTAATATTCCTTTTGAATATCAGCTGGTATATCGACAATTACAAAAACACGTATGTATATAATCCCTATACAAAAAAAAAAAAAAAAAAAAAATACCACACAAGATATTACACAGTGAATTATAAAAAGATATAAGAAACTGTAAAATTTTAATATATTCAAAACACAGTATGAGGAAATATTTCATAATTTGAAAAGGAAGAAAATATTGTAAATCACCCTGTGCTTCTGCATTAATTACAAATAATAACGTAAAATATTTGATGTAACATTGCATACGTAGGTTACATTTGAATAAAGAAATTTTTTTTGAAAAATGAAATCTATTTCTCTATGTTGAAATAGGAAATATATATTTCTTAGAAACTTTTGAAAAACATACACGATTTTTGAAAGAAAGTATTTACTATACATACGATTAAAAGAATTTTAAAATAACATTTTTATTATGAACTATACATTTTCAATTGTTCGGAAATAAAAATTAGCAAAATAAAAATTTACATAACTTTCGATAGAAACGATTTTTAATTCTTAAATAGTACCTAGTCAGAAAAGTACCTTTCAATACAAAACAGGAAAAAGAATTATTTAAAGTATATTTCTGAATGTAATATTCTGAATAACTTTTTCCATTTTTTGAGAAACATAAATCTAGATTTAATACCTAATCTTGTTGTTTTACATTTCTAGACAGTTAATCCCTTCGTAGAAAAAGGAGGCTTCGTAATCGGAGGAATTTAGTTTTTCTTCTTTAGTAAAGATTTTTTTTTTTTTTTTAACCTACTAATTTTAAAAATAAATAAATTACAATAAAAAATACTTATTCATAAAATAAAGAAAAAAAAAAAAAAAAACATGGGAACTTTTGTATTCGAGTGGTTATAGAGCTTGATCCGGAACAAAAAGTTTCGATATTTTCGAATCCGTAACCAGTGATGTCTCAAATGCATTTATGAACAATGGCCAATACCATTTTTTTCCTTGTATGAAACAAAAATATGCTCCCATGAGATTGTGAAACGAATCGACGCTATTTTTGTGTTTGTTATAAGAAACAACACATGATGGTATGTCTGCTTTCCACCAAAAATTCTTCTCTCTACTTTTGTTAAAACCTCTTGTATCTTCAAAATTGGTGATCAAAACTCTATTATCGTTCCAGCGAACAGCTGCAATTTAATTTTCAGTGTCGAATTTTCGATCGGATGTTCCACGATCCATCTTTCCCCAGATGATTTTGTAGGACATTTCCCCATTCTATTTTCTCTTACAGTTCCCGTAGCAAAAAACTTCTTGGCTTTGAGGTTTACAAAAAGATCATAAGAAGAAAAAAATGTTATCCATATAAATTTTGTGCTTAGCTTGAGTTTCAACTACCGACAGCAAATTTTCAACAGTATGGGATAATGACTTTTTTTCATTCTTTTTTTTTTCCAACGCGTTATGATTACTGTCACAATCAGTCAGTTATTATCATCGAAAAAGCTGAGCATCCAGAGCTTGTATCCAAATTTCACAGGCTTCGCTTTCATATACATTTTGCAGCCATGTTTTCCAAAATAACGAACCATTCTCTCATCAATACTTAACTGTTCTGAAAATACACCAAACTTTTGTATAGCTTCATTTAACAGATTGTAAATTGGACAAACTTTATAATAGCGATCTGATGAATCAATTGCAGTATTGCTGTTGAAGTGTAAATACAAGGTCTGTCCCGAAAGTAATGCGCCCATTTTTACTTCAAGAAATTTATTGAACCGATTCGTACAATTACTCAATATTCTTCGAAATACATTCCTTTTGTTTCAACAAACTTGTTCCAACGGGATTTAAATGCTTTATATGCGTCCTGGAAGTCCGTCACAGGAATGTCCTTTAGTAACCTCGTCGTAGCCGCCTTGATATTCTTCATTGTCCCCAAATGCTGTCTTTTGAAGTCGGGCGGGGACAAATAAGGACTGTAAGGCGACTGGGGAAGCGTTGAGATGCCGGCCTTAGTCAGGTAGTCGGTCGTCATATAGATGGTGTGGCTGGGAGCATTATCATGGTGCAGCTTCCAAGAATTTTTTATCTCGCGCATGACGCGGTTGACCCGTTGCTTTAGCCTGTTCAGTACTTCGACGTAGAATTTGGCGTTGTCTGGTTGGCCAGGTGGAACAAATTCAAAATGGACCACTCCCTTGGAATATAAAAAAAAAAATGAACATCGCTTTGATCTGCGCTTTGGTCATTCTTGCCTTTTTTTGGCGTGGGGAGGACGTCGTGTGCCACTCTGCGCACTTTTTTATTTTTTGTTTCTGGGTCGTACAAGAAGATCCAAGATTCTTCACCACTTACTACATTGTCCAAAATGTCGGATCTTACTCACAACACTGCAACAATTCTGCTCGAGAGTTTTTCCCATCTTGGTTTCTACCGAGCACTCACACAAGGGTTTACTGAAACAGGCACTGTGACTCTGCAGGATCTCGGTGCCAAGTGGCGCTGTGTTCCCAAGACTCCAACCTTCCTTTCCGGGCAAGTGGCAACCCTGTGCGACGGATAGTCGCGGCGGAAGAAAATGGGGCGCATTACTTTTGGGACAGACCTTGTACTGCTTACTATCAAAGTTTTTTTTTTTTTTTTTTTTTTTTTTTTGGGGGGGGGGGCATAGCTTGACTAACAATGGTTGTTCCAGTATCAGGCTCATTTTACCAATATATTTTTCCTGTGGATAAGATGTGATATCCGCTGTAAAACATTATTCCCAAAAATAGTTTTATTTCGTCGCTTTTCAGGGAGAATTCTTGATTATTTTTCTGTCTAGGATACTTGTTACTTTCGTCCACTGTTTTCTCAATCATTTTTTCAGCCACCATCTCGAATATTTCCACAGGTGATTTTCCTGAAATAATATCTACTATTTTTTGACAATGTTCACTATTGTTCTATATAGTAGGGGATTTTAGAATTGTCCTCTATAGAGGACGGCATCTAAATCTCTTTGTAAACAGTTTAAATATAGATTTTTCTTTTCAGTTTTTGCTCAGCAATAACGTTTAGGACTTGTAATTATTAAAAAATATGTATATATAATTCATGTCACAAGAAATAGTAAAAATGGTCAATTTCAAAAATTAAAAAAAAAAAAAAAAAAAAAAAAAGGGAAAGAAAAAATTAAAATTTAATATACAGAAAATATAATTAACGTTAATCAATCCTAAGTTGCATTTTTGGAATGAAACATAAATACAAAATGCAATATTGAGTGTGTACAATCATCAAATGTTAACTGTCCTCTATAGAGGACGATGTTAGTTAAGGATAACTACTTTCCGTGCTTTTTTTACCTGTGTCTGTTTATTTTGATTTCTTCAACTTTGTGCTTTTAGTGTTTTTCCCCCATACATATTGCTCCCATCACAAGTCTTTCTTTACTATTTTACTTCAGAAATCCTCGCAGTTAAAGTTTATTATTAAATATATTATATATTAAATATAATTTCCATGACGGGCGAAGATAATTTGCCTTTCACAGAAGTAAAACATTAAATGTCGATATAAAATCAATTTTAAATTTAAAAATTTAAAAACTTGAATTTTTTTTTTTTTTTTTTTTAATGAAAAAAAAAAAATATTGATAATTTTCTGTCAAATTATCAAAGATGAGAAGATCAAACTTTCGTTTTAAAGGTATTTACGAATTTTTTTGGTATTAGAATTAGTGTTAAGATGCATCGACTGCGATATCTTCCTAGGCCTCAAAGGGACTGCCCACCGCGGGGGTCTCTAAAGGCTCTTAGCCCCTGTATTTACGCAGGTTTCGAAGAAAAACACGGAAAGAGCCAAACAACTAGACCGATTAGCGTGATCTGTGTTTGAACCCGGTACCTCACATCTGCCAACATTGAGAGCCGAACTTCTCAATGCTGATCTATGAACTCTGATTTCTTTCTGCCGCCCCCTTCAACCCCCCGTTATATTTGTTTTTCTATACCTTTCTGTATATCATATATATGTATTTTTAATAATTGACAGTCTTGTATTTTTTCTCCAAAATTCATAAATATTTGAACTACATTTCATGCAAAAAATTACATAGCATATCGAAATTATTTTGTGTAACCCTGTAAATTAATTATCAATTCTATGCCCACACATTTTCACCGAAAGACATGCTTTTAAAATTCAAATAAAATTCCATTATATTTAATGGGGTGTAACCATGTTAAAATACACTTTTAAGAAATACCGACTGTTGACCGTAATAGTACGAAAAACTAATTTGACATCATTTGGATCATTGCAGTACATCATCGGAATTCTTTTTTGTGGTCCCATAAATAAATTATTTAGTCTATACATACCTTTTTTAAGAGTAAATATACTTTTAAGCATCTTTACAATGCATGTCAATTCCATTCTGTTCAATGAAGCATAAACACATTAAAATGCTCTTCAATAAAAAATTGTCTATAAGCTCTAATGTCACGAAATTATTTTCTGTGTCCCTGTAAACAAACCAAAAATATTGTAATAAAAAATCATTCAGATTATTTTACGTTTTTCATTAATAATTGTTCTAAATTTGGCATAGTTTGGATGATTACTTGACATTGTCAGAACAGTTTTGTAAGGTCCTGTACATTAACTAGGAAGCCTATGAGCACATATTTTCTGCAGAAAACATAAGTTTAAGTATCTTACTCAAGTACACTAATTTCATTTTGTTGATTGCAACGTACTGATGTTAAAATGCGTTTAAACGAAAATCCCACCACATACCGCAATGTTAAAAATTTTGGTTTGTGCCTGTACACAGTTCATAAACAATATAGACTTAAAAAAAATTATACAGATATTTCTATAGAAAGATTGAACATGTGTACCAATTTGCAAGTCAATCGAAGGATTTTTGCGGCCGCTATTGCGGTACATACAAATTCTGCCCATAGGCCGTAATGATAAAAAAAATTTTGGCATGTCCCTGTACACGAATTGCAAATGGAATACACACCCAAAATTATACAGATAATTCCGTGTGGTCCTTAAACATGTGTACCAAATTGCAAGTCAACAGCGTGATTTTGGCGGTTACTATGGCGGTACATACAAATTCTTCCCATAGACTGTAATGATTATTTAAAAAAAAAAAAAAAAAAAAAAAAACTTTGGTGTGTCCCTGCGCACGAACTACAAATAGAATACCCACCTGGAACTATACAGCTAATTCTGTTCGGCTCTTGAACATGTATGCCAAATTTCTTGTGAATAGCGTACAAACACACAGACGGAACCCAAAATCTTTTTGATTTTCAAAAGGGAGGCCTTCACTGATGCTTCGATACAATTTATATCTACAGTAGGTGCCGCTTAATGTGATCACTTTGGGACAGATACTATTTGATAACAATAACGGATTGATAACAATACGCGAAAAGTATCAGGAATACAAAATTTTAATTTTAGTACGTACGTAACACTTATTTTTGGAACTACAAATAAAAGGTAATGATCCATTTCGCTATATAACAAATCGTTAAAAAAGGTCAATTAAAAAAAGTCTTCCAAAGTTGTCTGTCTTGTTTTTTGTGTCAGCAAATTATTGATAAAACTTTCATACCTGTAATGTTCGTGACAGTCTTTAGAAGTGTCTTTGTGTTGCACTCCGAGCCTGTCTCAATTCAGTACCAGTTGGAGGATTCTCAACGTTTTCAACATCGTCATCCTCTTCATCTGATGCTTTTTCATCATCTTTTTTTTTTCCCGATATAACAAGACACAGCCCGGCATACATTCCGGTCATTCCTCGGAAATCCATTTTTCTGCAGCTGAAAAATCAGTATCTTTTTTTATTCCATGGGTACACGTTTGAACACAATATTCACTCTTTTTCGCCGACGCTTAAATCACCGTCTGTTGCGGTTCCTTTGCCCATTTTAGAAGCAAGATCTTCAGCTTTCTGATGCATTAAAGAACCATTTATGCACGCATCATTTTGCCTAACATTGGCAAACCTCAGTTTCCAAGCAGATTCGACTTCTCTATCTTTTCCAGTACGTCTTCGCTTACAGTTCAAATTTGCGTTCATCTTCGCTTTATTGTCAATATCTTCGCGATTCTTTATCATATTTTACAGAATAATAGCTGAGAAAATTTTAGTGCAGCAGCAGCTTTCTCTGACTCATTTTGGGTAAATTATCAAAGCGTTTCAAAATCTCAATTTTGTCCTTAAGATTTAAATCCTTGCGTTTTCTTTCCATACCTAAAATGCTTGGATTATAAGTGCAAATGGCAGAGAGAAAAAAATCAGAGAGGCCTTCTATTCTTTTGGGGATTCTCCCTTTGATTTTATAGTTTACAATTTTTGTTGACCGAATTAAAAAGGAAAAAAAAAAGAAAAAGAAAAAGAAATCGAAAATGGTACTTGAAAGTGATAACAATAAACGAAGGCGCTGATTATAAAAACCGATTTTTTTAACATGTGTTAATATATAAGCGTTCGAGACTTCGTGATTGTAATAACATTAAACGAATGATAACATTATCCACGATCACATTAAGCGGCACCTACTGTATGACTTAATTCTAGGAAATTAAGCAAGAATTTCCTGCAATACAAAGGATTCGTAACATTCAAAATATTCATAATAATATTGCACCATTTAATAAATTATAGACTAGAAACTAACGAAAATTTATTTTATTCAGTTTATTTGTTTATCATATGAGCATCGCTGGAAAATTTATATTTCTAGTTCGAGGATTCGCAAAACGACAGCTTATTCGTTCCAGATGAAGGCGGTGTATATACATGTATATATATATATATATATATATGTTTTTATTATTCTATCGTTATTCGAAGTGAGGTCTTTAGCGAAACTTGTTTCATTTGTCCGTCAATGCCGTGGCTCAGAGGTAAAGCGTCGGATGGCGAACCCGAACATTGTGGGTCTAAGGCTCGAAGAGAGAAGTGATTTACCCATGGTTTTTGTTAATATACATTCTATGGTTTGTTCACACTATTTTATTAATGACATTATGTTAATTATTTAGTTAATTTTATTTAATTTCTGGAGAATTCAAATTATAGAATATCATGTTCGAGAAAGTGCATTACTTGTATAAATATTGAAGTATCATTTAGTTAAGTTGAAAATAGAGTCTCGAGTTGAGCTTTAACATTCTCTGTGTTATTTCTTTTTTTAGTGCTTCTCCATAAACAGTTAAGTCTGCACTCAGATAATGTACGTGATATTATTTTCCTTCAAATAAAATCCTGTTAAATTGATTTCTATGAGCACAAACTAAACTCGTTTATTATTATTATTATTATTATTATTATTCAAATATTCAAGCCACATTTATATTCCTCTTTATTATATTGAAGAAAAAACGATACACTTTCGATTTCAAATGATGCATAGATAGGCTCTAATATTTCAAAAGCTATTTAATATTATTACATACTTATTTAAAAATGAAAATTATATTTACATATTTACAGAATTAATTAAATAAATCAAATTAAAAAGAACAAACATATTTTCTAATGTAAAGGTTCCGTAAAGGAACAAGAATTCTAAAATCTAGCATCTGTTTGATGCTATGAGGTCGAAGGTCAAACGTGATCTGCCGTACTTCCAGAAAATCCAAAATCAATGTCGAAGTAAATAAGTAAGTCACTGGACGAGTAGCGCCATCTAGTGACTTTCATGCATCCAATTGTTTGGGGAGATATTTTCCACACACTCCCCGCAAAAATAGATGCATCAAAATGCATCTAATTATTAGCAAAAATCAGCAAGTACTGATAATCAAAATCTATTTTCATCTAAATATAATAATGTCAAAAAATATTCTGGAAGCATCGACATCAAATTATTATTATTATTCAAAACAATTCTATAATCAATAAGTACATATCAACTTGATATTCAATAATTCAATTTTAAGTGGTTTAGAAAAAATCAAAATACAGATACTAAATAATACTAATTAAGATTTCAATAATGAACAAAATAGTCCACTTATTCAAATTTCTTGCATATCTGAACACCTTATTGTGAATAAACAATCATTAGTTACAGATGCAAAGCAAATGCACTAAAATGTATAACAATATAAATGTAAATAAACAGATTATTACTATTTGTTTTTTAATTTGAAAATTATCATCTTAAAAGGATCTTAAATGTAAAGAAAAAAAAATGAAAATGATATTTAATAAAAATTAGAGTTCCAAAAGAAAAGTCTTTCTTCCAGTTATAAAGTCTTAAACTATTTCTAAGGGACACAAATGTTGTATAGTTCTTTTTAAAATACCATTACATGTTCTTACTTCATAGGATCGAATTTGGTTATTTCTTCCAATCATTACCTTTTCGATTCTGCCAATTTTCCACAATAGTTTATTTTTTGTATCCTCATCTATTAGAACTATATCTCCAGTTTTTAGCTCGGGTTGAGCGGTGGGATTTTTTACTGAATGGAATGTTTTCAAGTCCATGAAATATTGATGCTTCCACTTTGACCACAGCTGTTTTAGTAGCAGTGACTGATACTTCTTTCGTCGCAAAGCAGTTAACCGAGTTGAAGCATTTTCGATGATATCACTAAAATTTACAGGGTAAGTAATTGGTCTTCCGACGGTTAAAAAATCCATTGGAGTCAAAGGACTTGGTTCGTCATTTTCACTGTACACATATGTGATGGGACGTAAATTCAGAACGGCTTCAACTTCTACTAGCAAAGTTGACATCTCATCTTGATTTAATAAGGCTTTTCCAAGTATTTTTTTAATACAGTCTTTTACAGATCTTACAAGACGCTCATAGAAACCGCCCCACCACCAGGCTGCTCTTTCAACAATATTCTTCCAAATAATTCGCTCTTTAGCAAAAAATGTGAGGAGCGAATTATCGGCTAAGACCTTGTACAACTGTTCAATTTCTTGTTTTGCTTTCTTGAAGGTTTTGGCATTGTCAGAATAAATTACTTTACAATTGCCTCTTCGTCCAAGGAATCGTCTAAATGCTAGCAAAAAGGAATCTGTAGTCGTATCTTTCACGAGTTCTAAATGAAGGGCTCTTGTAATAGCACAAGTAAATAAAACTATGTAAGTTTTCATGATATCAGATCCTTCTTTTACATAAATAGGGCCAGCAAAATCCAGTCCACAAATCGAAAAGGGTGGAGATTCAGATGAACGATCTCTTGGTAAAGGAGCACTTATTTCATTCGAATTCTTAGCAGTGTACTTGCGACATATCATGCAATTTTCGATAATTTTCTTTACTAGTTGTCTTCCTTTTATGATCCAGAATTGTTTCCTAATTTTTGATAAAGTACAAGCAGTTCCACCATGCATTGTTCTCTCATGATCTCGATAAACAATCAGTTGTGTTAACCAAGACTCTTTAGGTAAAATTTTGGGATGTTTCTCGTCAAGGGTCAAAAAGCGTCTTTGTTCATTTTTGACAAGAAAATTCTCTGCTTCTATTAAATCTTCTGTATTCAAAGGACCATGATTTTTTGTCGAATTTTTGAGAATGTTTACAAATCTTCTTACATAAGCAGTGATTCTAACTAATTTTTCTAGATTACTATACTTTTTAATATCTATGGGATTTTCTGGTTCTTGAACTATGCATTCACATTGAATTACATCTCTAAGATTCTTCTTATATTCTAACTCTTCAATCTCGATTTTTTGTTCATTATCAGGTCTAGGCCAAAATTCAGAAGGTAAGCTGAGCCAATCTGGTCCATGTAACCAAAACCTTTCGTTTATCAATTTTGAAATTGTTTAACCTCTTGAAACGATATCTGCAGGATTGTCTGCTCCAGGGCAATGATGCCAAGTCAGTTTTTGGATTTCTGCAATTACATTCTTAACAAAGGGTTTAAATTTTTCAGGTAGCCCCTTAATCCAAAAATAAGTTATTTTTGAATCTGTCCAATAATAACAAGTTATATCAAGTTTTAAAGCTTTCAAAATATTACTGCTTAATCTAGCGGATAATAAAGCGCTCATTAGTTCCAGTTTAGGAAGTGTTAACTTCTTCAGAGGAGCTATACTGTTTTTCGAGGAGATAAATGTTGTTGATATTTTTTCATCATATGTGACTAAGCGAAGATAAGCCACAGTGCCATAGGCTTTGATACTTGCATCACAAAAAACATGAAGTTCAAATTTTTTTAAACTACTTGCAGAAATTCCAGCAAAGTAATAACGAGGAATTTGAAAATCATTTAGTTCTACAATTTCATTACACCATTTTGACCATAGTGACCCCATTTCCTCTGGTAACTGTTCATCCCAATCTATATCTGAGGACCACACTTGCTGCATTAAAAATTTTATTCTCAATGTAAAAGGTCCTAAAAATCCAATTGGATCAAAGATTCGACCAAGAACCTGCAATATGAATCTTTTTGTATCTATTCTTTTAGTTACAAATTCTAATAAACCTTTAGTGTGAAAATATAATAGGTCTTGATCATTGTCCCAAGCTATACCTAATACCTTATAAGGCAATTTTTCTCCTACAAATGATTCAGGATTGGGACTTTCGTCCGAAATTATGCCATTAGCCTGCCAGGCGTTACTTAAAGTCTTAGAATTAGTTTTCCATTTATGGAGCGAAATACTGGCATCCTCAAAAATTTTTGTTGTTTCCAAAGAGACATTTAGAGCCTGGTCTACAGTTGGTCGACTACCTATTATATCATCAACATAGATATTTTCATTTAAGAAGTCTACTGTATCTGTATAAATTTTCGAATATTTTTTCAAACGATATTTTATAGTAGCACACAATAGAAATGGACTACTACTTATGCCAAACAAAACTCGCATAAATCTATAAACAGAGAGAGGTTGACATTCGTCAGAGGGGTTTTCTGTAAATAAGAATCTCTCTAACTGCTCTATCTTTTTCATTTAGCATTATTTGCAGAAATGCCTGCATCATGTCGGCAGTAAATGCTACTGCATCAAATCGAAATCTTAATAGAATATCAAAGATATCAGGATAAAGATTTGGTCCTATGTGCAAACAACTATTTAGAGAGGGACATTTTTCCTCATGAGCTGAACCATCAAAAATAATTCGCAATTGGCTCGTAGGACGATCTTTCCGGATTACTTCACGATGCGGAAGATAAAAAGTGATATTGTTAGTGTCAATATCAGGATTAGGGACTGCCTCAATGATATTTTCAGGGTTTAATACAGGTCGAGTTTACTACCGTTTATGGGTACCTTCACAAAAATCGACCTGGCAAAAAAGGTATCTTCACAAAAATCATAAAGCTAAAATCGGTACTTTTACAAAAATCTTAGTCCTCCCAGCAAAATCTAACATTTTTAATTAGCACATTTTCAAAGGAAAGTAATTCGTGCATTTCTGTTGATGCGATTTGCGAAGCAAGAATCATACAGAATGTTGGTTTTAATCTACACACAAGCGTTTGTTATGGGCGAGAAATAGTGCAGCATATGTAAACAAAACGATCCTTGTGTGTATCGGTATAGACACGCTCTGAAGTTGTGGCCATAGTGTACTGTTTGCTGATTCGTCAGGTGATTTAACATTTTGGTGACTGTATGGTGATGTGTCTATCCTCCCTGGTACAATTCATGTATAGTGCAGTGATACTAACACAAATAAAAACAACTTCTACTTACACTATCTCTACTGAAATGTTAACTTCAGAGTGAAGTAAGTTTTGGTTTCTGTTCTGCTATAAGCCTCACACTAGCTGCTGAGAGTTAATTTTATTATTCTACTTAGTTCAAAATCCCCCCCCCCCCCATACACACAGAGAGAAAGAAAAAGAGTGCACTACAATGTTTTTCTCAAAAATAAAATATAGTTATGATTTTTCACAAAAATAGGTATTAAGATTGAAATCTTAGATTGGCCCCTGATTTTCCTTTAAATAACTTTGTAATATATCCTGATATTCAAGAAACAAATTAGGATTTTTTAAGAATCTCTTTCTAAGTCGGGTAAATCTATTTTCCGCATTCTTTTGTTGTCATTTAGTTGTCTAGTTTCAAATTTCCACGGTAATTTAACTTCATAACGTCGATTTTTGTAGATAATATTGCGCTCAAATTCTTTCAAAATCTCATTTTCCATGGGATCAAGTTCTTTTTTCTCATCAATTAAACCAGAAGCCTCTAAATCGTAAAATTTCTTTATATAATCTGAAATCAAATTATCTTCTACAGTGACACTGAGTGTCAACAAAATGTCATTTTTTCCCTTACGGCTTTGGAGACACCACCCAAAAATACTTTCGACAGCTAAGAGACTTCTGCTCAAATGTTTAATTTTTCCTGTTATGATATTATAATAATAATCCGCTCCTATTAATAAAGAAATTGGATCCTTAGAATCTGTACTATCTGCAAGGATTAAATTTTGAAAGTTTTTATTTTCAATTAACTTTATGTCAGGTGGTGGAATATTGGAACCGGTTATTTCTGGTGTAACTAGAGCTTCTATTTGTATTTTAGAATTTGAATTGTGTCTGTTTTGCAATGTTAATGATACTACGTCATACGTTTTCTGAATAGCAGTTTTACTACCGAAGGTAAAAACCGAAAGTTTTTCTTGTCTAATAGTCTTTAATTTCAATTTCCTAGCAATGTTTTCTCTAATGAATGTTCGCATTGAGCCTGTGTCAAATAATAATCGTATTAAATGTTCATTCTTTCTATTTTTAATTGTAGCGCAAGCTGTTTGCAAGAGAATCAATCCTACGAGTGTTTTCAGCGTGTGAAACTGCCGTCACTGTTTCTTCGATTTTATTTTTATCTACATTCGATTCATTTTTATTATTATTTTGCTCTGAGCGAGGGGGATTATATTTAAAGCATATATTTTCATTGTGTTTTCCCTTGCAAATTCTACAATTTAATTTTGTCAATCTGCAATCACTTATACGGTGTTTTAAGCCTAAGCAGAGAAAACATCTGACTTGTTTTCTCAATATTTCCCTTTTTTGTTCAATACTTAATGCATCACAAAAAGATGAATTGTGAAATGAATCACAAAATATGCACTTATTTTTCGTTACATTAGTTGTGAAAGTAGATGTTGTCGCTAATTTTGGTTTCGAGGGAAAGTTTTTTCCGTAATTTGTCGCTTTATAATTAATTTTCTCTTCTGTTTTCTTGATGGAAGACTCATTAGTGTTATTTATTTCCCTAAACAAATATTTATTTCGCTCGCGACATTTAATTTCTTTTTTCAAAAATTCTAACAATTCCAGAACAGTATTTTCTTTTTTAGTGTATGTTTGTTTGGTAAATTCTAATACAAAATCTTTTAGTATTAGTTTCATGAGAATGGGATATAATAAGCAACTATACGATTTAATGTCAAATCCTAAATTTTTTAATCCTCTAATATTGATTTCACACTCCGAGTACAATTTTCGAAGTGAATTTATGTCATGTGATTTTTTAACGGGTATCAAATTTAGCAACTTGTTGATATGCGCGTCGATGATAAGTTCATTTCTGCCAAAGCGTTCCTGAACTATATCTACCGCAATGTCATAATTGTCAGACGTTAAATTTAACCCTTTGATGGCTATAGCAGCCTCACCAATCAAATAAGATTTAAGATACGTAAATTTTTGTATTTTATCAATACTTTCGTTTTCCTGTACAGCTGTTCTGAATTGTTCCCAAAATTCGTTGAAATTTAATATATTGCCATCAAATTTTTTAATCTCTAAAGTTGGTAATTTGAATGCGCAATGCGACGTTTTTATATCTACATCATTTTTATTTGTCAGAACTGGGGTAGTTATTTGCGTTTTATGGAGAAATTTGTTTATTCTAACTTTCCATGTAATAATTTGTTCCTTATATTTCTCTCTTTCCTCAATTTCTTTTTCAATATTTTCTGTTTTTGTTAAAACTAAAATACTTTCATCTAGTCTATTCAAAGTGTTCTCTTTGTCGGTTAGTTTAGCCAAAGTTTCCTCAATGATGTCTAAAGATATTTCATCCTGGTTTTTCTCTAACTCAGATTCGAGCGTTTTAATTAAATTTGAAACAGCGCGGCGAACCGGAGTTCTAGTAGCTTTAAGTGTGTCAATATTCATTTTTAAATTCAAATATCTATATCAATTTATGCAATATCAAATCTAATTTTGAACACTATCTTAATCTAAACTGAAACCAAAACAAAATAATAATTCATTCTATATTTTTATCAAATCGAAACCCTAACTAAAACGAAATGATTCAATTATAATAAGTATTCATTTTTAACATAATAAAACAGAAACAAAAATAAAATAATTCAAACCTATCTTTAACTAAATAGTACATTATGATACTAATTTAGCGATTAAATCTTATATAAATTAATCTGAAACTTTTATTTGTTTATTTATATCATGCTAAAAAATGAAAGGATCTCTTAAAACAAATATTTTAAGCAGCAAAAATATTTCTGAACAAATATTTGAATCAAAAGAAATAAAACTTACGGAAGAAAATTTATCAATGGAAACAAAAAATAAAATAACTCACTTTTTCCAAAAATTCCATTATAATTCAAAATGCCAGCACTCGGCTCCATAAATATAAAAATTTAAATTATTTCTATTAAATCTATTGTATCTCTCAAACAATAAATGTAAATTGAGAGCTTTCCAGGCCGATTGCACCATGAAGAAAAAACGATACACTTTCGATTTCAAATGCTGCATAGATAGGCTCTAATATTTCTAAAGCTATTTAAAATTATTACATACTTATTTACAAATGAAAATTATATTTACATATTTACAGAATTAATTAAATAAATCAAATTAAAAAGAACAAACATATTTTCTAATGTAAAGGTTCCGTAAAGGAACAAGAATTCTAAAATCTAGCATCTCTTCGATGCTATGAGGTCGAAGGTCAAACGTGATCTGCCGTGCTTCCAGAAAATCTAAAATCAATGTCGAAGTAAATAAGTAAGTCACTGGACGCGTAGCGCCATCTAGTGACTTTCATGCATCCAATTGTTTGGGGAGATATTTTCTACAATATATATATATGTTACGGGCAATGTAATTATTTAGGTCAGTATTCATAATGCTTGGTTATTATGAATAATGACCATTAAAATTGGGCAATTTGATAAATTTGAATTACTTTACGATAATTTCTCACATTGCCCGGTCATTATAAATACCGCTATTATTTCTTTGGGCACTTTGATTAATTGACAGCAATGGGACAACCACGTGCGTGTGGTGTGATTCTGGCTGGCCAATTAGCATTCATTTTCAGTCGCTTGTCGCCTGTGCTGGTACCTGTGGCTTGCGTCGCGTTATTTACGTTTTCCGGTTGTCTTTGGATGTTATTTAGCTTATGTGCGACAAATGCTTATTGATGTATGTCTGAAATGGACTTTGGGTTCTGTTTATTTAGTGTTAGTGATTTTTCTATAAAATAAAATGCAGGAACAGTTAGTAACTGATGTCAGTGACATGAAGCATCGTTTTAATGAACGTCTGGATGAATGGGGAAGTTGCACACTGAAGGAAAAACAATTTCTTTTAATTGTAATCGATAAAATCAAACTTGGGAATCCGAAAAATCCAATTAAAATCTTAAAATTATTTCAAATTAACTTTTAATTAACGTTTTAAAATCGCTAAAAACCAAAACAAAACCACGTGATCCGAAAACGCTCCGTGAGGGGGTTGACGTCACAGTACACGAAGTGTGAATGCTTACACTCTTTTATCGCTTGCTTTTCTTTTTGTTCGCTCTATTCTAATCTGTATTTTATAGTTTATTCTTAAAATTTTTACCTTTTGTAAGAAATAACTTAAACCTTCCATAACTATACTATATCTTATATCTTATATATATATATATTTCTATTTTTATTTCTATAATGTCGATTTTGGATTTGTAAGAGAGCAATCGGATAATGTTCCGAAAATAGATGCTCTTTCCATATTCTCACTTTTGAGAAGAAACCTCGATTTTATTAGCGCATAAATATAAGAGTAGCTAAAGCTAAACGATCTAGATTTGTTCTGTATTCATATTTTGAAAATTATAAACGTCTTCATAATAGAATTTTAGCATTGCTTTAATATATTAGTAGTATTTTTTTACATTTCTCTAATTTTTTAGATGCTTGTATGTGAGAATATTTCTTTTTTCATAATGTATGCTTAAAGATTTAATTATAATTAAAATATTCATTAAAATTTCATAGTACATAAAAATATATTTTACTGATTATTTATTTTATTATTATTATTATTTTTTAACCAGAATTTTTTAATTATGTTATTTTATAAATTATATATGATTATTTTATAGAGCAGTCATTAATTATGTATTTAATATTTATTTCATGTTTTTGCAACGAAAAAAAAAATGTTATTTTCAAATTGCATTATTTATTTATTATTTTTATTTTATTTTATTAAAAAAAAAAAAGTTTACTTTTTATAATTTTTTAAGTAATTTATATATATATATATTTCAATTTTATCCATTTACTTTTCCATTTAATTTTCTTAAATTTATTTGAATTATATTGTTCTACGTTGTTTACATTAGCAACGGCTGTTACACAACTATTTATTTATTTAATTAATTCATTTCAAAAGGAAAATATAATTAAATGTTTTTATCGGGAAAATGTTAATATCGCATAAAGGATTAGTCTTATTAAAATTTAAGTTTAATAAAAACTTATTTATTTAATGCATTTGAAAGGAAAATCTTTTGTTATTTATTTATTTACTGTACTAATCGAAATGAAATGGTAATATAGCAGAAAAAGTGATTGCAATAAAGTACATGGTGCCAAAATTAAAGTATATTTAATAGATGCTGAGATACAGCTATCCTTAAAATCTTAGTTTTTGAATAATAGCAGCTTTCGCCTCCTGATATGTACACAAATTGAAGTGCCCACGAAAGACATTGCTGCGGGCAATAAGAACCCAGATCCAAAAAAGCAGGGTACACTGGAGGGAAAGAAGTTGCCGCAGGCTGCGAATAACCAAAACGATGTTAAGAGCGATTTCAATGAATTTATTTTTTAATTATCTATTTATTTATTTTTTGTTTATAGAATGATATAAAAGAAATAAAAGTTTTTTTTTTTTTTTTGTTAATTTATTAAATTTAGCGACCAGCGAAGCAGGCGAAGACCGTCAGTAATAGTATATGCAAGGGTTATTCCAGGTTTACTTTTGGGGCTCATTTTTGTGAAAAACAATTTTTTTTTTTTTTTGTGAAAAACAAAATAATTTTGTGAAAATTTATTTCTTTTTGTGATAAGAAGAATTATCACACGAAACCTTTCACTTAAGAAGTTACTCTATCTAATGTTCATTATCAAGTTAACAGCATATTACTGAGCCAAGTATACACACTCAATAAAAATAATATTGTTAACGTGGAAAACTTTTACAAAATCATCATCTTTTTAAAAATAAATCTTGAGAAAGGCCTGTTGTTATGAATCTGAATTTTGTGAAGAGACCCATTTTATGGATTTGTATTTTCTAAAGGGGCCCATTTTAGATATTTGGATTTTGTGAAGGGGAAGCAAATGGGTCCCAGTTTTTACCTGGATCGACCCCTGATATATTCTAAACATATTTGGATTTTACATTAAGGCTTCATTGATAAATGAATTTAATATATATATATATACACTGGTGGACAATTGCTAAGGACGGATGACAATAGCTTAGTTATTGTCATCCGTCCTTAGCAATTGTCCACCAGCGTTTGATTGCTGAAATTTACTGCAAATTTTTAATTAATTATTTAATACCATTCATATTTATAACTAGATCATGTATAACTCATAAGGTATTATTACATTTAACATATATTTCATGTGTTTATTTTATTTTAAAGTACTTTATATCTTTCCTATTGCTAAATGTTGTTATTATTATTACTTTCTATTTCTATTAATCTTTTCTTTCTATTTTTAAATTTTTCCAAATAAAAAAGTAATTACATTATAAAAATAACTAAACGCGTTTCTATATATATATACATATATAAATAATATTAATATTTTTGTACGGAGACCTTTTAATTTTATTTATTTATTTAGAATGATAAGCGCATGTAATTTTCCTTAAATACTTTTCAATTTCTCAAACTGCATCACTATAATGTTTTTAATTATTCACAATTTTCAGATACTATTTTAATAGAAATATTGTTAAGTTATACTATTGAAATGTATTAAAAAAGTTATATATATATATATATATATATATATATATATATATATATATATATATATATATATACAGATATACTGGCATCTCATAATTATAAAAGTAATCTAATTTAGGTTAATTTAGCATAAACTATTCTAGATTATTTAAGCAATGAATATATGCATATTATTCAGTTAAATATTATTACTCAATCCCAATATTTTATTTCTGTACTCAGTCTATAATAATAATAAAATAATAATAAATCTATAAAACATAATAAAATGAAACAAAACAAGTATTTAAAAGATACATCTTTGGCATAGCATACTAAAAACATTCTTTAAGAAAATTCTATTGATCAACTATTATATCAATTATAGTTTAATTTGGATTAATAACAGCAGGCGAGTACAAAAAAATATCATTGAAACTTGGTGTTATTTATAGAATGAAGTGATGTTTAATGAGTTCAAATAGTTTTAATATTTTTTTTTAAAGAAAGAATACAAAATTTCGCTGAATGCACGATTTTTCTTTACAATACAAGAGGGAGAAATTCAGCCGGCAGTTCATTTCATGGATAGTGACGTCACGATAGGTTTTATCACGTGACGCAGCGTTTTCCCGCCAACATGAGAACTACGTCTTTTAAAGTTAATTTATTAAAGCATCCGGTTTTCAAATATGCATAAAAATGGTATCAAAATGTTTGTATTTTCATGCTCTATCATTTACAAGTCAAAATGAAAAATGTGCAATTTCCCCATTATGTTCATCAAAAGCTCAGAATACACAAATTCTCACAAAGCCACAATACTTGGAGTTAATAGGAAATGTTAAAACATCTAGAAGCAAAGTGGTAAATAAAAAACTCTCAAAGTCAGGGTTCCGTA
This sequence comes from Salticus scenicus, assembly GCA_963930645.1. Taxonomy (NCBI): domain Eukaryota; kingdom Metazoa; phylum Arthropoda; class Arachnida; order Araneae; family Salticidae; genus Salticus; species Salticus scenicus. Next base: position 101,724,529 of record OZ005654.1, on the reverse strand, counting down.
GAACGTGCGAATCAGGACGTGGAAAATATGCTTTGTTCGTGGCAAGAAGACAATAGCACCAGGAAATGGTTAGAAGGCTTACGTTTTGTACAGCTAATGAAGAGCAGAGCTCATCATAGTGGCATCAACTGTACTCCGTATGAGGCCATGTTTGGGACAAAGTTAAAAGTTTTGGTCTAAAAAGTTTTTTACCCACAGACGTTCTGCATAATATAAATTGTGAAGAGGACTTAGAAGTTCTAGTAAAAGATCAGAACAATTTACAGTCTGTAGAAGAAAGTCCACTGCAAAATAAACCTGAGTCACATGTGTTAGCGGAGCTACCAGGTCCAAGTCAACATGATGAGGAGGAACTACTTTCTCTAGATAGTTATGTTCAAACTTCAACTTTGCTAGCTAAACCAAGCCCTGATTTACATAATAAAGAATTTCAAGAATCTTTCGGGCATGAAGATTCCCCGGAAGAACCCTATGTGAAAAAAAGGAAAGCCGACATATTAAAAATTAGGCAAATTTCAGCAAGCAATCTAAAAAAACAAGCTGAAAAAATGGTTCAAACTTCTAACTCAAAATACCCTGATGCTAAAAAAGGTGACACAGTTAGAGTTCGAGTCCCAGATGTCGACAGAGGTCGCACCGATGGAAGAAATATTTTGTCATTTGTTCTTGAAGTAACAGATGCTAATCTGTATAAATTAGGCACGAAACACGGAATTCTAAATCAACTTTATGCCAGTAACCAATTTACAATATGTAATGAGAAGTTTATATATGGCGAAGATATTCCACAGACAGAGATTTCACTAAGAGAATGTGCAAGATTGTCATCCAAGACAGGGGGCCAAGGCTATAGTCGATGTGGCTGTAAACGTGGCTGTAAATCCAACAAGTGCAAGTGTCGTAAAGAAAAAAAAGCTATGTAACTCGAAATGTCACCAAAGTGGAAGCTGCTCTAAAAAATAGACCCTCTATGTATTGCTACATATTGACATTTTGTGTAAATATAAATTTGTAAGTACGTACATATCTAATACATTATTTTTATTTGGACTTAAGTTTTGTTTGTACTTATTTCATCGCCCCCGGTTTGTTTCTCAGCATGTGAAATTTTGTTATTTTTTGTTTGTTACTTTGTCAGTTAGGTATGTAAAAATTTGTTATTTTTTATAAGAAATATGAATAAAAATTATTTTTAAATTGCCCACTTGACTTTTAGCATTATACATAATGACCGGGCAATGTAATATTTGCAACATAATTTATCAATTTGTCATATCCTTTTGGGCACTTTTTAAATTGCCCGGGCATTATAAACAATGCCCAATTATTCACATTGCCCGTAACATATATTGTTATATATACTTTTTTTTTTCTACCCAGTACGAATAGTGGATTACGATAAATCTAATTTTAAGGTTATTAATTAATACTGTAAGGTAATCAATGAGAAACATATTAGATATTTTGGAAATAATTTTACACACGCCTACATATCTATGTAATATTAAATGCTGGGATACTGCAGGTGTACAGTCGTGGATCCAAGGAAACAGACTAGATTTCTGGTACTTCTCTTTATTTAATGTCTATAGAGTAGGGGCTTGGAAGGCAATGGAGAGTGAGGACATTATCTCCAGTCGCGGTACTTTAATTTTGAAATCTCAGACCGCTGCAAGAAGTTAAATTGGTGTTTTAAAGGACGTTATTATCGAAAATAGCCGTAGCCTTTCCGGACCTCGGGGCCGGGCCCTGAGGCGGGCATGCTCGGTAGTTAAAATCTTTCTAGCCGATGATAGTTCAAATACCTCTAATCATTCCCTCAATTTTTGTGTGTTTCATGTTTTATACTCATAATTTTTTGGGTAATTTGGAGCATTTTTTGATCTCCTCCTTCGTTCTTTAATTGGATCTTTCATTTACTACCTCGTCTCTCCATTGTCCTCATTGGTTCTACTTTCGTTTTTGCAGACATCGTGACGCCGTTTGGCTCTCCACTTTGCCAATTTGCCAAGTCATGAAAACAATTATTTTTTGCTTTATATTTGACATAAGTAATCAAACCCTAATTTAGAATAATAAATCTTTTATTTCTTTTACAATGTTAATTTAATTCTTGTATTGAATCTTTCTGGCGCCAGATACTTTTTTGTTGCTCATTAAACTTATTTACAGAATATCTCCAGATATCAAAATGCCTTGAATGATTAACTTCTTTATTTCACATGATTAACTTCTTTATTTCACTGTAATTTCCGTTCGTTATTTTTAATACTTAAATCTCTTTTAATTCATTTTGAGATATTATTCTGAAAGATAAAATAATACCCTGAAAATATGGAAATAATAATTTAAGATATAAAAATATTAATTCTTACTTCTTTTTATCCCTTATATTTCATGTATATATATATTATCTTTAAAAAAAAAGAAAAAATAGTTAATAATTTTTAACTAATTTTTCCAGTGATGACTACTTGTTGGATTAAATTAAACTCTTAAAAGTATGTCAATATTTATTCATATGGACCGAGTAAAATCGTTTACTTTATTTTCTTGAGATTTTTACTTATTTTTATATTTATTAATTTTTCAAAATCTGAAATGTATTTAGCGTTTGTAATACAAAAGTAGTTGGCATTAACTGATTCACAAATGTTACGCAATGCTTTCGTCATAGATATACTAAAAAAATCTTTTAGTTTAAATATGGATTACATATAAAAATAGAAGTGTGAAATAATTCCATAAATATTTGATGAGAAATCTTTTTTTCAATACTTTGGAGTTTATCGAATAATCTTAAAACAAATATTTTATTTTTATTTTAGATTTTTAAATGAGGATTTTCAATAAAAAAAAGATATCTCAAAAATCAGAAACATCATAAATCAGAATATTTTATAATCAGCTCTAAGTTCAAAATTCAACTTTTTATTTATTTATTTAATTTTTAACATGAAATCTGACATTTTCAGACGTAAACAAAATTTTATTTCATAAACTGCGTAGGTTGAAAATATAAAATTATATAATTTTTATTTAAGAAATTGTGCATGCTGAAACTTTTAAGAAAATTTAGAGCGGTGTTTTTAAAGTGCGTCATTAATTTGTAGAAAATAAGTCGAGAACATACAATTTTCTAACACTTAGAACAGTTATTTAACAGTTATTTTACAGTTATTTAACACTAAAAAATTGTTACTTTTTAATTCCTTAACTGTCATGGGCGTATATATCCGTCTCACTGAGCCGATGCATTGACTACCCCGGGCGTATATATACGCTTTCCTGAATAACGATACTTTTTGTTGCGGTTTTACTAATGAAACTATTATAGTTCCATGGTTCTGGAAGGCAATAAAATGATCTTACATGTGATTTTGATAATGCTTTCGATGGATTTAGGTAGATGGAAGGTAAGTGGTTAAGTTTCGATGGAATCGGAAAAGGAATGTTTTTAGACCAATGGACACACTCGCCTGTCTGATAAACGGTGGCACTGGGAAGCGAATCTAGTAAATTTTCCTCAGCAGGTAAGGGGTTAATTCTACTTTTAAAAATGTAAATGATTTTATGACTGTTAAAATTAATATCTATGACTAACGGATTTCAAAATAACGAACTATTTTAAAAGTTATAGACACGAGAAAGAAAAATATTGATTAATAACATTTTCTAACTGAACGTACTAATTGTATCGTATCGCTCTCGATGTCCTTTGCCTACATTATCACACAATGGACAGACAGAAGGACTGAAAGACAGACATACAAAATAAATGAATTCATAATTACTCTTAAAAAATGTTGGAAATGTTAAAAAAGCTTAACATATACGGAAAGGTAGACTTTAATTTCCATTTGCAGCCCTTAATGCATCTGAAAATTTTAGCGTTGTCCTGTAAACCTTAAAATTATGAATATCATATTCAATATAAAAAATTATTCTACCTTAATAACAATAATAGTTAATTTTATTAAGGTATGATTTTTATTGTATGATTTTTGCAATAGAAAGTTATTTAAATGTGATTTGTAAAAATATCTCCGCTAAAACGCAACGAATTGGCATTTTTTTGGAGTGTCGCTGTACGCAAAGCAATTGCATAGTGCCTATTAATAGCATTTTATATAGGGAACATTTTATAGTAAATTTCAGTAACATATCATTTTTAGAAATTCTGAAAATATTTACGGTCGCGGGACGGACAGTCAGACATATACCCTAATTCAAATCATATGCACACTAAAATCTTGTTAGAAAGTGTCAAAAACGCTTAATGTAATGAAAATGTAACTCAGCAAATTTCCAATAATAACACTTAATGTAAATGAATATTTTTGTTTCACACTGTAAAATTTAATGCCAATCATACTATATTTTGTAGAAAGCATACGTTTGTGCATATGAATAGTATATTTCAATTCCATTAAAATTTGTGCAATATATATATATATATATTAATATGGTTTGTAAAAGTATCTGTTTTAAAATGCAATTCTTTGGGATAATTTCAGATGCCCTTGTACACAAAATATTGGTGTAATTTACTTCATTTTCAATAAAAGAGATACGATAGTAAACTTGAATATCATTTTTCAATTTCATTACTATTTGTGTAAAGTAAAGGTATCAAATTCTGATTTATAAAAATACTTCTCATAGAACGAAATGTTTTATAATACTTTCGGGTGTCCATGTACGCAAACAGGTAGAGGTATTCATTCCATTTTCGATAGAGAGCATCCGACAGTGAATTTAAATAATATATATCAGTTTCAAGACATTCCATGAATATTTACAGGAGTTATAGCGCGAACAGGCAGACGGACTGACAGATAGACAAACCGAAGTCATTAACGCTTTTCAACCTCATTAAAAAGTGTTAAAATTTCCCATAAATATTAAAAGTTTTAATTTTCTTGAAAAAAAAAAAAAAAAAAAAAACTTTCAGATTTAAAAATATTATTTGGTTGAAAAATATATTCTAAAAATGTGAGCTGTGGTTTATTTAAATCATTTTATTTTATTTATTTATTCTTTTTTTAGTTTTAACCCATTTATGATAAATTAGTTTTCTGGGTCTAATTTTCAAAATTGAAATTTTTATTATGTATTTACAGGTTTAGACACCTTACATTAGCACTAACTCTGTGATTTCCCTAACTTAGTAACAAATGTTAAGGAACACCGAACTCGTTTTTCTGTATCTAGATTATATGGGGATGGTAATTAAATATTTTTTAAACATCACACAGTTAGTTCATGTACAGAGAATCCAACTATGTTAAAAATTTCAGTTCAAACTTGAAACACTATATGAAATAAAGTTATAAGCAAAACCATAATGTGATTCAACTTCACTTTTTAGATTTTTACTTCTTGCGATTGAAATACAATTGCCCCCAAACTTGGAACTACCATACACCCACTGACAAGGGAAGTGTTTTGGTGTTAATGCAATTGTAATTCCTTTTGTATTCAAAAGATGGCGCCACTAGCGTGCTTAAAATAACTGCCTGTAAGGTTGAGGGGGGGAAATCATATCTATGAAGTAAGATCACGTGTGATTATGTCCTTCAAAACCAACATTTATTACAAGAAAAAATGAGTTCTTTATTCAATTGATCACTAACTATATGTTACTATGAGAAATTTTATTGAAGTACACTGTAAAAAATATGCCCTATTTGTTGCCAGAAATTCTCTGTAATTTCAGAAAATACGTTCTGACAACGTAATTTTTTTTGTAAATTGCGTGTATTTTCTTAAATTACAGAAAATTTCTGGCAGCAAATAGGACATATTTTTTACAGTGTATATCCTTTTAAGAAAAGAGAAAAATCTATTATGGAGTCTAGAAAGTATGAATCAGTAAAATTCTTTTTCAAACAAAACCAAGCTTAAATTAAAGAGCGTGCTTGTAAACATAAGTTTATATCACGTGCAAATTTTGTGCAAGAACTCACCCATGGGTCGAGATAAGACCCTAGAAAATATAGCACCTTTTATCAAAATCAAAGAAGCAGAATTTGCGGGCAAGAAAGCGTTGCACAGTGCCAGAGTGTTCGGTTTGAGACAAGAAGGTGTTTAGTTCGATCTCTAAATCGATCGAATATTGATTTTTTTTTTTTTTTTTTTTTTTTTTTTCTAAACATATAATACCAATGTATGGTTCAACATAAAATTACCAAATCATGTTAAAAGGTAAAACCATCGGGTGGTTGCAGTTACTTCAGTACCAAGTTTTAATTCAAACTACCACCACTTTTTCAAAAGTGCAGAGAATTGAAATACATACATTTCATATATGGGTAAAATTTCTGTTAACTATAGTTTAACATATCTAGACTGCGCTAAATAAAATGAAATGGGGATAAATTTTTTATACAGACCAAACATACTTCGTATAGAATATGATGGAAAAATCATTCACCATTTCTATACGGGCGATGATATCGTAAATCTGTACAAGGAATGGCTGGATGTGTATTTCAAGCAGGGTTGTGTATTTTTCACACCGTGTTAAATATAAGCAGTACATTGCATATTGTGTGAAACTTAAATAACTTATAGACAATGCAAAAGGCTACTAAAAATGAAGCTTCAAAAAAAAAAAAAAAAAAAAATCTGAATGTAATTGAAGTAATTGCTTTACAAACTTTTATTGATTGATTGCAATAAAATTTGCTTATGCGTAATAATTACTGTCTTCCACACATATGATAGAAGAAATATTATTTATTGTTTGCGTTCTAATTTGCAACTTCAACTTCAAGTTTCATTTTTTTTTTTTTTTTTTTTTTTTTTTTTTTTAATTACTATTATTATAATTGAACGATTTAAGGTCTCCTTGAATAAAAAAAAAAAAAAAATCAAATTGTTATCGTCTGTTTTCTATTTATTCTACCTGCATAACTTGAAAACAACTAAATGCAGGAAATCCTATTCCATATTTTAAATAAAAATCAGATATGGACGGCACTTGAAAGTATTTACCAAGATCAGTGTTTCAAGGAATAAAAGGAGATTGGAGTTTCGAGAAGAGTGTAAAAGTTTAAAAAAATAGAACACATTTCTTTAAATTTAACGAGTTCTTATATATATATATATATATATATATATATAGAAATGTAGGTACTATATTTCGCCAGTAACATTAGTTCCTTCTTCCTCACAATGAAATATACACTGTTAAAATTTCAGTTCAAACTTGAAACACTATATGGAGTACAGTTATAGGCAATACCATAATATGGTTCTACCTATGATAATACTTCCATTTCAGATATGTAATACTGCATATATATATATATATATATGCAGTATTATATATATATGCAGTATATATATATATATATATATATATATATATATATATATATATATATACTTGTGTGTGTGTGTGTTTTAAAAAAAGTCTGTAAATTTCATTTTCTTATATCAGAATCTTTTTTCGGAAATATTTTAATGAAATAATAAAAATAATTATTAATAATGGTTATTGTTAAGTAATTCTTACAATCTTTTTCTCTTATATGATAGAGAAAGTATCGTTCTCGTGTCAGTTTTTCGAAATAAAATTTTAGGTATATTTAGATTATAGACCTATTATAAGAGTGAATGGAGCATTCCATTGCTAAGGGGATATAAATAAAGGTGGCAAAGATGAAATATGTGACTGCTGAAAATTTTTTATCTTTTCTGGCACTTATCGCGTTATTGGCTATTTATTGTTCTGAATATAATAATTATTATTATCATTATTATTATTATTAAAGAATACAGCAAGCAAAAGCTTGCTGAAAACAATATAGCTGCTGAAATTTATTTTTACCTTGTTATTAACATTTTCCAACAAAGTTCAAAAGTGTTTATAACTTCGGTTTGTCTATAATCGTTTTAACTCTCATAAATAATAATTGACATTTTTGAAATCATATAAGGTATAATATATTTAAACTAATTCAATTTAGATAATTAAGTATAACAATTATAAACATTTTATAAAAATAATTACTTAAAAAGAACGAAATAATAAAATATTGAAAATAAGCTTAACTGTGAAATAAAATCCTTATTTTACATAACTTCTAGGGCTTTTAAAGTATATCTAATTACTATTTCTTGCTATAAAATTCTTTTTAAATTCAAAACAATCTAACTTTTAAAGTGAAATAAAAAAAATTAAAAAGAACGTTCACAGAAAAAGGAAATATATCGTCTGCTTAATAAAAAGCAGAGTTTAGAGCATGGCGAGAAAATTCCAGTATGGCCAGCTTGGCTCCCTGTAGTTCAACAATCACGTGACTTTTTTATGAGTTACCTTTGCCACTGAAAAAGGTGGGCGCTTTCATATGGCGCTTTGACCAACTCAGCAATTGAACGATATAAAATTCCCTTACATTTACTTTAAAGTGGAAGAGCTTTGTTTTTTTTTAGCATGACAAGAAGAGCCGATGACAAAATCCAAATTCAAAAATAAGAAGTTTCTAAAAAAATATTTATGTATTTTTTACTTAAAACTTTTTATTTGATGCTTTTTTTTTTTTTTACAATGAAAAATATTTTGTGATTTTTAATAACTTTTTAATATCTAAAAAAAAAAAAAAAAAAAAAATTCTTAAAAAACTCCTCAAAAAATTCTTAGGATACTGTGTAAGCAACGAAATTTTTATTGTATTGATTGACGCATTTTCTACTAATTTTCTGCAAAAATTAATACGCCGAATCTTCCAGGGACCGAACTCTCGACCATCACGTTATTAACGTGACGCTCTAACCAACTGAACCAAGAAGCGACAAACGAAATGGCTTATATTTACTTTAAAATGAAGGCGCCTTCTGTACTAGCGTGACAAAGACAATATGTCAAAATCAGTTTCATATGATATTATAGTTTTAAAAAATTCAAGAACACGCTTTTATAGAAAAGCACAAAATATATATCTTAGTATTAAAATGCAGGGTAAGAGAAAATCGTGTGTGTGACACACCATAATATTTACATACATTTAAATCTTTAATTAAAATAACTTAGAATTAAACAAAAACCATTTTTAAAAAATCTCCCCTGACTGGGATCAACGCTGGACCTTTAGGTTCGCAGCGCTGAGGCTTACCTCAACGCCACATCGTCCACGTAGGGAAAGTATTTTTTTACAATATAAATTTTTTGTTTGCTCCCAGAGCAGTTAAAAACATACATACATACATACAAGTGAAGCTAATAAAAGCGTGTTAATAAAAAGCTTCTAATTATCTATACATCTCTCTCTTTGTATATATATATATATATATATATAGATAGATAGATAGATACAGAGAGAGAGAATCAAATAATGTAAGCGATGAGTGATATCAATTATTAGGTATTGCTAAAACATGAAAAATATATCCGTCTTACGATAAGACGAAATACAAATCTCAGATTTTGTCCTAATTACCATTATGTATTTTAAAGAAATGTTTTTACGAAAAATATTTCTTTTGACATAAGTAACGACAAACTGACGATTCTTGCAACCATTTAGATACTGAAATTCTATTGTTCTATTTTTCTTATTCACATGTTATTTTTCAGCTTGTATCAAATTTTATACAAAGTGTAATTTGTACAACAATTGAGAAATTTAAAATTCTGTTTCCAAGCTCTTTTTTTTTTGGGGGGGGGAGGGGGGGGTACACTTTCTGGTTGTATCTGTGAGATACAACGCATCCGACCACACGTCTGTCGTTTCTATACTCTGAATTTTTCCATTTTTAGATTTTTAGATTTTTTTTTTTCTGGAAAATGAGGATTTACAGTCAGAAAATATCGGTGAATCTACAGAAGATGTAGAAGAATTGACGGGATATAATTCTGAAATCTTCAGTGCAAGTTATGCCAGTAATTTCGATGATACTGCATACTTAGCAGATTACTATGTAGGAAACCAGCTTTAAGTGGGGCCCACCAGCGGCCGAGCGGTTCTGCACTCAAAGCTGGTAGACGTGAGGTGCCGGGTTCGATCCCAGGTCGCGCTCGTCGGCCTAGCTGTTCGGAGTTTTCCGTGGTTTTCTCCGAAACTTGCGTAAATACGGGCTAGGACCCCTTAGAAAGACCTCCACGGAAGGCACTCCCCCTCAGGCCCAGGACCTACAGCAGTCAATTGGCCTTAATCCTAAACACCAACACACACCAGCTTTAAGTGCAGAACCGCTCGATCGCTGGTGAGCTGCTTTTGTACAAGGATCATGTACTATTAAGCTTTTAAAGAGCCATTCATCGAACAAAGTGAAAAAATGTGCAGGTTTAAATTATACTTTTCAGCAAAATAATGCATCTATTCACTTTGCAAAATATATAAAAATGTGTTTAAAATATAATAAAATACCCAGTATATGGATTGTCCTGATCTATATTGAAAAATGTACGTTTAAGATATTATAGCGAGCAAACATCTACCGAAAAAAGTGACCAAATTGTTCAATATGGCAATGAAATTTGCCAAATATGAAATTTTTTAATTTAATTAACAAATTAAAAATTGCCCTAACACAATTTCACAGCTTTGAAGTGTAATTAATAAACATAAAAGAGACATAATAATTTTAAATTTCATCTCTAATTCTTAAACATTCGTGCCAGTTTTACAATTTTTTTTCCAAGAGCATTTTTCCTGCTATGAAATTCATTATATTGATTCAATACAATTAAATTTCAATCATTTTTATTTGTTTAGATTAATATAATATTTCTATTTTGTGTAAATATTAATTAATAAAATTATATGTATTTTTTGTCGAAAACACAATCGTTTCTATAATTTTGCACCCTACTGTAGACATTTTATTGGCAAAAAATAACAAAGGAAAGATAAACATTTCTTCTTAAATGATTAATTCATATACGTTAATCAACACCCCATTGTAGTTAATTAAATATATTGTAAAATATTTGATTTTTTTTATAATTAATCGGAAACAAAATATTCAAATAAGTCTTTTAAACTGATTTTATTTTCTCAGTATTATTATGTTTGCTGAAATAAATTAAATTCTAACTTAAAATTTCCTCTGAAGGAAACAATAACACATTCGAAAATTCAATTATTTAAATAAATGGAAATATCTAGTTGCTGTTCAAAGAATATCAGACTTTGTACCCTCAAATAAATTGAAGTGGCATAAAAGAAATTGAATTAAATATTTTTATATCTCATTGATTTATTCTGTGTGCTATAAAGTAAATTACTGGATTTGTAAAAATTTTTGAATTCTAGTTTTCAAAAAAAAAATTACACGTTTGTCTGTGTAGTGAGTGCGAGTGTGTCTTTGTAGCAAAAAAAAAAATAAATAAAAAAATAAAAAATAAATAAATAAATAAAATAAAATATTACTACTACTACTAACAATAATAGTAATAATCTGGTCACTGTACCTCTAGACACAATTGACAGAATTCTAAAAAATTATTATATTAGGTTAGACTTTCATCTGATTTGTAACTCGTTGGATTTTGACATATATCGCAATACATATGGCGCTGATATGCTACAGTATCTCCAATTTGAATGACGACTGTATCCTAGTACTTGTACATATAATTAAACGAAATTTGACATAGTAGATTGTCATTTTATAAACCTTTTTTCTTTCTTTCTTTTTTTTTTTTTTTAATAATATCAGTGCATATCACCTACTAATTGCCAAGATATTCTACTTCCAACGCCGGTAAACTGGAATTGAAGGTTCGATCCCAGCTCACACACGTCGACAGAGCCAATCGGAATTGCCCATGGTCTTTCCTGAAACTTCCGTAAATACAGAATGGGCCCTTTAACACCTTAACGCGCGCTGTCCTCGCTGCGAGGACGCAAAATTTAAGATCCAGCTGCAAAAATCCATCCCGGAACTTTTTTAGTAAAAATTTACGTTTATTACATAGCAGAAAAGGCCGGTTTTTTTTTAACCTTAAAATTTAAAAGTTTAGTTTAGTTCATGAATTCCGGTTTCAGTATAATTTAAATGATCCGAATTGTCTTGCTCCGCAAAGGGTTAATGTATTCTGACGGAGGATATTAAAAATGGGCATAGGACATATGTGTAGTCAGTCGTCCGTAATTCCTACACCTAAACAACTTGAGTACATATTGCTGAAAGAGGACGTTCCTATGATGTAATTTCCTCTGTTTGTTGTGAGATTATATCTGAGTTTCTGAGATATATAAATGCACAAAATTTGATATGTAGGGTGTATATTACACAAACCTATTGTGATTCTATTTGGGTGTACACCGTGTATTAGGCAGCCCTGCTATTATACACATTCTGCAAGTTTCTAGATGGCTAGGTTTAACATCAGATTGTTCAATTTGCACCAAAATATATGTAAAATATTTATTGTAAGAAGATATGTTGATTAACTTTTTGTACATTTTAAAAAGTAGATGACAATTTTACATAGACTTATGCAGAAGAAACATAATACATATGCTACTGTAATATTAGTTTTACATAAAATTTTGTCTTATCCGTTATATATCGTATTATTTCATTATAAGGTTAAAAACACAGGACGCAAAACCATGATTTGAATTATTAAGAGCCGCAAAAATGCAATATGAGCAACTGAAAAAGACATATAGAAGAAAGATCCAAATAACTAATTAGTGATGAAAAAATCTAAAAGAAAATATGAAATAACTGTGAAAAATCTCAAAAACAATTGTGACGTCATCAAAGACATATATATCTGTAGAGATATAAAAATGGCATTGTTTCCCTGATGGCGAAAAAATTTCACAGAAATTTCCCCCAAAAAGTGCACAACAACGTCACTGTATCATTAAAAAGAATGTGAAAACAAGGAAAATTTTGAATAATTAAGTCAAACATAAAATAAACATGGAAATAGCATAATAAAGTTGGGATTGCTTCGAAAAAAAAAATAGCTGCAAATCACACGTAAACACTTAAAAATTTTCGATTCAGGAAACTTATATATATATATATATATATATATATATATATATAGGGTGAGCTTCACATAATCTGTCAGATGAAAGGAGGTGATAAAACAGCCCATGGGGAGCATAAAACACCATAGAAACCCTGTCCTATCTCTAACCGTTTCCGAGTTATGGTAGTTAGAAAAAAAATCTGTTTTTTTACATCCCATCTGAAAAAACCCAAATTTCAGAGCTTTCTGAAAGACTTACACGCAAAATAAGCACATATTTGGAAAGAAAAATCCTATCAGGTGACACCATTTACATTAGGATACCTTAATTTGACGGCGAGCTACAAGCGCTAAAACATTGGCGAAGTTTAAAATCGAGTTGTCACCAAATTCTTTAACCGGCAATTCTGCAAACACCGTTCAAGCTACAATCAGTCAAATTTACGAAAAACTTTTCCTTTCCAAAAGCTTTAGAATGAGCCCACAATAAATCATTTCGGTGTTCTAGTTCAGGAGAAATTTAGCCTGTTTCAAATACATTCATCACTGAACTCGACGTTCGTTGAGATGGAGACTCACGGAGTGCCATGGTCGTTCCTGATTTCATGTCCGACTTCAGACTGCTGTTTTGTCAGATGCAAAAAAGAAAGTTTTAAAGACAAACAAGAAAAGTGGCAGTTGTATTAAGTTTACAATCAGAATGGAATGGAAACAAAAGAAGTATGACGTTTCTCACGATTTTCACATAGGGGTATGCAAAAAAAAAAAGACGTATCTCACGTTTATCATTAAAGCACATATGCATTCGAAACGATGTGTGAAATTTTGTGCCACTGCTGAAATTGGTCACTCCCACACCTGATACATGCCCTTATTCGCTTACGAATTGAAACCACAGCAGCTCTTAACGAAAGCTCATCCCTCAGTTTTATTATTGCATTATAGAGCCGACTACTTAAATCTTGCAAACTGGAAACTTCTATGCGGTAAACTTCTTGCTTCAGGAAACCCCAAACATAGAAGTCCAATGGAGTGAGATCTGGCGATCAAGGTGGCCAAGGAATTGGTCCATTACGACCAGTCCATCGTGGATATTGCTGAGTCAAGAAGTCCCGAACGGCATTGGAAGAATGTGCAGGGGCCCCATCGTGTTGTAAAATGATTTCCGCTCGTTGGGGTACAGGAATGACATCAAGTAATCCTGGAAGATGATATTCCAGAAACTCCAAACATGTATTGCTTGTCAGGTGACCTTGGCACATGTGGACCTATCAAGCGATCGCCAACCACTCCAAGCGAAACATTTAAGCTGGAACGATGAGTTTCGTGTTACAGATGGATTTTGTTGAGCGTAATAATGTCATTTATGTAAATTTAACATTCCATCCCGAGCGAAAAGTGACTCATCTGTCCACAGTATCGTTCTCAGTAAATGGTGTTCCTCAATATCTCGCTCCAAAAGCCAGCGGCAGAATGTTACCCGCTTTTGGAAATCTGAGCGGCGTAATTCTTGTACCGGTGTGAAGTGGTATGGATGATACCGGTTTTTGCGCAAATCATTCCTCACTTTACTTTGAGAGATTCCATCTTTTCTCGCAAGTATGCGTGAAGGAAGGTTGGAATACATCTGCATATTACTAAGAGTCTATGCAGATAGTCACGAATTAGCATACATTCCATTTACTCACCATTGTTAGATATTGTCCATGTTTTATTTTATTCTCTGTTAGATATTGTCCATGTTTTATTTATTTCTCTCATTTTTATATTTTAACTCACTTTTATATTTTTGTTAATGTAAAAAAAAAAAAAAAAAAAGATTATGGAGATGATGCTCGTGAGCGTGCATCTAGTTTGTTTTTTCTGAGTATTCAAATTTTTCAATGGAATAAAAGCAGCAAATAGATTTTGTTGTTAGAATTTATTTAGTTTTTTAGAAAGCTTAGAAGTTTAAAATAACTTCTTCTGTATGCTTTAAATTTATTTGGCGTCCGCGATTATATCTAGTAAGCTAGAGAGTTAAAATAACTTTCTTTTTGTACGCTTAAATAACATTTTGTGACGTCTACGCGACAGGACGAAGTAAAACAATATGTTTCAAGTAATTAAAGGTTTTAGAAAAGCCGATCTGAAGTTTGTAGCGGAAGAGCTTGGCGAAATAATTCCTCCTGAATGTACTATTGCTACCTTGAAGGAAATTATTTTGAATAGCAACGAATACAAGAAAGATGCCAATTTTGTGCAAGAAATTCTATCAACGGCTGTTGTTGAGAGGCAAGAAAGAGAAAAATTGAAACTAGAGCAAGAAAAAGATCTACAGCAACAAAAATTTAAATTTGAACAAGAAGAAAAAATTGCATTAGAAAAGCTTAATCAAGAATTAGAGATAAAGAAGATGGAATTAGACCAACAGTTGGAATTGGCTAGAATACAGTCCCAGGCCTACATTCAAGGGGAGTCAATTTTAAGGGTTAGTGAAAATAATGCATCTAGAAGAAGAATTTCCTTACCCAAGTTACAATTCCGACAATTTGATGGGGATTTAAAAGAATGGCTACCATTCTGGAGTCAGTTTGAGCAGATAGATAAAGATAACGATATTCCTCCAGAAAACAAATTCCAGTACCTCATTCAAGCAACGGTCGCTGGTTCCAGAGCACGAGAAGTTGTAGACAGTTTTCCGCCAACTAGCGCCAACTATGCCAAAGTTATAGAGAGTCTAAAAGCTCGTTATGGAAGAGATGATCTTCTAGCTGAAGTGTACGTTAGAGAATTATTAAAATTAATTATAGTTGCTCATACAAGAGAAAAATTTTCTCTTACTTCATTGTACGATAAACTTGAATCATATTTAAGGGCTCTTGAAACGTTGGGCGTCACTACTGATAAATGCGCTTCTATATTATATCCTATGGTAGAATCCTGTTTTCCAGCTGAATTTTTGAAAGCTTGGAATAGAAGTAACATTGTTTCTACTAGTTCTGATGCGAAAGAACGGTTGGACAATTTGATGCAATTTCTCAAATGTGAAGTTGAAGGAGATGAAAGAATAAATTTGGCGGTCGCCGGTTTTGGTCTGGCAAGGAAAAATGATGACCGAAATTATAGAAAAAGAAGGACTTATACTGATGTTGTTAAGCCTATACTCACTGCCTCTACTTTATTAACGACTTCTTTTAAACAGGATCTAAAGAAAAATTGTGTGTTTTGTGATGGAAAGCATATGAGTTCAGACTGTTTTACGGCACGAAAGATGAGTTTTAATGAGAAACAGAATGTTCTAAAGGATAAGAAAAGCTGTTTCCTCTGTTTGGGGTCAGGTCACACTACCAAACAGTGTAAAGCTGTCCTGAAGTGTTTTATCTGTGATAGAAAACATTCCACCGTGATGTGCCAAAGTCTTGATAAAGGCAAAACAAATGAAAGAGAAGAGAAAGAAAAGTCAAATGAAAGTGAAGTAAATATGGCAAATTTCAATAAAAATCCAAGGGTATTTCTTCAAACTCTCAAAGCAAAAGTCGTCTCTGACAATAAAGAGAAGGATATTCGTCTAATTTTGGATACTGGTTCACAAAGATCGTATATTTTGAAGAAATTAGCAGAAGAAATGAAATATGCAGCCATTAAAAAAGAAAAGGTTGTACATTCACTTTTTGGCGGAGTCTCAATGAAAGAATATGAACATAGCTTTTATAAAATAAGATTAAGAGATTTGACAGGGAAATTCAGATGCAATTTTGAGGTTTTGGATCAAAATATTATATGTGAAAATGTTAAACCTGTGGGAAAAGGTTCTTGGCTGAAAGAATTGGCCGAGAAAGACATTGTTTTGACAGATGTTGGCGATGCAGATGAATCTATTCAAGTACTGATTGGAGCTGATATAATCGGTAAACTATTGACAGGTCGAAGAGAAGTGTTGTCTTCTGGGCTAGTTGCAATGGAAACACTTTTTGGCTGGACATTAATGGGAAAAGTTCCTCAAGAAAGTTCATTTAAAGAAAATTTAGCTCTATCAGTTACTTCCATGTTTGTAAAAGAAGCAGAAATTTCCGACTTATGGAGATTAGATTTACTTGGAATAAGTGATCCAATCGAAAAGCTATCTAAGATGGAAATAGATCGTCAAGTGAAAGAACACTTTCTACATACAGTAACACGGAATAAAGACGGTCGTTATGAAATATCCTTGCCATGGGCTGAAGATAAACCACCTTTACCTGATAATTTGTGTTTAGCCAAGAAAAGGTTAACCAATGTCACACAAAAACTACTTGCGAGTAATATTTATGAAAAATATGAGGAAGTACTTTTAGGATGGCTTGGCGACAAAATTATTGAAGAGGTCCCTGAATGTGAAAGGTCCTTTTATGGACACTACTTACCTCATCGACCAGTTATAAAGGAGAATAGCACTACTCCAATTCGTCCAGTATTTGACGCATCAGCAAGAATCCAAAACCATCCATCTTTGAATCAGTGTCTACACTGCGGTTCAAATCTCATTGAATTAATTCCTGACATACTTTTGCGATTTAGAGAAAATAAATTCGGTGTCATAGCTGATATCAAGAAAGCGTTTTTGCAAATAAGCATCCGGAAAGAAGATCGGGATTTTTTACGTTTCCTCTGGTGGAGCAATCCAGAACAAAGTGAGCTTAGAATATTTCGTCATGCTAGAGTCGTTTTTGGAGTCAAGAGTTCACCTTTTTTGCTAGCTTCAGTAATAGAATACCATATTAAAAATGATGAAGAATACGACCCAGAACTTAAGCAAAGATTGTTGAGAAGCTTCTATGTTGACAATGTTGTTACGAGTGTCCGTACAGAGGAAGAGTTAAAGAGATTTATTACTTGCTCTAAAAACCTAATGTCTAAAGGCGGATTCGACCTAAGAGGATGGGAACATACAGAAGAGAGAAAGGACACGGAACACGGTAAAGAAGCTGTTGTACTTGGATTACACTGGAACAGATTTTCGGACATTTTAAAGGTAAATGTATCCTGGACGAAAGATGTAAATCTGGAGAAAATAACAAAACGTACTATGTTATCAGTGGCACATAAAGTTTTTGATCCAATTGGTTTTACTTCACCAGTCATGATTTGCCCCAAGATGATGTTACAGAAAACCTGGAAAATTGGTTTAACCTGGGATGAAGAAATTACCGGGGATCTAAAAAACGAGTTTATCGGATGGTTTCGTGAATTAAATATATTGGAAGAAATTGAGATTCCGCGATACATTCAAGTCACTCCAGATAATTTAAAAAAATGTACTCTTCATACATTTTGTGATGCTAGTTATCAGGCTTATGCTGCTGTTGTATTTTTGAGAATAGAAAAAGCTGATCAAGTGAAATTATTCCTTCTGGCTGCCAAATCCCGCATCAGTCCTTTAAAGTGCCCAACTATACCTCGAATGGAGCTTTTAGCGGCTTTGATTGGTGCTAGATTATCGAAATCAGTAACAGATGCATTCAGTTGGGAAAATATGGAAAGATATTTTTGGAGTGATTCCACGACAGTTCTTGCATGGATAATCAGAGAAGAGATAATCAGTTTTCGTCAGGAACGGAGTTCAAGAAATAAGGAGTTTGACTGATCCTTCTTTATGGAAATATATTCCCAGTGAAATTAACCCATCGGATCTACCCTCTAGAGGTTGTAAAGCCAAACAACTTGTCTCTCTCAAATGGTGGGAGGGTCCATCGTGGCTTAAGAATCCACATGAGTATAATAAACATATGGATTTCATCTGCCAGAATATAAATGAAGAAGACGTTGAAAGAGAAAAGTTAAAATCTACAAAATACTTGGTACTATCACTATTTTTCATGTTATGAGAAAATCCTTCGCCTTATGGGATGGATTCTCCGTTTTAAACATAATACTTGTAATCCAAAGGATAAAGTGAAAGGAGAATTGACAAGTCAGGAATTTCACAAAGCAGAAATGAAAATAGCTTGGATGATCCAGAAGGAAGCTTTTTCCTCTAAAGATTTTTAGAAATTGAAAACTCTTGAGACTTTCAAAGATGAGGAAGATATAATACGCGTGAAAACTAAAATTTTGTACAGACAAGACAAGAAGGATTTTCTCACACCTATCGTTCTACCATCTTATCATGAAGTTGTTAAACGACTAATTTCATATTTTCATCTGAAAAATTGTCACGCAGGTCCTCAGATTCTTATAATTTGATTAGAGAAAAATATTGGATTTTGAATGGAAGAAGAACTGTGACATCTGTTTTATCTAAATGTACTACTTGTAAAAGATTCAACTCTAAGAACGTGGAATCTTCGCCTATTTCTCTACCAGAAAATCGAGTAAAAGATGCAGCTGTGTTTCAGATCATTGGTATTGATATGGCTGGTCCTTTGTTTCTGAAAGACAATCAAAAGAGCTGGGTTATCTTGTTCACATGCGCTATCTATCGGGCAGTACATTTTGAACTTGTTACATCAGCATCTACAGAGGTTTTTTTGATGGCTTTAAGAAGATTTATATCTCGTAGAGGAAGATGTTCCATTATATATTGCGACAATGGCTCTAATTTTGTTGGTGCAGCCAACTATTTGAAACGACTGAACTGGAATCATATACAAAAGGATGGAGCAACCAATTCAATTGAATGGAAATTCAATCCGCCAACTGCGGCGTGGTGGGGCGGATGGTGGGAGAGGCTCATCAGACTGATGAAAGATCTATTAAAAAGTGTCCTTGGGCGAGCGTGCTTGAATTATGAAGAAATGATTACTGTATTGTCTGATTGCGAAAGCATTATCAATTCTCGACCTTTGACTTACATGTCAGAGCAAGAATCTATTTTATGAAGTTATGATTTTATGAAGTGTATGAAATCTTCTAGAGATGTCAAAATGTAGAGTTTTGATTATAAGATATAATCAAAAGGTGGGAGGATGTTAGATATTGTCCATGTTTTATTTTATTCTCTGTTAGATATTGTCCATGTTTTATTTATTTCTCTCATTTTTATATTTTAACTCACGTGATGTATTTTTGTTATTGTAAAAAAAAAAAAAAAAAGATTATGGAGATGATGCTCGTGAGCGTGCATCTAGTTTGTTTTTTCTGAGTATTCAAATTTTTCAATGGAATAAAAGCAGCAAATAGATTTTGTTGTTAGACTTTATTTAGTTTTTTAGAAAGCTTAGAAGTTTAAAATAACTTCTTCTGTATGCTTTAAATTTATTTGGCGTCCGCGATTATATCTAGTAAGCTAGAGAGTTAAAATAACTTTCTTTTTGTACGCTTAAATAACAACCATCGTTTCATTTACCGAATTTCGACGAACGCCGTTTTCAGTGGTGTATTTCAAACAAAAGGCTAAATTTCTCCTGAACTAGAACACCGATATGATTTGTTGTGGGCTCATTCTAAAGCTTGTCAAATGGTAAAGGTTTTGGTAAATTTGACCGATTGTAGCTTGAATGGTGTTTGCAGAATTGCCGGTTAAAGAATTTGGTGACAACTCGATTTTAAACTTCGCCAATGTTTTAGCGCCTGTAGCTCGCCGTCAAATTAAGGTATCCTGATGTAAATGATGTCACCCGATAGGATTTGTTCTACCCTTTACAAATATGTGCTCATTTTGCGTGTACGTTTTTCAGAAGCTCACAAATTTGGGGTTTTTTTTAGACGGAATGGATAAAAGCATATTTTTCTTCTATCTACCATTACTCGGAAACGTTTAGAGATAGGACAGGGTTTCTGTGGTGTTTTATGCTCCCCATGGGCTGTTCTATCACCTCCTTTTGTTTGGCAGATTATGTCAAACTCACCCTGTATATATATGCATTAAAAAACAAATAAATTCATCAAAATAAGACAAGTAGATTATGCATGAGGGGAATGACTGTGAATCAATTTAATGAGCATTTATTTTAAATAAATTATTTATTGAGCTTTCCTTAATAAAATTAATTTAAATAAAATTGAATTGAAAAAAAAAATCCACTGACTTAAAGTTAGTAAAACTTTAACATTTTTCTGAATTTTACCATCAAATTAACTGTTATTCATGCCTCAAATTAACTCTCTTTTAGCTAAAGTAATAATGAAATAATTAAAAATAAACAAACAGTTAAAATAATCAATTAGATAAAAAAAAATGAAACTATTAACAAAACTATCTATTTAAGTTAATTAAATTAATACAAACCTCTATAATATAAAGTAACAATATTTCTCGCCTGATGGCAGTTATCTTTTTAAATGGCCTTCAAACCACAGTCGCTACAGTCTTTTTCCGCTGGTTGTTACATTAAATTTCATATATCTCTATTGCTTGCGGTAATAATTTTTCTCTGTTATTTGAGCTGACAACTCGTCTTGTAACGTTACTTACTTTGCTTTTAAACATGTGATAGCACTTGCAAAAAATAATACTTATTTGGTTATGATTTCTTATTATTTTCTTTTCTTTTCTTTTTTTTTTTTTTTTTTTTTTTTTTTTTTTTAATTCTAATTATTGATTTGAAAGCAATATTGGGAAACCCACTGGTTATTTAGCTTTAATGGCAGACCAGTGTTTGGAGTCTTGCTTTTATTTGCGCATCCATGGGAAGAATTTTCCTTGATGAGAAATTCCCACGGTTATAAGAGTTTTTAATTTTTTCACTATAATAAATAGTCTTGAAATATTTCTACACTGCTGTTTAAAATTAAAGCAATAGCCTGTTTTTCTTCTTTTGCGCATAATTCTTAAACAAATAAACATATAAACACAAAATTTGTATGACGTGTTCGTTATCATGTCATTAATCGAATTTTATATAACTTTAGAAAAGTAATAATTTTTAAACATATAATTATTCATTTTTTCTCAAAATTAAGTTTTGTAAAAAAATGAAAAAAAAAAAAAAAAAAAACAATTTTAGAAAAGAAAGAGTAATGAAAAATTGCGTTAAGGATTCATTACAGATAGATGATAATGCATATGCCTTCGAATGCCAAACTAAATACCGGTTTCACTTTTCTTTCTCATTTATAACGTACTTTTTCAAAAAAAAAAAAAAAAAAAAAATGTAATTACTAATTTCTGAACTATGATCGTCACCAGAAAAATAAAAATGTCTATAAATAATTTTATAATGAACATGTTATCCAATTTTCATGTTTGTATGTATATTTTTAAAAATATCATTCACATGGTGAAAAAAAGAAGAAACAGAAATTGCAGGAGGACAATCCGGTTTAAATCTAATATCTGCATGTATGTGCATCTTTACCTGTCTGGAATGCATCCTTATGACCATTTTTCATTCAATTTTCTTTTCCAAAATTGATGAAAATTTTCATTTTTTTCAAAGCTTATTTTTGAGAAAAAATGAACAAATATATATTTAAAAATCATTACTTATGCTGAAAGTATATAAAATTCAATTTATGATATGATAATGAACGTGCCTTCCAAATTTTATGTTTATATGTTTATTTGTTTGAAAGTCATAATCAAACGAAGAAAATTGGAAATCATGTTGTTGCTTAAATTTTGAATACCAGTGTATTTTGTGCATTTGTATTAATATTCTCGAATTGCCTAAAATAATTATTAAATCACTTTCCATTCAGTATCTTCTAAAGCTAAATTATTTGCAGTTAATAATCGAAGAATTACGTCACTGTAAATTTGTTGTGAATAAATTTAATTCTGCTTATTTAATAAAGTAAATTCTTTAATCACAATGATTAATTACTTAAGTATTGTAAATTAATTGTTTTCTTTTGAGAATTAATTTAATTCCTAGGTTAATTAATTCGAAAATTAACTAAATCTTAGTGGTTAATTTGGGTTTTGATGGCATAAAATCGTCTGTTACTCTTTATTTTACTATGTTTTAAAGTCTATATTTTTAATCTAATTTTAAATATATATATATATACCGGGTGCGCCAAAAAATATATACACACTTTGAACCGTCATAGAAACTGTATTTTCCGTGCTACAAGATCCAATTTCTGGGAGAAAGTATTGTTATCTTTCTTCAACAGGTGACAGCAGAATTGTCTCTCTAGCTACTCAACCCAGTTAGTGTCAAGCACAGATTATTATACAGATAAGACACTCCAGTATATTCTTTGGTAACCAAAATTTGACTGCAACGACCCTATTGTCAACCCAATTGTCAACCCTATTGTCAAACCTATTGTAGTAAAGAATTAAAGAAAAAGCAGTAAAATGATGTACTACATTAAAAAAAAAAAAAAAAAAAAAAATCCTGATTACAACAATTTTTACACATCTAAATCAATAAAACCACACAAAATGAATTTAAATTTAAATATATATATATTTATTTATTTATGTTTTTAACAGAACTCTTTGGTGATTTTATCCCTTCTCTTTTCTCTCAAATGTTGACTGTTACTAATAATTCAAAGTTTTTGCAAATTCTCTCATCGTTAGGCTTATGTGTTATGTTAGTGTCATTTCTCTTCTGCGTAAGTACTTTAACTTGTTTTTACTAATCATTGGTAGTCAAATTAATTTAATACCGTGAGTAATTTTAATCGAAATAAATATCAATTAAAATTTATTTTATGTTGGTATTTTCATCTATCTTTTGCCTGTTGAGTGTTACAATGGTACTAAATAATTCAAATTATATATATATATATATTAATTTTTTTCTTTAACCATAAAAAGTAATATATTTACTTACACATAAATAAAAAAGTTGATATTTTTGCTATATTTATATATGTCTGGAAAACAATAGTGACTAAGGTCATTGCGCCTAAATGCGATAACCCATAAATGCGACAAAGTTCTTCTACTGAAAATCTAAATGCTTAAATCACAAACTTATAAATCATAATTGAACATACACATTTCAAGAACGGTTCGCGAAACTTTTCATTAAATTTTAAAGGTTTTTTCTAGTAGAATTTTCTTTTGCAGTAAACATGGTCCATTATGGCTTTCCGACGTCTTTTCCTAATTGTGATAAAATATTTTCAAATAGTAACTGTAATTTTATCCTTTCATCTTTCAAGATCAAATAACCACTGTTACGTCATGTGCTTGAATACCCTTCATACCTACCAGAAGAAAATAAAAAAAAAATACTACATTTTTTTAAAAAGAGGGGTTTAAAATTTTTATCGCATTTAAGGGTCTGTTTACACCATTTTCCTAAATGCGACAAATTTTATCCCTTAAATGCGGCGAATTTTACAGTTGATATATTAAGGGAAGTTTAAGCATTTTTTCCTTTTTAACACTTTCCAACAAGGTTTAAAAGTGACTTAGACTTGTCTGTCCCTCTGTCCGTCTGTCTGTCTGTCTGTCCGCGCTCTAATTCCTGTAGGGATACCCGAAAGTATTCCAAAGCACTGTATTCTATGAGAG
This sequence comes from Salticus scenicus, assembly GCA_963930645.1. Taxonomy (NCBI): domain Eukaryota; kingdom Metazoa; phylum Arthropoda; class Arachnida; order Araneae; family Salticidae; genus Salticus; species Salticus scenicus. Next base: position 101,700,206 of record OZ005654.1, on the reverse strand, counting down.
GTATTGCTGTAAACCGTATTTAATACCTTAACTGTATACAGATCTTAGTGAAATTGAATCATGTTATTCAAGTTCACTATCGGATGTTTCATATATAAAATGGAATAAATACCACCACTAGTTTGTACACAGGGACACTCAAAATATTCCAAAGCATTGCGTTCTATGAGAGATATTTCTATAAACCAAATTTTAATAACTTCACTTTCCACAAAGTTTAATGAAATTGAAATATGTTATTCATATGCACAAAAGAATGCTTTGCATAGAATATAGCATGATTAGCATTAGATTTACAGGGCCCAACAAAAATATTTAGTTACATTAAGAGCTGTTCATAAAAATTTGCTATAATTTCAATTTCGTTTACATTAAGCGTTTTTAACATTGTCTAACAGTTTTCATCTGTGAATATAATTTCAATTTAAGTATCTGTCTGTTCGTCTGTCCGCGCTCTAGCTCCAGTAAATATTTATGTAATTTCTTGAAACTGATATATGTTATTTAAGTTCACTATCGGATGTTCCCTATTGAAAAAGGAGTTAATATCTCTACTGGTTTGTGTACAGAGGCACCCAAACCTTTTACAAAGCATTGTGTTCTATGAGAGATATTTCTATGAACCATATTTTAATAAATGATAGCAGGAGACTTGGCGTTGGAATATTAAAACAGGAATAAACTACTACGTCAGAAACGCCAAAGAAAAATTATTGAGGTGCATACAGCTGTTTCGGTAGCCTAAAGCGTTGAACTAAATCCGGTCCCTCTCCTATATATACGAGTGCTTCTCCAGATTCAGAATTCTTTTTTGCACTGATGATGGTACGATTTAGGCTACCGAAACAGCTGTATGCACCTCAATAATTTTTCTTTGGCGTTTCTGACGTAGTAGTTTATTCCCGTTTTCATATTTTAATACCTTTAATGTACACAAACCTTAATGAAATTGAGAAATGTCATTCAAGTTCACTATCGGATGTTTTATATATTAAATGGAGTAAATACCACCACTGGTTTGGGCACAGAGACACTTGAAAGCATACCAAAGCATTGCGTTATATGAGAAGTATTAATAAAATGCAAATAAAATGCAAATAAAATGCAGCCATTAAATTATAATTACAGCTTTTGATCTATCTGAATACTTTAGTGTAGCCCTTTAAATCAGAAAGTTAATCATACCATATTCTATACAAAACATTATTTTAGAATATTAACAATACATTTCAATATTTTTATGATTTTTGCAGTAGAAAGACTTAACTTTCAAAAAATTCTGTCCTAAACCGTAATGCATTGGCATTTTTTTTTTTTTTTGTTGTTGTTGTCCCTGTAAACAAACTAGTTGTACAGGACCTATTAATGTCGTTTTGAATGGGGAACATTCTATAGGGATAATGTTTATAAAAATAACACTCATAAAACACAATGCTTTCGAATGCTTTTGGGTGTCCCTGTACACAAACCAGAAGAGATATTCACTCCATTTTCCATATGAAACATCCGATAGTGAACATCAATAAAATATATCAGTTTCGAGAAATTCCATAAATATTTACAGGAGTTAGAGCGCGGGCAGACAGACGGACAGGCAGATGGACAGATACACAAACTGAAATCATATTCACACTTAAAAATGTTAGAAAGTGTTAAAAACGCTTAATGTAAACGGAAGTGCAATTCTAGAATTGTTTTATCAGTAGCTCTTAATATAAATGGATATTTTTGTGTCACGCTGTAAACCTAATGCTAATCATACTGTATTCTATGCAAAGCATTTTTTTCTGCATATAAATAACATATTTCAATTTCCTAAAACTTCGTGGAAAGTAAAGTTATTCAAATTTGATTTATAGAAATATCTCTAATAGAACGCAATGCTTTGGAATACTTTTGAGTGTCCCTCTATATAAATCGGTGGTGGTATTTCCTCCATTTTATACAGGAAACATCCAATAGGGAATTTGAATAACATATTTCAATTTCATTAAGATATGTCTACAGTAAAGGTATGAAAATATGGTTTATAGAAATACCTCTCATAGAACACAATGCTTTCGAATGATTTTGGGTGTGCTGTGCACAAACCAGTAGAGGTATAAACTCCATTTTCAATAGGGAACGCCCGATAGTGATCTTGAATAACATATTTGAAATATGTCTACAATAAAGGAATGAAAATATGGTTTATAGAAATACCTCTCATAGAACACAATGCTTTGAAATACTTTCGGGTGTCCCTGTACACAAACCAGTAGAGGTATCATATTCACCCTTAAAAAATGTTAGAATGTGTTAAAAACGCTTAACGTAAACGAAAGTACAATTCTAGCCATTTTTTTTAATAGCTGTTAATGTAACTGGATATTTTTGTGCCACCCTGTAAATCTAATGCTAATCATGCTATATTCTGTGCAAAGCATTCTTTTGTGCATATAAATACCATATTTAAATTTCCAAAAACTTCTTGGAAAGTAAAGTTATTAAAATTTGATTTATAGAAATATCTCTCATAGAATGCGATGCTTTGGAATACTTTTGAGTGTCCCTGTACATAAACCGATGGTGATATTTCCTCCATTTTATACAGAAGACATCCTATAGTAAACTTTAATAACATATTGCAATTTCATTAAGATATGTCTACAGTAAAGGTAAGAAAATATGGTTTGTAAAAATACCTCTCATAGAACACAATGCTTTGAAATACTTTCGGGTGTCCCTGTACACAAACTAGTAGAGGTATGAACTCCATTTTCGATAGGAAACGTCCAATAGTAATCTTGAATAACATATATCAGTTTCAAGAAATTCCATAAATATTTACGGGAGTTAGAGCGCGGACAGACAGACGGACGGACAGATGGACGGACAGACAGACAGACAGACCGAAGTCATAAACACTTTTCAACCTTGTTGGAATGTGTTAACAACAGTTTTCAACCTTCTTTGGGAAGTGTTAATAACATTAAAGTAACACCCATGCATTAAATGCATTATCGCATTTAGGGAGTTTGAACATCGCATTTAGGATATAGTACCTTAAATGCGACAAAAATTTCCTAAATGCGACGCTGGTATATATTTTCATAAATTACTGATATTTTTTTAATTTCTTCAAAAAAAAAATGACTCAAAACACTATTTTAGAACTATGAGTATAATATTCAACCATTTTTTCTTTCTTTTCATAATTATTTGTTTACTAAAATGTCATAAGTTTCCTAAATGCGATAAACTTACCAAAAATCACGTTGCATTTAGGCACAATGACCTTATATAATTTATTTATTATTTTATTCGATTTTGGCATATTTTTTTTTCGTTAATTTTGAAGTTAAATTGGTGTTTTTATTTAATATATTTTGTACCAATTATCTAATTGAACTAAAAAAAATATGGAGCTAGCTATAGATTGCCCTGATTAATAAGTGTACTAATTTTCACAGCAATTCGTTGAATGGTGTAGCTTTGTATAGCAGATGAAAATTCCGAAGTGATACAGCAACAAACCTTCGGCTTTATACATAGATTGATAAATAGCTGGGGGTAGAATACTCCCGTGAAAAATGGAAAATTCCAGTGCCACAGCGCTACTTATTGGCTGATAAATTCTAAAATTGAATCTGTATATTTTTTCTTATTATGTTCCTTTCACATGTAAATTTTGTCGCATTGAAACACTATAGTACTGTGAAACTTACTGAAAAATGGGGACAGGAAGAATAGTAGTTGAACCAGCAAGAAAATATATGCTTAAATCAGATAGAAAGCAATTATTATCCTACAAACAAACATAAAATTTCTAGAAATTCCGTGCATTCTTTTAAGTGCTCCAATATTCTTTTGCTAATCCACAAACACTATTTTCTTATAAGGGTCAAGTTCCATTCAGGACATTTCAAAAAGTGTAAATCAATTAAAAACTGAAAATAAAAAATCTTCAAGAATCCAATATTTTCTTTTATTGTATGTTTACAAGGAAGGAAAAAAATATAAGAATCTATATAATATTTCTCTAACGTCGATCAATTTCAATCGAAGCGACACGATAGTGGTGAAATTAATAAAATATACGAGGATAAAAAATAATATTTAAAAAAGAACAATATTTAAGCCCTCGGACACAGCTCAATGATCTAATAAGAAAACATGACGACATTTGTATGATGACATTATTTTAAGGAAAATACATTCTTAAAAGTTATTTCTTCAGAATCTTTTCAAGCGTCATTTTAAACCTAGCAATATTTTAAAGGTATAAACAGAATATGAATTATTATCATAAATTGACTATAAAACACAATCATAAAAAGTATAATCAAAATAGATATTAAAAAAAAAAAAAAAAAAAAAAAAAAAACGCGAAAATAGAAAAAATATCATTGCATTCTTGGCGATAAAAATTTAAAAGACGTCATGGGGGTCCTTTACTAAAACTGTACTGCCTGTAGAAGTATAAAAACTGAGTCGTGAACAATGAATTTTGTTTTGAAAGCTTTCTTCAAATGATTCTGGTTTCACTACTGCACAATATTTATTTGGTTATAATAGTAATTTTGTTTCTGGTAATTTAAAATTTTAATTAGGTGGCGAAAATGGTATAATATTCAAATTTTAAATGTAAATAAGAAAAGAAAAAACGCTAAAAGTCCGCACGGGTTTGCTAGTATATATATATTTCATGAGAAATCACGCATAATTAATCTCACTCTTTGAAATTAGTATCAGAGGTATAACAGAATATTGCTTTTATAATCTAGGTATTCCTTAACTGACAAACATTTTAATGAAAACATGCTGGGAAAATTCCGAAATGAAATATAAAAACTGCACTGAATTTTAGCACAAAATACTTCATAATAATAAAAATAGTAGAAATGAATAACGATTTTTGAGAGAGAAAAAAAAAAAATATATATATATATATATATATATATATACAATAATAATGCTTAATTTTTTATTTATTTATTTATTTACGAAAAATAAAGATTGAGTTTGTTAAGACGAAAAAATTTTTCAAAAATAACAAACTACTTGAGCAATTGAAGAGCTAATGCCTATTAGACTTAATTAGAGTTCGACATTTTGAAACTAAAATTGGAATAATTGACGTTAAGCAAGGCAAAATGTATTTTTCTTCTTAAAAACAAAGGATAAGGATATGTAGTGCTAACTACAAAACTGCACTGCGTTGTGTAATTAACGTAATTTCAGAATAATTTGACTTCGAAGAGACAAAAGATTTATTCTTTACTAACTTAGAACAGAAACAGGAAATAAAATATTTAGCTTTCTACTGTAAATAAATAAAAAATAAAATAAAATAAAGTATTTGATTCTTAAAAATTCTCGACCTCCGGATTTTAATAAATCTATTCGTTTAGATATGTTTTGAAGACGACTTGAATTTTTTTTTTAGAAACAGGCGCAAGTTTTACCAAAGATTTGATGCAAGATTTTGACATATATCGACCAATAGATGGCACTTTTATGCTACAATATCCTCCATGTATGGTAAAAATAATTCTTAGCTTCTGAAGCATAAGAGCACAAAACTTGATATGTGAGGGTGCATTATAAGATAAAAAGACTCGCACCTTTCATGCATTGAATGAACATAACTGTTAATCTATATTATTTTTTAGCCTATTTTTCTATTTTAATACTCTGTAAGTAGGGTAAATCTGTTGCATCCCATGTTAACTTATTGCATTTTCATATGCATAAACTAGTTTGTTTAGTCTGCATCTTCTGTCCGTTGCAAAAATATTTATAATTTTAGGAGAAATCGATTAAAAGTAATTGAAAGTTCTTGAAAATAGCATACTTTTAATTTATAAATGATTTCAATTTAGTTTTAGAATATTACGGAAAGTCCTGTCTTGTAAACCTTACGTAAATTTCAACTAATATACTCATATTTGTAAAAAAAATTCAACACCATGAAAGAATCCTCAGAATGAAATGAAATTTAATGCACAAACGACTTGTATTAGTACAAATAAATAATTAAATTTTCAAAGCCAAAAATAAAATAAAATAAAATAAAATGAATAAATAATAATAATAATAATAAAATAATAAGTGTCCGAAATCAGTATCTTGTGTAGCCACCATGCGCTGCAATAAGTGCTGCTATACGACGTAGCGTAGAGTCACACAGGTTTTAAATGTATGCTTCGAGAAGAGCATTAGATATTTCTTGTAGGCGTACCCAAAATTCATCTCTTGAAACTGTAGGACGAGGATCACGAGCGAGACGCCAACTAATGAAATCCCACACATGTTTAATCAGTGGCATATTCGGCGAATAAGCAGGCCACGAAAGAAGCTGTATGTTTTCTACTGAAAAGAAATTTTGCACATTCCTTGGCACATGTGGGTGGGTATTATCCTGCTGAAAGACAGCTTCAGGAAATCCTTGAAGGAAAGGAACGACTTTGGGCTCCAGCACTTCTCTGATGTACATGTCAATGTTAAGATTACGCACAAATCGTAGCAGCAGAGATCGTCCATGATACGCAATCGCACCCCAGACCATAACTCCGGGTGTTCGTCCACTATTACTTCGTCCACTATTTCGATAATGTATTGCGGAATGTAGCGTTTACCCGCATATCGTCTAACATGAATGCGGCCATCATGATACCTCAAATTAAAGCAGGATTCGTCAGAAAACCCTACATCTTGCCTATCTGCACGCCAGTCTCTATGTACATGATCCCATTGCAGCCTCAAGCGTTGAGGATTTTGCGTGAGGGGGATCCTGTATAAAGGAGTTCGTGCACGCAGCCCACGCCGCAGCAGACGTCAACGAATTGACGAAGCAAACAGTGATACACCTGAAGCAGTGGATCAATGTTCTGCCAACTGTCTAGATGAAGTTGTATGCTCCATCAGCGCAATACGGACCAAGTGTCAATCATCGCATATTGACGTCATTTTTCGGCGTTCACTCCCGGATTTTCGAGTTGTCTGATTCTCGTCTGTCCACTGCTTCCAAATGCGTAGTTATGTGCTACTGTTGCGCTGCACACGAGCTGCTTTTGTGCGATAGGAAAATCCTCCTTCACGATGGCCGATGATTCTCCCCCGTTCAAATTTCATAAGATGTGCAAATTTCGTCCTCTGTCGTCGACGAGGCATAAGTACGTCTCACCTCACGTTTACTACAACAATATAAACATAGACTATTTTAAACATGCCGCTACAGCACTTTATTTATACGGTTTTAGCAGCAGTCCAGAGGGTGCTGTTAAGCCCACGCTCGAGTGGTGGCTTTGAAATTTTAATCATTTGCTTTACCCAGTATAATTTGCATTTCCTGAAAATTTCAACTGAATCGCGTCATTCTTTCATGGCGTTGCAATTTTCACAAACATGAGTGTATATTGAGCAATACACGATAACAGCGCAGTATATTGATTAATTATGTAACACTAAATCATGCCCGGTAAGACAACATACACGTTTTCAGATGTGTTAATTTATCCCGTTGAAGTTTAATAATTTGTTTCAAAATCACCATATTCAGTACATGCATCCATAAGATTTACGTATTATAAAATTAAGAGTAAATGATCTTCAACCATTGTTGTTAAAATGCGAAAATACGTTTTGAAACCGTAATGTGCAAAGTTACTGTCACCATAAAGATATCAGTGCTAATTTTACCTCTTAATAAATAAGTTTTGAAATGTATTTAAAACTGCCGTACAAATGCTAAACATTCGTAGTAATTAAAAAACTAAAACTTTCAATGGGATTTAGTGCCAATTAAATTTGTATATTATTCTTTAAAACTAGTAATTAAGAAAATTGTTCATACTGCTGCAAAAAATTTAATACTTCTAAATGCCTTGAAAACTATTTTTGAAAACTTTTCAAGACGTTTAAATATATTTAAAAGTCTTTTCAAAGACTTTTAAAAGTCATTGAATGTCATTGAAAAATTTGTTCAATGAATTAAAACAAATTGGATGTTGCGATATTCAATATTTATACAAATGAAAATAAAACTTTTTTGTTTATTATAAAACCTGCATTTCGCGTAAAACTTTAGAAAAGATAAACAAACTCAAACGATTAAATAAATCAATTAAGATATTTATGTAAATACATTTTTTTCTAAATTTTAAATATATCCTTAATAACGCCATACTCTCTCTCTCAAAAAAAAAAAAAAAAAAAAAAAAAAAAAAAAACTGAATGAAGTGTTAAAACTTTTTTCATTTAAATGGCAAAATGCTTACAAATAAATATTTTTCAACTATGACTTTTACATTTTCCAGATTTTTTTTTTTAAACATTTTTGTCTCTTTTTGATAAAAGTAATACCACGTTATAGTTTTTTACAACAGTATAATTTATAATAAAGAAATTTGCAGCAAATTAAATTATAGTTGAATTTAACTTTAAACAAGAAATTTCCATAAACATTCAATAAGATTTGTTAAAAATTTAACATAGGATATTCATAAAAAGATCATGTGCACGTAAGAAATTCAGTGTAGTAAGTATATATATATATATATATATATATATATATATATATATTACCGAATTATTTAACGCTTGTCGTTATGCTTTTATTTCTTATATTTAAATTAATTTTTAAATATTTTAATAACACAAGGCCTAAATTTCCTTCTAAGGTCTAAATTCCTAATATATGCACATTATGGTTAATCATGCATCTAAAATGTTTCTTTAGCATTATAGAAATAAATTTTTGTATTTTTTGTTAGTAATATGCAGATTTTTAAAATAATGCAACGTTATGTTTTTATTATGCTACGTACTACAATGTCAACTTAATGTAATTAAAATATTGCATATTGCATAAAATATGTTTTTTTTTTTTTTTTTTTTTTTTACGAAATAATTTTTATCTATTCATGCGCGAAGCTAAAAAAATCTTACATATGTAATTAATAAAATCTTTTTGTAAAAATATAGAAACGACTACAAAAAACAACTACTATTCAAACAACTAAAAAAAAAAAAAAAAAAAGTATGAAATGAAACTGTAAATTGCGCCTAAAAGTATAAAATAATTGCATTCGCCAAACAACCTATAACAGTACAATTAATCATAACTTTTGAAGAACTGCACGTTTTAAGCGTTCTATTTTTAGCAATAATGTCTAAAAACTGTCCTTTCTTAGTAAATCGATGATGCTCTACAACTTCGTAATTAACTTTTATCCCATCTTGAACCGTTTTTGAGATAGGAGCACTAATTCCACTGTTTTTCACCAGATGGCGCTTTATTTTATTTAGATTGTAAAGATATTACAATGTGACCTACTTCAGACCAAGATCTTTACAACAAAACAAAAAGTATCAAGTAACCGTATTTTGAACTATATAGCGTATATCTCACCAGCTACGCTACAACGTGTGCAATGTAGCTCAAGTGTGCATAGAGTAAGAAATTGCGAACAAATGACAATTTTAGCATTGTATTTTTAGCATCAATGTCTGAACTATTTTTTCGTACTAAATCGATGATACTCTGCAATTTTATAATTCACTTTTCCCCCTGTCTTGAACCGTTTCCGTGATTGAAACGCTAGCCTGAATGTCTAATCTATCTTTTTGTGCTAAATCGGTGATATTCTTCAACTTTGTAATTCACTTTTTTCTCTAGAACCGTTTTCGAGATAGGAATACTAACTCCACTATTTTCCAACAGGTGGCACTGCAAGTGGTTTAACCTTGTACTGCATGGCCACTTTGCTATACTTACATACCATTTTTATCACTATAGCTGCAGCCGTTTCGCAGTTAAAAGAGTTGAGACTGATTTTTTTGGGCACCCTGTATTTTCTTTAGATCTTAAAGATATTACAATGGAACCTAATTCAGACCAGGACCGTTTCAACAAAACAAAAAGTATCAAAATCGGAGCATCCGTTCAGAAGTTATGAGCTAACAAACAAACAAACAACAACAACAAAAAAAAAACAAACAAAAAAAAAAAAACATACGGTTTGAATTGAGAACCTTCCTCCTTTTTTGAAGTCGGTTAATAAACCAAATGCATAAAGTTACTCTTATACAAAATTTAAAAAATCTTAGAGATTGAATTAATTGTCAAGTACTCTCAAAAAGATGCAAATCTATAAGGAGTTTTACTTACATTTTTATTTTCTGTTGATTAATGGTAATAAAGTGTATGTTGATTCAATCGGATAGTCATTGTTCGCCTTATTATATGAGGCGAATTTTCTGCCCTAATGCAATTTAAAATTACATTTTTTTTTTTTTTTTTTTTTTTTTTTTTTTTTTTACCTACTCCAGTTATCATAAGATACAGCTACAACACATGTCAAAAATTACAGGGTGATTTTTTTACAGGGTGATCCGAAAATATTACTTAGTTATTTTTAATGTTTTACTTCTTACTTTCGAGATAAAACCTTCAGGAAATATGTTCTTTACTATCTTGAATCTGCAAGAGAACCTCCAAAAATATTTATTTAGGTCAGTGAAACGTAAAAGGTGTGTCAGAGTAAACTATTGTGTCTTGGTATCTAAACATTTTTCTTTAAAAATCTAATTAACATCTAATCAAACACTTTATGTAAAATCCTAATAAACATATATTTTTAGCAGTTTCAAAACGAAACAATGTTAAAAACAAGCGTAATGTTTTAATATCCAAAAAATAAATTTACTTATTTATGGAATTTATTAACAGCACACTTGTTTAAATATAAAGTATAAAAGTTTATTCATAAAATTTAATTTTGTTCGTTACAAATATTTTAAAGTAGGATTAAGTTCAAAAGTGTAATATAAAACTAATCTCCTTTTAACAAAACAATTGTTAGAAAGTCCTTTGAAAATTTCTGTTTTTAATAAAACTTCTCAATGTTAAAATTAGACGCTTTGATCATGTATTGAATTGATTCGCAAAAGGGAAATCTTGCATCTAACTAAAAATATTAAATTATTTGTAAAAACTTAAATTTTAATATCAAAGAGAAATTATATAGGCAGAATATTCAAGTAATAGGTAAGTATTTCTTGAAAATTCATCCACTGTTATAGTATTAGTAACACGTTTTTCTTTGAAGTTGCCATTTAATTTGTCACAAACTTTGCAGGAAAAAGAAAATTCTCTGATAAAGGCTGACTAAATCCTAAAAATGTTAAACACGTTTAAAAATGCTGCGTTTGAACTGATTTAGTCTCAAAATATTTGTAATATATATGATTTATAAAAGTACTTTTTTCTTAAGCATAAAATTCGATGCATACAAGAAAATGCGGATAAATAAAGTATTATTCGTTTAAACCATTTTTAACAATTTCTACAACGATGAATGTATTAAAAGCGTTATAATTTAAAATAAGTGGAATAATAATTATTACTGTTTATTAAATAAAATAATATAGTGTGTCCCTCACACGACTTTCTCTTACCCTGAAATTTAATATATAAGTACAGATTGGAGATTAAGGGTTAAGATAAATAGTACTGTTATGTAAACCTATGTTTAAACATTCAACTTAGGCTTCCGAACAGCTTTATTTGACAAATAATTCTATGTAAGGTAGACTACAATCTTCTCAACCCCCACGTTTCATTAAGATACCTGCATTTATAGAAAATTCAAATCTGTTATTAAGTTCGAAAGTACATTTAAAATTATTTAGAGGTCTTCCATACGCATCATTCCTTGGAACTTATCAATCTTGAACAAACCATTCTAGTAACAAATGTATTAACTTCAAAATACATCTTTTAGATCGCCTGAAATTATTTGTTTTTTATTTACTCTAACAGATACTGGCAAAGATCAAATTATAAATTATGACTATGGTATTCAGGAAGCCTCAAAACGTGTAAATATACAATAAACCAATCAATGAATGTCTAGCTAAAAATAATTACATTATTTACCATATGACTTTGAGGAATTCATTACAATTCCTCAGCAGCTTTCCTGGATATGGTAAATTATTATATGATATAGTATATTTATAATAAATCACTTCTACTAACAAAAAAAAAAAAAAAAAAAGTATGGTTTAAATATTGGCAGTTCTGAATATCTTTTGAAAGTTATGTACACATCACACGGTGCACATAAATATAATCTTATATTAATAACACACGACACAACCTGAAATACACTTCCATCAATTTTGAAGTATTGTCGCATTATGATGTAGTTCTTTTGTGTAGCCCCGCAAACGAATAGTGAGTGATTTCTATACCATATTCTACATGAAACATGTTTTTACGCATATAAAAAATATATATTCGTTTCATTTGGTTTATTGCTGTCTATAAATGATAAACTGTACTTATCTGGAATTTCCCCATAGACGCAATGTATTTGAATTCTCTTGGGTGTCCCTGCACAGGAACCATTTGCTTGATCTCAAAGAAAAGTAGTGTAGCGTCCCTAAATAATACACCTTCAGAATACCAAGTTTGAACTTTTCTGCTGTAATTTTTTTTAGATATGCTGATAAGAAGACAGACACATATATACACAGACAGATATACGGACTCACAGACAGATACACAGACATAAGCACGCACACAGACCAACCGCTAAAAATATGAATTTTAGATTCAGGGGACCAAAAACGTGTAAATATAACAAAAACTCAATTTCGAAAATTTAACCCTCAAACAATACTTTCTCTACCTTAATGGTAAGAGAAAGTAAGAAGAGTAAATATAAAAAATTATTTCTTAGTGCATGTGTTAAATATATATTGTTACAATAATGTTGAAACTTTCATGTGTAGAAACTCGTTAATCATTTTTTATTTATTTATTTTTTTAAAAATACATTTTATTCGACAAATGTTCTTGAACTAAATTGTCATACCATAAAAAATCAGAAAACAGCGTTGTGTACACCACAGTGCAGAAACATTTCTTCTTTAGGAAGAGTTATAAACAGATAGTCGCACCATTTCTTAATGACATATGATGATCTAAGAAGTCTGATTGCAAATAAATATCCTCTGAAGTAGAAGTTTTTTTCATAATCTAATGAATTTGAGTCCATAAAAATATTAGATAGTTCGGGATAAGGTGATAATTTCGTTTTAAATTTAAATCGGGCTTTCAGAGTTTGGTAAATTAAATTCATACTATTCGTTAAACTTGCTAAAATAGCGTTCACAGAAATGTCGCTAAGTCGAATTCAATAGGAATAGACAGTTATTATTTATCTGGTGCTTGTACGCATATTTTTACTGGAGTTAGGTTAAAAGTTTATGCTTTGTAACAGTATAATGGAGTATATTATAAGGTCATATTTAACGCATTTCAATTTTACAGAAAAAAAAACAGCTAGGAAACGTATTTTTCTTATAGAAATCCTTTCAGAAAGGGTGACCATATATTTTTTAATTGAATTTGTGAACAAATCTGGCGATGTCCTCCAATTTCGAGGACAAAATAAATAAATCAGCTTAAATTGTAAAATGTTTGTAATCTGTATGCATGATGTACCTGAAAGAATCAATTTTAGCTTATTTTTTATACATATAATAAACCATCATAATAAAATAATACCTTTATGACCAGCGTCCTCAATTGTGTTCGAATGTTTTGAGAGAAAAGGCAATTTTCGAGGACTGTCCTTAAGATTTAAGGACGCTCACTGTAAAAAAAAAAAAAAAAAAAAAAAAAAAAAATGTTAAAAGTACAGGAAAAATCTGGCAGCTGGGGTGCCAGTATTTCTCCGTCAAATATACAGGACAAAACTGTACTTTTAACAAAAAACCTGTTTGATTTACAGGATTCCTGTGTAAAATATATGTCAGTGATACAATTTTACGGTTTTAAACTGTATATTTGACGGAGAAATACTGGCACCCTAGATGCCAGATTCTTCCTATACTTTTAACAGTTTTTTTTTTTTTTTTTTTTTTTTTTTTTTTTTTTTTATGATGGTCACGCTGCTTCAGATCGTCTGAAATTCCTATCATATTTTCTACTCAGTACCGTCAAAAATGGCAAACTGAATAACTTAACATATTCGTAAACTAAAAGAATATGATACTCGAATATCTAAGTACGCGGAGTTTTACACGATAGTCATATGAGACAAAACGTATCCGTTTGAAATTGATCCGTATGTATTCCTGCTCCGTTTGATGTGTTTCAGTAACTCAAGTAATTTGAAGTTATGCGACGTTGCTAAAACGTTTACATTGCATAGTGCGACAACCGTCCAGAAAAATCGTCCTTTAAAAACTGAGCCTTTCACCAGACATCAGTGAGATCAATCTTCTTTCAATTTTTACTTCAATCAATTTTTACTTTCTTTTACCCATCGGGTCCAGAAAGTATTGTTTTAGGGTTGAATTTTCGAACGTGATTTTTGTTATATTTTCATGTTCTGACGTCCCCTGAATACGAAAATCATGTTTTTAGTGAATGGTCTGTGTGTCTGTCTGTCTGTGTGTCTATTATCAGCATAGACATTGTAATAAGACATAGACTGATCAGCAAGAGGCCTTTTTTTTGGGGGGGAAGTCTCTCTAATGACTACCTTTTCCCGAGTAAATCACACACAGGAATACACACGGATAATTTAGTAAATAAGATTTATGAATAATTTATTTACTAAAGGTGAATGAAAAACCCCAGGTACAGTTTGAAATTCATTTTCCTTTTTCTTTTTTTTTCAATACTCTCTAATGGCTGATTTTAGAAATTTTTTTCGGCATCAAAATTTTTTACTCGATAGCATTGGGATGATAGATCTATATATATTACTATATTTATGGTTATCAGCATATCTTAAGAACAAATAGTAGCAGAAATTCCAAACTCGGTATTCTAAATGTGTATCATATAGGGATGCTACACTAAGCTTTTCGTTGAGATGAAGCAAATGGTTTGTGTACAGTGACACTCAAAAGCATTCAAATACATTACGTCTATGGGGGAAATTACAGGTAAGTTGAGTTTAACATCTATAGACTGCACTAAACCAAATGAAACGAATATACATTAAGCGACAAAAAAGAAAAAAAAAAGGCCGCACCGCAGAAAAAATTACTTATACCTTTTTTTTTTTTTTTTTTTTTGTAATAACTTTAAAATTAATGGTTGGAACAAATAAAACTGTCATGTTTTCATAACACCAAAGGGATGAAATGATACCTATGTACATTTTCGATAAAATAATTTGCTTTATTACACTCTACGAAGTATCTACATAAAATTTTCTTTTTAAACATAATGCAATAAGCATGCACTTTGTATTCTGTTATGATTTATTATATGATGTTATGTTTTAATATACGAAATAAAATTATTTATTTGTTAGATCTAAGCAATTTTTAATAAAAATATGTATTCTGCATTGGGTTAATTCCATCTTTATATGGAATTACATCTGTAATGCTCAGTGGCATAGCATTATAACCTTTTTTGATATAAATCTCAAAAATATCAGTGTGCTAAATATTGTAAATAACTTTTATAGTTCTTGCAAAGTTGTAGGCTGCAAATTTCGAATCTTCCTTTCTCTTCCCGCGCCTTTGTATGACTAAACATTTTCGAGCGAATTGAGATTAGGACTGGTTCCAAGTCTAATAACGAAGAAATTCTACGATATTCTTCGTGGGATTAAACTTAGAGTAAAAATCATATTACTCCTTACAGAATTACAGGAGCTCATGGTAATGGATAGATAATTTTAACAATTAGATTCAAATTGACGTACCACAGATGCCGCACAGCAAGGTGCATTATCATCATGAAATGCTGTTTGAAGAAAAGTCTGAAATACCTCCAAAATAGCCGATCAGGCGCCACTTTTATAGTCACCGTGTTTTACTTTGAGTTAATTGATCCCTTGATAATGAAAATTTGCACGATTCCTTGAAAAATTGTGCACCTCCGTACCATAATGTACGGAGAAAATGTCACTGTTTTAAGAGTGCGATTTTCATTAAGTCGGTCACATTTTCATCCTCATTCAAGCTTTTTTCATTTGTTTGAAATAAAGAAATCTTGATTCATCAGAGAAAACCAGTTCATTAACTGATAATACTTTTTAAATTTTTGGTCAACTAAAGTATTGTTTTTTCTAATTATTTTCCTTAATATTGGATTTTTTCGCAGATTTTCTGTTCTTTAACCCGCTTTGTTTAATTGTTCCTGCATTGTTTTTTAAAAAAGTAATTTAATATACACTTTTTTTTTTTTTTTTTTAATCTTTTTTAAGTTATGAGCATGATACAAATCGATTTTTTAAACATTCGCTTTTTAAATTGCGGTAATCTTGCTTGGATCAGCAACATGACCGCCTAAAGCCACATTCCTAGTTTAAACGAATAAAAAAATGTATATTTTGCTAAAAACCATTTTACCAATATTTTGGTAACATTTACGTATTTTGTTATCTCACATATTAAAATATTTTTTGATTTTCATTCAAAAATTAATACTTTTTGTAGAATCGTTAACTGCCTTATTCTTACCATTTTTGAAATAATTTCTATAATTACAGTTTTTCTGACAATTGCATCTTGTTTTTAACACTGGATTCAATGCTAGAGTGTAAGTGGAGGACAACATAATAAAATCTGTTTGAAAATTTGTAAAATTGGCAATAAAATTGGTGGTTGTAGAAGTTGAAAAGAAAAATTTTCAAATGCGGCTTTTTTTTTTTTTTTTGTCGCTTAGTGTATATTTTTTGTAATAGAGATAGTCAACTGGGAAAATAAAAGTATTTGTAGGAGCCTCGCCTTCCCCCTCGAGGGGAGTAAATTTTCATGATGGTATATTTAAAAAGAGCTTGCCAATACCTTTAAAACGAATGGTTGAACCATCGATCTGCGATGATTTAAAATAAAGTTCTCGATTTTTTTCTTTTTAATGTAATATTGAGAATAAATTCAACTTTTTTGGCTATTTTCGTGTTCTATACTACTTCTCTAATATGGAAACCGTGTGCATTATCATGGAAGATATTTTTTTTAATAATAATTTTAATAAATTATTTTTACTGAGTGAATTTTATAGGAAAATATAGAAGAAAGCCGTGTGGCCACAACACGCTAGTTATTTGCTGTTATTGGATGTGCTTTACTAATAATATTTTACCATTTCCAGGAAAGCTGTTCGGGAATTGAAATATATCCCTCATAGAGATATGGCAATTCATGTATGTTTTAAGCTAAATATTCATCGCTTGTTTTTTGTACATTAATGAAACGGGGGGGTTACGGGGCGGTAGCACCCCTCACACAGAACTAATTATCATATAAAACTCTTCCTAAGCCTAATTTGAATTGTTTCACATTTGTGTACATAACAGTACTCGTTATCTTACCTCTTAATCTCCAACCTGTATTTATAGTATTAAATTTCAGGGTAAGAGAAAGTAGTGTGAGTGACACACCAGATTATTTTACTAATTTACGTATGTTCTTTGATCACGTAATTGAACCGACGCGACGAAACGGAGAAGAGCCGATCCAACTCTTATGCTATGTTTACGATTTGAGAAAGAATTTCGTTCGCTGCGCTATCTGAGAAAGACTAATTTCCGAATATTTCAAACACTAGCAGGCTTTGCCCGCTTTGCTGGGCACTATATTTTAAATGATTTCTTTGTAACTGAGTATATTTCGATTGGCGACTATTTTCGCCACAGCTTTAGTATGGGACCTCCTTGGCAATATCAAACATTTTTTGAACTTCTCGAATCTGTACAACAAAATTATTATTAAAACAAATATTTTCGAAAACAGTCCAATAGCTGGTGTTAATTCTTCGAATATTCTGGAAACAGTTGAAGCTGTTACTCGTACAGTATAAGTCATTATTCGATGAATGTTCTGGGACAGTCCAAAAAAAGCCACTTGTTCCGCAGGAGTAAAGCGAATAACATCAACTACACCAGCGCAAAAATTTTCGCTCACTCACGAAAAATGTCCAGTCGCTTAGAGCTCAATCCCTAAAGTGCAATGACTCAGAATAGGTCTCTGAATAACTTTGGATCGCAGTGACTACATACTCTTTCGCAAAAATCAACTCACACCTAATTATAACTTTTGGCGATGCGGCATGGAGATGACTTCATCGAGAATCGCTTGGTAAGCTCAAGGTCTACGTTCCCATGTGTCGGAGAGCTTCGAAACATCGGGAACCCTAAACTACCATTTTTCACCAAATTTTGTCGCCCACTCGCCAAGTTTGTCGCCAAGACTACGCTTTCTATTAAACATATCTTTTATTTTTTAGTTATTTAAATATTAATTTGAATTAATCAAATATTTCTTCCCGACAGCGTGCAAGTGCAGTCACACACAGCAGCTCATTTATTTGTATGTTAAATTAGCGTAGTGATTGGTATATATATAAAAAAAATAAATAACTAAACATTATCGTGCTACACAACGTTATTATATCTCTCCCTAGGCGGCTTTTGAATTTTTGTCGCCATATTAGCGATTTTTTTTTTTTTTTTTTTGGTATAATTTCTTGCATAAAAATAGAAAGCGTTTTATCGGACACCTTTTCGTTAACATATAAGAACCCTTCATATTCTGTTTATTTTATTAATGGTTTTTAGGTTTAAAATAGTGCTTGATAAAATAAATTTTCTATTTTTAAAACTGCACTTTTTTTTCTATAAAATTATCTACTCAGATAAAAATAGATCATTTATGTGACTACTATTTCAGTTTATTTTTTTCGTTTTGTAATATTTTATAAATTTTATATTTTTCTTGAACTACCTAGATTAAAATCGCTGTTGCTAAATTAAACGTCTTGGCGAAAAATGTTCGGTGTACTTTAACGCAACAATTTAAAAAATTACCCAGGACAGGAGGATCCATAAATAAAACTAATTTTAGTACAACATATATTAGCATCGTAAACTATATTAGCATTTTATCAATGTGTAAAAGAAATTTTTAATTAAAAATGACGTCAATTTTTGTGAGATAAATAATTTATTTTTATTTTTATTTTTATTTATTTATTTATTTTTTATTGTTCACGTTTAGATAAATGTATTTATTTTCCTGTTGGAAAAAACAAAATAAACTCGTATTTTTTTTTGGCAACAATTAAATTATGGATAAAACCTAAATGGCTAATTTTTTGCTATTATTAGCTTACAAAATTGCTATTTTATGTATAAAAATCACAAAAACAAAGTTTTTTTGGAATAAAAGGCAGCCAACTTTGTAAGTTAGGGTATAAGCTATCTCCATTACAAATTTCATCGAAATCCGTCGAGCAGTTTTGGCGTGAAACTCAGTCAAATAAATTCACAGACATTCACATTTACAATATATATAAGATTACTGCTACAGGTGGTTGCCACACTGCATATATTAAGCGCTGTAATATGTTCAAGCATCTTCAAAGGACCAATTACTGTCAAAATGTAACATCTTTTAAATCAGATCTCTAGAGTTGTCATGATACCTACAAGAAAAGGGTAAGGAGAAATAGGATTAGGGTATAAGCTATCTCCATTACAAATTTCATCGAAATCCGTCGAGCAGTTTTGGCGTGAAACTCAGTCAAATAAATTCACAGACATTCACATTTACAATATATATAAGATTACTGCTACAGGTGGTTGCCACACTGCATATATTAAGCGCTGTAATATGTTCAAGCATCTTCAAAGGACCAATTACTGTCAAAATGTAACATCTTTTAAATCAGATCTCTAGAGTTGTCATGATACCTACAAGAAAAGGGTAAGGAGAAATATTTTCCTTTCAAATCATTTAGACTGCTTTAGAAATAGGACTTCTCGAGGAAGTTCGCTTTAGGAAGAAAAAAATGAAATATTGTCTTTTAAGTCAACATTAGTATTTCCATCATATTGTATAAACAAAACTTCAAAATCATTAACTCATGGAATTTTTACAAATGAGAGTGAAAGGTTTCATTACAAGTTATCAACAGCAAGTTTATTTACTGTATGGAGGTTTGATCTGTATTTATTAAGAAATCTAAGCATGTAACGATTGCAGTCGTTTCGACAAATGTATTTGTTTTAAAAATTACACGATTTAAAAAATCACAGTTTTTTACATTATTTCCTTTTGTTAAATTATTTGTTAACCACCGAGGAAAAAGAGGTGTGTTTTGATTGAAGATTGATAAGATTGAAGTTCTTGTTTGTCTATTTGTGGTATTGAAAATATCAAACGGATGGATTGTGCAAAATGGATTGTTCCATTAAAAGAACGATTTAATCGGGATGATTAATGCTTATATTTGACGAAAAAATGTTTGATAAACATTTCTTTTTAAATTTATGTATATAACAAGGCATTTTAGAAATAGTAAATACTTTAAAATTTAAACTTTTTTATTTATTTTTTTATTTTAGGAAATTACTGTTGACTTCGTTAATATTAATTTAATGTTTATTTTAACTGGCAAGGAAATCTTATATAAAGACTAATATAGTAGAATGTTTTTTTTTTTTTTTTTTTTTAATCACACCACACTAACTTATTACCGAAACGTCAGTGTAGGTCCTATGTTGAGACTTTAAAAGATTTTGGCTTCCGTCTGTTTGTTTGTCTCTCTGTCTGTAGCACGATAGCGGCCGCAAAAAAATGCTATTGACTTGAAATTTGTACACAGGTTCATGAGCCCCACGGAATCAGCTGTATAGTTTTGGGTGTGCATTCCATTTGTAGTTAGTGAACAGGGACACGCCGAAAGTTTTCTTATCATTACGGCCTATGGGAAGAATTTGTATGTACTGTGATAGCGACCGCAGAAATCATGCTATTGACTTGTAATTTGGTACATATGTTTATGAGCCACATGGAATTAGCTGCATAGGTTTGGGTGTGCATTCCATTTGTAGTTCGTGTGCATTGAAACACCAAAATTTTTTTTATCATTACGGCCTATGGGCAGAATTTGCATGTACCGCAATAGCAGTTGCAAAAATGCCTCAATTAACTTGCAAATTTTCACACACATTCAGACTTTGTATAGAAGTAGCTGTATAATTTTTTATGTCTATATTGTTTATGAATTATGTACAGGGACATGCCGAAATCCTTATCAGTACGTCATATGGGGGGAGGGGGATTTCGTTTAGATGCATTTTAACATCATTACTTTGCAATCAACAAAACGAAATTAGCTTACATTAGGGAGATGCTTGAACATATGTTTTCTTCATAAAATATGTGCTGTTACGCTTCCTACAAAAGTTTTCTGATAATGTCACTTAACCATCCAAATTATGGCAAATTTCGAACTATTATTCATGAAAAACGTAGAAAAGCGGAATAGTATTTACTGGTGTATACAATGTTTATGGTTCGTTTATAGAGACACACAAAATAATTTCGTGACATTAGAATCTATGGACAATTTTTTTTTTATTTAAGCGCACTTTAATGACTTTATGCTGCATTGAACAAAATGGAATTAACATACATTACAAAGATGCTTAAAAGCATATTTACTCTTAAAAAAGGGCATGCATAGACTAAATAATTTATTTATGAGACCACACAAAAGAATTCCGAGTATGTACTGTAATCATCCAAATGATGACAAATTAGTTCGAAAAATTAATGAGTTATAATTAATTAGGTGTATTTTTATTATTGGCATATATAATAACTATGGCTCCTTTTCCGGGATACATAAAAGAATTTCGTATTATCACGGTGTATAGGGTATTTCTTAAAAGTGTATTTTAGCATGATTGCATCCCATTAAATATAATGGAATTTTATTAGAATTTTAAAAGCATGTTTTTGTGTTGAAAATTGTGGGCATAGAATTTGTAATTAGTTTACAGGGTTACAGAAATTACTTACGATATGCTATGCAACCTTTATGCATGAAATTTGGTACAAATATTTATGAATTTCGGGAAAGTAATACAAGACGGTCAGTTATTAAGAATACATATATATGATATTCAGATAGGTATAGAAAGAGAAATACAGTGGGGGTTGAGAGGGCGGCAGCCCCCCTTAGGAACGTATCTGTTTTTGTAACAAGTCAATCGAATCAATACATACATATATATATATATATACACTACCGCTCAAAAGTATTTGCCCACCATCCAAATAATGCTGTAAGACGATTTAATAATAATTTATTGTGACAATTCATAATAATTTATATTTTATTCAAAAATACAGATGTAAGTAAACTGAAAGATAAACAAAATAAATATTTAAATCATATTTTTGATTCATCAATATGGTTTCCTTTATTTCTTATTAATGCAGCACATATTCTTGGCATTCTCTTGATTAGTTTTTCCAAGCATTCCTTGCCGATTTTCTTCCATTCTGTTTGCAAAAGGCTCCACAAATGGGTAATTGATGTCGGGCATGATTTTCTGACTTTTCTGTCTAATTCATCCCACATCAATTCGATCGGATTTAGATCGGGAGACTGTGGAGGCCACTGCATTACTTTTAAGACATTCTTTCGTTCTTGTGTTTCCAAATACGCTGTGCATAGCTTTGAAGAATGTTTTGGGTCATTGTCATGCATAAAAATGAATTCCTTTCCAATTAATTTTTTCCCTGATGGAATAGCATTCTTTTGAAGAATTCTCTTGTACCCCTCTTTCTTCAATATTCCATCTATTTTAACCAGATCTCCAACAGAACCACCTCCAAAACATCCCCATACCATTACGGAACCACCGCCGAACTTTACTGAAGGTACTACGCATTGATCTAATATTTTTTCTCCAGCTGATCTGCGAACAAATATTCTTCTCTTAGATCCGAAAATCTCGAATTTAGATTCATCACTCCATAGTACTTTTTCCCATTCTTTGGTTGTCCAGTCTTTATGTATTTTGGCCCATTGGAGTCTCTTTTTCTTATTTACAGCTCGTAACAAAGGTTTCCTTACAGCAATACGACCATGAAGACCAGCAGCTTGAAGTCTTCGTTTAACTGTAGAAACGCTAATGGGTACATCTCTATTTAAATTTACGTGGGCAGTGATTTCAGGTGCCGTGCGTCTACGGTTACGTTTAGATGTTGTAACTAAATATCTATCATCAGTAGAAGTTGTATTGCGGGGCCTTCCACTGCGTTTTTTATTAGCAAAACTATTTGATACTTGAAATTTTTTTACATTATAATCTACAGTTCGGCGTGGAATTCGTAAATCTTTCGCAATTTGGCGATTAGATTTACCACTCTGATGTAGACCAATAATCATAGCTCGTTACTGAGTAGAAAGTTCCTTTCTTTTTGGCATAATTTCAATTTCTACTTGTATTAATTGAACACTGTCAATTTACTCAATTATTAATGGATTAAAGCACAAATATGGCGATAACCTATAAAACAAAATATATATGTCAGACACATAGTATATTATTATCATTATTAAATAATAAAATAGTTAATTAAGATCTCCAAATTAAAAATATAAGCCAAAAAAAACGTCTATGAAATTTTCATTTTCATTGGTGTTTTTAATAAAATCAATTTACTTCTTGAAAAATAATTATATCTTAATTAATTTATAATATTTAGTAATGATTAGATGTGTATTTTATTAATTAATAAAAATTATATGTCTAAAAAATAATATGGTAAAAATATAAAACAAGGTGGGCAAATACTTTTGAGCGGTAGTGTATATATATATATATATATATATATATACTAGCAGACCCGGCCACGCGTTGCTGTGACTAAGTTATACGTTGAATTATACGGCTGTAAACTATTTAGTACAGTTAAATTATTATTTACGAACAAAGACGAAAACGTTGTAGCCGATGTAAAAACCCACAGGGTTGAGATTTGAAACTTAGGTCAAAATTTGGAAGCGATTGATAAAAATTTTCGTAGTGTTGATATTAAGCACAAATTAATTTTATTGTAGGATACTATAAATTTTAATGGAGAAGTGATATATATTATTTCTAATGCTACTTTGGATAAAATTGCTAAAATGACTAATATATAAATTAAATTCTATTAAAATTCTATTAAAATAAAAGTATAAAAGAAACAGACGATTTTAAAATCAATTTTTATGGAGGAGTGAAATATAATATATGCTATAATGGATAATTTTACTATTAAATGACCTCATCATTTTAAATATTTTAAAGAGGGCAACAGCTGTAGTTATAAAAGGGAAAACAATAAGGCTAAACCAGAAAAATAAGTAAATTTGATAAATATTTTAAAACTTTAAAATTGGAAATCTTATGAAATATTGGACATTTAAAGTAAATACATGTATCATTTTAAATACAAAAAGATTTTGGAAAAGTTTAGTGTATTTTAACGAAGTGATGAGAAGTTTTTGAGTATGTTAAAATTTTAATAGTAAATTCAAGTCAATAAAGATGGGAAACATTGAGGATTAAGATAAGAATAATTATAAGATTTAAAAAAAAAAAAAAACTTTTTATATACCATGCTTTTAAATTTTAATATACTAATAATATACAAATTAAAAGGAAAATGATAAATATTCTATCATAGTTTGAAAACAAATTTGTTTTCAAATGTCTAAATAAAATATCTGATGTAAGATACTAATATTTTGCAGCGGAATAGATTTCATTTCTGTCATCCTTGGCGAAAAAAAAAGAATATCGCCAAATTATCTGGCGAAAATATTTAATTCCTTTCAAAAATCATGGTTATTTTAACAACTTATATTAAAAGAGTAATGAATAATATGAAACAATATTTCGTACAATACATATTACATGTCATACATACGTACAATGAATAATACATATTACATTTCGTACAATGCATACATCTGGCATGTATATTTTCGTGTTACGCTTTTGATCGCCAAATAATAATAATAATAATAAAAAAAGCCAAGGGCGACAGAGGTTAAAAATTTAAAATTAAAATTTTGTCAATTTGACAGCAAAATAATTCAATCTAACACCCGCGATAACTAATACATATCTATACCCAAATATAAGGATTAAAATCGGGAAATAAATTTCCTCGATTTTTAATAATTTCTTACAAAAAATCCAGTGGGCAATTAACATAGGAAATCTTTTTCTTGGCTGCACAGACGGTCAGTGAGTCACACTTCGCTTGCGTATAGAACTCATAGATATAGTATAGCATATATAGAATAGAGTGATCATTGGGGAGAAAAAAGTTATTCCATTTCATTTGGGAAAAGACGACGTTTTTACCAAAATATGGCCGTCTTTCCCCGAGTGAATACACACGGGAATACATACTAATATTTTAGCAAATAAAATTTATGAATAATTTATTTGCTAAAGGGGAATGGAAGACTCCAGATACAGTTTCAAATTCATATTTCTTTCTTTCTTTTCTTTTTCTTTTTTTTTTTTTTTTTTTTTTTTTTTTCAATACCACTTAATGGCTGTTTCCAAAGCTTTTATTTTTTATATTTTTTCGGCATCAAAAATCTTTCTACGATAACATGGGGATGAGAGATCTATATATATTACTATATCTATGATAGAACTACATTAGCACTTTATCAATGTGTATAAAATCTTTAAATTGATTATGACGTCAATTTTCGTGAGATGCATAATTTAACTTTTTATAATTTTTTAACGTTCACGTTTGATTAAATGTATTTATTTTTATGTCGAAAGAAAATGAACTCGTATTTTTTTTTTTTTTTTTTTTTTTTGGCAACAATTAAATTAATGGAACTCACAGATATTTTGGAGCAACTTTAATAAAGGTCTATAATTAACAAATAATTGCAATAAAACAATATTGTGACAATAAATTGAGATAAAAACTATCCTATCTCTCAAGTTGGATCAAACTGCACACAGTGTGCAAAATTTCATCAAAATCAGTTCCTTAGTTTAGGAGTTTACCCCGGACAAACATCGTGACACGTAATTTATATATATATATACAGATTAAATTATAAAGTTTTGATCAATGAAGCACAAATAAGTAAAAAACAGGATTAATTTCACTGTATTATCTTCATTATAATATGAATTCAATTTACACTTCAGTCTAAGTAACACGTGGCCGGCTATGCTAACACCAAAAATTTAAAAAGTGGAAATAATTGAATTATACGAAATTTATTAATAGGTTAAAAAGTTGAAGATTCTTTGTGTAGATGGCAGCACCAAATATATTTCAGCTTTCATTTCAACCCAGTCGAAAGGTATCGACATCTGTTAGAATCATTTGTAGTTAACAGATAATTGTGACTGTCAAATAATAACAGACAAATAATTAGCAATAAATTAAAATTGCGACTATAATTTGAGATTTAAACTATCCTATCTCTCAAGTTGGATCGAACTGCACATGGTGTGCGAATTTTATTATAATCGGTTAAGTGGTTTAGGAGTCCATTGAGGACAAACATTGTGACACGAGATTTATATATATTAAGATATATAAGAGATATCCTTGGACTCTGTTTGTCTGTGTGTGGACGCACCGAGTATTCCTCTAAAGATTTCTTCTCTTTTTCTTCTTTTTCTCTTCTTTTTTCTCTGCTTCAATTTCTTCTTTCTTCTTCTTCCTTCTTCCTTCTTCTTTTATCTTTTATCTTCCTTCTTCTACCTTCTTCTTTCTTTTTCTTCTTCTCTTTCTTCTTTTCTCTTTCTTCTTCTTTTTGTTTTTCTTTCTTCTTTTCTCTTTCTTCTTTTTCTTTTTTTCTTCTTTCTTCTTCTCCTTTCTTCTTTTCACTTTTTTCTACTCTCTTCTTCTCCCTTCTTCTTCTTTCTTCTTTTCTCTTCTTTCTTCTTCTTTCTTCCTCTCTTTGTTATTCTCATTCTTTTCTCTTTTTCTTCTTTCTCTTCTTCTTTCTCTTCTTCTTTTCTTCTCCTTTTCTTCCTTCTCTTCTTTTTCTTCTTGTTTTTTTTTTGTCTTTATCTTCTTCTTCTTTTTCTTCTTTCTTTAAAGCTTTAATTTTTTATTCCTTCTTTCTTATTCTTGTCCTCTCTAAAGCCTCCTCTATTGCTGGAAGAAGTGTAGCTTCTAAAAATGGTTTCGTTAACAAACTTAGATCTTCAACTTTGATCACGCAAACAGCATCAGGCCGAGTTTTGTATATTTCGAGTTTGATTTTGAAATTTTTTCCGCATTCGTAATTCGGTTGGTTACCGAACTGGGGTTTTTCTAGTATATTATAAAAAAATTAGGAATAAATAAAAATGACCTTTTTAATGATGTGTGATGCAAATAAGACGTTGAGTCTATCCTGATTTGCAGATCCACTAGTTTTATCAGAAATGTTTCACAAAACATTTTTTAAATATTTTTTTTTTAACTTTAATAATACAACAAAATGTAAAAATATAAGTTATCTTGTTAGTTTCACTTCAATAGTCCAAAGTAATGACGCTTTCTTTGAATAAACCTTTATGCTTGAATTTTTTTAATGTAAAAGTACCAGTATGTATACGTTTATTTGATGATAAAAAAAAGTATTTATTGCAACAAGTGTAACGATTTTGGAACTAATTTTATTCAATTTAAATAAATAATTACAAAAGAAAAATATAAAAAATGAATTTTACCGCTAATATAAAACATATCTGTAAAAGTAATATTAGTTGGAGCACACACATACGTAAGGGAAAAAAAAAAAGTTTTTCATCGCAGTCAAAACTTAATCGATAATTTTTTCTTCATAAAATATAATTTTTTTTAACTTTCCGAACATACATATGTAAGAAAAATTTTGTAATCTTGTCGAAAATTGGACTTTGAGATTTTTGTGCATCAAAATGTTTTAAGGTCCCCTGAGTTCTTATTTTATATTTCAGCGATGATATATGTTTGTATGTGTGTATGCATGCATGTCTGAAAGTGTGTAAGTATGTGAGTGAACACGATAGCGTCTAAACACTTCGTTAGAATGAACTGAAATTTGGTAAGTATAATATAGATAACCGAAGCATGAACCCTGTTGATTTTGGTGAATCTAGTCCTTATAGTTTTTTTTTTTTTTTTTTCACAGGACGCAAAGAAAAATTCTTTATCATTATGTCCTATGGATCCAAAATATTTAAAGTGCGATTGCGTGTAAGTGACTTCTTCGATTCAGCTAATAATTTATACACATGTTCTAAATCACCGTTTTACGAACTGTGTACGATTTGATGAATCTAGAATCTATAGCTTTTTGTTAAGGACACAAAGAAAATTTCCTTATTTTGAGCTCAACTTTTTTAAAGTACGATTGCGTCTA
Organism: Salticus scenicus; assembly: GCA_963930645.1. Taxonomy (NCBI): domain Eukaryota; kingdom Metazoa; phylum Arthropoda; class Arachnida; order Araneae; family Salticidae; genus Salticus; species Salticus scenicus. Next base: position 101,672,005 of record OZ005654.1, on the reverse strand, counting down.
AACGCCTTATTCCATTAAGATGAAAATTATACACATGTTGTGTATAAATTTTCCCACACATTTTTGAAAATTTTTACACATATACGTATCATAGATTGTTATCACAATTCAACGAACTGCATGGATTTTGTTGAATCTAGCGCTTGTTGTTTATCATTATTATTATTATTATTTCAGAGACACAACGAAAAATTAATTATCATTACGCCCTATAGGATCAAATTCTTTAAAGCGCGATAGCGTCTATACGCCTTATCCGATGGAGCTGAAAATTTATATACATATAATAGATCACTATCACATGAACTTTAAGAATTTTGGAGAATATAGCTTTTATAGTTTTTTTTACAGGACACAGAGAAGAATTCTTTATTATTGTGGCTTACGGATTCAAATTATTGAAAGTGATGTAACGTCTAAAAGCCTCATCCGCATGAGCCGAAAATTTATATATAGGTCCCTGTAAAAAGAACTGAATAGATTGTTGTAATTCTAGCAGTTATAGATCTTTACAGGGGCACATCGAAAGTTTCTTTATCATCATGATCTATGGATCAAATTATTTAATGTGCAATAGTGTCTCTTATTCAAATAAACTGAAAATTTATACACATATTACAAGTCATCTTTACACAAACTGTATAAATATTGGAGAAAGCTAGCACTTGTAGTTTTTTTACAGTGATACATCAAATTATTTTCTTATCATTATGGTCTACGGGCTGAAATTATTTAATGTGCGATACGATCTAAATTACTTACCCAATTAAGCTGAATATTTATATACATCTTATGTTCCTATTACACGAGCGTCAAAAGTTGCTTGTATCTACCGGCGATACAATACTACGCTATGGTTTCCTAATGTGTTGCTCGAAACAAGGAACTTTTTTCTGTTGCAGCAATTTTATCGCCCGAAAGCAAGCGATGTCGCTTCTAGCAGCCAATGAAATGGTCTCAAAATGACGTAAAGGTTTGATTGACATTTACGTCCCTTCTCCTCCTTCCTCTTCATGCTGTAGAGACTATAGCAACCATAGCATTACGCCGTGAAGGAGGGAGGCGCGATTACTCTTTTTTGTTCAATTAGCCTCTTTTCTGGCTTTTTTTTCATACTTTTTCTATTGATATTTTTTCTTTACCCATTTTTTCTCAAATATTCACTTTCAGATCAATGTGTGATAGATTTTAACTCTTAAAGAGGAATGTCACAAGTATTGCATAAAATGTTAAATACAGAATAAAAAATAAATAAATAAATAAATAAAATAAAATAAAATTAGATTCAAGAGACAGAGAAAGTTGCATCATGCGTACTTTTTAATGTAAACTCAAAATTGTTATTCTTTTACTTGTGTCACTTTTCTTGTCATGGCATGATATGTTTTATCCTTCACCACATGCAAAGTACAGTTTAGTAATCCCAAAATTTAAGTTCGTTTTTTTTTTTTCATTCAGGATATAGATAAATGAATTTAACAGCTTGAAAAAAATTTTAAGTTTAAAAATAATATTAAAAGTTATTTTATGTTACTAAATTACTATAATTCTTCTTCCTTTTTTTAGGACGGTGGACTATTAACCTCAATATACGGATTTTTACGATACTAGTTTTACGATAGTTGGACATTTAACGAAATCGAAAATTCATCGAAAATATAATTGAATAATTTGAAAGCGATGTTACAACTTGAAAAAATTAATAAATAAATAAAAAAATAAAAATAACTAATAGTCCTCCGTGCTAAACTAAATTCTGCTTTTGCCAGAATTTTATCAAAATTTTTTTTTTTTTTTTTTCTATTTCTTTCTTTTCTTAGAAAGAAAAAGAAAAGAAAAGACTTTTATGCAACATTAATATTTTATGTACTAATAATCAGCTACTTCATATTAAATTGAAATATTGATAATAATTTTACTATTTTACTTTCCATAACTTTAGGTTCTCGCCTTTCGTGGAATTTGAGGATGTTAAATGTACAGAAAATAGTTTTAAATATGTATAATGCTGGTTTAAATTTTAAAAGATTTATCATAAATTTTGCTTAAAAATGAAGGAAAATTTTTAAAACAAGATTATTCGAAGCTTGAAATCATTAAATATTTTATAAAAGACTTAAATTACCCGAGACTTTAGATTTTAGAATTCCAAGAAGTAAATAAAATTTTTCAAACGATCATTTTATCACGTACTATCTAGGATGTTATGGAAATATTTCATAAAAAATAAATAAATAATTAAATAAATAAAAAATAAATAAAATAAAATAAAATAAATAAATAAATAAAAAATAAGTTGTTTGTGTGTGTCAGTGTGTGTATATATATACACACTGTGTATATTCTATATATACAAGTAAGTTGATTAAATGTTAATTTTCTGCATTTCTAGTTTGTTTTATTGTTAAAATAGCCTAATTTTCTCTTTAAAACGCATTAAAAAGCTCCAATATGGCAGGTAAAGGATTTGGCACCAAATTTGGCGACTTTTTCACTTGGCGACTTTGTTGGCAACTTTTGGCGAGAAAATCCATAGTTTATGTATACATTATGTCATTCTGTATACATAGTTTATGTATAGTCTATGTAAACATCAAAATTCAAACAAATTCTTTCAGAGAGGCTTAGTAAGTTGATTAAATGTTAATTTTTTGCATTTCTAGTTTGTTTTAACGTTCAAATAGCCTAATTTTCCCTTAAAAACGCATTAAAAAGCTCAAATATGGCAGAAAATGGATTTGGCGTCAAATTTGGCCACTTTTCCACTTCGCGACTTTTTTGGCGACTCTTGGCGAGAAAATCCATAGTTCATTAATAAACTTCATTGAGACACTTATATAGTCTATGCATACATCAAAATTCAAACAAATTCGGAATTCGCTTTTTACAATTTGAATTTGAAATTTTTAAGTGGTCTCCACTTGAAAACAAAATGGTGGAGCAACTTGGTTAAGAAACTCACCCAAGACATTCTAAACACAAGTTAAGACGCTGTCCAAATTTGTTTCGATTTGGAGTATTATTTCGGAAGTTATCGGGATTTTAAATTTTCAAGTGGTAGCCTGATTTCAAGTGGCCCTGCTTAACTTAAGATATCCGCCACTTTATTAAAAATGGCGGATACGTTCATTAATAAACTTCATTGAGACACTTATATAGTCTATGTATACATCATAATTCAAACAAATTCGGAATACGCCTTACAATTTGAATTTGAAATTTTCAAGTGGTCTCCACTTGAAAACAAAATGGTGGAACAACATGGTTAAGAAACTCATCCAAGACATTCATAACACAAGTTAAGACGCTGTCCAAATTTGGTTCGATTTGGTGTATTATTTCGGAAGTTATCTTGATTTTAAATTTTCAAGTGGTAGCCTGATTTCAAGTGGTCCAACTTAACTTATAATATCCGCCACTTTATTAAAAGTGGCAGATAAATTTCATTAATAAAGTTCATTTAGACCCTTATGTAGTCTAGATTTACATAAAAATTCAAGCAAATCTTGCTTTAAATACGCTTTTTACAATGTAGGTTAGAAATATTCAAGTGGCTGCCACTTGAAAACAAAAAGTCGGAGCAATTTGGTTAACGAACTCATCCAAGATATTTAAGTGATCAGTTTATTGTCCAAATTTGGTTCGATTTGGAGTATTATTTCGGGAGTTATCGTGATGACAAAATTTTCATTATATATAGTATATATATATACTAGCTGACCCGTACGGCTTCGCACGGATGAACAAATTTTTGTTAAAGATGGATTTTGACATGTAAAAAATCAAGAAAGATATCAGTTTATATGTTATAGTCAGGCAATATTATTAACTGAAAAGTCAAAATATAATTTTACAATTATTATCATTTTTTCTAATTAGTTGTTAAATGTTGGCAATTTCTACTAAATGCTATTTATTTATTTATTTATTGCATAAAAAGAAACATTTCTTTACTCATGAATAAAAAATATTGAAAAATAAACCTGTGACATGAAAATGTTTTTGATAAAATTGACGTCATAATAGCTTTAATTATTATTTATTTGTTCCTCTCGCAAATATATTTATTTTTTTCCATAATTCGTGGTTATTTCAATAATGCATATTAAGGGAGAAATCAGTAATATGAAACAATATTCGTACAATATATACTATTACAGAATCTGGTGTGAAACAACCACACGACTTCCATTACCCACTATTACACGTATTATATACAATTTTTTGGAGATGTTTTATGCATTTTTTGAGTTTTTCCATTGAGAGAAACTTCATACACGTATAAAACACACATACAACAGAGCTTATATTGCGAGTTAAAAAATAAGGGAAAGAAAAAAAATATAATAATAATAGATAATTATTTTTTTAAACGCGAATTTCCGAGATCTAAAACTGAACTACCTAATCAGGATGACTGTTATAATATTCCTGTAATAAGCACGTAATACTTGAGAAAAGTTACTAAGTTGGAATTAAACAATTTTCAAGAAAACTTTAGAACCGTTTTTGAGATACCAACTTTTACCAAAACATAGCATACTCAATTATTGACCTAAAAACAATAATTACATACAAAATGATCTTTAATAGGAAGTTAACATGACGAGTTTGAAAAAAAAATCCGTACAGGCGTTTTTAAAGGAGCGCACTTGCGACATCTGATATTGAGCTGTTCATAGAGGACGCCTATCAATTTTCCTGACCTAACCAACTATATTATTCAAAAGGGCATCTAATAGGTTGTTTATAGAGCAACTTTCAAGAAAATCGTTAGATCTGTTTTTGTGATACGGACTTACGGTCCCATTTCCGGTTTTCGATTACCCAATTCCTGTTTTTCAATTTTTACGAAAATTTGGAAAATGTATCTGTACTCCAGATCTGAATCAGTTGTGAAGTTTCGTAGTTCTATCTTTATTAGTTTCAGAGATATGACAGCCAGAAGATTCCACACATACACACACACTGACCCATTGCCAAAAACTACTTTTTTGGACTCAGGAAGCCTTAAAACGTGTAAATCAGGTGAAAATCTATATCGAATTTTTGGAACGAATATAATACTTCCACTACCTACGGTAGTGGGTTAATTGAAGTAAAAACATAAATCTCGTATTTAATAAGAAAATATACAGATTTTCGTATTGCGCTTTCGATCGCCAAATAGAAAAATCGCCAAGGACGACAGATATCAAATCTATGCTTTGTTTTCAATTAAAATACTGAAAATTTGAATTAAATATGTATTTTACCAAAATTTATTATAGTCTCTAGCACTTAGAGACAGTATTACTTTTGATTAGTTGAAAGGAAAAAAAAAAAAAATCGGCTTTTTAGTTCTAGCGATCGTTCTCTACATATACATATAAACCTTTCCTCTTTATATATTAGCATACAGCATAGATAGATTAAATAGGTTTCTAATCAACATAATGTAACTCAAATAATTAAATGCTATTTGCATTTTAGTAATGGCTGTATGCGCTATGTATATAGGGCAGTTCCTTGTTTGTAAACAAACATCTAAACTTTTATGAATGGTTGGCAAAAAGGCTTGGGAAAAGCATAGCGATGGCGGATCGCTATGCGGTTAACAATGGTGGGCGGGGCGCGGGAAAGTCGAGCGCGCTTTTTTGCCAACCACCAGACGTCATGAGGAAATGCTCTATTGAGCTACTTGCTATAACTGTTAGTTGCTAAAAATAGTCGGCAAATAAATTTAAACTTCTCAATTATTCTTTTAAAAAATGCATAATGAAATGCAGATGATATTTTTTTTATTTACTTTTTATATTATTATTCGCGTGAAATATATTTTATTAAAAGTCAAAAAATAAATTTAGTCGTAATTTTTTTTGGCAACAATTATAAATTAAAATAAAGAATTTAATAAAAGTTTAGAAGTTAGAATTTCTAATTTTATTTTATTTTTATTTGTATCTTTATTTTTATATTCTAATTTCGTTTACACACATCAGTTTAAACATTAATGCTTAGATCAATGTATTATATTACATCATATCAAATTATATTATTAGAAAAATAAATACTTTAAAATCCATAATGACATCAGATTTAACATGTAAGTTTAACATTTCACAAAGCTTTATATGAATTTCAATTTAATTCACGTGCAAATATATTTCTTTTCTTTTCATGTCAAGATATTTTAAAAGCAAAATGAACATGTACTAAATGTTTCTTTTATGTTGGCAGCAGCTATTTTTTTTAATATTTCATTATTTCCATTTCTTTTATAGGGATTTTAATTAAAATGCTCAGATTTTAAACTAAAACTTATTTTATCAAAATTAAATATAGCGTATAACAATCAGGGACAGTGTAGCTTTTGGTCAGTGCAAGAAGTTTTAAAATCGGTTCAGTAGTTTTAGAGATTACCCTCCACAAACATACAATTTTTTGCGCTTTATATAATGATATAGATAGATAGATAGATAAACGAAGTGATTGTAATAGGTCGATTTCTAAAGAAATCAACCTAAAAGTAATAAGGTACTATTAAAATTCATGAGATAGGTAATAAATAAAAACAGTTTTGCTGATATACACATATAAATTATGATCAAAGGTTTGAAACTATAAAACGTACATTAAATTATATAAAAATATGCTGTCCCAAAAGTATAGACACAATACAGCATTATATGTTTTCTTTTACATTTTTCTTCACAAAATAAAATATTTTTATTGTCGTCTGCTTCTATAAATGCAGAATAATTTTTCCCTTTAATTGAAATATCGTCTGTTATATTTTTAGCATAATAATTTAATGAGTTCAATATATTGTTTTGTTTGTGATTCGGAAAGGACGTTTCCTGTGTATTCTGATAAAAATGCCACATTCTCAAGAAATTTCTAATGATGAAATTAAGATTTTAAATTTAAAAGTGCAAAGACAAAAGTCTGTACAAATATCGAGAAGAATAAAGAGATCTTTAAGCAGTATTTATAGAGTTTTGAGATCAGAGGAAACATGGATAACTCGAAAGCGAGTCGGAAGACCAAACAAAACAACGTTACGTGATGATAGAATGTTATTTAAAAAAAAGGCTTTCAGTTGATAATTTATCTGTGCGTGCAATTGCATCAACTTTTAGAATTTCAAAAAGTACTGTACACAGAAGAATTAAAGGTTCAAAACACATTGTTTACAGGAAAATGAAAGCAAAACCTTGCTTAAAGCAGAGACATAAAGATGCATGTCTAAAGTGGGCTAGAAAGCATATGTCATACGGTGAGAAGTGGCTTTCTGTCATCTTCAGTGATGAAAAGAAATGGAATTTGGACGGCCCTGACGGTTATAAATTTTACTGGTATGACCTAAGAAAAGAACCGAAGAACTGTTTCAGCAGGCAACAAGGCGTAGGATCAGTAATGGCCAGGGGAGTGTTTTGTTTCAACGAGCAAACATTTCTAGGATTTACGGACAGAAAAATGAAATCAGAGGATTATCAGGATATTTTACTTTCCAATTTACTGCCAATTATGGATTTGCTAGCAGGACCGGATTGTGTTTTCCATCAAGATGGGGCATCCATCCATACCACCAGATCAACGAAAACGTGGATTATGCAAAATAATATCACACTATTAGCCTGGCCAGCACTTAGTCCAGATTTGAATCCCATGGAGAACATATGGGGGATCTTATCTTGTAAAATATATGAAAATGGTAAGCAATATATGCGTGTAAATGGCTTAAAAACTGCAATTGACAAAGCATAGTATAAAATATCTCCTTCTGTAATGCAACTTAATTAATTCTATGGAACAATGTGTATTTGATGTTATAAAGTGTCGTAGCAATTCAATTCAATATTAAAAGTAAGTTTTTAGTTACTTTTATAAATGTAGAACCAAACTCACTTACAGGTGTCTATACTTTTTGGACAGCATATTTTTATAAAATTTAATGTACATTTTATAATTTCAAACCTTTGATCATAATTTATATGTGTATATCAGCAAAACTGTTTTTATTTATTATCTGTCTCACGAATTTTAATTGTACCTTATTACTTTTTATGTTAATGCAAATTTTATTGATTGTCTAAACTTTTGGGACACGGTGTGTATATACACTGTGTGTGTCAGTGTGTGTGTATATATATCCGGAGCTTTTTAAGAAAACAGCTGACTCCAGAGCTACACAATTATGCATGATGATTCGTTATGAGATGATCTGATGCACCTCGAAGCCTGACTTTCAAATTTTTGATTTTTGATTTTTTTTTTTTTTTATAATTAATTAAAATTGGAAAATAATAGCCTCAAAATAGCTTTAAAAATAGCTATTTAAATATTATCTAAAATTTAATTGTTGCCAAAAAAGTTTACGAGTTTTTTTTTTTTTTTTTTTTAATTACATAAAAATACATTTAACTAAACATTAAGTGCATTTAGTTAAACATGAACAATAATAATTTATAAAAAAAAAAAAAAAAAAAAAAAAAAATATGCATTTATCAAAAATTCACGGCATTATTACTCAATATACTTAATAATGCAAATATATGTTATTCTGAAAGAATTATTATTATTTTTCTTTTTTTTAAATCCAAATTTTCCTTATTTTACAATTTGTATTTAGTTATTGCCCGAGTAAACTTGGGCAAATATTTTTTGGTCACAGCTAAATTTCATTTTACTGCAGATTAGTATAGAAAGTTTTGCTACTGGGTGTATCATGTAATACATGTAATGTAGCTGTTGTTCTGTCTTGTGTTTCCAATTTTATATTGTTGGCTGGTAAGATTTTTGGTGATTTCCCCTCCTCATTATATATGTATATAATGTTTACTTAAAATTATTTTACATACAGGTAATGTACATGTTATTATCATTTTAGTTTTCAGGAATTAGAATCTAGCAGCATCTGTGATGCATTTTAATTTCAAACTTCTATAGAACACTTCTGTAATAATTTACATTCTATAAGATTTAGAAAGTACTTGTAATTGTAGTATTGCTATAAATTTTGTTTCAAAGGTAATTTTTCTTACATATGTGTCAAGCGGACATACAGTATTATACACAATTACATTGTGCACATTATTTTACTTAAAATATTTTTTTTAAGCAAAATATCGGTGAAAGACATACAACTCTCGAGGCCAGAGACGGAATTCTCACTGGGAACCCCCTACTGAAGCCCCTCCTCTATTGAGCACCAATGTGTTCTCCACTAAAATTTATTTCTGTAAAAAGTCATTGAAACAAATTTTTAAGACTGATTCAGAAGCCAAGACCAACAAGAAGATCAGGGGCATAGGCCCCGTTTGCCTTCTTTAATAAGGATTTTCATAAATAAATAAATAAATATATATACTGGGGGGGGGTTGCAATTGTCGCGTTACGGTCACATCAATTAAAGCTTCTAGGCAGGAACCTACGACTTATTGTGGAATTGCAGGGTAGAAAATAATGGCACGACAGCTTCACTAGATATACATAGACACCTTCATGATCAGAGACCCAAGGTGGCCTACCTTCTCTGCCCTATCCTTGATATGCCACTGCAGTATATTCATTAGTTTCACATCTTTGTCCGTAATATTCATTTATAATGAAAAAAAAAACCTGTGTCTTTTTTAAACATTTTAGTTACTTTTCTTTTTTTTTTCAAGAGTGTTTTACCACTCCTAGGTCTGATCTCATAGGCCACCATCTCACGAACTATAAAAATTTTGGTAACTGTAGAACTTATAAATTTTTACAGGGACTCAAAGAAAAAATCTTCCTCTTTATGGCCTATGGAATAACATGATTTGAAGTGTGATAGAGTGTTAACGTCTTTTTACATGAATTGAAAGTTCACATGCATGTTATAGGTCGCCGTCTCACAAACTGTATGAATTTTAGAGGATGCAACACTAATAAATTTTACTGAGACACAACGAAAAATTCTTTTTCATTATAGCTTATGGGCTCAAATATTTAAAACACGATAGGTACTAAATATCTAATCCGATTGAGCTGAAAATTTATATACATGTTATTGGTCACTGTCGAAAAAATTGAATGAATTTTGGCACTTGGAAATTTTTGCAAGTACACAATGAAAAATTCTTTATCATTAAGATCTACGAGCTAAAATTATGTAAAGTATAATAGCGTTAAATTAAATAATATACTATATGGAGAAAAATACTAAAAACTCTTATTTTCATTTTCTCTCTTGTTTATTTAAGAACTTCTCTTACATTACTTTATCTTTACAACCGTTAATTACTTAATATCCAGAAAGTCAAATAGAGTCCCACCAGTTTCTTTTTTTTAATTTCTTGAAACGTATTATTTTCTATCATAAAAAAATAAAATAAATAAATAAATTATTATTATTATTTTTTTAATATTATAAAGGAAATCAAAAGACACTTTTTTTTTTGTTACTCACAAATCACTAAGTTATTCATTAAAACTGTGTAATTTTGGTTATAAACTGAGGGTTTTTGCTTTATTTGAAATATATTTTTTTGTGAAGATAATTGATGCAATACTGAAAATAATTTCATATGAAACACTTTAGCCGAATGCTAGAAATTCTCATAATTTTAAAATGTAGTTTTTGTGTGGGTTGTTTTTGTCTGTGTGTTTTATACTATGTTATTTTTATTCTTATTTTTTGTGTATTTACAAAAAGTGAAATATTTTTTGACAATTTAACCAAATGAGAAATGCCATAGAGTATATACAAATAAAATTTTAATTAAATATTATCAAATTTGAGAGTGACTATTTTTCTTAAATGGATAATTTTTTATTTTCAAACAGAGAAAAGCAAATAGAAAAATCTAAAAAAGAAAAAAAAGTTGATGAATAAGTTATCCTAAAGAATTATTTTTGAATGACTTATCGAAAAATTTTTCACTGAAAGTATTTGTAAATTACTTTTTTTACTTGATTAACAAAATTTATATACTTATAAATTTATTTTAAATTTTTTAAAAGTTTAGCGTAAATAAATTAATGAATCTTTAATCACTAATAAATAAAAAACATAGTAAGTAAAAAAATATACTAAATTATTTGATTTTTGATTTATTTATTTATTTTTTTTTTTTACTTTAATTATTCAAAGAAAAAAAGGACGAAAAAAAAGATCTTACGCATTGTTTTATTTTTTTCCCCAACTTTTAAGCGGTTTTTTCCTTAAAGTTAATTTAGAAGAACAGTGCAATCATTAAAGTCATTTTATCCGTTCTCTGACAAAAAAGAAAAAAAAAAAAACATGTAAAATTCCATTTCTTAGCTTACCTGTTTTTATGCTGCATTATAAAAGAAGAGGCTGCATTTTTCTATATTTACCCCCCCCCCCTCCCCCTTCTATTCGTGTTCAGATAGAAAAATGAATTTGGTCGCAAATGAAAACTAAATATCTTGATATATAATTGTACAAATATCAAATTATTCTATTTTTTTTTTTGGGGGGGGGGGGAGCGGGTGGCGTTGAATAATGATCAGAAGAATGGACAAGTTGAAGCAACCAGACGAAGCATAGCTCCACATTTATAATCCTGATACAAATGAACAATCAAAAAAATGGTGCCATAGAGGCTCCCCACAGCCAAAGGTGTTTCGGACACAGAAATTGGCCAAAAAAGACATGGCATCCGTTTTCTGGGTCAAAAATGGTTGATGGTGGACTTTTTAATTCAGAGCTCCGTTGTAACTGGAGAGTATTATGTCAACTTTATACACCAATTAAAATAGCAATTAAGAAGAAAATTCAATGAATGTTGACTAGAGGAATACCGTTATTGCATGAAAATGCACCTGTTTACAGTTCGAATGATGTTCAAGCTAAATTGAACACCTTGTGTTTCCAATTGGTTAAACATCCTCCTTATTCACCTAACCCTTTCTGATTATTTTCAGTTACCTAATTCGAAAAAAAAAAAAAAAAAAAAAAAAAAAAAAGTTGAAGGGGCAACGTTCAACTGAAACCTGCTTTCTGAAATAACAAAATCACTTTAACTTTTTGGTCTACAAATGTTTTAGACGAAAGATTTAAATGTTGTATCAATTTCTACGGAGACAAGGTGTAATATAGATACATAAATTCATAACCCTGACTCTTTTCTTTTTAAACTTTTCCGCCTCCCGTCGTATATATTCACCCTCCATCAAACAGAAATGATATTAAAGTTGAAGCCTTTGTCTCTCTCTCTGTGTGCCTCTGTCCGTGACCGTGTATCTACAAAACAAATAGCATAATATCAAGCTCTTTTTTTTTTTAAATGAGTGATATATATGTAAGGGTACTAAACTACCTAAATTCAATAAAAAATTAGATTTTATAGAAGAATAATACTAAATTACGCTACAGGTCAGCCATGCATTTTTATTTTACAATTCGCGATCTAACATGTTGCCAGTTAATAAATACAGATAATATAGAAAAATAATACTTATTAATTTTCGAGCTCGAGGATTTTTCAGGAGTTCTTTTACACTTTGTTATATTTATGTTTATTATTTTATTTTCTTCAAATTAAACTACACATAATTATTTATAATAATGATTCTTTATGTAAAAATAGAGAAAAGAAAAAAAAGTAACAGACATGCTTCATTAAGACAGTTAATCCCGTTTTATCATTGTATTTTTTCGTTAATTTTTATATTTTAAAAGGACTATTTCACTTCTTCTGTAAAATTTCTTTTTATCAATTACAATGATTTAAAAGAAAAGTTATAATTATTTCATACATACATACATATATATATATACTGTTAATATTTATTTTAAAAAATTTCAATGAACAGTGATTCATGATTCAATTTCACAATCGACGTATGTTTGAACAAGAATAAAAACATCTTAAAATATATTAAGCTAAATACACAGACTGTTCATAAAAGAAACGAATGAAAGAAAGAAAAAAACACCTTTGCTAAAATGTTTGTGAAAGTATAAATTATTGTACAGCAAAAGAAATATTTGTTAACAAGAAAATATAGATTTAAAAACTCATGAATTGAAGATTGCATTTTTGCATTTTCCGAAGAAAATCCTAGTATTGATTTATTATAAAACGCTGTTAAAAACACATTTTCTTACAAAAAAAAGTTGTAATCTGTAATATTTCTTAATGTTTCAGTTCCAACGGATTTTTTTTTTTTTTTTTTTTTTTTTTATGTACACGCAGAGGCGAAAAAAAAATATACATATTGATTATTGCAAAGATAATATAATTTTTGGTAAAATAGAATTCTCAAATGCCAAGGACTATTGTTAAATCATTTGAAAAAAAAAAACAGTTACGTTAACAGTTAAAATAATAAGTGTTAAAAAATATGGCTAAAAAAAAAACTATCAAAATGGTAAAAAACACCGTGTCAAAAATGTATAATGTTTTAAATATCATTTTTTAATTTCTATTCTTAACTCATTTTTTGTCCATTTTAGCTATTATTAAGAGGAAAAAAAAATGTGCAAAATTAATTCTGTTAGATGTTTTTCATGTCAGATTTATTGATTGTCAACTTTGTATTGTTAATATAGCATTAAATAATTTCTCTGATCATTTTAAGAGCAATCAACCTCTAAATTAAACTTTCCAGAACTATTTTTTTATAATCGTTACATTAATGCACTTTTAATGATTCATTTTCTTCTTTTAAACCCCGAACCCTTATTAATTGTCACTTAAACTTTGATATTTTAGTATATATATATATATATAAAATCACTTATATAAAATTGTAAACAACAATTTTTTATTAATAAATGTGTGAATTTTAAAAACTGATTTCATATTTTTTTTAAACATGTAAATTAAAGATTTTATGTATAGAAGATTATATTAAAGATATCATTATATTGAAGATCATATTAAAGATATCATTATATTGAAGAACATATTAAAGATTTTATAACGCGAAAAAAACTCTACGACTATTATTCATACAACGCGATAAAGAGTCTCGTATAACGTGTAAGATAAGGAAGCACGTGGACGTGACGACATCATTTCTTCTTTCAACCTGTTCAAGGTTACTTACTTTTGACTGCAGATAAGGGTTGCCCCGTTACTATGCCAACACATGACGCTTTTGGTCTCATTATGTATTAAAATTATCTGCTCAATATACAGGGTAAGTCAAAAGGAATATAGCGATTCCAAACGGCTATAACTATTTAATGGAAAATAATTTATCTATAAGATTAACACAGAATGTAGACGGAACTCCAAAATTTTGTAAACATACGCCATAGATGTTCTTTGTGACTTCCCTTGGTCACACGGACAGCATCTAGACGGTTGTCCATTTCACGCCATACATTCTGAAGCATGTCTGCAGTCACCGACGCAACCGCATTACAAACGCGTACTTTGAGACCCTGCGATTTTTATCTGTGAGTTTATGTGAAAAACAGGGTGTATGTTAGTGTGGTTCAAAAGAAATCGATTTTTTTTATTTTGGAATCGCAATACCTCTCAATAGTTGTAGTTTGGTATCCTCAATTGGGAAAAAATTTAAAAAAAAAATTCTAAGTTCGTGCATGAGGCTAAAAGTTTGAAAAAATATGCTAAAATTCGAAATTTTCAAAAAATAATAAAATTAGTTTTTTTGTAATTTTTTATAACGCAACAGACATAAATTGTTAGTATATAGCGTAGTTTCAACCTAAAATATATATATATATATAACTTTTAGATGATATATTCTGTTCGCGCATGAGGCTTAAAATTTGAAAAAAATGCCAAAAACTGAACACGAACAGTAACTGACCGGCAAGCGATAAGTTGGCACCGCGCCGTCGCATTGTTATTCCACCCCCGACTTGGCTAGACAGTGGACACATTCTAGTAGACAGTTTAAAGGTTCTGCTCTCAGTTTGTCAGTCAGTTAGTAGCCGCTAAGCAAGCAGCATCTTTAATCTGCAACTGTAAGTTAATCAAAAAGTGCAGCATGTTTTGCTTTGAGTGGATTATTTTGTAAAGTTATTGGAGATTTTTCTGCTCAGGTTTTGTTATATTGTTCTCCGTTGTCCAAATAATAAATAATGGGACCCCTGAAAACTTCTAAACACTTCAGTGTTTGTCCGTTTTTCGGTGCACCAAAAGCGTTAAGTCAAAGTGTTTTAGCCACATGTGCACATATTTTGTTAGCTTGTTTTGAAGAAACAACAAAATCTGTAAAAAACGAATCTTTTTCAAAGATTTCATAATGCATTGATGCTCAAACAGAAGAACTGTACTTTAAAGCTTCAGTCATGAACGTATTGTTAAATTGATAAAGGATTACCATAATAAGTACTACACTTTAAGAAAGTCATTTAGAACCTGGAGGAAAGTATCTGGGACATTTGACACCTCCAAGGGCCACTGGAAGTGAAATAGCTAATAGCATATTTTGCAATTTAGAAAACAATAACTTTGATTATGTTAAGTTTGTTGCAATTGGATGTGACAGAACAGCGAGTAACACAGGAGGGAAAAAACGGTATTATTCGTAACCTTGAGCTTAAACTTTGTTGTCCTTTACAATGGTTTATATGTTTATTACATTTCAACGAACTTCCGTTCAGACATTTGTTTGAAAGTGTAGATGATGATACTACAGGACCCACAAGTTTCTCAGGACAAATTGGCAAGAAGTTGACTGACTGTGAAAAACTCCCTGTTACTAATTTTGAAACGATTAATAGTGAGGAGATAAATGTGATCAAAACTGACTTAAACAAGGACCAACTGTATTTAATTAATATTTATCGAGCAGTCAAGATAGGAGAGTGTGCGACAGAACTCGCTGTGAAAGAACCTGGTCCTCTTAGTAACTCTAGGTAGTTAACTTGTACAAATAGGATCTTAAGACTATATATTTCTGAAGTAAAACCTTCTGACGAAATTAAACTGCTGCTCAGCTATATTATGAATATATATGCTCCAGTATGGTTTAGAATTAAAATGTATCCCTCTGTAAAGTTTGGAGCAGTTCACGTGTTTAAATTAGTACAGAAGACAAGAAAGCTGCCCGACAGGGTAGGTAAAATAACTGATCCTATCATTCAGAGGAATGCGTATTTTTGTCATCCCGAAAATCTTTTAATTTCAATGGTACTAGATGAGAGAGTGCACTTAAGACAGATAGCTTTTCGAAAATTGCTAAAAGCAAGAAAACAAGAACCAAAAGGGAAATCGGTGCGAACTGTCAATCACCGACCATCAATTTTGCAGCTTCAAATTACATTGAACTTATTGATTGGTCCAAGTGCAAACTTACACCTTCTCCAATAATGATCAATGTGTCAACGCATAGCCTAGAAGAACTTATTAATATTAATGTTCTCCCAGAGTTCGAACTAATTAAATTTCCTTGCCACACGAAAAGTCCCAAAAGAATTGTAAAGCTCGTAACAGAATCTTGTACTAAAATATGTGGAGAAGAGAACAGGGATGGTTTCATAGGGAGAACTTTGCTCTCAAGGTCAACTATGCCATCATTTGAATATAAATCTCAATTTAAAACAATGCCCAACACATCAGAGGAAGCTTAAAAACACAAAAAATAGGTAAAATCTATAAATCATTCTGTAATTAGCTGACATGCAATGTTATTATATACATATAAATGTGTGTGTAACTATACTTGTAGGTATAATGCTGCAATATAAAGTTATATTCAACAAATTTAGAACTTTTAAAATATTTTTGGAACGTAAATATGTCATGTAAGTATTATTGTATATTAAACATGTAAATTTAAAATTTTAGGCGATTTTAGCCCAATTTAAGGCGTATGCGCGCACTAAAGATATTGCGTAAAAGCTATAAAATACATTTTTAGGTTCAAACTACGCTATATACTGACAATTTATGGCTGTTGCATTATAAAAAATTACAAAAATCTAATTTTGCTATTTTTTGAAAATTTCAATTTTTAACATATTTTTTCAAACTTTCAGCCTCGTGCGCGAACTGAAGATGTCAACTTAGAATTTTTTAAAAATTTTTTCCCGATTGAGGATACCAAACTACAACTTTTGAGAGGTAACGAGATTCCAAAATAAAAAAATCGATTTTTTCATGCCTAAAACAATTGAAAAACTCAAAGTACGCCTTTGTAATGCGCTTGCGCCGGTAACTGAACAAATGCTTCAGAATCTATGGCGTGAAATGGACTACCGCCTAGGTGTTGTCCGTTTGACCAAAAGAAGTCATATAGAAGATCTATGACGTATGTATACGAAATTTTGAAGTTTCATCTACATTCTGTGTTAATAAATTCTTTTTCATTAAATAGTTATAGACTTTTGTAATCGCTATATTCATTTTGACTTACCCTGTATGTCTCCTTTAACGCAATTTCCTATTACGCGGAACGTATCCCTCGCGTTATACGAGAGTCTACTGTATTTTGTTGTTTTGATTTTAGCTTTATTTAAAAAACTTGTATTCCAACATATGAGGTTTTTTTGGATTCTGTTATTCATTATAACGGTCTACAATGCATGAATATGCATATCGCAATTGACAACTTTCAGCATATTAAATGATGTTGTTGTTCGTGTAGTAAGTCTGTTAACCTACTACTTTGAATTTTCTCTGGAATGAAAGAATACTTTAGAGATTCCCCAAGGAAATTATAAAGCATGTATTAAATTAGTGATCGTAACGTGTTAAAAAAGATGATTTTTTGGTTAATTTATATTTATAAAAACTCTCGGTACTATGCAGTACAGTCGGCAGTAAAATTATTGAATCCCTAGGAATAATTCGTATTTAAAAGATGTGCATCTAATACTGTTTTTTTTTTTTTTTTTTTTTTTTTTTAAGTAAATATTTCTCGAATAATGATTTAACTCTCTATGCTGCAATAAAAAAAAATGTTTGTTGCTAATAAAAATTAGCGATTAAACTAAAAAAATATATATGTTAAGTGCGTCAGTGATTGACACTTTTAGAGTAGAGCCCCTAAATTAAATAATAGGCCGGCGCCATTTTTTTTGCCTCCCAAAAGGACAGCATTCCCGTTTGGCGTCCTTATCGCTTCCCTAATGATTTTAAGAAATCTTGATCTGAAGCTAATCCGGTCAAGATAAGAGCAATAAGCAACAATAATATTCCTAAAAACACATTTTTTTCACACTACATTATCAGGATGTCATTTTATTCTGAGATGTACGATGTGTTGTTAGAGCGGTTTCTGTTTCTTTTACAAAATGTCGCAAAAACTCAAACACACAGTAATAGAAGGTGTGTGAACACTTTATATTCACTTCTTGAATGATTATAGCAGTTTATCGCTAAACAAACCACCATATCATAGTTTACTTAGCTAAAATTATGAAATATAATAAAATAAGTTACTCTAAAGTAACGTAAGACGATAAAAAAAAATAAAAAAAAAATGTTTGTGGTTTGTTTATCAGAGAAACGCGCTGTGTACACGTGGCAACCCTAAGGCAACAAAATGCCTGGTGCGCCAGCTCGTATTTATAGGAGCCTTATTTTAGAGCAATCTCTGATGATTTTATTGTTCTAGTCATCAGAAAATATTTTTAGAAATCTTAAGTTAGTACATATGGTATGAAAGACATTCAGAACTACATATATGTTAAAATATATACATTCGATAACAATCATTATTATTATTATTATTATTATTATTATTATTATTATTATTATTATTATGAATTTTTATTTGACACCCACTCAGTGTTCCAGTAATTGACACTGCCAGTTTTTCATTTTATCAGTAATTGCCCCCCTATGTTTCAGTGTTTGACACTGCTAATTATTCCTTTTACCAGTTATTAGCACCCTATGCTCCAGTGATTAACATAAAATATTAAAATTCTTATACGTAAAATATATGATTTTATTTTTTTTTCTTATTTATTAATTATTTCGGGATAGATGTCAATTACTGGAGCATCCAATAATTGCAGCACCTACCCTATATGAAAATTGTGGATGAGTGATTCAATAATTTTGCTGCCGACTGCAATATAGTTTCCCATATAGTTTTACTTGTTTTATTCTTAATAATAATAATAATAATAATAATAATAATAACTACTGCAATTTGCGTACAATTTTCAGAAAATTAATAAAGAAGCATGATTAATTTCTCATTTACAGGAAAGAATTTCACTTAAGTGTTAATACAAAACATTTTGCGATTTCTGCGTACTGATAAGCTATTTGTTTGTAAATTACTAAAGAATATTAAATAACTTTTCTTAGAAAACAAAAATTCAAGTGATTTGACACGGTTTGAAATCATATTAATTAGAAAAAAAATATGCTAAATTTTAAATTGCTAAGCAATAACTTTAATCTCATAATTTAAAAAAAAAAAAAAAAAAAAAAAAAAAAGAAATTCAGCAAAATTTTAAAACTATTGTACATATTTTCTAACTTTTATTTTAGGTAAAGTAGATGAGCCAAAGGTGGCCATAGTTAAGTTTTGAGAGTTTTTAAAATTTTCTGATTAGGTTTATGAGACTGGGATTCTTTTTTTTTTTTCTTTTAAACATAAAATGCTGAACTTACCTCTTGTACGTACAGTCGGTAACAAAAGTGTCCGAACACTAGCAAAAATTCCTATGTAAAAAAATACACTTCATACGGTTTTGTTAAATAAATCCGTATCGAATCATTTTCTTACACTGACTAAGAACAGGATTCGACAAGGATTTATTTAACAAAATCGTATGAAGTGCGCTTTTTTTACATAGGAATTTTTGCTAGTGTTCGGAAACTTTTGTTACCGACTGTATCAAGTATACTTTTCTTTGTAAAATGTAATTTAGTTATTTTTATAATACAATATTTAAATTGTAGCTTGTGAGCCACCTTTGGTGCACAAGTTTTTTCATTTATTTGTTTATCTCTTTTAGTGTTTCAAAGGTGCCTCATATATTGAAAACAACTTTAAAATGTAAAATAAATAAATCAATAAAATACATGGTAATTCTTTTTTTTTCTGAAGTATTTATTTACAAAAGAATTATAAGGGGAAAAAATCACAATAAACATGTAATGATGAAATTTTGAATTTACTTATATATATATATATATATATATATATATATATATATATATTACTCTCTTCAGGCACATATCACAAGCATTGATAACACAATCTCTCATTCATTATTTTATACTTTTTGCATAAAGGACAAAACCAGCTTGGTCCTTGCCCAAGCTGGCAAAACCAGCTTGGTTTTGAAAGGCAACCTCTAGTGCCAGGCATGGCAGTATCAGTTTGTTTGAGAATTTCTTTTAAGAATGTGCTAGATTGGTTTTTTGATCTTCTTAAAATGTTGCGTAGTATTATGTTTTGATGGTTCTTTCTTTCTTTTGCTATATATCTTTCGTGTTTTTCTTCTCATTGATCTTATCTTTTGACACAAAAAACTTTCAATTAGTTTTCGTACAAAGTAGTTCAAGTGTTTTCTTCTAGGAGGTACTGAGTTTTCAGCGAGATCTCTGGTATTCTCAATAATGTGAATACCGTTTTTAAATAAATGGTGATAAGTTTTTTAGATATTTAAAAAGAAATTTTAAAAGTTGCCTTTACAACATTAATTTACATATTTGTTTCCTAATTTGGCCAACGTGTTCCTAAGGCGGCCTGGTATTCGAGCCACCTTGTAAACATGCATATGATTGTCATTTTCTCAGCATTAAACTGCTAACCTGATAAATTTATTAGAAATAAAGATAATGTGATTAAAGAAAAAATATACTCTTAGAGCACATGTTATAACTCAAAGTTCTATATAAGAATTTAAACACGCGTAAATTAAAATATCTTATTACCTGGAAATTAGAACGACTAATCCTCTAAAGTAAAATCACTTCAAACAATGGCAGCCTATCAAGATAATCTCTTCAATTTCTGTAATATAGATGCATGATTTAGTATGCATAGATACATAATTTACTATGCAGTATTGATATTTTGTCGTTAAAATTAAATTAAAACTATTTTAGTCGGGATGGGCTTCTTTAGGAACATTAGCTTATCTACTTTATGTTAAGCAAAATTGTGTGTGTGTGTAAGTGTACATTTCGTTTTCTACCGATATAAATGTAAAATGATTCAAGAAAATCTATTTATAAAATTAATAAATATATAAAAAATAAGTAAAATAAAATAATTACAGTAGGGGACATAATTATAAGACACCTATCTAATTTGACAAATAGTGAAAGAAAAGATTCAGAGCTCAAAAATGTTTTATCAAATACGTCAAACACATAAATTTTTTCTGTTATCATACGTAATTGTTTTACAGAAATGATATTTTTAAAGAGTTTAATAAAAAAAATTAAAAATACCATGGACAAAATTATAAGACACCCTCACATTTTAATGAAAACACCTGATTTTTTTCAAAAATAATGTGCAATATGAAAATTTTCTGCACGCTGTTATGACGTCAGAAGTTAACTAAAGCAGACGATAACCGACTTCACGCATTTACAACCATGCTACGAGGTACAGAAATAAAAGAAAGTGAAATTCGCGAAATTTGGAGATTAAATGGAACTGGTGCTTCAATTTATAATATTTCAAAAGTTATTAAACGCTCTAGATGTGCAATTAGAAATGTTTTGAAAAGAGGAATTAACGGATCGGTGATTAAAAGATCTGGACGTACTCCTTGCTTGTCCTCGAGAGGCAGACGCCATGTGCTTTCGCTAGCTAGACATAATAAGATGACCACTACATGCATTAAAAATGCTTTGAAACTAAATTGTTCAAGGAGAACCATTCGCAGGGTGTTGCATAATGCTTCCTATGTGAAATATAAAAAATTGAAGAAAAAGCTACCGCTTCTAAGCCGGCACAAAATGGAGCGTCTAAACTTCGCTAAACAAACTATGGCCTGGATCTCCAAATGGTACTCTGTGTTTATTTTCTGATGAATAAAAAGTTTATGTGGATGGTCCTAACGGGTTTCAATATTATTGGCATGATTTACGGAAGTTTCCTCATGTACTAATGAACCGCCAAATGGGTGGAGGCTCAGTAATTTGTTGGACTGGTTTTTCGGCTCAAGGAAAAACGGATATCGTTTTTGTGCATTCAAGAATGAATTCCGAAAAGTATAAGAATCTTCTTAAAGATCAACTAGCCATATACGGTGAACTTCTTTGTGGAGAAAACTGCACTTTCCAGCACGATAACGCGCCGATTCATGCATCACACAAAAGAAAAATGTGACTTTCAGAGCAAAGTATCAATGTTCTCCTGTGTCCTTCTCACTCCCCAGACTCAAATCCCATCGAAAACATCTGGGGAATTTTAGCTCGTGCGGTTTACTGAAATTGGAGGCAGTTTATATAAGTGGAAGACCTAAAGAATACTATAAAATGTGTTTGTGAAGAACTGTGTTATGGTATTTTGTTAGAATTGATAGATTCGATGCCGAATCGCATCTTTCATGCTATAAAAAACAATGGCGACTCCACCAGATATTGAATAACCATGTTAGAGGATTTTCTTTTAGAACATTAGTGTCTGCAAATTATGTTGACCACTGTATTTCGAAAAAACGGTTTGTGTCTTATAATTTTGTCCATTATGTTTTTAAGTTTTTTCATTAAATTGTATGAAAATATCATTATTATAAAATAATTATATATGATAACAGAATAAATTTAAGTTTTTGGCGCATTTGATGATAAAACATTTTTAAGCTCTGAATCTTTTCTTTCACTTTTTTTTGTCAAATTAGGGAGGTGTCTTTTAATTATGTCCACCACTGTAAAACGAATCTGTCATATATAACCAATCCCTTTCGATTTCAGATATTTTCTAGACGAATATCTATGAAAGTACTTGACGAATTATACTGGAACTTTCCACGTATAAAAAAATTAATTAAATCTCATATATTTCAGCTGAAATGTAAATGAGATATTGACAGATTTAGTAATTTAGCAATGCTTTCTGATATAGCAAAGTAAATTTTTAATTTTAAGATTTGTAGCTTTATGTATAGGAAAAAAATCTTCATTATAAATTCTTTAAACGTAAGGGTGGGGGAGTGGGAATCTAACCATTATTTTTTAAATCAGATAAAAATTATGATAGCTCATTTTGTAACAATTCATATTTACTGGAATAATGTTAACACGATATAACGGGATGTGAATAACCACAGATTTAATACAGAAGATGTTAGCTGATTGAAATTAAGGTATTGCCCAGAAAAGGTGGGTTTTCTACACAGAAATTTGTAAAACATAAAACATTATTTAGAATCATGAGTACGATAAGTATATTAAGAAAGGGAAGGTTATAGTTATCTGGAATTTCAAAGGCAAATTTGATTGCTGGATTTAAGGATTCGGATAACTCCCTCTCTCATAAACTTCCTGTTATCCACACAATTTTACACAGTGCTATATGCTACTAAAATAGCTCTGAATTGTTAGGAAATGAATTATCAACTTTTTTTTTCTTATTTAAAAAATAATGGTCCCTCCCCCCTTCCCATTGAGTTAAAAGAATTCATAATAAAGAGATTTTTCCTTTACATAAATCAACTTCTCATAAACTTAAACGTTCTTTCCGCTATATTACCATTCATTTTTATAAAGGTATATCAGAAAACACTACTAAATTACAAAAAACTGTCCATATGTCGACTAGCTTTAATTCTCAACTACGTTTCAGTAATTTACTTTCGAACTTTAAACACTATATTCCCGCTCTCAAAAGTACAGTTGTTATTTTCTGTTCATTATATAAAAATTGTAATTCTACTGATATTCTTGAAACGGGAAGAACTGGTGTTATAAGAATGAAAGAGTATAAACATTCATATAAACCAGTGATAAGAAATCTAAATTTGTAATCAATTCCGTTGTTACTAATCATATTCTGGATTTCGAAAATGCTAAAATCCTAGCTTATGACTTAAATGTTAACAACCCATGAAACCTCCCAGAGCGCGTATTTACCAGCTTTCGCTCCTTCTACTTTGAAAGAATCTAAAGCAGTTCCTCCTAAATATTCAATTTTGTTATGATGTTTTACAACTGAATTTTAACTATTGTGCACTGGATGTATTTTGACACTGAAGAGAGAAAAGTTTTAGCCGAAACGTTTGTCGTATGTTCTGCGTTTTTAATTGAAACGTAATTAAAAAAAATTTTTAGTGTATTTTATTATCTCATTTTAATAGTTTTTTCCAGTTTTAATGCAGTAATAAAATGTATTAATTATGTCCAATTGCATTAAATTAATAGTAAACCGTGTTTTTTTAAGTATTATTTTTATTTTTTCTTATGAACACATTATATAAATTATACCCAAAACAGAAATACACTTCTTATCATGCTGTATAAAATTAGATGCATTGTGTTAAACACAACTCATACTGTGTAACATGCCCGCAGACATACGTGTAATTTAAAATAATAGCATCTGTGCATAAAACAAAATAAGTGCATATTTTAGTTTAAACATACATATTTTATTGTTATGAAGTGATAAGGTTTAACGATAAAAAGTGCAGAAAATGAAAATTTCTTAAAACCATTTTTTTTAAATAAATACATAAAATAATAATAATAATAACTTTTTTCACATAATTAGTTATTTACAAAAGATATATTATTTTTATTTTATTTTATTTTATTTTATTTTATTTTATTATATTTTTATTCCTTTCATTAGATGGAATAATAAGAGATAAAACAAAATACAAAGCTATTTAACAATCTAAATATTTATTTAATAAAAAAATGCCACTATTGTTTTTAAATGATAGTTTGCATTGCAGTTTGAAGAGATAGTGATAGCGTTTAAATTATAGCTCTGAGTGAAAACATTTTCAGACTACACTCATGTCCATAAATTAAGGATAATTCAGATTCACACAGAAATCGAACTTTAATGCAAAAATTTCACCTATAGAAATACCGCACACATCTTTAAGAATAACATGCAAGTTATAGTAAGCCATCAGATGACGCCGATATGATGTTGCAATTACGAAAGTGTAAGAAGGGGGTAGATAAGGAATGGGAGCAAAGAAGGAAAAATTTTCATAAGCGTTCATAAGCGCGCCACAACCGAATGGTTATGACACAGAGGACGCATGCAGATAATTTTTTACGTGGTAGAATTATCGGCCGATTAGAATGCGGGCGTATTCAGATAGAAATATCGGGGGAACTTAGAATCGCCCAAAGTGTCATTTCTAGGCTTTGGCAATGATTCCAAAATGATGGAAATGTCAGTCGACGTTACAGTACTGGTCGGCCCGGAGTTACAATGCTGAATGATCACCGGTATTTGGCAGTAACTGCCAAAATAAGCAGATAAAGCACAGCATCAAACCTGTCTCGTCAGCTGTCTGACCACGAGTTCCACAGTTTAAAGACAAACCGTGTACAGACCTCTGGGAGATATTGGTCCATATGCTCGAAGGCCTGTTAGATGTGTTCCACTCACTTCAATGCACTGTGCCAGTGGTTAACTTGGAGTACAGAACATGCAATGTGGACAGCGGCACAATGAGTTTGTGTGATGTTTTCCGACGAGTCCAGGTTTAGCTTGCAGTGTGATTCACACCAGAATTTCGTATGTAGAACGTCAGGTACCCGTTACCAAAACAACATCATTAAACGACATCGTTACTGTGGGGCAGGAGTACTCGTTTGGGGGGGGGGATCATATTGGGCACGAGAAAAGATCTGCATGTTCATATCGGAAGAAAGATAGGCCAAATTTATCAGGACATCATTCAGGAACAACATGTACGTTTGTTTAGGGGTGCCATGAGCCCAGAATTTGTGTTTAGGGATGACAATGCTCGTCCTCACCATGCAAACGTTGTACGCGGATGCCTACAATCTGAAGCTATCACCCGCATCGAATGGCCAGCATTCTTACCTGACTAGAATCCGATAGAGCATGTGTAGGACATGCTTTTTCGACGAGTTGTAGTCCGTCAACCACCTCCTACATGTGTACCGGAACTTCAGAGAGCATTGCTTACTGAGTAGAGTAATCTTTCCCAAGATCGGATCAATAATTTAATACTCAGCATTTCTAGGCGTTGTAAGGACTGTATTTCATCATCTGAGAGACATACAATGTATTAACCATCATACCAAACATTTAATGTTGAGTTTTTGTAAGGGAGATATTTTTTGTAATTGCTTCAGGGAGCAAAAATCGTAGTTTTTATAAATGGTATCCTACATAAACCACCTTTTTTGTTCTTGATCTTTTGTTTAATAAATGGACTTTATGAATAAGTCATGTTTGTTAGTTTGTTACCTTTTTTGTTCTTGACCTTTTGTTTAATAAATGGACTTTATGAATAAGTCATGTTTGTTTTGCTTCTGAACCTCTATTTGCCTCAGCTAGCATTATCCTTAATTTATGGACATGAGTGTATATAACGCTGCATTCTATGAAAATCGTCAAACATTTTATTATTATGTTTTAACTATATTAGTATTGGATGGATGGATGGATGGTTGGTTGGGTTTACGTCGCACTAGTGCTGCGCAGATGGGCAATTGGCGACGGTCTGGGACACACCCGTAGAGGTGGTCCGGAGACATGCCATCACAATTTTGATCCTCCACGGTAGGGATGGCTCTCCCGCTTCGGTGACCCTCAGAAGTATATTTTTTATGGGAACATGGAGGACATTGAGGCAATGATTTTACGTACACCAGCCACCATTAGTGTACACGACGGTCTTTGTCTCACTCGAGTACCGAACCCGCAATCTTCCAATTACGAGGCCGGCGCTCTACCGACTGGGCTACCGCGGCCCTATCTTAGTATTGGAAGTAATAAAGTAATATTAAAATAAATTTTATTGTATAATTTTTGAACCTATGATGCACTTATTTTATCATTATCGGTTTCATAATTTAAAAAATTCTGTCTGTTTTTTTTTTTTTTTTTTTAATTATCATTTATTGATTTTGTAAAAATTAAACTATAAAATTTTACTATTACTATATTGAATTAATTTTATCTGTAATTATTTGTGCATTTCTCATTAAACTAAAATACATTCATTTTATTGTTATATAATACAATAAAATAAATGTACTGTTATATATTGTTATATATTTACGTACAGTTATACATAAATATAACTGTATTATTTTACTGTAATTCTTATAACAGAATTTTTCCTTTAAATTTAATATTATTAAATAAAGAATCGTTCAAAGCAAGCAAGCTTAAATAAATAACAAAGCATACAACACTAAAATAAATACAATTTTTAAAACGCTGTTTCTAGTAAATGTATTTTTCTGGTAAACTTTGCTATTCCAGCATCAGGAAATTTAATCTCTAAACCAGAACATTTTTAAAGTGCGTCTTGACTCTAGAAAAACCAGTCACGGATTTCCAAAGTTTGTTTTAAATTGAAACACATTTTTTTTTTCTCAAAACAAGTGTTTATATTGAAACTACTGTAGTTTAATACTCGTAGTCTAAATTTTTCTTTTTTTCTTTTTGTTTTCATATTATGTTATAAATGTCAGTTAAATTTATTTTTAAATGGTAAAACTTGTTTTTCCTGCATTCAGATAATTAAAATTAAACATTTAATATAAAATATTTTATGCAACTATAGATTTTTTTTTTTTTTTCAAATAAGATATTCTTTTATCGAATAACGTGGTATAAATCGTTTAGTATAATTTTCAAGAGTAATTTTAGTACAATAAAATATTTTTAAATACATTTCAATATGCATTTGCTCGATAAAACTGCAACAAATTATCAGTTTAATACTTTTATAAAAACAGTCTGAAAAAAAAAAAAAAAAAAAAAAAAAAAAGGTTACAAACTGCTGTTAAACTTATTCAAGGCTATGAAGTTTATATATTTAACATTTTTCGGACGAACTGATTGTGCTGAAAAATTAGCGTCAAATCTTAATTCTCACTTCGCCCTTGGAAAAGTATGGCAGCGAATTGGTTTACTTACAAAGTATTTGGTCAATTTTAATATCATCTTAGATCTAGGGTGTTTTGTGTTTACAATTCAGCCACAATTACCCTTCTCTTTTCGACAATTAAAGTTTCCTAATAATCAGCGCTTCACCCTGGATAAAATAGCAAACACTCCATTTTCTTTGAAATATTTTTCATAGAAATTTAGTGTCAGTGTGTTTTTGAGATGAAATTTCGATCTGAAATACGCTCACCCTCAGGATAATTAAAATTCACTGGTAACCCGCATTTTATCCAAGAAAAATACATCAGAAACTTGGTTTTCTTAGTAACTACTGGAATAATTTTGAAAATAAAAAATAAATAAATAATGGAATTTAATAGGGTTAGAGTTTTTTTTTTTTTTTTTTTTTTTAGATGAAAAAATTGTTTGCGTTACCTTTTTCTTTTAAAAAATCAGCGGTTGCTGGTAACTGGTAACTGGCCTGAAACAAAAATAGTTGAAACCTGTTTTTGTAGGACACTGCTTGAACGACACTGAAAAAATTCCCAGTTAGTTGTTTGAGATGATAATTTGATTTGCATTTTCCTTATCTTCAGAATAATTGGCTTTCATTGTTAACCAACGCTCCACCCAGGGCAAAAAAATAAGAAATGTATTCCTCCCCCTTCAAAAAAAGAAAAAAAAAAAAAAAGAACACTGTATTTGCACTACGAATGATTTTTACAATTACACCGTCGGAACTTGTTTATACAGCTACTTAAAAGATAATTAAACCTAAAATTTAAAAGATGCCAATTAAATAATCGGATCAGGAAAATGGATAAAATGAGAATAATAATATATATATGTATATTTAAATCAATAAACTGGTTTTCGAGATTGCATACACAAGTAAATGTTATGCATGTATGCATGTCGGATTTATCTAATATATTTTATTCTTTCCTTAATCACAATTTAAATATTATATATTTTTACGAATATTGAAGGATGCAGTATATGTGTCAAAAACTTAGTGCTAAAAATAAAAATAGTGAATAGGCTGAAATATTGTATTTATTTAAAAAATATAATATATGAAACAATATGCTAAAAAATAATTATTTAAAATGAATGTTAAGACTATATATATATATATATATATATATATTGGCCGTACTTATACATTTTAGAAAAGTACATTTTTTAGTTTAAATTTAGAAACTATTGGATGATCCAAAAGGCACAATATATATACATAAATTCAAAATAGAAAGTATTAAAAATGTGTAAGAATTTAAAATAAGTGGGCGTGATTAACAAAAATAAAAAAAATTTTAATAAATATAACAACAACGAATTAAGTTATCGAAAAAACATTTGTAAGAACAACACTTCATGTGAAAACACTTCATGTTTTTTATTATAATTTTAATTGATTTAATTTTATCAAACAAAATCGCTACAGTTATATCATTTCAGTAATATTAGTTTAATTTTGTTTTAGAATTTCATTGTTACTCTCATTTTTTTTTTTTTTTTTTTTTTTGAGTATGTGTGTTTCGCAATATTTCTGAAACATGTTAAGCCTTTTTAATTTTCTTAATAATTGTTTGTTCCCACCCACTGAAGAGTAAGCAGAAGGGTGTTTTTGACATAAAGTGTTATTTTTACAAATGTTTTTTCAATAATTTAATTCGTTGTTGTTGTATTTATTAAGGTTTTTTTTCGTTTTGTTAATCATGCCCTTTTATCTTAAACTCTAACACCTCTTTATTACTTTTTATTCAAAATTATATAATTTTTGCATAATTTTTAGTGCTGCCTTTGTCGCCTTTTTTATACAAATATACTTTAATTAATATAATATATATATATATATATATATATATATATATATATATATATATATATATATATATATATATATATATATATAGTATTGAAATAATATTGACCGTAGCCCTATGTGGTTTTTACTGAAATGCGTAGAAAAACATGGGATTTTTTGTTTTTTTTAATCTATAAGAAAATAATATCAATTACATTTTAACCAACAGATTGCGCTGTATTTGATGTGTCCTCTTACATTTTAAACAGATTCGTTTTCTCGCGATCCGGACGTAATATCGTGGGGCAAAATCTATCCGGACAAAATATCGCGTCAAAAAAAATAGTATGATCGATTTGAAAATTTGATTTTGTGTCGCGCGTGATCTCTGGCGGGGTCCACATGGCCTTATAAATATTAATTAATTAATTAAATCATAGAGTTGAATTTCATTATTTTATCTATGTTTAATTTTAAGTTATTTTATCTTTTGCTTTTCACTATTCAAAATACATTTTTAAAATCGTGCACATCACTTCTGACATTAAAGCTGAACACTATTCACAAACTTGAATTAAAAATTTTAATTCTGATAAGCACGATTGAATTCATTATGACTAATCTTCACAAAATTTAATAGATATAGTCTTTGAACTATTTTAAGTAAAATTTATAAAAAAATTTGTTGTAGGTTTGTCAGAATGTCAGTGCTCTGACTAAGGTATATGTTGTCACGAAATTTTATACAACATTACTAATAAATTCCAACTCATTTTTGCTTTGTATTAATTTAAGTCGGCGATATTTTGTCCTTGCGATATTTTATCCCGCCAGATTTTGTCCCCTACCCCGTTTTCTCAAATAACGCCATATTGAAAATGTAGAGTAATGTGAAATTGACGTGTTGCATGCGATTTTGGATATTAACGAATATTTAAATTAAACCTTTATTTCTTATTATTGCTGTTAATCGTTCTAAAAAATGTGATATTCTTAAGAGATAGAGCAATGTTAATTAAGTTTACTGAACCCAATGCACAACATCTGAAAACCTTTCTTAGGAATGACTGCAGTCATATTCAATATTTATAATCCTAATCTCGTTGCTGAATGCACTGCATAATAGTAAAAATTAGTTTTACAACCAAAGCGCCACCTAACGAAAAAATAATAAACTAATTTGACAATATTTTTTTAATTAATTAATTAATTCATTTATTAATTGTTAATTTATCTTTTTATAATTAAAAATAAATAAATAAATAAATATCTCATGTCTTTCATTGTATTTTAAAGAAAACTGCATAGTGATTTTTACAATACAATTTAAATACAATATAAATAATATAATTTTTATTTTTTCTGTAAGTCTTGGTTCATCACCCGGTATTTAAAGTTTTAAAAGGGATTTAATAAAAGTATGTGGGCGTAGTGCTTACCCCTTCTATTTCATTTAATAAAAATCTGTGTAAATCAATTATGTCGCCTCTAATTCCTTTACCTAAGCCCTGGAATTTCCTGGATTATTTGGTTATTTAGTTTTATAATAATCTCATTATTCCATTGCTTGATGTTTCCACGGAACGAAGCGTTGGTGTTAATCTAATATATTCCACTAATGAAAAGGTGCTATTAAATTCTGTGTTACGCAGCATCTCAATCATAAAATTACTTTATTTTGGAAACACTTTATTACTAACTTTATTACACGCTTTGGAAAATCAAACAAATAACTGTTAATTATATTATTTTGTTTCTCAGCTTAAAATACAAATTATTGTGAAAAATGTAACAATATATACATAATAATCAAGAACATTAATATAAATAATCTGGTCAGCCCCTCACACGATTTTCTCTTACCCTGAAATTTACTACTATAAACACAGGTTGGAGATTAAGAGGTAAGATAACGAGTACTGTTATGTAAACCTATGTTAAACAATTCAAATTAGGCTTCGGAAGAGTTTTTTATGATAATTAGTTCTGTGTGAGGGGGCTACCGCCCTCCTCAACCCCCGTTTCATTAATGCACCTACATTTATATAGAATTTATTTCGGTTATTAAAAAGTAATTCTGTTTTTAAAAAATAATTTATTAAAATTATTATTTAAACAAATTATCCTTTATGATAATGCAGACGATTTCCAGAGAAGTAGTATAGCACTAAATATTAAAAAAAAAAAAAAAAGAAAGAAAGCTTGAATTTATTCTCAATATTACATTTTTTTTTAACCCTATAAGCGTTAAGCCCGTCTTTTTCCGGATTTGAAATGTGTCTCGTAAATGGTCAGGCCCTTCTTTTTCTTGATAAAGATTTTCGTCTCTGAAGCGTTGAACCCGTCTTTTCTTAGATACATATTTCCAGGGCTGAGTGGTCAGGCCCGTTTTATTCCAGATTTCACTTCCCTCCTTTCGCAGACTCTTTGATTGACATGTGGGTTGAACGGATAAGAATAGTTTACAAGCAAATACAATTGATTCCCAACCAGATCTTTGGGGTTGTATCTTTAACAATACTCATGTATGTTTTGACATTAATCCTGCAGTTGAAAGATAACTTTTATTTCTTTGCTTAAACAAGTTCACAACATTTCTTTTGAAATGAAATAAATATTTCTCCATGTTGGAAATAAAATTTAAATGTTACATTCATAAGTGTAATTGAATTTTCTATATGTAGGGGCGAAAACTTACATTTAAATAATGCTACTATTATCTTAATAATACAATGTAATCTTATGATTTAAAATCACTTATTTAGCTCTGTTTTAATAATTTTCCGTGTAAAATCATTGATAATATATATATATATATATATTATATATATATATATATATATATATAATATATATAATCATTGATAATATATATATATATATATATATATTATTATTATTATTATTAAAAAATATAAGTTATACTATGTTTATGGTTGACGCCAGAGTCATATGAATAAATATGAATAAACATTATTCCAGATTTAACATTAAATTAAAAACGAATCAAATACTTTCTTCTTACGCTTATAGAAAAAATTACAAATAAGAAAGATCCAATAAAAAAAAAAAAAAAAAAAAAAAAGAAGAAGAAGAAGAAGAAGGAGGAGGAAAGATTTTGGGAGTCTGCATATACAGTAGACTGCCAGAAATTCGCACATTACAATCAATATAAACAAATAAAATTCACAGTAAAGATTCCAAGGGAAAGAAAATGGAGATAGTACTTAATTCAATAGTTATATTTTAGGTGCCGAATGAGACAGATAAAGGCAATTTTATTTGAAGTCTAGGTCATTTATGTTTGAAATAAATTAATAATAATAACTATTCAAAGACTGAAAAAAAAAAGTTTTATTTATATTTCTAAACATAGTGATATATATATATATTATAATGCACAAGTCAATTATATCAAATGTTTTTATACTTAAATTTTGTATCTTATATAATAAGGCAAATTTTTATTTTTTAATTGAAAAAACATTATGCAATATAAAACTTCGTATATTTTTTAATCTTTAATTGCTTATTATTATTATTATTATGCATATTTTACATACTTATTTATATCACTATTATTTTAAAATAATCATTATATCATAAAAACTGTAATTCAGAATTGTATAGGTAAAAAAAAAAAAAAAAAAACGGAAATCCACAAAATTAAAAAAAAAATGTACAGTTTTTGGTCAAGAAGTGTGCGGATTTTTTTTTTCTTTTCTTTTTTTTTTTTTTTTTTTTTTTTTTTTTAGTATACTGTATATATATGAAGAAGATAGAGATGAAAAATTAGATAGATAGATGAAATATAATGATCTCTTTTTATACAAATGCAGGGTAAGGGAAAGTAGTGTGAATGTCGCACCATGTTATTTATTATTCAAATTAATAGATTTGTAAATTTGATACTACACATAAATTTTTTGGCTTGAATAATATTGAAGGGATGAGTTATATTATGAAGCAATAAGTGAATGACTACATTTTTTCATATTTTTCACGCAATTTTTGAGTAGCTTTGATTCAAAATATCTCACTATTAGTGTTTTAGAACACTTTATAAAATACTTTCTTTGAATAATAATTCAAGAAAAAATAAATAAATAAATGAAATATAAACTTTTATCAAGTAAACTGTATTGATTACTATTATTTGCGCAATGGATATTTATTTTTCCAATTGTTAGGATCAGATATCCTGCGATATCAATTTATGACTGTTTGTTATTGTACTTTTAATTATAATTCGTTTATTAAAATAAATTAATATTTCATGATGACATTTTTTAACACTTTAATTTTTTTATAAAAAAAAAAAAACTACTTTTTTTTAGAACATACATTTAAAAGGGTGAAATAAATTTACTACATTTAAATTCTGCAGTTCAGATGGCATATTTTAGAATACTTTTATAATTATACAACATCCTTTTCACAGTACTAAATAATCTGCTACTCATACTTTAACATTGAATAAAATGAGAACTATGTTAAAGAAGCTCAATATATATATATATATATATATATATATATATATATTTAAATAAATAAACCTAAATAAATTTAGAACATTTATATTTATTAGAATTAAAAAATAAGAAAGGTAGCTCTTAAAATCTTTCCAATAGCTTTAGTTTTAGACAGATTGCTTTTGCATAGTCCTAAGGATAGTTTAAAAACAGTAAAGCTTCAAATATATAATTTGTTATAACTATGGTGGAAAAATGATCAAAAAATGATCTTTATAATTTTATTTATAAAGAGAATTGACTGGAAATAAATTTGAATTCACGGGAGTGGGGAAGAGACTGCATATTTCTACAGAAAACGTAAGTTAAAAAATTTGACCGCAAACAATTTTTCTATCATATTTGTGTAAATTTAAGTATAGATAAAGAGGAAAATGCAGGACTATATGGTAAAAAAGAAATATTCTAGTGTGGCAATCACATAACTTTCTCTTACCCGAAATTCATTACCATAATGACATATTGTACGTTAAAGAATAAAATAACGAATACTGTAAAATAAATGTTCATTAAAAACAATTTAAAATAGGCGAAAAACATGTTTTTTCTGATTCAAGGAACTTCATAACGTGTAAATATAACAAAAACACAATTTCGAAAAGTTGACCGAAAAGCAAAACTTTATCTACCATACATATGGATAAAAGAAAGTAAAAAGTAAAAATGTAGATAGTAATTACCGTAAATAAATTTAGAAAAAATAATTTTAAAAAATTAAAATTAAGCGGGCATAAATTAAAATAGCCATACATAATAGTGAACATTAATGCTTGTCAAAACTGTCCATAATATTCTTTATACTAGACTATATTAATTTATGTATTTCAATTATATTTCGTGAAAACAAATTATTACTTTAATGTTTTTGATATTTATAAACCAAACTTATATAAATTAAATCCTTTAGATATATTATATTTTTTAATATTATCAACTCTGTTAAGTTATACTAAATGATGATCAGATCATAATCATAAATGGATCGTCTTTTCGAATGCACGGTAATCATTCATACTGTCCAGATATTAGCAGAGCCCGACTTAGATTACTTGGAGCCCCAGGGCAAGCTTATTCAGGGGGGCCCCCTTGCAGTGGCATAAGAGGTCTTTAGGTTGCAATATTTCTGCTTATGCCTGTTGGGGGGCCCCTTCCAGAAGGGGGGCCCAGGGCAACTGCCCCGTATGCCCTGGCGTTAATCAGGGTCTGGATATTAGAATATTGTATAGGATCATACTCATCCAAGAAGCATGAAAACAGTGGGGGGGGGGGGAGGAAAGAGAAAAGAGGAAGGAAAGAAAGAAAACTAATAATACATACAAGCAAATGCTATTTTATTCCATTCTTCTTCTTCTTCTTCTATTTTTTTTTTTTTTTTTTTTTTTTTAAGAACATAAATACATATAATCTATAAAATGTTAAAACAGGTTACTAAATTATCAGATGAATCCCTTATGATTTGGAGATTATCTTAAACGGAAATTTGTCCATTTTGATTTTTTTTTTTTTCTTTTTTTGTATCTTTTGGAATGCACAGTAGACAATCATAAGAACCTCTAATATTGAATATATATTCCTTTGGAAAATATGTTATTGCATTGCATGAAATGCTTTAGATAAATGTTATTTTATCTCCAGTGTTTTTCCGTAATATTAAAACGAAGATTAATTGCAGTGCTCACTCGAGACTCAGCAGTATGAAAAGCCCAGTGTCTCCCCGCCCCCGTCCAAATTAATGTCTTACACACAACATTTTAAATAAAATTGCTTCATATTAGTTTAATTCATTTTAAATAAAAACGATTACACTTTGTTAGTTCTACAGTTTAATTACAAAAGTACTTTTAAAATTTAAATGTATAATATAGAATTATATATAATCAGCTACCTTAGAAGTAAAATACACAAATTGCTTTCAATAGAAAAAATAGTCTTTCTTTGTATTTTTTTCCTCCATTCTTTATTTTTTAAATTAATTTATATTAAAGTTAATCAGTGTGACTTCCATCAAAATTTTATTTTTTTCCCATTCACAGATATAGAGTAATCCAATCATCATGCATTTTAAATCTATTAAATAATATAAATTTAAATAAAGGATTGGGGCGATGCAAAGAGAAAGCCATATAATTAATCTATTGTTTGTTAAAATTCTAAAATTCTATAAAGAAATGTTATTTTTTTCAATAAATAAATAAAAACAGTTATTCAGTAAAATAGAAAAATAAATTAAAATACTAAAATATTATGTTTAACATACATACTTCTAACAAACGCGAGGGTGAAAATATTTTATTTCTTTCTTCCGTGGAAAACAAAATCAAATATATGTTATTATAATCATGGAAATTTCTTTGTCATTTATTAATTTTATTACCACAGCAGTTTTGTATTAAATAATGAATAACACTGCTCGGTATGAAAATTGCCTCTGACATAACTTCAGCATATTGTAAAATACATTATGTAAAATGACCTTCTGAATCCAAATAGGACGACCATTTTGACCTATAACCCATCGTTTTTTAGGAATGGCCCCCTATTTTTATCATTTTTCGGTGATTGTATGGCTCTAAATTTGATTTTTAGGAGGGGGGGGGATCTTAATCGTTAAATATCTTCTGAGGGGCTACAGCGTTGGAAAATTCTAATACATGGACTACAAGCGATTTTTTTTTTTTTTTTTTTTTTTTTTTGGGGGGGGGGGGGGGGGGGAGGATTTGCCACTGGAATTATGCATTATATAACTTTTATTTTTTAAATATGTTTAATGTTATTTTTTTAACTTTATATTTTTTCGTTTTCAGGTGTTAAATTAATTATTTTTCATTCTTCAAATTACATGCATGGTCATAAAATTATCGGACATGGTAATAAATTGAGGGAGGGGGTGGTGTAGCTAGAAAATGGTGGGTGACTGGGCAAAATGGGAGTCATATTCGGATTCAGGAGGTCACATAAGAATTAGCAAAAATGGTGTGAGATCTCGAATTTTTTTTTTTTTTTTTTTTTTTTTTTTTTTTGCCGCGTAGTGTAATTTAGCTATAAAATGTCTCATTTACTGATTAAAATAGTTTTATCTGCAGATGATCACATCTAACTTCTTGAGCTGCAAAGCATAATTATTATCAAATAATTTTCAGTCCATGCATTTTATTAAACACATATTATCATTTAACCCTTTAACTTACATTAGCTTCGCAGTGAAATTAAATATCCAACATTGTTTTATGCAACAATAAAAAAAAAAAAAAAAAATTACAATTGATTTTTTAAACATTTGTTTTTTCCTGTTTGTTAGAGATGATGTCTACGCTCGATCCCAGATACGCTCGTCTGCTTAGCTGTTCAGAGTTTTTAGCGATTTCTTACAAAACTTGCGCAAAGACGGGCTAGGATCCTTAAAATGATCCAGCGGAAGGCATACATCTGGGAACCTAGCCTAGCGCATTCAATTAGCTTTAATGTCCCAACACACTTTTCGTTAGACAGCTGCACTACTCCGAAATTCGTCAAATGATGTTTCTAAGAAAGCCATACGTAGAAGGCATTTTAAATATCTTAGTAAGCGCGATAGCGTCTTTCTGCTTTGTTAATGAATTCGTGCCTAGCTTTTATCACCTGATGAAGTGATGTACTGTTATTTTGACTTGAAATAACTGTTGCAAGTTTTACAACTAATAAAGCTTCCTTGCAATGATACTTATTTATCAGGTTAATTATATTTGAATGTAATTAGTGTAACATGTACATGTTTCGAACAAGTTATACTTCTTAAAAATTAAAAATGCCATTTTTCTGTCTTTTTCTTTTCCTTTTTTTTCTTTCTTTTTTTAAATATTTATGACCAATTTTTATTTTAACTATTAAAAGAAAAAAAAAAAAAAAAAACTTTTTTTTTTTTTCTTTTTTTTTTTTTCGACATGAAAAAAAATACATTTACATATTTATTTATATATTCTTAACTCATGAAACATAGAATCTAGGAATATATAGTTTTTATAATTTCAATACATTTTTTAAAGTCGTATTTATGTCAAAAAATTTATTTACCGTCAGAAATTTCCTTTTTATTGTTATTATTATTATTATTAAATTTATTTGAATATTTGTCATTCATTTTAATTCATAAAATCTGATATCATTATTTTAGAAACTTTAACATTTTTTTAAATAAATTATAAATTCTTTTAAATAAATTATTATTCTTTTAAGTAAATTTAACATTCTTTTAAATATTAATTATAAATATTTTTAAATAATTTTTTAATATAAACCAAGGCGTCAAATCCTTCTGAAATTATAATAAATACATGTATGTTAACTTTATTATTATATTTTATTTATTTATTTATTTATTTTCAACATAAAGAAAAATAATATAATGATAATGGGCAATATATATATAGCATGTCGGTCTAGCAAGATTTTTTCAATTTTATTATTTGCACATTTGCACGTTCATTTTTTCTGTCTTCGACATAAAAGGAAATATATTTATCTGTTTATTTTATTTTTATTTTCGGCATTTTTATTTTTATTTTTTTTTAATTTACAGTGTGATTTTTATTTAATATCATTTGTCCCAATATCATACTGAATTAAAAAATACGGCGTTAGCTAGATATCGTCCTGATTAATAGGTGTACCAATTCTTCATAAAATTTAATAATCTGGACAGATGCAATGTCAAACTTTCAGCATTTTTTCAAGGTGTAATGCGATGAACGGCGAGAATGGAAAATCACTGTCTGAAAGAAATAGTAAGACCTGTTGTATTATGAAAAAAAAAAAAAAAAGTATTTATCTCTGGTAATGTTTTTAATTGACAGCTAATCTCTTTTTACTTTGTGTTTGATAAGCGAGGGGACTGAAAATGACAATGGAAACAACTTCAATTAATTTTTAAAAATCCAGAAATCTGGTTTCAAGTGCTTCGTTGTGAGTCAAAACAGAAAGTATGAAAACTTTTGTAACTCTTCAGACAGCTGTTACACAAACACATTATTATTACTGTTATCATAGATCAAATGATGTGTAAACGAAGAATTAACAAAATTTACTGGCATATTTGACATTCGATAAAAACAAAGGTAAAAAATTAGTCTTGTAAATACACCCCCCCCCCTAAAAAAAAAAAAAAAAAAAAAAAAAACTAATAATAAGAATAACAAAATCCATTTATAAAATTATCAATAAATAAATAAATAAATAATAAATTAAATAAATAAACAAAATAAATAAACATTTAAATAAATGTATATAAATCCAGAGAAGTATCTTTGTATCTATGTGCATATCGCTGTGTCTGTGTGACTGTCTTTCTCTGGTGCTTAAACTACTGATCGCAGAGCTACAAAACTTAGCAGAACTTGGACCATAAAAGTGCACCTCATTAAAATAGTTTTCACCATTCTTTTTTTCTTTTTAATTATTTTAATTATTTTCTGTTTCGATTTCATTCATTGACACTTATGTTTTCTTTTCTAATATTTATTAATTCATATCAATCTGCGTACCTTAGCAACAGCTATTGCGCTATTTATTTTTTATTTAATTTTTTTATTAGAGGGCGATTTTTCTTTTTTCTTTTTTGTGTTTATTGAATTCAAATTGTAAAATAGTCGAAACATATTGAATTTTAAATTAAAGAAACTATTTAAAAATTCATGTTTATGCATAATTTTTATAATGTCTCAACTTTTTACTTTTCATACAATTAAATTCTTTGAAAAGGATTTTTTTTTTCTTTTCTTTTTTTCTTTTCTTTTTTAATTATTTTTTGTTAGTTCATTTTATTTATCAGAAAAAAATTGTAATATAGTATAAAAGATTAAATTTATTAAAATGGTCTTATATTGGTCGGAAATATATGGTAATAGAATATATGGTAATAGAATATATAGAAATATATGGTAGTGCGAAGAGTGTAGGATATAAAATACACGGCTTGAAGAAAAATATTTAATAGATGCTGAGACACAGTCGTCTTTAAAATCACAGTTCTTAAACAATAACAGCTCCACCTGTCGTCGATAAATACCCAAATTAAAGTACTGAATAAAGACCCTTCTGAACATAGTGTGAACTTGGACCGATGCAGTGCAGGAAGGAAAAAAGCGGCAGTAGGCAGTCAGTACCCAAATAATGTTCTAGAGCGATTTCAATGTAATTATTTTTATAACTATTATTATTTATTTATTAAGCGATTAAAAGGAAAAAAAAAAAAAAAAAAAAAAACGGTTGCTCAATTCTTTTGATTTTTTTTTTTTTAATATGGTGACTAGTGAAATTTATTAATAATAATAAGCAATAAAAATGACTTGAAAAAAGATAGGACTATGACGATCTAACAAACACTATCGTTCAAAATAACAAATAATTTGTTTATTCATGTTGCCATTTTACGATTAAGAATCTGTTGTTTTCTGCAAATTATCTCAACCCTTTCATTCCCAATTTTTTCTCTCCATAAAACAATAAATCTTATATTTAGTCATAAATTTATTTCAAAAGTAATATATATATAAAAAAATTTTAAATAGGAGTGATAGCAAAGTACGAATTAATTTAGCTAACAAATCAACTGAGAGGTGTTTATTTATGTTTAATATAACCACTGATGCCATTAAAAATCATAAATTTTCAATAAATAAAAATGTCAAAATTTTGGAAGAAATATATACTGTAGTTAATTAAAAAATAAATTATAAACATTAAAAAAATAAATACAAAATATTTCAAACAATTACTTTACTTAACCCTTTATATCCCAAATTACCTCATTTTTGGAGAAATAGTTTGAAACTTTTTATTGTATATATATATATATATATATATATATATTTTGCTGCATGAGAAACATCTCAAATTAAATTTACCTTAAAATATAGTTTAACTATAGGGAAACATTAAACTATAGGGAGTTTGAAGTTCCATTGAAATCCTGCGGTAAATTTAGGCTATATTGAGTTTTTTTTTTTTTTTTTTTTTTTTTTTTAAATGGGACTTTAAAGTCCCGGTGGGATACAAAGGGTTAAAATCAATTTAAATCAAGAACGTTTTATTTAATTTTATAAATACAGAATATTTTATTAATAAAGAAACAATCTTTATTTGATTATTTAACAAAGCAAAATGTGCAGTTTTTTGCGAATATGTTGAAATTAGTTGAAAAACAACAAAATTAATTTCCATGGACTAAAAAATAATTTCATGCTGTATTGTAAGAAATTTATTTCAAAATTTATTTCTTCTTGCCAGTTCAAATTACTAAACACTGATCTACGTAAAATTTAAAACACGTTTCTTCAATTTTTACCACGTGATATTTATATAAATTCGAAACGTCTCCAAGAAAAATAGAACTGAAATTCTTTACTCTTTATTATATAACCATGTATTCCTTTATTTATTTGTATTATTCATTTCTCTCGACGAAATTAAATTCTAAATATTTAATTTATTATTAACTAGCAAGCCAGTGCGAATTTTTCGCACTTTATTTCTTTCTAACGTTTAAAATTATTATTATTATTTAATTTTAAAGCCATAAAAGCGTCATGTTTACACATGCATAAGCAAATTTATTATTGAACTTTTTTTTTTTTTTTTCATATTTTATTTTATCATAGATATAGTAATAAGACATAGATTGATCATCGAATTTGAAATAGTGATTCCTTTTCATTTGGGAGAAGCTGGCCATTTTACTTTCTTATGGATATTTTTCCTAGAGTTAATATACACGGTAATACACACAGATAATTTAGCTAATAAAATTTACGAATAATTTATGTACTAAAAGAGAATGAAAAACTCTAGCTACCAATTTTTCATTCTTTTTCTTTTTTTAATTAACTATACTCTAGTGTACTCATATCTGCAAAAAACTTCTTTCGGCATTTATTATTGTACTTCTTTAAGATAAAAATCATCTGCATTCATCATGTAAAATAATTTTAATAAATTATAATTAATAAATATTTTGTATTGCGTAAATTTGTATAAGATTATATGTACAAGAAAGTCTTGTGGTGGCCACAACATATTAGTTATGTATTAAAACGTCCACGGCTGCTAACTACATTTAAACGAATTTTTAAATTTTCATATTACTTACTAATGTAAAATCTTAAAATTTAATGAGAGCATTTCCTTAAATATAAAGATAGTAATTGTTTCATAATAATAACAAAGAACTGATTATAAAAATGATATTTTTTATAATTTATTTGAATATAACTTATTTATGAAAACTTGTCCCGTTTCTTTTCATATATTTATTAAAACACTTAAAAGCCGTGCAATATTCCGGCATTAAAAAAATTCATTAACATTCTACTCGATTACTGTTTTCGAATTTTATACTTCCTATTGTCTGATGCCCAAACCTTTTTCGACACCAAAAGTCTTTGCACAATAACATGGGGATGATACATCTATATAAAATACTATATCTGTGCATTTTATGCAGAAAAAAAGTAATAATATTAATAATTCGTAATTTTATTTTATTTATTTATTTGGAAATAATTAAAATTTTATATGTCCATTTTTAAAGCTTTTACCAAGTTATTATTTTCATATTTTAATTAATTTTATAAAATCTAATCGAAATTTCGTTACAAATAAGGTACCAAATGAAATTGGTGTTTTATTAGTATTATACATAAATTACTCTTTAAAATTTTCAGTCTTAACTCTATATAGAAATATCTATGCACTTATTTTTTCTGAAAAATAAAGCAGTGTTTGCGTTTTCCCTGAAAAATCTACATAACTTTGCTGAGAGGCAAATCTGGGTAAAGGATTGTCAACTTCTATCGTGAAAAGATATTTCCATTGTATTGATACACGCCCTTTCAACAAAGGGATTAGCCTGCTGCTTAACTCTGTGTGTGGGGGAAAAATTTTTTCTTCTCAACTCTAAGATTTCCTGAAGTACAACGCTGAATTCTAAAGACCGGTTACTATTTTGCAGTATACAGTAAACTTTTCAGGTATTTTCATTGCAGCAATAGAAAAAAAGCCGTAACGTCGAAAGGGTTAATGAAAATATCTATAACTTTATTTTAAATTATCGCAGATCGATGGTTCAACCATTCGTTTTAAAGGTATTGGTGAGGTATATGGAAATCGTCTGCATTATCATGAAATATAATTATTTTAAATAATAATTTTAATAAATTATTTTTTAAAAACAGACTTATTTTTTAATAACCGAATTAAATTCTATAAAAATGTAGGTGCATTAATGAAACGGGGGGTTGTGTGAGGGGGCTACCGCCCCCCTCACACACAACTAATTATCATATAAAACTCTTCAGAAGCCTTATATGAATTGTTTAACATAGGTTTACATAACAGTACTCGTTATCTTACCTATTAATCTGCAACCTGTATTTATTGTATTAAATTTCAGGGTAAGAGAAAGTCGTGTGAGTGATACACCAGATTATTTTATTATGTTTTTCAGAATCATATGGTAATATAGTGTAAACAACGAGGGCTATAAAATATATGGTGTTAGATATTCTCCATGTTTTTATTTATTCTCTCATTTTTATATTTTTAACTCACGAGATGTATTTTCGTTATTGTAAAAAAAAAAAGAAAAGATTATTCAGATGATGTTCGTGTACGTGCATCTAGTTTTTTTTTCTGTGTATTCAAAATTTTCAGTGGAATAAAAGCAGCAAATAGATTTTGTTGTTATTAGAATTTATTTAGTTTTTCAGAAAGCTTAGGAGTTTAAAGTAACTTCTTTTGTATGTTTTAAGTTTATTTGGCGTCCGCAATTATATCTTGTAAATTAGAAAGTTAAAATAACTCTTTTTTGTACGCTTAAATAACATTTTGTGGCGTCTACCCGACAGGACAAAGTAAAA
Organism: Salticus scenicus; assembly: GCA_963930645.1. Taxonomy (NCBI): domain Eukaryota; kingdom Metazoa; phylum Arthropoda; class Arachnida; order Araneae; family Salticidae; genus Salticus; species Salticus scenicus. Next base: position 101,627,834 of record OZ005654.1, on the reverse strand, counting down.
CAATATGTTTCAAGCAATTAAAGGTTTTAGAAAAGCCGATCTGAAGTTTGTAGCGGAAGAGCTTGGCGAAATAATTCCTCCTGAATGTACTATTGCTACTTTAAAGGAAATTATTTTTAATACGAACGAATATAAAAATGATCCCACTTTTGTGCAAGAAATTTTATCAACGGTTGTTGTTGAGAGGCAAGAAAGAGAAAAATTGAAACTAGAGCAAGAAAGAGATCTACAGCAACAAAAATTTAAATTTGAACAAGAGGAGAAACTTAAGCTTGAACAACAAAAACTTAAACTTGAACAAGAAGAAAAAAGACTTAATCAAGAATTAGAGATAAAGAAGATGGAATTAGAGCAACAGTTGGAATTGGCTAGAATACAGTCCCAGGCCTACATGCAGGGGGAGTCAATTTTAACTGTTAGTGAAAATAATGCATCTAGAAGAAAAATTTCCTTACCCAAGTTACAATTCCGACAATTTGATGTGGATTTAAAAGAATGGCTACCATTCTGGAGTCAGTTTGAGCAGATAGATAAAGATAACGATATTCCTCCAGAAAACAAATTCCAGTACCTCATTCAAGCAACGGTCGCTGGTTCCAGAGCACGAGAAGTTGTAGATAGTTTTACGCCAACTGGCGCCAACTATGCCAAAGTTAGAGAGAGTCTAAAAGCTCGTTATGGAAGAGATGATCTTCTAGTTGAAGTGTACGTTAGAGAATTATTAAAATTAATTATAGCTGCGCATTCAAAAGAAAAAAATTTCTCTTACTTCATTGTACGATAAACTTGAATAATATTTAAGGGCTCTTAAAACGTTGGGTGTCACTACTGATAAATGCGCTTCTATATTATATCCTATGGTAGAATCCTGTGTTCCAGCTGAATTTTTGAAAGCTTGGAATAGAAGTAACATTGTTTCTACTAGTTCTGATGCGAAAGAACGGTTAGACAATTTGATGCAATTTCTCAAATGTGAAGTTGAAGGAGATGAAAGAATAAATTTGGCGGTTGCCGGTTTTGATCTGGCGAAGAAAAATGATGACCGAAATTATAGAAAAAGAAGGACTTACACAGATGTTGTTAAGCCTATACCCACTGCATCTACTTTATTAACGACTTCTTTTAAACAGGATCTGAAGAAAAATTGCGGGTTTTGTGATGGAAAGCATATGAGTTCAGACTGTTTTACGGCACGAAAGATTAGTTTTAATGAGAAGCAGACTGTTCTAAAGGATAAGAAGTGCTGTTTCCTCTGTTTGGGGTAAGGCACACTACCAAACAGTGTAAAACTGTCCTGAAGTGTTTTATCTGTGATAGAAAACATTCCACCGTGATGTGCCAAAGTCTTGATAAAGGCAAAACAAATGAAAGAGAAGAGAAAGAAAAGTCAAATGAAAGTGAAGTAAATATGGCAAATTTCAATAAAAATCCAAGGGTATTTCTTCAAACTCTCAAAGCAAAAGTCGTCTCTGACAATAAAGAGAAGGATATTCGTCTAATTTTGGATACTGGTTCACAAAGATCGTATATTTTGAAGAAATTAGCAGAAGAAATGAAATATGCAGCCATTAAAAAAGAAAAGGTTGTACATTCACTTTTTGAGAAAATAAATTCAGTGTCTTACCAGATATCAAGAAAGCGTTTTTGCAACTAAGCATCCGAAAAGAAGATCGGGATTTTTTACGTTTCCACTGGTGGAGCAATCCAGAACAAAGTGAGCTTAGAATATTTCGTCATGCTAGAGTCGTTTTTGGAGTCAAGAGTTCACCTTTTTTGCTAGCTTCAGTAATAGAATACCATATTAAAAATGATGAAGAAATACGACTTAGAACTTAAACAAAGATTGTTGAGAAGCTTCTATGTTAACAATGTTGTTACGAGTGTCCGTACGGAGAAAGAGTTAAAGAGATTTATTACTTGCTCTAAAAACCTAATGTCTAAAGCCGGATGAAGAGAGAGAGGACACGGAACACGGTAAAGAAGCTGTTGTACTTGGATTACACTGGAACAGATTTTCGGACGTTTTAAAGGTCAATGTATCCTGGACGAAAGATGTAAATCTGGAGAAAATAACAAAACGTACTATGCTATCAGTGGCACATGAAGTTTTTGATCCAATTGGCTTTACTTCACCAGTTATGATTTGCCCCAAGATGATGTTACAGAAAACCTGGAAAATTGGTTTAACCTGGAATGAAGAAATTACCGGGGATCTAAAAAACGAGTTTATTGGATGGTTTCGTGAATTAAATATATTGGAAGAAATTGAGATTCCGCGATACATTCAAGTCACTCCAGATAATTTTAAAAAATGTACTCTTCATACATTTTGTGATGCTAGTAATCAGGCTTATGCTGCTGTTGTATTTTTGAGAATAGAAAAAGCTGATCAAGTGAAATTATTCCTTCTGGCTGCCAAATCCCGCATCAGTCCTTTAAAGTGCCCAACTATACCTCGAATGGAGCTTTTAGCGGCTTTAATTGGTTCTAGATTATCGAAATCAGTAACAGATGCATTCAGTTGGGAAAATATGGAAAGATATTTTTGGAGTGATTCCACGACAGTTCTTGCATGGATAATCAGAGAAGAGAACTGGTCAGTTTTCGTTAGGAACCGAGTTCAAGAAATCAGGAGTTTGACTGATGATTCTTTATGAAAATATATTCCCAGTGAAATTTACCCATCGGATCTACCCTCTAGAGGTTGTAAAGCCAAACAACCTGTCTCTCTCAAATGGTTGGAGGGTCCATCGCGGCTTAAGAATCCATATGAGTATAATAAAAATATGAATATCATCTGCCAGAATATAAATGAAGAAGACGTTGAAAGAGAAAAGTTAAAATCAACAAAATTACTGATAAATGTAGATGAAAATTCACAGAATACTTGATATTATCAATATTTTTCATGTTATGAGAAAATCGTGCGCCTTGTTGGATGGATGCTCCGTTTTAAACATAATACTTGTAATTTAAAGGATAAAGTGAAAGGAGAATTGACAAGTCAGGAATTTCACAAAGCAGAAATGAAAATAGCTTGGATGATTCAGAAGGAAGCTTTTTCCTCTAAAGAGTATGAGAAATTGAAAACTCTTGAGACTTTCAAAGATGAGGGAGATATAATACGCGTGAAAACTAAAATTTTGTATAGACAAGACAAGAAGGATTTTCTCACACCTATCGTTCTACCATCTAATAATGAAGTTGTTAAACGACTAATTTTATATTTTCATCTGAAAAATTGTCACGCAGGTCCTCAGATTCTTTTAAATTTGATTAGAGAAAAATATTGGATTTTGAATGGAAGAAGAACTGTGACATCTGTTTTATCTAAATGTACTACTTGTAAAAGATTCAACTGTAAGAACGTGGAATCTTCGCCTATTTCTCTACCGGAAAATCGAGTAAAAGATGCAGCTGTGTTTCAGATCATTAGTATTGATATGGCTGGTCCTTTGTTTCTGAAAGACAATCAAAAGAGTTGGGTTATCTTGTTCACATGTGCTATCTATCGGGCAGTACATTTTGAACTTGTTACATCAGCATCTACCAAGGTTTTTTTTGTGGCTTTAAGAAGATTTGTATCTCATAGAGGAAGATGTTCCATTATATCTGTACTGATAAGTATAAAGGATTTAAGTCCAAAAATGTCGATTTTGAGTTAAGTACACAGTCAGAGTCAGAAAAAAATTCTCTATCGATTGGTATAAAGGATTTAATTCTATGTCATTTAGTCTTTGAGAAAATCCATTGGTAAAAAAAGGACCAATTTAGAAATTTACCATTCATGTATGGTATAAAATATTTAATTCAATTTTTTCCGTTATTAAATGAAGGTTGACAACCACTGAATGGTATAAAGGGTAAAAATCAACGAAATACCTTTTCCCTAATCCATTCTTGTGATTTGTTTTTAGCTAGTTTAACTTTATTTTTCGTCTCCTGAAAAATCAAGAATATGGACTTAAATCCTTTATACTTATCACTACATTATATTGCGACAATGGCTCTAATTTTGTTGGTGCAGCCAACTATTTGAAACGACTGAACTGGAATCATATACAAAAAGATGGAGCAACCAATTCAATTGAATGGAAACTCCATCCGCTAACTGCGGCGTGGTGGGGCGGATGGTGAGAGAGGCTCATCAGACTGATGAAAGATCTATTAAAAGAGTCCTTCGGCGAGCGTGCTTGAATTAGGAAGAAATGATTACTGTATTGGCTGATTACGAAAGCATTATAAATTCTCGACCTTTGACTTACATGTCAGAGCAAGAATCTATTAAACCAATTTCTCCTGCCATGTTTTTGAAAGATATTCATGAATATATTGTACCAGACATTGATGCAGTCGAGGGAAACTCTTTCAAACGAAGGCTTAAATACAGACAAGCACTGCAGAAAAGTTTAAGAAATCGATTTAGATCAGAATATTTGGGTTTACTTATTCAGCGACCGAATGTGAGAAGATGCCAACAGACAGTTTCTGTAGGAGACATTGTGTTGGTGGGAGCGGACAATAAAAAAAGGGTGCACTGGCCATTAGGATGCATCACAGAGCTTATTCATGGCAAAGATGGAAAAGTGCGCCTCATAAAGTTACAAACATCTCATTCAGAGATACTTCGACCAATACAAAGAATCTATCCTCCAGAAGTATCATCTAGTTACGGTGCTGAAAATAAGTTTCCTAATCCAGCTGTGAAGGAATCACAGATTGAAAAGCCTTTGGAGGATAAGTCCTGCAGGGAAATTAGAAAGACTAGATCTGGAAGACTAATTAAAATGCCAGACAGACTGATTTTATGAAGTTTGTGAAATCTTCTAGAGATATCAAAATGAAGAGTTTTGATTATACTATATAATCAAAAGGTGGGAGGATGTTAGATATTGTCCATGTTTTATTTTATTCTCTCATTTTTATATTTTTAACTCACGTGATGTATTTTTGTTATTGTAAAAAAAAAAAAAAAAAAAAGAAAATATTATTCAGATGATGCTCGTGTGCGTGCATCGAGTTTTTTTTTTTTTTTTTTCTGAGTATTCAAATTTTTCGGTGGAATAAAAGCAGCAAATAGATTTTGTTGTTATTAGAATTTATTTAGTTTTTCAGAAAGCTTAGGAGTTTAAAGTAACTTCTTTTGTATGCTTTAAGTTTATTTGGCGTCCGCAATTATATCTAGTAAGCTAGAGAGTTAAAATAACTCTTTTTTGTACGCTTAAATAACGCATGGTTTAAAAAAATAAATATTTAATAGATGCTGAGATAGAGTCATCTTTTAAATCGTATAGTCCTTAATTAATAGCAGATCCACCTGTCGTTGATAGATACCTAAACTTGAGTGCCCTGGAAATAACTTTCTGCAGGCAGTGGGCACCTGGACCCGATGCAGTGCGGGCTGAAAAAGTGATGCCATAGGCAACGGTTTCCCAAAGTAAGGTTTAGAGAGATTTCTATATAGTTTTTCTTTTTTTTCTTAGTTGTTTATTTATAACATGATGTAAAAAATAAGTAATGATTCAATTCTTTTGAAAATTCTTTTAAATATAGTGACCAGTGAAGCGATCGTAGCCTGCTAGTTATAAATATACTGAACAAAAAGGAATTCTTTAATGGAATTTCTAGAAATTTAAACAGAAAGAGTTTATAAACGAAATGTATTCTTTAAAACTCTAGAATTATATTTCGGGCGGTTTGATACTGGTTTGGAGAAGAATACATTAATGAAAATATACGTTTGGGAAATTGGGATTTACGTTGGACGATGTATATTTATGAGCATATTAATATGTTCCATAATAAGTACATGGGGCTTTTAAATTTGAGCATATAAATTCGACGCATTTTTACTAACTTTTTGAGTATTTTTGTTCCTTTAATCTTTTTCAATGAGTAAACATAAAATTCTGTGTTTCACTAGAAAATTAGTTCTGGGAAATTGGTTAGCGACAGCTACTATTTATAAAAACCTAAAGCGTTGAGTTTCGGCGTTTTAGTAATACTTATTACTAAAATGACTTCTAAAATGAGTTTCTAAAAGCAACACATGAAGACCATTTGATTTCCGGTTTATAAACTCTGACAGCACGGTTAGGCTTAACTTATCCACAGAACATCTTAAGGACATTTCTGGGATGTCTTTTCATCCAGAAGACATCTTGAAGATATCCTGGGGAGGCGATGTACTGTCTGGGAAAATACTGCTGATGAATCATATTAATGCGAGTCATAAGAATTTAAATATATTTGTTTGACAGACATTTTTTATCTTAACCTATTTTTAGCCACAGTGCTGTTCACAAGACGCAATAAGCATAAATCGTATTGAATGTTTTAAAAGCTTTAACATGTTATTACCACGTTTTTATTAACTTCAATTCTTGTTTGTTTGTTTGTTTGTCTAGTACAAATCTTGCAATCGATTAACTAACTTTCCGACTAGCTAAACATTTGAAACGTCCAGAACAGCTCAGAACACAGTGACAATGCACTTTTTAAATACTTTTAAATGTGTTTTAAATACTGCTAAATGTTTTGGGTCCCGGCTGCCTTCGGTAGCGTTTATATGATTCAACAACAAAACTATTTAACTAACTTCCTCTTAATCTAGACATCTGAAACTTTTAGAATAGCTCAAAAAACGATAAAAATGGATTTTGTTAATACTTTTAACCAATTGATTCGGGTCCCTGCTGCTTTCGGTAGCGTTCACATGATTCAACAATCAAATAAATTCCCGAATAGCTAGAAAGATGAAACTTTCAGAATTGTTCAGAATACGGTGACAATGCATTTTTTAATATTTTTTAGCAAAATATTTCGGTTCTTCGCTGCTTTCGGTAGCGTTTATATGATTCAACGGAAAATTTAAAAACATGGTATATAAAAAATTCTTTTTATCTAGTAATTATTTTGAATTAAAATCAAGATGGCAGTGGACCAAGATCTATCTGAATCTATCATAATAATAATAATAATGATAATTACATATATATATATATATAAACTTTAATAGATCATTTCTTAGATCCCAATAAAGTCTACATTACGGTAAAGATTAAGGAGTTTCGGTAAAATTAAATGTTTGGCTAAAACTTGGTTATAGTAATACATTTTAAATGTACAGCTTTTAAGAATGTAATTTAAGAAAAATGTGAAGTGTATCTAAGAATAATTTGCATGAATGCAATTTATATTAAACACAACAAATAATGTCAAATTTTAACAGACGAAAAGTATTGTGTAATCATTATGAAACATTAAAATTAAAATGTTATAATTACAATATTAATAAAAATTTATTTTTGAACTTTACAAAAAGTATCAGTTTATTTTACAAAATGACATATAGTAGAAAATATGAACCTTTTAAATTTCTGAAGGTCCAATGAAATATGTATACCTTGTTCTATAGAATATCGTTTTATCTTATTTCAGATTTTCCTTTTCCAATATCTTGAAGCCCTTTTACATTCATCTTTAAAATATGCTGCTTCTCTAAAGAAACTTTTTTACTCGGATGGATTAAAAGATACACGTGAATTAAAGCAAAACGTCTCTTTATTATACTTTCACAAGAGAAAGAAACCAATCTCAAAGATGTTTTGAAAATGCATACTGAGGGACAAAAAACAAACAAACAAACAACATCAACAAAAGAAAAAAAAAAAAAAAGCTTGGATAATTTTTAGTTTTTCTTTGAAAAATGCTTAATTTAGTCATTTAAAAATAGGCATGAAAAGCATAGTGACTTTGCCGAATATCACATACCCGTATTCAACAGACATTACTATTTCACATATTATATATCCATAAAAATCACGATCTGCTACATTCCTTACATTTAAATTTTAAAATTGGTGAATTTTAAAGAAAAAATAAATGTATCCAAGTGCGGCTTTTTTTTTCTTGTCCCTTAGTGTAAGCATACAGAAAACGGATTTTGATTTAAAAATGAAGCAAATAAGAATTTCAAAATCAAAAGAATTTTTACACTTGTCATACATATTGAAGACAAGACAAAAATGTTTTTACGTCGGTAAATATTGATGTTTAGTTAAGAGTGGATAAGCTTGTATAATCTTTAAAAACGAAATGGAAATTTTAATACATTTTTATCTAATACAAAGGTTTTTAATTTAAAAATAGTTAAACTTTTACAGGATTGTAGGTTTAAATATATATATATATATATAAACGCTATTTTGATTCTTTTACGGAATATAAATTAATGAATTAATTTCTATTTAATAAAATTCTCATATTTAATGATTTTTATCATTATCAGTGAAATATATTTTTGTCATATTCAGTGATACTATTATCGTATTGAAAATTTGTGCGTAGATATTTTTTTTTCCTGTCATCTCTTACAATAAAAAAATTCTAGTTTCAAAAAAAAAAAAAAAAAAAAAGTGCGGCATATACACTATTTTCTATCATATATTAGCAGGAATATATTATTATTACATATATATATTATATGTATAGTCGAACCTTATTAACGTGAACACTTTTAACGTGAATTACTTTTAACATGAACTGTATCCACAATCCCCGTCAAAATAAAGATTAATTTACTTGCTGATTAAGATTAGTTACTGATAGCATGATCTACTGATAGCATGAACAAATTTTTTATCCCTAATGAGATTCACGTTAACGAGGTTCGACTGTATACTTTAAATATACTCATACACGCTATACACATATATAAAGTGAATAATAAAAGTATAAATGAAATTATTAATCCACATTTTTTAAACCAATTACTGTTAATAAGAACATGTTTTATAATTTATCTTTGCCCCACCAGTGTCCGAAAGGATTTGCTCTTATTGTTGGTAGACGAAAGATGTTGTATTCAATCAAAGGTCAAGCTAGGAGGCAGAGCCGTTAATAGTTTTCTGTGATTTTGTCCGAAATTCACTTGAATATAGGGTGGTACCCCTTAGAAAGATCTCCCCCCCCCCTCGGATGCTCACCTCTCAGGTCTAAGCCCCTAACGCAAACAGTTACCCAGACTGAAGAAAAATAAAGGAGCAAAAATACTCAAAAAGGAGCAAAATCGTGCCAAATTTGAATAGGTCACATACTCAAAACAGCTCCAAAACAAATATAATCAATTTTAAAAATTCTTTGTTCTCCCTATTGATTATAATAAGCATGCTCAAAAATTTCCATCGACCATCGTGAATACCAATATCCCAAACATATATTCTAACTGATGCATTCTTTAAAAAATTCGTATGAAACTGCCATGAAATATTCTTCAGCAGATTAAGCAGTTCGGCAGTTTTTGAGCTCTTTCTGTTTAAATGTATAGAAATTCCATTAAAAAAATTTCTTTTAGTGCAGAATTTTTATACTGAATTAAGGAGTGAACATGTATTAATTTGATAACATGCGATATTTTACAAATAAGAAAAAAAATGTTTTCACTTTTGAAACAAAATTACTCATTCCGGAATAAGTTCGTCGATTTACGCATGTTCGAACACTTTATTTTTAACAGTGCCCAATCCATATACATCTTACAACTAAAGCCTAATTTATTTTGTAAGGACAAGCAGACTATTGTTTTCAGACAAGATAGTCCAACTGAAAAATATTTTATTTTATTATTATTATTATTTTGTCAATAATTTAAATATATATACACATACATTTTATTAAAAAATTTTAAAAACATATTACAAATTGAGAGAAAGCATTAAAAAAGAAAAAAAAAAAAGAGGAAGAAGAAGAAGAATGCAGAAACAGTTGCTATAGGAAACGCTTCTCCAGATTTTATGGCAAAGCAGCTTTTTTTTTTTTTTTTTTTTTTTTTCTCACTTAACATGTTTTAATATTTAGTCCAACTGAAAGCAAATTTTCTTTTTTACCTGTCGCACCAAATAAAAAAAAAAAAAAAAAAGAGAGAGAGAGAGAAATAAATAAAATAAACAAACAAACAAATAAATAAAGAATGAAAGAAAGAAAACTGATAGAAAAGGGACAAACGCATTAAATAAAATTCTGTTTAGTATAGATTTTCATATCTATTATTTAGAAAACAAAAAGAAGATTCAGTTTCGTACAAATAATTAGATTTTTTTTTTTTTTTTTTTTTTTTTTTTTTTCGTATTAAAAAAATATTTATACAACTCAAATAATTTATTTTTTCTACATTCAATTTTCATATATGTATTTCTTAAAATAATAATGTAATCCTCTTTTTTTCTTCCTAAGAAAAAACTTTTATAAAACTAATTATTTTCTTCTTTTCTGTTTTTTTAATTGTTAAATAAACTTCAATTAATATTATAATAAAGCACCTACGCATTAAAATCATTCGCAAATTGATCATTATTTAGTAAAAAGTCTTTGTTTTTATTAGACAAAATTAAATAATATAATTTTGTTTTCTTAAATGATTTTAATAACTACTTTCATAACTTATGGATCTGAAATCCTTAAATGAAAAATAGTAGAGCTTTAAAAAATATTCCCTTATAAGACTAATGATGCAGATACCGACATAGCAGTGATGTCAGTATATGCATGTTTACTACCAGAAAGTGAAAAAATTATCAGCTGAAATGAATTACAGCGACCAGAAAAAATTATCAAAATTAACATATTTGGCGATTTCACATTGTTAGGCTATTGATATTGAGTATTTGGCGGAGAAACAAAACACGTTTTTGTTTGTACACGGTAATCTCGGCGCTAGCGAAGTGAACGCTTAACAGCGCTAAATCGTGAAATATGCTTAATTTTGATAATTTTTTGTGGTCGCCATTTTTCATTTCAACAGATAATTTTTTCACTTCCTGGTGTTTTTTGAAGAGTATAATCACACATACTTTTTTCAATATTTTTTTGAAGACGGCATCTTTTGAATACTTCCTTGTTAGTTTGTTATACTTTGTAGACTTTATCTCAAATTCGTACAATAGCAAAGAGGTCGGACAAATTTAAAAACATCAATTATGTTAATAACAAGAGCCCTGTTAATTGCAACTTTCTTTTTTAGAAACTTCACAAAATATTCGACAGTTAAGATTTGTTTAATAAAGAAAAATAGTTTAAAATGAGGGTTATTTGCAACATACTTTATGAGGATAATTTTCATCGCAAAGATGTCATACCGATTTTAAAGTGTTATTTATGGTACTGGTATGAACATTATTTAATACAAACTTTCTATTTAGTTACATGAAATTAAAGATTTTTATTACAATGCTAAATAGACGAATATATCGCATAAACTTGTAAATATCTACACTTCTCATAGAATAATTAGATAATATAAGTGCAGCAAAATCTCGTAGGTAATATAATAGCAGCAAAAGAAAAGTACGAAACTCATTAAAAAAAAAATAATAATAATAATTATAACAATAATAATAATAATAATAATGAAAACGAAAATAGGATAAGGTTATATGTATCGAAACATAGGGAAGATAGTGTATTTGATATTTGATGGGGTAATTAGCCTGCCACCATGACTGTTAATTGGACTAGCACGTCACACTTAACAAGAATATCCTTTGCTTTATAGCAATAATTGATGTCTTCCAACAAATACGTGGCAACTAAGAGAATTTTGATTTGGTGAAACAAAATACAGGATGTTTTTTGGAGAACGTATGAAAAATCACAACTGAAAAAAAAAAAATATTTGAAAATTAAATTAACCTTACTACTACCATGGGGTCAGTTTTAACCCAAACGCCTTTTTAACACATTATCATACTTTATCTAAAATAAAAATTTAAAAAATATGTATGGTATAATTTTCTGGTGTTATTTTTAATTTATTCCTCTGAATACCAATGGAGTCACAGGTTACATTAATAATATTTGTTGGAAAAAAAATGAGATAACAAATAAAAAAATTGCATCTTTATTTTGAATAATTTTTAATTCGATCCTTATAACTTTCATTTAAATCTGTTATTTGTAAATTAATATTAAAGTACTGATAAATAATTAAATTTTTACATTACTCTTTCTGATAAATAAAGAAGTAAAATTTGTGTAATTTACCTTAACTGAAAGAAATACATCGTTCAGTGTTTTGATGTATTAACTATTTTTATTCCAATTTAGTATAAATTAAAGATACATTTCATTACATTTTGTGTTTGTACGTTCAAAGCTAAACATTAATTATGGTACGACATTTCAATCATGAGAAAGTTCAAGACAAAAGCGATATCGACAGCATCAGACTCGACAACATATTGTATGAAGAAATACAGATAATATACTTACACGCATTGAAATTTTTTAAAAGCTAAATTTAATACAAGATGCAACAAAATGTTTAAATAAAGAAGAGAAAATAAAGCATATGGGATTTCTTGAAAAAATATTGAAGCAAGAAGAAGGGGGGAGGGTATTATTCTTGTTTGAGTCTACAAGTCATATAAAGAAGCTACAGCCAATTTATGGACTTAAAAACGTTGTTATTTGAATTCTAAGGAATTTATGGTTAGCAGTCTATAAATATAAGTATCTAATGCGTGTAATTTGATGATATTGAAATGAAACGCCAAAAGACATCCGATGATGTTCTCTCATCAACAACAAATACATTTCATTTTTTATTTACAAGTCAGTTTACAAGATGTATATACATATCCTTTATCAAGTTGTTACAATTTATGTATAGTTGTATGTGCATTTCATTAATATACTCTAAACCAAATATGTATTCCATCAAAATTTTCACTGCTTGTGGTGGTTAATTTTTTTACATTTGTACACGAAAAGAAATATATATATATATATACACTGAGAAAAAATTCTGTAACTGACAACTAGAATCTAAATTGTGGCTCTAGAAAAAATAGTCCCATGCCTTCGTTATAAATTCTAGTCCCCTTTGAATGCGAGTTCTAGAAACCCCTATTAGAATTCTAGAGCGTTTATCTACATTATCGAGGGTAAAGTTATTTTAAAATCCCTGCAAATAAATGCAAATACAAGAGGCGGGTTTCAACAACTATAATCCTGGTTTATTACCCGATTCTAGAAAATAAATCGAGAATTTCTCGCAATGCGAAAGATTTACATTATTGTTTGACCATCTAGAAATATGCAGACTAGAAATTTTCGATCATTTCGTCTATTCAGTTTATTGGTGTGCCTTATGAGCATATCTCGGAAATCTATATTTCTGGTTTAGGGATTTAGAAAATGACAACTTATTCATTCTAGATGAATGCGGTACATATTTTTTTTCTCAGTATATACATGACAGTTTCATGTATAAACATATATGCACGCGAAAAGTAAAAAAATATCCCGAAAAAAATAAATCAGTTAATATTGATAGTTCTAAATATGGTGAAAGAAACAGAAAAAGTGAAAGAAATATCACAGTAGATATATTTTTTACAAATTCGAGTTAAGCAAATGTATGTAATGAAAGCTGATACTTTTTAAAATGATTCGAAATACTTGTTTGGAATTACTCCAAAAGTTTTATGACTATTGAAGAGAAATTTAATTTCAAATTATTATTCGTATTTAAAAATCGAGTATCTTATTGTCCAAAGCTGAGAGAAAAGTTGTGAATTTGTGAAGTTTTGTGCATTTTTTTTTTTTTTTTTTTTTTTTTTCTGAAAGTTTAAAACACGGCAAAAATAAAACAATTATAATAAAAGATTAAAGCAATAGCAAATGAAGAGTCGATAAAATGGATAAATTATTACGAACAGTAAACGGATATTTAGGTGCAGACCAATATAATATTTTACAGAATTTTGCATGTAAATACAAAGAATAGTTATTTGGCAGTGTTGTGCACGAACGCGTTCATTTGAACGCGTTCATGAGCGTAGCTCAAAAATTTTGAGTTTTGAGTTGAACTTCGCTCGTTTTTTAAATTATGAACTTGAGTTGAACGAAACTCGTTTTTTTCACGAACTTGAGCGTGAAAAAGCAATTCAAACTCAAACTGATATTAAATATTTCTGTCTGAAATATAAAAAGTAAAATAGAAGAAGAAAAGGACAGAAAAGAGAATAATTGTGCAAAATAGATCCCGGAAAAAAAGGCACTCATAAAAAGGGCACCAGGAAAAAAGGGCCCAGGAAAAAGGGCATTTTTGCAATTTGCAAATCGCAAAAATAATAAACATCAAAGAATAAATTTAAAGAATTATTTCATAATACATTTTTAGAAATTTCAATCAATGAAATTGTTACCATTTTCACTTAGTACCTACCTGGGGGAAGGGGGAGTCAAGGAGCAGATTGAAAGATAATAATTTTCTTTATATTACCTTTTCTTTGATTTTAATGAAAAAATGCATCTGCATATAAATTTATATGCAAATTCGTGCAGTAGTTCCTGAGATATAGCCTTCCTTGAAATTGTAGAAATCGCGGTATAGCAGCGCCACCTGTTGAGTAATGATCACCAAAAGTTGATAAGGCACTAATCTGGATCAAAGAGCGTCCGCATATAAATTTATATGCAATTTCGTGCAGCAGTTCCTGAGATACAACCTTCCATGACACTGTGGAAATCGCGGCCTAGCAGCGCCACCTGTTGAGAAATTGATACTAAAATTCCGTAGGCGCTAATTTTAGTCAAGGTACATCTGCATATAAATTTACATGTAATTCTTTGCTGTAGTTCCTGAGATACAGTCCCCAAACATTTTTGACGCACAGACACAGACAGACATTTCCTAAAAATCGTCCAATCGTTTTCTGGACCTTTAAAAATGTGTAAATTCATCGAAAACCGGAAGCCGAAAATTTTTACGAATCCAATACTTTCTTTTATTGAATATAGAATAAAGGAAAAAAAGAGAAGGGGGAAAGAAATGCAAAATTAGAATCTGTAAATACATAATAGTTTTTTACTGAAAAGTGTTTAAGAATTTTGCCAACTAAGTTTGAAATTTACCAAACGTGCCAGTTTGTTTTAACATAGTGTGTGTAGGACTTGGGGGAGGGGTGAGTGTTCCCTCTTACCTCCCGTTTGCAAGCGTTCATAGAAAACGATGCGTTCGCCTTTATCTGCATTTTCAAAAATTCAAAGAAATCGCCTTATAAAGTTTCGTCTACAAAATACTACATATTAAAAACAGTATTAGTCTCTCTCTCTCCCTTTTTTTTTAGTTTTTTAGATTTATTCAATTTCTTCAGAAATATTAGCGAGAAAAAATGTGTGGTTTTGTAAACTTCTCAACTCTTCGTGGACTATCTTGAAGTGTGTACATAGGTCTCACTCATGAACTTAATCTCTGCTATTGTAAATAGCATGTACACGAAAATTTTACTATAGCTTCAAAAATATTTTAAATGATTATTTTAATTTGTTTCAAAATTATATAAACAAAACTTCTTAGTTCAAACCATTTTTATTTTTAGAATGTATATTCAAGAAATATCAATTGAAAATGATCTGGAAGTGTTGTAACTTGAACATCAAATTAACAGCAATTTTACAATTAATTTTGAACAATAAAAAAATACAATCAAAATTTTAGGTTTTTTTTTTTTTTTTTTTTTTTTTTTTTTTCCCTTCAACCCAAATATTAAAATATAGGGATGTGACTGACAAGCAAACAAACAAATAAATAAATATATGTTGAAACTTTATGTGGGAAAAAAATAAAATAAAATAAAATAAAATAAAATAAAATAAAATACCAGAATTTGGATGGCAAAAGTATCATTATTACAGAAATTATTTTATCTTTAAGAAATTTTATCTTTCACTTAACCAATTAAGAAAAAAAAATCACTAACTTGACCATTTACAACCTTTAATTATGTAAAGAAAATATACATAATAAAATTCAGTCTTTGATTTATAAAGCTTTATTAAATGTAGGGAAGCACGGGGCACAGTGGACCACCCTTATTTAAATCTATTAATATTCAACTCTTTTAGTTCATATGGATACTCATGTATGGCAGCATGGTACTAGTTGTATCTATGCAGCCAAAAAACCACATAGGAAATAGTAAGGTAACCATTTTGAACAGTTTCTTTTTTTTTCTTTTTTTTTCTTTTTTAACTGCTCAAAGTACTTTTTCCACATTGAAGAATTTTAAAATTATATAAAGATTGAACTAGCGATTATAAATACCATATAGCTGTTAAAGGAAGGCAAGATATTGCTGTTTTTAAATTTCTAAAAATTATTAGCATATTTGTAGTCTGTATATTTTATTATTATTATCTGTTTTACTCTGGCACGGGACACACTGGACCACCTTCCAATGTGCCTAAAAATATAAATTAGTTTAATACTTATATTAGTTTTAGTTAAATTTATAGATGCAAATATAATGTAAAGTATTAATATCTCAAAGTAATAAATATCTTAATGCTGTGAGAAAATAAATAAAAATAATTATAAATTTCTGAAAAGAATAAATATTTGAATAGTAATATAATAATTATTGATATCTAAAATAAATATTTGAATTATATAGCATTAATAAAAGGAAAAATATCTAATTTAATAAATAGTAGAAAAATTTATTATTATTGTTGGTTTTAGAGATCACATGTGAAAAGCAAAAGAAAGTAGCTTCATACATTTTAGTTAAATTTATCCTACAAATATAATGTAAATTAATTATACCTCAAAATAATAGAAAAAAATATTAAATATTTGAAAAGTAGTATAATATTTATTAATATCTGAATTAAAAAAAAATATATCTGATTTATAAAATACATATTAATAAAAGAATAAAAAACAATTATCTATTTCAACTTAATAAATTTTCTTAGTGGAATTTGATTTCTTATTCGTTTATTTTAATTTTGTTTATTTTATTTCAGGAAAATGCTTGAATTATAATTGTTAGACTAGTATAGCATAAGAAATTAATTTTAGAGAAAAAAGAAAGTAATTTCTAATAATTTAATATAAACAAAAGAGGCTGGTCCACTGTACCTCGGTCATGGGGCATAGTGTTCCACTTTGTGAGTGCTCACATTTTTTTTTTTTTTTCATTCATAATGTATTGGAAATATTATTATAAAAAAATTAAGACATGTCAAGAAGGGCTTAGAGTTTGTTTGCTATATATATATATATATATATATATATATAATAATAATAATAATAATAAGAGTGTAAAAGTGGTTCACTGTGTCCCGGTCTCCCCTATATTACAGAACTAAAAATAAATCTTAATAATAGCTTAAATCAGTTAAAAAATAAATAAATAAATAAATAAAAACTCATCATTTTACGTAGTAATATATATTGATAAATATGAGACATGTTTATAAAATTTCTTGGAAACATTGTGAACAAATACATTTTATTTTAAATAACAGTTCAGTGGTAAGTTTCCTTTTCAGGAAATCTGTTGACCATTTTTGAAGAGAGGGATTTCTTTCATGTTTTCGACACAATTCGAACATATGGGTTAAAAATAATTAGTAAAGGGAGCGCAACGTCTCCGACAAAACATGCACACGGCGACATTGTATTGGATTCAAAAGAAAAAAGCGTGAGAATCTACTATACTAAACATTACATTGCTTTGTGCGGGTGCAAGACCATTCAGAGACGCGGGAGATGTATATACTGCACCTCACAGCCCTGAGGCAGTGGGACAAATTGTGTAGCCCTCATAAAAGTACCGGACATTTCATTTTCTGATAAAGACGATGCTAAAATCTAGAGAAAAGATCTGCTTTCACAGAACTAGATATCTTGCGAGTCACATGTCCATATATTCTCTTTTTTTCTTTAAAAATAATGAGATACCTGTTATTTGCGAAAGTAATTCTTTAATTCATGAAAATAATCTTTATTTTATAACTTTTGCATTGAAAGATAGCATCTTTAAAAATTAAAGCATTTAGACAAGGATTACTGATTTAACACATATTGTACATAGAGTAAATAGAATAATATTAAAGTTTTTAATTTTTATTTATATTTTTAATACTAAAAATAAAAATGCATTCAGATTACTGAAATAATTTCATGTCAGAGATGTAGATTTTATATCAATGATTATTTTATTTTTAACACTTTCTGGAAAATGCAAATAATAATAATTAAAAATAAATAATTTTTAATAAAAAATAAGAAAATAAAAATAAAAATAGAATATTAATCTTTATTACAACAAGCTATTTATAATCTAATTTAAATTGTCTTAATGTTTCTTTTCTTTCTTTTTTTTTTTTTTTTTTTTTTTCTAAAATGAATATATACATCCACAAAAATTCAAATATAGTACGTGTACTAAGCTAAAGATTATTTTTCTTTTTTTTAAATGTACAGCTAGTTTTAAAATATCATTTATGATAACAGCAAACAGGATTTAATTATTGGGATTTAATATTATACTTTTATTTATAATGAAAGGCTTTCTTAAAACATTTCTTAAATCACTCTTAGAATTTCCATAACTTTTCATAATACGAGGTATTTCGCATAAATTTCTGATATTGAAATAGCATGGATTTGATTGCATGAAAACTGAAATACAAAATTGACAACAGTATAATATCGTGGAAAACTGGGGTACACCCCCCCCCCCCCAAAAAAAAAAAAAAAAAAAAAAAAAAAATACTGTAGCAAGGAAAACGGTGTGCTTCTGGATATGGCATTTAAGTATTCAATCGTACCAGGTGACCAGCGGAATTTATATTTCTTCTTATGAAAGGATTAGCTTAGAGTCCTGCGTTGTTCGAGTAAACTTGACTCGCAGCCGACCCGACCTGCAAAATGACTTTTGACCTTCAACACGAAATGAATCTGCAGCTTCTGACCCGCCATATTGTTAAAATTGTGTTAGATAATAAGATGAATAGAAGTTCTTTTACACAAACTACAATTATATTATTGAAGAAATCTTTCAGAAAATTAAATATATTACAACAATGTGTTTATCTAATTATAAACAAACATTTAGTTGTATTAAAACTTATATTTAAAAGATCCATTGTTCCAAGTATTTTGACAGTAAAATAAGGAATAAAATATAGGTTGGAAAAAAAATTGTTTTCCATATAAAGCTTTAAACGTTAAGTATTAATATTTAAGTAAATGTAATTAAATTCATGTTATCAGTCATGTCTTTAAATTACTAGGAAGGAAAACAATGTCATCCAATTTCTTCATTTAAAAGTTTCGATTCATAAGTAAAGCATAAAACAATCTTCGGAGAAAACATTTTGTGAATAAAAATTAATGCAACTTTTAAATTTTAACTGCACCCGACCAGCAAAGCAGGTAATAAGCGATTACCCGACCCGATGCGTTTCTCTCTTGTGAGAAATGCGTCCTCTCTTGCGATTAAAAGGGTAGAAAGTATTGCTACCAAGAATATAAAATTTTTTCCCAAAGGAATAAAATACATATGAGTTTGAGTTACTTTTCCCGCTCAAATTCATGAGAAAACGAACTTTGCTCAGCTCAAGTTCACAATTTAAAAAACGAGCGAAATTCAGTTCAAAACTGAAAAAGTTTTAATTAAACTCATGAACGCGGTCCTGCGCAACACTGATTTAAAACAACGGAACCTCTAAATGATAGAATTTGTCTCCGATTAATAAGTTCTCATGCGCATAAACAAACGTATTAAAAATTTGAGAATAAAAAACCATGCAAAAACAGTGGGTACACTATTCAGAAGTGTTTGCTAAATAAATTTTTACTACAATTAAATTAATAAGTTATAATTAAGAATTATAAGTTAATAAGTTTAATTAAGCGTAAAATTAAAAATAATTTTCATGGTAATTGGTAATTTTAGAAAAAAAAAAAGGGGAAATTACCTATGAAAGTGTTCACAGAGGATAAGATCTATTAAAAAAAAAAAAAAAAAAAAAAAAAAAATGTACGTAAAAATGAACTTTTAGTGAGCTTCGCTCGTTTTTAAAAATGAACTTGAACTGAACGCGTTCATTTCTTTCAGACATGAGTTTGAGCGCGAACTAGCTCGTTTTTTACACGATGAACTTGAGTTTGAACTAGTTCGTTTTTTTTGTGAACTTGCACAACACTGTTATTTGGATACATCTGAATCCTAATTGGTAGCAAAGAAAAAAATATAAAAGTCGGCTATTACTTTTACAGATAGGTAAATCTATAGTCTGGAAAAAATCTCGAGTTTGTATTATGTGTCAGATATAGGATATATCTGAGTATAGGATATGTTTTAATACTATGCAAGTAATACTTCTGTTCCATATTTTAGAATAAAAACACTAATATATGTATATCGTATTACAATTTTTTTCTCTCTACTTATTTCACAAATTGTTGTGTAACCAGAAAAAAAAAATCATAAGTAGATTTAATATAATATTTTTTTCCAAACAATGATTAATGCAAATTAGACCAATTTAAGATGAGCAAAAAATGCTATTCATATAATATAGTGCATATAGTTGTAATTTTGGACATACTATTATCAACAGAAATAAAAAGAAAAAGAGCTTGGATCGCGCAAAATTTAGACTTTAAGTTCTGCAACATTAATTTTATGCATCTCATATTCTCTTAAAATGCCCAAATACATATTTTTTTCTCATTTATAGTAATTAAAATAACTATTTATCACCCTTTTAAACATAAGTGTACAGATGCAATGTAAACAGCGTATTGAGGTCAATTTTAATCTCATTGATATTCAGTGAAACAAAAAATTTCTGGTAGCAGGAGGGTTAAATAAAAAATATATTTTTATATACATCTTTCTTTTTTAGAGCATTTAAAAGGCATATTATTTGTTTAAATTGTATTCATTTGTTACTAATCTATCTAAATGTTATATATATTGATTGAATTATTTATACATATAACCATACATTTTAGATAAAAGCTTTTGATCAAATAATATATATACATAGATTAATTCTTCTCTAAAACATTAAAATTCTGTTCCGAATAACAATTTATTTATAGTTTCCAATGAAGACGAACAATTTTATTTACAAAATTGAAATGTATACATTTTCTGTTTTTCAAATTGTACTGTATTTTTACATCCATAAGTTTTAAATGTAGTAGTTAAAATGTGCTAACTTTTTAGCTTAACACTACATAATTTTCATTTAAACGCATTTCGAACTGATTTACTATTCCGTTTAAAGCAAGACATTTAAATGTTTCATTCGATTCAACTGTCAAATGAATTCAATGTCAAATTAGAGGAAACTATCCCTTAAAATGTATGTTGTGTGCACAGAATGAATAGAAATATATTTCACTATCTAAAAGACAAACCTGAAGACTCCTTTTATGATAACATTTTAAACAAATAACAGTTAAGTTTACCAGTGATATTGACTATTTAAGTTTCTTAATAGATTTTCTTTTTGAGTTAACTGAAGAAAATATTATTTGTAACAATGTTAAGATACACAATTCTGTGTTAATGAGTGAGAAAAGCTTTTGATTCTGTTCATTTAAAATATTTTACTGGTCATTAATAAATAATTTCATTTACTCTCAGTAACAGCTTAACCATTTCAGTCGCAGTGTTCCCGCTGATGGAACTCCTAATTTTAATTCTCAAGTGCAAAAACTCATCCCGGAAATTTTTTAGCAAAAATTTATATTTATATCATAGCAAGTAAGGGCCTTTTTTTGAAAATTTAAAATTTCTTCTATTTTAATTATGTTCGTAAATTCCGGTGGCAGTGTAATTTAAATGATCCGAATTACCTTGCGCCGCAAAGGGTTAAAATACTCCCGAATAAATTGAAATATTGGGATCTATGCAACTTTTACGAGTTTTTGTTGTCGATAATGTTTACTTATAAAGTGATTCATTTATTAAATTAAATATTATTTGAATTTAATAAGGTTTACTTACAGATGTTTCAAACCGAAAATTTCTCGAAAAGGAACAATGCTAATTTTTTATTTTTTAAATATTTATGATCAGCTATGAGTCTAAAAGCCATTTTTATAATTAGTTTAGTAATTTTTAAAATAAATTAAATAGTGAACGTTAAAGGGTTAAAGCAAATAATTTATTTAACGAAGCAAAGCGTAGCAACGTTTCTCAATATGGAGGTATGGTTGTTAATTTTAATAAGCATATATACATATTTTTCAGAAATATTTTGTACAAAATATTTATTTAAATAAGCAGGAGACAACACTCAAATTATCTTAAAACAGGCAAGAATAGTCTTTTCATAGATTGTAATATACTAAACATAATTTCTTATGAATACTTTTACAATTATATCTGTAGTAACGTCATGATCCTTTTTATAGCGTTCTTTTACTAACTGAATGATGATCTACTTTAATTCTGTAATAATATGTTTTTTTAAAACACGGTTATAATATAATATTTTCCCCAGAAGATTTGTTTTTCTTTTACATATTATTAATAAATCGTTCTTTTATTTCATAATACTTTATAATGTTTAGATATTTATGAAGTATTTCTTGCTTTTATAATTATAACAATAAAATTGGTCTATATCCGTCATACTTGTATATATGCACATACAGAGTGGTTCAATGTCACATAGACAAAATAAATACGGAAAGTAAGTACAAACATACTAAGAACACATACAAGCATAGTATCGTAGATTCTATTCTGAACTACTATGTGACTTTTTTAATAGTTCATAATACAAAAACAAGAAAAAATTATTTCACACTATTCAGTTAATACTGTTTTTTTTTTACACATATTGCACATTTCCGAGCAATTAAGAAGCTGCTGAAATTTTCTGCAATTTCAAAAATGATGAATTTAACAATACTTCATATGATGACAGTTCACAATATAGATTTGCAACGAGTGGACGCTTTAATGCTAAAGCGTCATTAAAATCGTAAATTCATTTCATATAATGGTTATACTTATTTATCTATAGGAAATATTGTTTATTTTTAATTTTAAATTATTATTTTGACATCTGGGGGGCGCTGGGAAACATGTTTAAATATCGCAAGAATCATTCACTCACTTAAATACGTAATATATCTTAATATTACATAAAAGCTTTCATTACAGCACATTTAATAAAAATTTTACAGGTGGAGGGCCCAATAAGCTATATTAACAACAAATCCTTATTCACTTCATGCAATGCTTGTGCTTAATCAAGTATACGAAATATTAATTCATTATAACAAATAGATTATAAAATCCTAATTTAAACACCAGTGACGCTGCGAAATACTTTAAAATATCAATTGATCCTTTACGCAGTTGTCAGCGACCCGATTCGAATCCATGAAATGTCGGGTAGTAGAGCAATATCTTGACTATTCGGCCATGTTACCACTTACAGTTTTGCTTCTTAGAATGTTTATACAGAATCGTGTGTATATTTAAAGTTTATGCATTGCTGTTAACGCCATCTAGCTATCATTACAAAGTCAGTTAACAATGAGAGTAAATATACGTCACTTGAAAAACTGCTTTTCTTCATGGTATATATTATTCAGATTTAACTGTGCATTAGCCACAAAAAATATTTTTAAGCTTGATTCTTTTTGTATACTTATAATGAAAAATTATATCTTCACACACACACACATGTATATACACATATGTGTGTGTGCATGTTGCATTTTATTATACATTTCATTAAAATGTTTATCAAATTTGAATATAAATCAATTTTATTCGTTTAAATATAACTTTAAAAATGAAGTTGTTTAAATCAATTTCGTTTTGAAATCAGAATTATCCATCGTATATGCGCAATGAGTTAATCTTGGACAAGCGTATTAACTCGGAATTATAGATTTGTGAACTGAAATGTAAGTAAATAGATATTTTGAGTTCAAAGCTGGTAGATGAGAAGTGTCGAATTCGGTACCAGGTCGCGCTCATCGACCTTGCCTTTCGGAGTTTTCAGTTGCTTTCTCCCCCCTCGCATAAATACAAGGCCTATTTCAGTAGCCGAGCAGTTCTGCTTTCCAAGTTGATAGATTGGTGTTAGTATTTGGGAATAAATCCGATTGACTACTCTAGGGTCCTAGGACTGAGGGGGGTGCCTTCCACGGAGGCCTTACTAAGGGTTTCTAGCCCGTATTTACGCAAGTTTCTGAGAAAACCACGGAAAATTCCGAACGGCTAGGCCGACGAGCGGGGCCTTGTGTCGAACCCGGCACCTTACGTCTTCCAGCTTTGAGCGCAGAACCGCTCAGCCACTGCTGGGCTTTGATTGCCTTCTTTTGCCGTGTTCGATCCAATGTCCCACATTTCAACCTAGACATTTGCAATTTTCCATGTTTTTCTCTGAAACTCGCGTATATACAGACCAGGGCTCATTAGAAAGAACTCTCATGAAAGGCATTTAATCCAGGCTTAGGACCTGTATGTCCTCAATACGCTTAAACGCTTAAACCACAATCACCATAATATTTTTAATTAAAAAGCTGTTTTTAAATAAATGATTATAGATAAAAAATATTAATTTAAAAAATCATTTAATAATACATTCAAATTAAAAATAATTTAACTATTAAAAATGTAAATTTTTAATAATTAAATTAGTTGAAATTGCTTAATACATACCTGCCAAGTTTTTTAATTTATTCCAGAATGCACTTAGCCCCGCCCTTTTTTCACACTGTAATCTTTGTAGAAAAAATTTCTTCGATATATAATTACGATTAAATATTAAGAAAATCGCTCTAAAATTATTACGGTGTTAAAAAGCTGCGGTACTAACAACATTCCGTAATAAATTTTAAAACCTGACAGCTGTTGTTGTTCGTAATGTTTTATAATGTATTTATATTTTTAAATATAATAATAAAAAAAAGATAGAGAAAGAGAGAGATTTTACATTTAAATGAATGAATTAAATAAATAAAAAGGTAGTATGATGTGGCGACACCACAAGGCTTTCTTCTATATAATTTTACCGAAATTTCATGCAATGAAAATTATTTATTAAATTATAAAATTATTTTTCATTATAAATGCAGGTGATTTATATTTGACAGAATTATATGATTGAATGCAGACATAAAGTCAATTTTTTGCTAATATCAAAATAAATGCGATTTTTTTCGTTAAAAAAAGAAGAAAAAAATCGATAACTTTGTTTTAAATTATCACAGACATATTGTTCAACCATTCGTTTTAAAGATTTTCAGAAAGATACCCATACTGAAAATCCCACCCACGCCCCACCCTAGGGAAAAATAATAAATAATATATTATAATTAAAAACTTATTTAATTATCATTAATATTTTTTAAATAATGAATTTTGATCAGATTACTTAATATTACTGTTTGAACTTTTAACAGAAAAACTATTTCAAAACACTTTGTAATATAAAAAGATATCTTTTGTCATGATTATAGAACAAAGAACTAATTAAAATTATATTATTTAAATAATCTAATTCATAAAATTTTACATTAAAATATATACAATATCTGCTAATTAAATTAGCCGAACTTTCTCAATACTATCCTTTAGTATATTATTCGAAGAATGTATTTCAAAAGACATTTACTTAACAAAGATTTTTTTCTATTAATTATTATAGAAAAAAAATATTAAAAAATATTTTATCAAAAATTGCAGTAAAAAATTAATTTAATTATAAAAAATAGAGTTTTTGTAATAATTAATTTAGTTCAGTTTTCTTTTTCGCTATTATTTCAGCTGATTTTTTTTTTTTTTTTTTTTTTTCAAAATATTTTTTCAAAATACATATATTTATTTTTTCTTTGAGTTATTATAAGTAAAAAAACTGATATATATGTATATAGTTCAACAACATGGCAGTAAAAGAAATATATATATATATATATATATATAGAAAAATCAATTTAGAACAACATACTTTAGCATCATGAACTATATTAGCCCTTTATCAATATGTATATATATTTTAAAGTTATAATGACGTCAGTTCTTGGGAGGTGCATAATTTTTTATTGTTCACGTTTAATTAAATGCATTTATTTTCATACCGAAAATAAAATGAACTTGTAATTTATCTTTGGCAACAATTAAATTATAGCTAAAATTTAAATGGCTAATATAATGCTAATATGAAGTTATTTTTTGCACATTTTAATTAATTAAAAGAAAACTAATCAAACATTCGAAAATTGAGCTTCGAGGTGCACAAGGACGCCTCGGAGGGCACCTTCGTGTCGAAACACGTGACTGTTTGAACTAATGTCTTTGCGCTACGCTGTCCACACACAGACACACACACAAACATTGCCTTTTATGTGCATAAAGATTATTATTGTTGCTGTTGTCCGTAATGTTTTATAACGTATTTATATTTTTAAATATAATAATAAAAAAAAGATAGAGAAAAAGAGATATTCTACATTTGAGTGAATAAATTAAATAAATACAAAGGTAGTACGATGTGGCTACACCACAAGAATTTCTCCTATATAATTTTACCGAAATGTCATGCAATGAAAATTATTTATTAAATTATAAAATTATTTTTCATTATAAATTCAGATGATTTATATTTGACTTATAGAATTATATAGTTGAGTGCCGACAAAAAGTCAATTTTTTGCCAATAATAAAAAATAAAAAAAAATGCGATTTTTTTCGTAAAAAAAAAAAAAAAAAAAACTTTGTTCTAAATTATCACAGACCTATTGTTCAACCATTCGTTTTAAAGATTTTCAGAAAGAAACCCACACTGAAAATCCCCCCCCCCCCCCCGCCCTCAGATAAAAAGTAATGCTCCCACATGCACAAACCTTTTTTCCGAGTTTACTACTACTATTATCAATAATTCTTATTAATTTTACAGTCACACGTTAAAAATAACTCGTTATGTACATTTATACGAAATTTTGTCCTATACTGCCATGTTAAAAATTTTGAGAAAATGGGATCACAGCGTCCCTTGTTGAGCGATTGATCGTCCAATCTAATAAGCACCAAATTATGTCAGGGTCTAACTAAATACCAAGTTTGGTTAAATTTCTTTCATTGGTACTTCATAGATACTTCTCTTTATTTATTTTTATTTATTTATTTATTTTTTTAAATTAATGAAATTTTTCATTAACTCATATATACTTTTGTAAAAGTTATAATTTTATTAATAAGTATATCTAATAAATAAATCTGAATGTGCTCCGAATTGGATAATTTAAATAGTTTATAATAATGATTGCAAAAATGATTGTGCACCATCATTATATTTATGTAATTATTAATAGAATTGTGGTCATGTTATTATACTATAAGATATTTTAAATGATTTTTGCATAGTAAAATATTTGATCTTTTTGGCGAGAAAAATTCAACAACAAATAGATAATTTTGAAATAATGTTCATTAAATTTAATGGGCATTGCTAAGGGAATCAGGGTGATCTTTTGCCTCTCGTAATGTGATATATCCATTGACGCAGCGATTGTCATGCCTTTAATTACAGCGGTCGGAAAAGCTACCTCGCGATGAACAGGTGTGCATGAATTTAAGAATTCGGTCGGAAGTGCTACGATTTTAACCCCAGTCGGATCTGTCCCGGTACTGCGACGTAACCACTATTACTCATACAACGCGATAAAGAGTCTCGTATAACGCGTAAGATAAAGGACGCACGTGACGATCTTTTCTACTTTCAACATGTTCAAGGTTATTTACTTTTTCACTACAGATAATGATTGCTTTGTTACTATGCCAACACCCGACGCTTTTGGTCTCATTGCGAAATGAAATCGTCTGCTCGATGTATGTCTCCTATAACGTGATTTCCTATTACGCGGATTGTATCCCCCGCGTTATACGAGAGTCTACTGTATATGCATGTATTTATGTCGGATTTATCTAATATATTTTATTCTTTCCTTAATCCATAATTTAAATATTTAAGAAATGTTTACAAATTTTGAAGGATGCAGTATATGTGTCAAAAACTTAGTGCTAAAAATAAAAATAGAGAATAGGCTGAAATATTTCACTGTATTTATTTAAAGAATATAATAAATAAAAATTTATGCTAAAAAATAATCCTTTTAATATAAAAGTTAATACAAAAAAAAAAAAAAAAAAAAAGTCATTTGCAGTATTCAGACATTTTAGAAAAGTCCATTCTTAAGTTTAAATTAAAAAAACTATTGGATGATCCAAAATGCACAATATATATTCTGAATAGAAAGTAATTAACATCGTGTAAGAGTTTAAAATAATTGGGCTTGATTAACAAAAAGAAAAATATTTAATAAATACAACAACAACGAATTAAATTAAGGAAATAACATTTGTAAAAACAACACTTCATGTGAAAACACTTCATGTTTTTTTTTTTTCTTTTTTTTTTTTTTTTTTTTTTTTTTTATTATAATTTTAATTGATTTAATTTTATCAAACAAAATAGCTACAGTTATATCTATTTCAGTAATATTAATTAAATTTTGTTTTAGAATTTCATTGTTATTCTCTTTTTTTTTTTTTTTTGAGTATGCTGGTTTCGCTATGTTTCCGAAACATGTTAAGCCTTTTTAATTTTCTTAAGAATTGTCTGTTCTGCTGCTCCCACCCACTGAAGTGTAAACGGAAGGGTGTTTTTTACATGAAGTGTTATTTTTACAAATGTTTTTTTCAATAATTTAATTCATTGTTGTAGTATTTATTAACGTTCTTTATTTTTGTTAATCACGCCCTCTTATCTTAAACTCTAACACCTTTTTATTATTTTCTATTCAAAATTACATAATTTTTGCATAATTCTTAGTGCTGCCTTTGTCGCCTTTTCTATACAAATATACTTTGATTAATATGTAATATAGTTTTGAAAATATATTGACCGTAGCCCTATGTGGTTTTCACTGAAATGCGTAGAAAAGCATGGGATTTTTTGTTTTTTTAATCTATAAGAAAATAAATAATACCAATTACATTTTCACCAACAGGTGGCGCTGTACTTGCTGTGTCCTCTTACATTTTAAACAGAGTTGTTTTCTCGGGATCCGGACATAATATCGCGGGACAAAATCTCGCGTCAAAAAATAGTATGATCTACTTGAAATTTTGATTTTGTGTCACGCGTGATCTCTGGTGGAGTCCACTTGGCCTTATAAATATTAATTAATTAATTTAAATTATTAATTAAATAAATCATAGAGTTGAATTTTATTATTTTATCAATGTTTATTTTTAAGTTATTTCTGTACTGATAAGTATAAAGGATTTAAGTCCAAAAATGTCGATTTTGAGTTAAGTACATAGTCAGACTCAGAAAGAAATTCTCTATCGATTGGTATAAAGGATTTAAATCCATGTCATTTAGTCTTTGAGAAAATCCATTGGTAAAAAAAGATTCAAGTTAGAAATTTAGCATTAATCTTTAGTATAAAATATTTAATTCAATTTTTTCCCTTTATTAAATGAAGATTGACAATCACTGAATATTATAAATTGTATAAATCAACCTAATCCTTTTTTCCTAATCGATTCTTCTGATTAGTTTTTAGTTAGTTTAACTTGTTTTTTCGTTTCCTGAAAAATCAAGAATATGGACTTAAATCCTTTATACTTATCAGTACAGATTTTATCTTTTGCTTTTCACTATTCGAAATACATTTTAAAAATCGTGTACATCACTGCTGACAATAAAGCAGAACACTATTCACTAACTTGAATTAAAAATTTTAAAACTGATAAGCACGATTGAATTCATTATGACTAATCTTGACAAAATTTAATAAATATAGTATTTAAACTATTTTAAGTAAAATTTATAAAAAAATTTTTTTGTAGTTTTTTTCAGAATGTCAGTGCTCTGACTAAGGTATGTGTTGTCATGAAATTTTATACAACATTACTAATAATTTCCAACTTATTTTTGCGTTGTATTAATTTACGTCAGCGATATTTTGTCCTCGCGATATTTTATCCCGCCAGATTTTGTTCACAATCCCGTTTTCTCAAATAACGCCATATTGAAAATGTAGAGTAATGTGAAATTGACGTGTTGCATGCGATTTTGGATATTAATGAATATTTAAATCAAACCTTTATTTCTTATTATTGCTGTTAATCGTTCTAAAAAATGTGATATTCTTAAAAGATAAAGCATTGTTAATAAAGTTTATTAAAAATACTCCCAATGCAAAACATCTGAAGGTCATTCTTAGGAATGACTGCAGTCATATTCAATATTTATAATCCTAATCTCGTTGTTGAATGCACAGCATAATGGTAAAAATTAATTTTACAATCAAAGCACCACCTAATGAAAAAATAATAAACTATTTCCACAATATTTTTTTTAATTAATTAATTAATTCATTTATTAATTGTTAATTTATCTTTTTATAATTAAAAATAAATAAATAGATAAATGTCTCATGTCTTTCTTTGTATTTCAAAGAAAACTGCATAGTGATTATTACAATACAATTTAAATACAATATAAATAATTAAATTTTTATTTTTTCTGTAAGTCTTGGTTCATCACCCGGTATTTAAAGTTTTAAAAGGGATTTAATAAAAGTATGTAGGCGTAGTGCTTACCCCTTCTATTTCATTTAATAAAAATCTGTGTAAATCAATTATGTCGCCTCTAATTCCTTTATCTAAGCCCTGGAATTTCCTGGATTATTTGGTTATTTAGTTTTATAATAATCTAATTATTCCATTGCCTGATGTTTCCACGGAACGAAGCGTTGGCGTTAATCTAATATATTCCACTAATGAAAAAGTGCTATTAAATTCTGTGTTACGCAGCATCTCAATCATAAAATCACTTTATTTTGGAAACACTTTATTACTAACTTTATTACACGCTTTGGAAAATCTAACAAATAAATTATTTTTTTTCTCAGGTTAAAATACAAATTATTGTGAAAAATGTAACAATATATACATAATAATCAAGAACATTAATATAAATAATCTGGTCTGTCCTTCACACGATTTTCTCTTACCCTGAAATTTACTACTATAAACACAGATTGGAGATTAAGAGTTACGATAACGAGTACTGTTATGTAAACCTATGTTAAACAATTCAAATTAGGCTTCGGAAGAGTTTTTCATGATAATTAGTTCTGTGTGAGGGGGGCTACCGCCCCCCTCAACCCCAGTTTCATTAATGCACCTACATTTATATAGAATTTATTTCGGTTATTAAAAAGTAATTCTGTTTTTAAAAAATAATTTATTAAAATTATTATTTAAACAAATTAACTTTTATGATAATGCAGACGATTTCCAGAGAAGTAGTATAACACTAAATATATATATATATATACAAAAAAAAAAAAAAAAAAAAAAAAAAAAAAAACTTGAATTTTTTCTCAATATTACAATTTTTTTTTTTTTTTTAATGAAAAAATCGATAACTTTATTTTAAATTATCGCAGATCGATGGTTCAACCATCCGTTTTAAAAGTATTGGTGAACTCTTAAGAAAGATACCAGGGGGAGGCGAGGCTACTACATACACAATTTTTTTTTCCCAGTTGACTATCTCTATTACAAAAAAATAATATTCGTTTCATTTGGTTTAGTGCAGTCTACAGATGTTAAACTCTACTTACCTGCAATTTCTCCCATAGAGGTAATGTATTTGAATACTTTTGAGTGTCCCTGTACACGAACCATTTGCTTCATTTCAACGAAAACTTACTGTAGCATCCCTATATGATACACATTTAGAATACCGAGTTTGGAATTTCTGCTACTATTTGTTCTTGAGATATGCTGATAACAGACAGAGAGACAGGCACACAGACCGTTCGCTAAAAACATGATTCTCGTATTCAGGGGACATCAGAACATGTAAATATAACAAAAACTCACGTTCGAAAATTTGACCCTAAAACAATACTTTCTCGATCCTATGGGTAAGAGAAAGTAAAAACGATACAGAGCATAAATTATAAATCCATAAAGTAAATAACTTTAATTACCATGATTATTAATTAAGAAATCTTTATTAAAAATTGAAATATGGATCTTATTTGTGCTATTTTTTATAGCATCAGTCTGTAGAGTGAAAAGCAAGAGATATTACATTACACTGTTAAAAATGAAGTACTCAAATATGAGTAAATGGATATACTCCTTTCGATATGAGTTTTTTTTTTTTTTTTTTTTTTTTTCATAAAGGAGAACATGCTTGTCTCATTTACGAAGTATTCCATGTTTTAAAATTAATGCACGTTCACTTCATAATTTATTTATTTAAATAAACAGAAGTGTCTGCCTGTGCTCTGGTGCTCACAGTATAGTGCGACCACGTTTCCTATGACTAGCAGTGAGGACGAGTCCAAAAGTTTAGAGGGATGCAAAAATTGGCCGAGAGATAGTTATTTGGCAAACATCCAGTTATTCGGTATTCCCTTATCGCTTGTTTTCTCTCAGTCACCCCTATTTTAACACTGAACTCGTTCATTCCGCAATTGCGCAGAGGCTTCCATGGTCGCAAGAAATGTGGTTAAAGAATACTGCTAATCGCAGAGCTGCAAAATTTGGTAGATGGGTGCCTGAGACCCTGTAGATATGCACCTCATCGAGATTTTTTTCGAATTTCTAATTTGAATTTTTTAAATTATTATTTTTTTTTTCAATTTTAAACATTAGCTTCTATGTTTCATTTTTCATAGATTTATTCTTCCATTTTAATCATCTGCGTATCTTAGCAACGGCTATTACGCTATTCATTTCTTATTTCTTTAGTTCATTCATTCATTTGAAGGCGACTTTTTTTTAAAATTTATTATATTTATAAAATAAAATGGTAATGCAATAAAAATAAATTGTTATGTTTATGTATAACTAGCGAAGCCCCGGTTCGGGATTGGACTGAATTCTGAATACGGAAAAAATTTCAAAATCAAACTGCTCATGTACAAAACTCGGCCTGATGCTGTTTGCGTGCCAACAGATCAAAGTTTGTTAACAGAACCATTTTTAAATTCATGAAATCAATGAAGGTAGAAGTGAATCAACGAAGGCTTTGCCCGCTTCGTTGATCCCTACATTTAAGGATTTTTTTTTCTACATCACTTTTTTAATAAAAATAAGTAGACAAATAAATAAATAAAATGAAATAAAAATCATGAAATTGCTCAAAAGCCCGCTTCGGGTCCCCGCTGCCTTCGGGAAGACCCACTCATTCGCAGCATCTCGGATGCCTGTCCTTACTGTCTGTGACAATAGCTTACCAGTGGTCTTCCATTTGGGTACTCCTCAGATGACAGTTTCGAAACAAACAGTATCGAAAAAAATTGAAGTAGTAATTTTATGTTTGAATCCCAGTTACATATAAACAACACTATGCGTGGTGTCTACATAATATTTTCTTTCACGTTATTTTCTATATTTATTTGATTTATTCGTTCAACCATAAAATGACAACCATTTCACGCCAAATATAATATTACAGTATGCTATGATCGGCTGCGACTATCACATAAGATAATTAATTTTTTGTGTTCATAATAGTAGTTGAGTAAGTTAATAGTAGTTGGTATATAGAAAAAAAAATAAATAAATATGTAAACCTGATCACGCTACAGCCTTAATAAAGTTCCCCTTGGCGACATATGAAATTTTATCGCAATTTTAGACAAAAAATAATAATTTATGTAATTATTTTTTCTGTTCTTTTTTTTTTTCTTTTCTTTTCTGTTTTTAAATATTTTATAATTTATTTATATTTTTGATGCGCTACTTGGCTTAAAGTGGCTTTCGCGAAAGTAGAGTTCTTGGCGAAAAGTGTCCGATCTATTTCAGCATCAAATTTTTAAAAATTAAGAAGTAAAGCTCTTTACCATAATGTTGAATTAGTTCTCATGCCAAGCGCAATTCATCAGTGCAAAATTCGTACTATTTAAACAAAACAAAAAAGAAAGAATTCTATAATCGTGGTATATTAGAAAAGGTTATGGTTGTTTTTTACTCCATTTTCATATTATCCTTTTTTCATACGCTTGAACAAATTTAATAATAATAATATATATATATTTCCGCGTGAAAGTAAATTATTTCATTTTATGATAAAAATAATATATATATTTTTTTTTTTTTGCAACAACTGAAAATTTATATGTCCAATTTCAAAGGTATTACCAGATTATTATTTTCATATTTTAATTAATTTTAAAATTTCTAATCAAAACTTCGTTAAAAATAAGGTATCAAATGAAAGGGACTTTTTTTCTGAATCCGTTGGACTAAACAGCTAATCGATTGGAAAATTAGATTTTTTAAAATTAACTAAAATATGAAACTTCGGTGGAAACTTGCGTCCACATGTGACACAAACAGGGTTCAAAGAAATCTCTTATCCATTTATATATAGTTTTTTTCACCTTCCAGCGGGCGTGCATATGTGAAAAATACGCTAGCGGTAAATCCCTTTGTATATCTTAAAGTCAGAGAGCATTTGGAACACTTATCTTTGGTTATTCACTCAGTATATATTGATCTATTTTTAGTTATCTTTTGAACTTCGAGACAATGATATGAAGCTGTATATTTGCAATTTGTATTTAAAAAATACGCGCGACCGTTCATATAATGTTTTGTTATATTTGATTCTTTTTTTTCGCTGTTTAAAATGATTCTTTGTTGTTTTTGTTTTAAACTTCGTTATTTTAAATATTTTTAAATATAATTAACTTTTAACTTTACACTTTTTATTAAAAATTACAAAACATCAACTATATTCTTTATTTTATTTTCAAATATTTCCGATGTTTCTTTGATTACTTTATATTGATTTCGTGCTTTCAGTTTCATTCTTTCAGTTTTTTTTAATGAATAAAAGTTCCAGTTGAATGTTCTTATTAATCTTCAAATGGTTATAGTATAATTAAAATATTCAGATACTTTAAAATACTTATTTTAAAGTAGTGTATGTGAAAAATACGCGCGATCTTTCGTGTTCGTATAAGCAGCGCCCGCCCGGTGGAAGGTTAATAATGTGATGGAGAACATGTTAAGTAATCTACTTTTTGGTACTTATATCATTAACAGTGCGATATCTTACGGTATAAATCCATTTCGACCAGTAGCTAAGTACATTAACTTGTTGTAACACCTTTATACGCGATTAAATTTAACTTAAAACATTTTAAATTAATATCAAGTTATAATTCAAAAACATTCCACTATTTATTTCTAAATCAGTTAATGTAACAGTTACACTACAATATAAATAAAAAAATTGATTCTTACTTGCAAAAATAAATAAACATATAAAATATTCTTTAAAATTATTAAATTCACAAATACAATTATTCTACTGTTTACAAATGCACGATATTTCTTTTATTTTATTTTATATTGAATACTAATATTTTTGCTCTTAAGAACAATATTTACTGAATTCGATTCTTTGTTTTAATGTATCACAGGATTGAGCAGACGACTATTTTATTAATTTAACGTCATACTTCCACTAATTTTTTAAACTCTCGTGCAATTTCATCTGAATTGTTTTTTTACTCCATTTTCATATTTGCATTTTTTCATGTGCATGAGCAAATTTAATATTATATATATATATATATATATATATATATATATATATATATATATTCGCGTGAAAGGATATTTTTTTTTTGGCAACAATTAAAAATTTAAATGCCAATTTTTTCAGCTTTTACCAGGTTATTATTTTCATATTTTAATTAATTTTAAAAAATAAAATCAAAATATCATTACAAATAAGGTACCAAATGAAAGGGACATTTTTTCTGAATCCGTCGGATTAATTAACTTATCGATCGGACAATTTTTAAAATTAACTAAAGTATGAAAATCTGGTGGCAACTTGCGTCAACACACAGACAAACGAAGTCCAAGAAAATCTCTTAGTCGTTTATATATAGAGAGATTTTTGTAGTATAACAACATTTTTTTTTTTCGTTTTAAATTAATTCCTTTAAAATATTATTTTATATATATATATAATATTTATTGGAGAAAAAATGGAAGTATATAGCGAAAAGGATTAAAATGATTAAAATTTAATATTTATTTATTTATTTATTTAATTCCTTTTAAAAGAAAATGCACTTTTTCTTTTCTTTTTTTCTCCCCCCCCCCTTTTTTTTATTATGTTTTTCAGAATCATATGGTAATATAGTGTGAACAACGAGGGCTATAAAATGCATTGTTCAAAAACTAAAATATTTAATAGATGCTGAGATAGAGTCATCTTTAAAATCGTATAGTCCTTAATTAATAGCAGATCCACTTGTCGTCGATAGATACCTAAACTTGAGTGCCCTGGAAATACCTTATTAATTATTGGTCAAATCTAAAACCTGTAGATGGCGCTGCGCGCCAATATTAATGTTCTGTTTCTTCTTTTCTCCTTAGTGTGTGTTCTTCGTGTTCGTCCTTGTAGTTGTAATAAATGTGTGTAGCCGTAATTGATATCCTATTATTTTCGTTTTATGTTGTGAGTTTACACCAATGAATAGAAAGGAACCAACAGAGGCCTGCAGTCCCCACGATCTCTGGACCGATAAGGTAAGATATTTACCTTATTTAAATTTAATATTCTGAAAATGTTTATTAATAACTATTTATGAAAATATATATATAAAATACGTCGCCAAAGTAGCGACATGGTTTTGAATGATAAAATATATAACGTCGTAAAGAACTTTAACGACATAAAATACCTTACTGCAGGCAGTGGGAACCTGGACCCGATGCAGTGCGGGCTGAAAAAGCAATGCCATATGCAGCGGTTTCCCAAAGTAAGGTTTAGAGCGATTTCAATGCAGTTTTTTTTTTTTTTCCCTTAGTTGTTTATTTATAACATGATGTAAAAAATAAGTAATGATTCAATTCTTTTGAAAATTCTTTTAAATATAGTGACCAGTGAAGCGGGCGTAGCCTGCTAGTTATAAATATGCTGAACAAAAGTAATGCTTTGATGGAATTTCTAGAAATTGAAACAGAAACAGTTAATAAACGAAATGTATTCTTTATAACTCCAGAATTATATTTCGGGGCGCTTTCATACTGGTTTGGAGAAGAATACATTAATGAAAATATACGTTTGGGAAATTGGGATTTACGATGGACAATGTCAATTTTTGAGCATATTAATATGTTCCATAATAAGTAAATGGGGCTCTCAAACTTGAGTATATTTGTGTTTCGGAGTCTCTTTGAGCACGTAAATTAGACACATTTTTACTAATTTTTGAGTATTTTTGTTCCTTTAATCTTTTTCAATGAGTAAACATAAAATTCTGTGTTTTACTAGAAAATTGGTTCTGGGAAATTGGTTAGCGAGAACTACTATTTATAGAAACATAAAGCGTTGAGTTTCGGTATTTTAGTAATACTTACTACAAAAATGACTATTAAAATGAGTTTCTGAAAGCAACACATGAAGACCATTTAATATCCAGTTTATAAAAATACTGCTGATGAATCATATTAATGCGAGTCATAACAATTTAAGTATATTTGTTTGACAGGCATTTTTTATTTTAACCTATTTTCAGCCACAGTGCTGTTCACAAGACGCAATAAGCATAAAATGTATTGAATGTTTTAAAATTATGTTATTACCACGTTTTTATTAACTTCCATTCTTGTTTGTTTGTTTGTCCAGTACAAATCTTGCAATCGATTAACTAACTTTCTGACGAGCAAGACATTTAAAACGTTCAGAATAGCTCAGAACACAATGACAATGCACTTTTTAAATACTTTTAACTAACTGTTTTGGGTCCCGGCTGCCTTCGGTAGCGTTTATATGATTCAACAACAAAATTATTTAACTAACTTCCTGACAAACTAGACATCTGAAACTTTTAGAATAGCTCAAAAAACTATAAAAATGGATTTTGTTAATACTTTTAACCAGTTGATTCGGGTCCCTACTGCTTTCGGTAGCGTTTACATGATTCAACAATCAAATAAATTCCCGAATAGCTAGAAAGATGAAACTCTAAGAATAGCTCAGAATACGGTGACAATGCATTTTTTAATATTTTTAGCAAAATATTTCGGTTCCCCGCTGCTTTCGGTAGCGTTTATATGATTTAACATAAAATTTAAAAACATGGTATATAAAAAGTTATTTTTATCTAGTAATTATTTTGAATTAAAATCAAGATGGCAATGGACCATGATATATCTAAACCTATCATAATAATAATAATAATAATAACATATATATATATATATATATAAACTTTAATAGATCATTTCTTAGATCCCAATAAAGTCTACATTACGGTAAAGATTAAGGAGTTTCGGTAAAATTAAATATTTGGCTAAAAGTTGGTTAAAGTAATGCATTTTAAATGTACAGCTTTTAAGAATGTAATTTAAGAAATATGTGAAGTGTATCTAAGAATAATTTGCATGAATGCAATTTATATTAAACACAACAAATAATGTCAAATTTTAACAGACGAAAAGTATTGTGTAATCATTATGAAACATTAAAATTAAAATGTTCCAATTACAATATAAATAAAAATTTATTTTTGAACTTTAATAAACGTATCAGTTTATGTTACAAAATGTCATATAGTAGAAATTATGAACCTTTTAAATTTCTGAAGGTCCAATGAAATATGTATACCTTGTTCTAAAGAATGTCGTTTTATCTTATTTCAGATTTTCCCTTTCGAATATCTTCAAGCCCTTTTACATTCATCTTTAAAATATGCTGCTTCTCTAAAGAAAATTTTTTACTCGGATGGATTAAAAGATACACATGAATTAAAGCAAAACGTCTCTTTATTATACTTTCACAAGAGAAAGAAACCCATCTCAAAGATGTTTTCAAAATGCCTACTGTGGGACAAAAAACAAACAAACAAACAACATCAACAAAAGAAAAAATAAAAAACTTGGATAATTTTTAGTTTTTCATTGAAAAATGTTTAATTTATTCATTTAAAAATAGGCATGAAAAGCATAGTGACTTTGCCGAATATCACATACCCGTATCCAGCAGATATTTCTGTTTCACATCAAAATCACGATCTGTTACATTTCTTATAGTTAAATTTTAAAATTGGTGAATTTTAAAGAAAGAATAAAAGTATCCAAGTGCTACTTTTTTTTTTTCTTGTTTCTTAGTGTAAGCATACAGAAAACGGATTTTGATTTAAAAATAAAGCAAATAAGAATTTCAAAATCAAAAGAATTTTTACACTTGTCATACATATTGAAGATAAGACAAAAATATTTTTGCGTGGGTAAATATTGATGTTTAGTTAAGAGTGGATAAGCTTGTATAATTTTTAAAAACAAAATGGAAATTTTAATATATTTTATCTAATACAAAGGTTTTTAATTTAAAAATAGGCTCCGTTAAACTTTTACAGGATTGTAGGTTTTTTAAAGAAAATTATAAACGCTATTTTGATTCTTTTGCAGAATATAAATTAATGAATTAATTTCTATTTAAGAAGATTTTCATATTTAATGATTTTTATCATTATCAGTGAAATAGATTTTTGTCATATTCAGTGATACTATTATCATATTGAAAATTTGTGCGTAGATATTTTTTTTCCTGTCATCTCTTACAATAAAAAAATTCTAGTTTCAAAAAAAAAAAAAATAAATAAATAAAAAGTGCGGCATATACACTATTTTCTATCATACATTAGCAGGAATATATTATTATTACACATATATATTATATGTACAGTCGAACCTTATTAACGTGAACACTTTTAACGTGAATTACTTTTAACATGAACTGTATCCACAATCCACGTCAAAATAAAGATTAATTTACTTGCTGATTAAGATTAGTTACTGATAGCATGATCTACTGATAGCATGAACAAATTTTTTATCCCTAATGAGATTCACGTTAACGAGGTTCGACTGTATACTTTAAATATACTCATACACGCTATACACATATATAAAGTGAATAATAAAAGTATAAATGAAATTATTAATCCACATTTTTTAAACCAATTACTGTTAATAAGAACATGTTTTATAATTTATCTTTGCCCCACCAGTGTCTGAAAGGATTTGCTCCTAATGTTAGTAGACGAAAGATGTTGTATTCAATCAAAGGTCAAGCTAGGAGGCAGGGCCGTTAATAGTTTTCTGTGATTTTGTCCGAAATTCACTTGAATATAGGGTGGTACCTCTTAGAAAGATCCCCCCCCTCGGATGCTCACCTCTCAGGCCTAAGCCCCTAGCGCAAACAGTTACCCAGACAGAAGAAAAATAAAGGAGCAAAAATACTCAAAAAGAAGCAAAATCGTGCCAAGTTTGAATATGTCACATACAAACAGCTCCAAAACAAATATAATCAAATTTAAAAATTCTTTGTTTTCCCTATTGATTATAATAAGCATGCTCAAAAATGATCATCGACCCTCGTGAATACACATATCCCAAACATATATTCTCACTGATGCATTCTTTAAAAAATTCGTATGAAACTGCCATGAAATATTGTTCAGCAGATTGAGCAGTTGAGCAGTTTTTGAGCTCTTTCTGTTTAAATGTATAGAAATTCCATTAAAAAATTTCTTTTAGTGCACAATTTTTATACTGAATTAAGAAGTGAACATGTATTAATTTAAAAACATGCGATATTTTACAAATAAGAGAAAAATGTTTTCATTTTTGAAACAAAATTACTCATTCCGGAATAAGTATGTCGATTTACGCATGTTCGAACACTTTATTTTTAACAGTGCCCAATCCATATACATCTTACAACTAAAGCCTAATTTATTTTATAAGGACAAGCAGACTATTGTTTTCAGACAAGATAGTCCAACTGAAAAATATTTTATTTTATTATTATTATTATTTTGTCAATAATTTAAATATATATACATATACATTTTATGAAAAATTTTAAAAAACATATTAAAAATTGAGAGAAAGCATTAAAAAAGAAAAAAAAAGATGAAGAAGAAGAAGAATCCAGAAACAGTTGCTATAAGAAACGCTTCTCCAGATTTTATGGCAAAGCAGCCTTTTTTTTTTTTTTTTTTTTTTTTTTTTTCTCATTTAACATGTTTTAATATTTAGTCCAACTGAAAGCATATTTTCTTTTTTACCTCTCGCACCAAATAAAAATAAAAAATAAAAAATAAAAAAATAAAATAAAGAGAGAGAGAAAAAAAAATAAATAAACAAACAAACAAATAAATAAAGAATGAAAGAAAGAAAACTGATAGAAAGGGGACAAAATAATTTTCATGAAATGAATTTTGTAATTATTGCCAAAGATACGCATCAAAATTACTTCATGTTCTATATCGAAGAAAGACATAAATAAAATTCTGTTTAGTATAGATTTTCATATCTATTATTTACAAAACAAAAAGAAGATTCAGTTTCGTTGAAATAATTAGATTTTTTTTTTTTTTTCTCGTATTAAAAAATATTTATACAACTCAAATAATTTATTCTTTCTACATTCAATTTTCATATATGTATTTCTTAAAATAATAAAATAATCCTCTTTTTTTATTTTTCCTAAGAAAAAACTTTTATAAAACTAATTATTCTCCTCTTTTCTGTTTTTTTTTTATTATTAAATAAACTTCAATTAATATTATAATGAAGCACATACGCATTAAAATAATTCGCAAATTGATCATTATTTAGTAAAAAGTCTTTGTTTTTATTAGACAAAATTAAATAATATAATTTTGTTTTCTTAAATGATTTTAATAACTACTTTCATAACTTATGGATATGAAATCCTTAAATGAAAAATAGTAGAGCTTTAAAAAATATTCTCTTATAAGACTAAGAATGCAGATACCGACATAACAGTGATGTCAGTATATGCATGTTTACCACCAGGAAGTGAAAAAAATTATCAGCTGAAATGAACTACAGCGACCAGAAAAAATTGTCAAAATTAAGCATATTTGGCGATTTCACACTGTTAGGCGATTGATATTGTGTACTTGGCGGAGAAACAAAACACGTTTTTGTTTGTTCGCGGTAATCTCGGCGCTAGCGAACTGAACGCTTAACAGCGCTAAATCGTCAAATATGCTTAATTTTCATAATTTTTTGTGGTCGCTGTTTTTCATTTCAACCGGTAATTTTTTCACTTCCTGGTGTTTTTTGAAGAGTATAATCACATATATTTTTTTTCAATATTTTTTGAAGATGACATTTTTTGAATGTTTCCTTATTAGTTTGTTACACTTTGTAGACATTATCTCAAATTCGTATAATAGCAAAAAGGTCGGACAAATTTAAAAACATCAATTATGTTAATAACAAGAGCACTGTTAATTGCAACTATCCTTTTTAGAAGCTTCACAAAATATTCGACAGTTAAGATTTGTTTAATAAAGATAAATAGTTGAAAATGAGGGTTATTTGCAACATACTTTATGAGGATAATTTTCATCGCAAAGATGTCATACCGATTTTAAAGTGTTATTTATGGTACTGGTATGAACATTATTTAATACAAACATTCTATTTAGTTACATGAAATTAAAGATTATTATTACATTGCTAAATAGACGAATATATCGCAAAAACTTGTATTAAAGGGAATATTGATTAGGAAATATCTACACTTCTCATTGAATAATTAGATAATATAAGTGCAGCAAAAGTACGAAACTCATAAAAAAAAAATAATAATAATAATAAATAAAATAATAATAATAATAATGAAAACGAAAATAGGATAAGGTTATATGTATCGAAACATAGGGAAGATAGTGTATTTGATATTTGATGGGGTAATTAGTCTGCCACCATGACTGTTGATCGGACTAGCACATCGCACTTAACAGCCCTCTTCACTTACCGTCGCCGGAAGCCC
The DNA here is from genome assembly GCA_963930645.1 of Salticus scenicus. NCBI lineage: Eukaryota > Metazoa > Arthropoda > Arachnida > Araneae > Salticidae > Salticus > Salticus scenicus. The sequence goes on along the minus strand of OZ005654.1, from coordinate 101,585,111 downwards.
GAGCCAGTGTTATTGTATGGGGAAATTTTCTTTACAAATAACTTATTAACTAATATATATTTTTAAATTCTGTTTTCACATTTAGAAAACTCCCAACTGTTAAATTGACGGACCTTTTTTAAAAATGTATTTTTTTAATTTTTAGTATTTTATTTTGAAGTTGCAAAATGAAAAAAAATTACATATTGAAAATTCGTATTTTGCAGCTTCAAAATAAAATATTAAAAATTAAAAAAATAATTTTTTTAAAAATTATTATGTCCGTCAATTTAACAGTTGAGAATTTTCAGGATGTGAGAACAAAATTTAAAAATATGTATTAGTTAATGAGTTATATGTAAAAAAAAAATTCCCATAGAATAACATTAGCTTCGGCTTTCGACGACGGTGAGTGAAGAGGGCCCTTAACAAGAATATCCTTTGCTTTATAGCAACAATTGATGTCTTCCAACAAATACGTTGCAACTAAGAGAATTTTGATTTGGTGAAACAAAATACAGGATGTTTTTTGGAGACCGTATGAAAAATACAATTTTTATTTAATTAGTCTCTAATTTAAAGTCTCTTACCACAACAACTGAAAAAAATAAAAATAAAAACTTTATTTGAAAATTAAATTAACCTTACTACTACCATGGGGTCATTTTTAACCCAAACGCCTTTTTAACACATTATTATACTTTATCTGAAATTTAAAAAAAAAAAAAAAAACATATAAGAAATTTTCTGGTGTTATTTTTAATTTATTCCTCTGAATACCAATGGGGTCACAGGTTACATTAATAATATTTGTTGGAAAAGAATGAGATAACAAATAAAAAAATTGCAATTTTATTTTGAATAATTTTTAATTTAATAATTATAACTTTCATTTAAATCTGTTATTTGTAAATTAATATTAAAGTACTGATAAATCATTAAATTTTTACATTACTGTTTCTGATAAATAAAGAAGTAAATTCTGTGTAATTTACATTAAATAATTTAAAGAAATACATCGTTCAATGTTTTGATCTATTAACTACTTTTATTCCAATTTAGTATAAATTAAAGATACATTTCATTACATTTTGTGTTTGTATGTTCAAAGCTAAACATTAATTATGGTACGACATTTCAGTCATGAAAAGGTTCAAGACAAAAGCGATATCGACAGCATCAGACTCGACAACATATTGTATGAAGAAATATAGATAATATACTTACACGCATTGAAATTTTTTAAAAGATAAATTTAATACAAGATGTAACAAAATGTTCAAATAAAGAAGAGAAAATAAAGCATATGGAATTTCTTGAAAAATTATTGAAGCAAGAAGAAGAGGGGGGGGATTCTTGTTTGAGTCTACAAGTCATATAAAGGAGCTACAGCCAATTTATAGACTGAAAAAGATTGTTATTTGAATACTAAAAAAATTATGGTTAGAAGTCTATATATATAAGTATCTAATGCGTGTAATTTGATGATACTGAAATTAAACGCCAAAAGATACCCGCTGTATACTCTCATGAACAACAAATACATTTCATTTTTTATTTGCAAGTCAAATTACAAGATGTATATACATACTATTTATCAAGTTGTTACAATTTATGTATAGTTACTCTCTAAAATTTCTCGAGTGGGAATCTCACTCCTTAAAAAAGTGACCATTATTTTGACACTAATTAAAGTGAGAAAATACTATTGTCACTCTTGAAAATCTGACATTTCTCACTTTTCTCGAAAGAGAGACTTCTAGTCACTCTGTCACAAAGAGTGATGTCATCATCAATTGCAAGATCAACCTGCTGAAGAGTGAAGATTTGCTGGCGCCATCTACTTACCATATTTCGAACGAAATATGAAAGACAATTTCTGGGCAATCTCATGCCTGTGATTTGTTTAACAGAAATTATTGAATTTATTTGAGTTTAAAAAATAAAATAATTATGTTAAAAGCTGTTTTGGTAAATATAATTTTTTTATACGATTGATAAAATTAAAGTGTTATTAGTAAAGAATCGAAAATCATAAGAAAGTTATGGAAATTCGTAATGAAAGAAAGGAGTTTTATTTGGAAATATATAAGGTATAAAAGAAAATATCAATGCAAATACTTAATGCATAACATCTTAAAAGCATAATAGGAATTTATATTTTTATTATGTTCATTGATGCTTAACACATGTGAAACATTAAAAAAGCTGGCTATAATATTTTACTAAAAATTAAAATCATCAGCGAGATTAACTTTTTTTTTTTTTTTAAACATGCACACTCAAGAATTTTTCTTTTCCCCTAAGCTACATTTAAAATAACTATTTGTCTTAGGAAATTTCTTTTCAAGTATACATTTTGATTTAAGAAATAATTCTAATTTTATTAATTTAAAAATAATTCTAATTTTAGTAATTTAAAGTAGTTCTAACTTTAATTTTAAAATGTACATTAGAATTCTGTAATTTTATATTTTTAATAAATGAAGTAAAAGTTTATAAATGCGATTAATCTCTTATGTGAATGATTTACCACTGTAAATTAAGCAAGTTCTGTGTGTCCCCAGTGGTTCAGTGGTATGACTGCCACGAAGACGGCTACGGTTCGATTCCCCGCAGATCCAAAGCAAATATGAAAAAAAAACAAAAAGAAGAAGAAGAAAGAAAAAAAAAAGGAAATTGGTAAAAGATACCGTCTAGCGTATTTGTATTTTTTTAGAAAAAATAAACAGTCATATTCTTTGAAATACTCGGAATAATCTCACTCTTAATAAAGAGAGAGAAATTTCACTCTTTCGAAAAGAGACTTTTCACTCTTTAGAGGTTGGCTCAATTTTGGCATGTTTAAAGAGTGATATGCCACTCTTTTAGAGTCAGATCTCACTCTTCATATTTTACAGAGTGATGACATTCAAAAAAGTATGTGCATTTCATCAATATATTCCCTCTAAAACAAGCATGTATGGCATCCAAATTTTCACTGCTTGTGGTGGTCCATTTTTTTACATTTGTACACAATATATATATATATATATATATATATATATATATATATATATATACACTGATAAAAAATTATGTAACTGACATCTAGAATCTAAATTGTGGCTCTAGAAAAAATAGTTTAAATTCTAGTCCCTTTTGAAAAATTCTAGTCCCTTTTGAAAGCGAGTTCTAGAAACCCCTACTAGAATTCTAGAGCGTTTATCTACATTATCGAGGGTAAAGTTATTTAAAAATCCCTGCAAATAAATGCGAATACAAGAGGCGGGTTTCAGCAAATATAATCCTGGTTTATTACCCGATTCTAGAAAATCAAGCGCGAAATTTTCACAAGGCGAAAGATTTAGATTATTGTTTGACCATCTAGAAATATGTAGACTAGAAATTTTCGATCATTTCGTCTATTCAGTTTATTGGTGAGCTTTATGAGCACACACTTTATGAGCTTTATAACTCGAAAATCTATATTTCTGGTTTAGGGATTTAGAAAATGACATCTTATTCATTCTAGATGAAGGTGGTATATATTTTTTTCTCATTGTATAAATGACAGTTTCATGTATAAACATGTATATAGACGAAAAGTAAAAAAAATATCCCTAAAGAAATAAATCAGTTAAAATTAATAGTTCCAAATATGGTGAAAGAAACAGAAAAAGTGAAATATCACAACAGATATATTTTTTTTTACAAATTTGAGTTAAGCAAATGAATGTAATGAAAGTTGATAATTTTCGGAATGATTCGAAATACTTATTTAGAATTACCCCAAAAGTTTTATAACTATTGAAGAGAAATTCAATTTTAAATTGTTATTCGTATTTCAAAAACGAATATCTTATTGTCCAAAGTTGAGCAAAAAGTTGTGAATTTATTAAGTTTTATGCATTCATTTTTCTTCTGAAAATTTAAAACACGGAAAAAATAAAACAAATATCATGAAAGATTAAAGCAATACTAAATGAAGAGTCGACAAAATGGATAAATTAATACGAAAAGTAAACGGATATTCAGCTGCAGACTAATACAAATATTTTACAGAATTTTGCATGTAAGTACAAAGAATAGTTATTTCGTTACATCTGAATCCCAATTGATAGCAATATATATATATATATATATATATATGACGACTATTACTTTTACAGATAGGTAAACCTTTAATCTGAAAAAATCTTGAGAAACGCTTCGATATTTGCAATACTTTTATAAATAGAAATGCAAAATTGGGGGAGATTCCAATTTTGTGTAAGATTTTTGCATAGAAAAAACAGACATTTCTCTAAAATGCTCAGTTTTATTTTGTGAAAATCACTGAAAATTTGTATTATGTGTCAGAAATACGTATAGGGTATGTTTTAATACTACGCAAGTAATACTTCTGTTCTATATTTTAGAATAAAAACACTAATATATGTATATCGTATTACAATTTTTTTTTAAATTTATATTTCTTTACTTATTTCGAAAATTGTTGTGTAACCAGGAAAAAAAAAAAAAAAAAAAAAAAAAGAAAAAAAAAACTCATAAGTAGATTTAATATAATATTTTTTTCCAAATAATGATTAATGCAAATGAAACCAATTTAAGATGAGCAAAAAATGCTATTCATATAATATAGTGCATATATTTATAATTCTGGACATAAAATTATCAACAGGAAGAAAAAAAAAGAGCTTGGATCGGGCAAAATTTTATTATTAAGACTATTATTTTTGCGTATCTCATATTCTCTTAAAATGCACAAATACATGTTTTTTCTCATTTATAGTAATTAAAATTACTATTTATCACATTTTTAAACATAAGTGTACAGATGCAATGTAAACGGCGTATTGGGGTCAATTTTAACCTTATTGATATTCAGTGAAACAAAAAATTTCTGGTAGCAGGAGGGTTAAATTAAAAATATATTTTTATATACATTTTTCTTTTTTAGTACATTTAAAAGGCATATTATTTGTTTAAATTGTATTCATTTGTTACTAATCTATCTAAATGTCATATATATTGAATTATTTATACATATAACCATACATTTTAGATTAAAGCTTTTGATCAAATAATATATATACATAGATTAATTCTTCTCTAAAACATTAGAATTCTGTTCTGAATAACAATTTATTTATAGTTTCCAATGAAGACGAACAATTTTATTTATAAAAGGAAAATTTCTGCATTTTCTGTTTTTCAAATTGTACTGTTTTTTTACATCCATAAGTTTGAAATGTACTATTAAAAGCAAACACATTTTATTTATGAGACAAAAAATTTTTAAGTTAAAATACATTTAAAAAACAAAAATTACATATAAAAACAATTAAAATCAGACGTATCGAAACCCGTCCGGGTTTCCTCATCAGTAATTACAACACAAAATGCAAACAGGACATGAACACTCAAGGAATTTAAAGGAGTACAGAATATTGAGGAGCCAGTGCGCATGCTTCATTGATTGTGTGGAGATGCTTGGCACTGTGCCAGCTCTCAAGGAAAATACGCGATTTATAATTATGAACACCAGAATTTAAAATTTTTATATTATCGAAGTCAGGAATATGATCAGTTTCTATTGAATGGATTACAATTTTAGAATTTTGGTTGCAATTTTTAAAAGATCGTCTGTGTTGTTGTAGTCTAATTTTTGCTGTACGGCCAGTTTCACCTATATAAACAGATTTGCAATTTTTACACGGAATTAAATATATTACACCAGTTAAATCCAGAGAAGGGGTTATGGGTTTAAAGTTGAAAAGGACGTTTTTTAATTGTTTAATTGGCCGGAAAGCAGTATAAATATTATATTGTTTAAGTAATTTAGAAATAAATTCTGAAGGAAAACCAAAATATGGCATAGAAATATAACTGATTTTATTGATAAGTGAATTTTTCATTTTCATTGGAGTAGAGGGGGAATTTGCAGGAGGAAACGAAGGAGGGGGGAAGCTGATAATGTTTTCACGATAAATTCGTTTTAACCAATTAAGAGGGTAATCGTTATTTATTAAATCCTGGAAATTTTTTTTAATTTCCAACTTAAAAAGTGTATCGTTACTGCATAACCGAAGAGCTCTATTGATCAAAGTTCGGAAGACTGCAATTTTATGCGAATTAGGATTAGCGGAATGAAAATTTAGATATTGACCTGTAAATGTGGCCTTACGATAAACAGAAGTTTGAAAAATGCTAGGTGAATTCGAAATGCATTCAACGAGAACATCAAGAAAAGGCAAACTGTTATTCTGTTCTATTTCCAAAGTGAATTGAATTTCTGGGCATAACGAATTAGAAAAAGTAACGACTTCATTTAGTATATGTTTTTCTTCAATTAATAAAAAAATGTCATCTACGTATCTTCGCCAAAAAGGAATTTTATCATTTAAACTATCATTTATTTTATTTTCCAAAAACTGCATAACTAGTTCTGCTATGCAAACACTAGCAGGTGAGCCCATAGGCGTGCCACGAATTTGTTTATAGTATAAATCATTAAACTTGAAGCAATTACAAGATAAGCAGAAAAAAACTAATTTAAGAATTGATTCAATATTAAGAGTAGAATGAGTACTATCATTAGGATAAATTTTTCTTATAATATCACAAGCAAATTCAATAAGGATGGAAGTAAAAAGAGAAACAGCATCTAAAGAAATCATTATACAGTTTGGGGGGGGGGGCATTAAATGTACTAGTTAAAATGTACTAACTTTTTAGCTTAACACTTGTCTACATAATTATATTTAAACGCATTTCGAACTGATTTACTATTCCGTTTAAAGCAAGACATTTAAATGGTTCATTCGATTCAACTGTTAAATGAATTCAATGTCAAATTAGAGGAAACTATCTCTTAAAATGTATAGTGTGTGCACAGAATGAATAGAAATATATTTCACTATCTAAAAGCCAAGCCTGAAGACTCCTTTTAAAATTTTAAACAAATAACAGTTAAGGTTACCAGTGATATTGTCTATTTAAGTTTCGTAACAGATTTTCTTTTTGAGTTAACTGAAGAAAATAATATTTGTAACAATGTTAAGATACACAATTCTGTGTTAATGAGTGAGAAAAGTTTTTGATTCTGTTCATTTAAAATATTTTACTGGTCATTAATAAATAATTGCATTTACTCTCAATAACAGCTTAACCCTTTCAGTCGCAGTGTTCCCGCTGATGGAACACCTAATTTTAATTATCAAGTGCAAAAACTCATCCCGGAAATTTTTTAGCAAAAATTTAGATTTATATCATAGCAAAAAAAGCCCTTTTTTTTAACTTGAAAATTTAAAATTTCTTCTATTTTAATTATGTTCGTAAATTCCGATGGCAGTGTAATTTAAATGATCCGAATTACCTTGCGCCGCAAAGGGTTAAAATACTTCGGAATAAATTGAAATGTTGGAATCTATGCAACTTTTACGAGTTTTTGTTGTCGATAATGTTTACTTATAAAGTGATTTATTTATTAAATTAAATATTATTTGAATTTAATAAGGTTTACTTACAAATGTTTCAAACCGAAAATTTCTCGAAAAGGAACAATGCTATTTTTTTTTTTTTAAATATTTATGATCAGCTATGAGACTAAAAGCCATTTTTAAAATTAGTTTAGTAATTTTTAAAATAAATTAAGTAGTGAACGTTAAAGGGTTAAAGCAAATAATTTATTTAACGAAGCAAAGCGTAGCATCGTTTCTCAATATGGAGGTATGGTTGTTAATTTTAATAAGAATATATACATATTTTTCAGAAATATTTAGTACAAAATATTTATTTAAATAAGCAGGAGACAACACTCAAATTATCTTAAAACAGGCAAGAATAGTCTTTTCATAGATTGTAATATACTAAACATAATTTCTTATGAATACTTTTACAATTATATCTGTAGCAACGTCATGATCCTTTTTATAGCGTTCTTTTACTAACTGAATGATGATCTACTTTAATTCTGTAATAATATGTTTTTTTAAAACACGGTTATAATATAATATTTTCCCCAGAAGATTTGTTTTTCTTTTACATATTATTAATAAATCGTTCTTTTATTTCATAATACTTTATAATGTTTAGATATTTATGAAGTATTTCTTGCTTTTATAATTATAACAATAAAATTGGTCTATATCCGTCATACTTGTATATATGCACATACAGAGTGGTTCAATGTCACATAGACAAAATAAATACGGAAAGTAAGTACAAACATACTAAGAACACATACAAGCATAGTATCGTAGATTCTATTCTGAACTACTATGTGACTTTTTTAATAGTTCATAATACAAAAACAAGAAAAAATTATTTCACACTATTCAGTTTATACTGTTTTTTTTTACACATATTGCACATTTCCGAGCAATTAAGAAGCTGCTGAAATTTTCTGCAATTTCAAAAATGATGAATTTAACTATACTTCATATGATGACAGTTCACAATATAGATTTGCCACGAGTGGACGCTTTAATGCTAAAGCGTCATTAAAATCGTAAATTCATTTCATATAATGGTTATACTTATTTATCTATAGGAAATATTGTTTATTTTTAATTTTAAATTATTATTTTGACATCTGGGGGGCGCTGGGAAACATGTTTAAATATCGCAAGAATCATTCACTCACTTAAATACGTAATATATCTTAATATTACATAAAAGCTTTCATTACAGCACATTTAATAAAAATTTTATAGGTGGAGGGCCCAATAAGCTATATTAACAACAAATCCTTATTCACTTCATGCAATGCTTGTGCTTAATCAAGTATACGAAATATTAATTCATTATAACAAATAGATTATAAAATCCTAATTTAAACACCAGTGACGCTGCGAAATACTTTAAAATATCAATTGATCCTTTACGCAGTTGTCAGCGACCCGATTCGAATCCATGAAATGTCGGGTAGTAGAGCAATATCTTGACCATTCGGCCATGTTACCACTTACAGTTTTGCTTCTTAGAATGTTTATACAGAATCGTGTGTATATTTAAAGTTTATGCATTGCTGTTAACGCCATCTAGCTATCATTACAAAGTCAGTTAACAATGAGAGTAAATATACGTCACTCGAAAAACTGCTTTTCTTCATGGTATATATTATTCAGATTTAACTGTGCATTAGCCACAAAAAATATTTTTAAGCTTGATTCTTTTTGTATACTTATAATGAAAAATTATATCTTTACACACACACACATGTATATACACATATGTGTGTGTGCATGTTGCATTTTATTATACATTTCATTAAAATGTTTATCAAATTTGAATATAAATCAATTTTATTCGTTTAAATATAACTTTAAAAATGAAGTTGTTTAAATCAATTTCGTTTTGAAATCAGAATTATCCATCGTATATGCGCAATGAGTTAATCTTGGACAAGCGTATTAACTCGGAATTATAGATTTGTGAACTGAAATGTAAGTAAATAGATATTTTGAGTTCAAAGCTGGTAGATGAGAAGTGTCGAATTCGGTACCAGGTCGCGCTCATCGACCTTGCCTTTCGGAGTTTTCAGTTGCTTTCTCCCCCCTCGCATAAATACAAGGCCTATTTCAGTAGCCGAGCAGTTCTGCTTTCCAAGTTGATAGATTGGTGTTAGTATTTGGGAATAAATCCGATTGACTACTCTAGGGTCCTAGGACTGAGGGGGGTGCCTTCCACGGAGGCCTTACTAAGGGTTTCTAGCCCGTATTTACGCAAGTTTCTGAGAAAACCACGGAAAATTCCGAACGGCTAGGCCGATGAGCGGGGCCTTGTGTCGAACCCGGCACCTTACGTCTACCAGCTTTGAGCGCAGAATCGCTCAGCCACTGCTGGGCTTTGATTGCCTTCTTTTGCCGTGTTCGATCCAATGTCCCACTTTTCAACCTAGACATTTGCAATTTTCCATGTTTTTCTCTGAAACTCGCGTATATACAGACCAGGGCTCATTAGAAAGGACTCTCGTGAAAGGCATTTAATGCAGGCTTAGGACCTGTATGTCCTCAATACGCTTAAACGCTTAAACCACAATCACCATAATATTTTTAATTAAAAAGCTGTTTTTAAATAAATGATTATAGATAAAAAATATTAATTAAAAATCATTTAATAATACATTCAAATTAAAAATAATTTAACTATTAAAAATGTAAATTTTTAATAATTAAATTAGTTGAAATTGCTTAATACATACCTGCCAAGTTTTTTAATTTATTCCAGAATTCACTTAACCCCGCCCTTTTTTCACACTGTAATCTTTGTAGAAAAAATTTCTTCGATATATAATTACGATTAAATATTAAGAAAATCGCTCTAAAATTATTACGGTGTATAAAAGCTGCGGTACTAACAACATTCCGTAATAAATTTTAAAACCTGACAGCTGTTGTTGTTCGTAATGTTTTATAATGTATTTATATTTTTAAATATAATAATAAAAAAAAGATAGAGAAAGAGAGAGATTTTACATTTAAATGAATGAATTAAATAAATAAAAAGGTAGTATGATGTGGCGACACCACAAGACTTTCTTCTATATAATTTTACCGAAATTTCATGCAATGAAAATTATTTATTAAATTATAAAATTATTTTTCATTATAAATGCAGGTGATTTATATTTGACAGAATTATATGATTGAATGCAGACATAAAGTCAATTTTTTGCTAATATCAAAAGAAATGCGATTTTTTTCGTTAAAAAAAGAAGAAAAAAATCGATAACTTTGTTTTAAATTATCACAGACATATTGTTCAACCATTCGTTTTAAAGATTTTCAGAAAGATACCCATACTGAAAATCCCACCCACGCCCCACCCTAGGGAAAAATAATAAATAATATATTATAATTAAAAACTTATTTAATTATCATTAATATTTTTTAAATAATGAATTTTGATCAGATTACTTAATATTACTGTTTGAACTTTTAACAGAAAAACTATTTCAAAACACTTTGTAATATAAAAAGATATCTTTTGTCATGATTATAGAACAAAGAACTAATTAAAATTATATTATTTAAATAATCTAATTCATAAAATTTTACATTAAAATATATACAATATCTGCTAATTAAATTAGCCGAACTTTCTCAATACTATCCTTTAGTATATTATTCGAAGAATGTATTTCAAAAGACATTTACTTAACAAAGATTTTTTTCTATTAATTATTATAGAAAAAAATATTAAAAAATATTTTATCAAAAATTGCAGTAAAAAATTAATTTAATTATAAAAAATAGAGTTTTTGTAATAATTAATTTAGTTCAGTTTTCTTTTTCGCTATTATTTCAGCTGATTTTTTTTTTTTTTTTTTTCAAAATATTTTTTCAAAATACATATATTTATTTTTTCTTTGAGTTATTATAAGTAAAAAAACTGATGTATATGTATATAGTTCAACAACATGGCAGTAAAAGAAATATATATATATATATATATATATAGAAAAATCAATTTAGAACAACATACTTTAGCATCATGAACTATATTAGCCCTTTATCAATATGTATATATATTTTAAAGTGATAATGACGTCAGTTCTTGTGAGGTGCATAATTTTTTATTGTTCACGTTTAATTAAATGCATTTATTTTCATACCGAAAATAAAATGAACTTGTAATTTATCTTTGGCAACAATTAAATTATAGCTAAAATTTAAATGGCTAATATAATGCTAATATGAAGTTATTTTTTGCACATTTTAATTAATTAAAAGAAAACTAATCAAACATTCGAAAATTGAGCTTCGAGGTGCACAAGGACGCCTCGGAGGGCACCTTCGTGTCGAAACACGTGACTGTTTGAACTAATGTCTTTGCGCTACGCTGTCCACACACAGACACACACACAAACATTGCCTTTTATGTGCATAAAGATTATTATTGTTGCTGTTGTCCGTAATGTTTTATAACGTATTTATATTTTTAAATATAATAATAAAAAAAAGATAGAGAAAAAGAGATATTCTACATTTGAGTGAATAAATTAAATAAATACAAAGGTAGTACGATGTGGCCACACCACAAGAATTTCTCCTATATAATTTTACCGAAATGTCATGCAATGAAAATTATTTATTAAATTATAAAATTATTTTTCATTATAAATTCAGATGATTTATATTTGACAGAATTATATAGTTGAGTGCCGACAAAAAGTCAATTTTTTGCCAATAATAATAATAAAAAAAAAAATGCGATTTTTTTCGTAAAAAAAAAAAAAAAAAAAAAAAAAAAAAACTTTGTTCTAAATTATCACAGACCTATTGTTCAACCATTCGTTTTAAAGATTTTCAGAAAGAAACCCACACTGAAAATCCCCCCCCCCCGCCCTCAGATAAAAAGTAATGCTCCCACATACACAAACCTTTTTTCCGAGTTTACTACTACTATTATCAATAATTCTTATTAATTTTACAGTCACACGTTAAAAATAACTCGTTATGTACATTTATACGAAATTTTGTCCTATACTGCCATGTTAAAAATTTTGAGAAAATGGGATCACAGCGTCCCTTGTTGAGCGATTGATCGTCCAATCTAATAAGCACCAAATTATGTCAGGGTCTAACTAAATACCAAGTTTGGTTAAATTTCTTTCATTGGTACTTCATAGATACTTCTCTTTATTTATTTTTATTTATTTATTTATTTTTTTAAATTAATGAAATTTTTCATTAACTCATATATATGTACTTTTGTAAAAGTTATAATTTTATTAATAAGTATATCTAATAAATAAATCTGAATGTGCTCCGAATTGGATAATTTAAATAGTTTATAATAATGATTGCAAAAATGATTGTGCGCCATCATTATATTTATGTAATTATTAATAGAATTGTGGTCATGTTATTATACTATAAAATATTTTAAATGATTTTTGCATAGTAAAATATTTGATCTTTTTGGCGAGAAAAATTCAACAACAAATAGATAATTTTGAAATAATGTTCATTAAATTTAATGGGCATTGCTAAGGGAATCAGGGTGATCTTTTGCCTCTCGTAATGTGATATATCCATTGACGCAGCGATTGTCATGCCTTTAATTACAGCGGTCGGAAAATCTACCTCGCGATGAACAGGTGTGCATGAATTTAAGAATTCGGTCGGAAGTGCTACGATTTTAACCCCAGTCGGATCTGTCCCGGTCGGAACTGCGACGTAACCACTATTACTCATACAACGCGATAAAGAGTCTCGTATAACGCGTAAGATAAAGGACGCACGTGACGATCTTTTCTACTTTGAACATGTTCAAGGTTATTTACTTTTTCACTACAGATAATGATTGCTTTGTTACTATGCCAACACCCGACGCTTTTGGTCTCATTGCGAAATGAAATCGTCTGCTCGATGTATGTCTCCTATAACGCGATTTCCTATTACGCGGATTGTATCCCCCGCGTTATACGAGAGTCTACTGTATATGCATGTATTTATGTCGGATTTATCTAATATATTTTATTCTTTCCTTAATCCATAATTTAAATATTTAAGAAATGTTTACAAATTTTGAAGGATGCAGTATATGTGTCAAAAACTTAGTGCTAAAAATAAAAATAGAGAATAGGCTGAAATATTTCACTGTATTTATTTAAAGAATATAATAGTTAAAAATTTATGCTAAAAAATAATCCTTTTAATATAAAAGTTAATACAAAAAAAAAAAAAAAAAAAAAAAAGTCATTTGCAGTATTCAGACATTTTAGAAAAGTCCATTCTTAAGTTTAAATTAAAAAAACTATTGGATGATCCAAAATGCACAATATATATTCTGAATAGAAAGTAATTAACATCGTGTAAGAGTTTAAAATAATTGGGCTTGATTAACAAAAAGAAAAATATTTAATAAATACAACAACAACGAATTAAATTAAGGAAATAACATTTGTAAAAACAACACTTCATGTGAACACACTTCATGTTTTTTTTCTTCTTCTTTTTTTTTTTTTTTTTTTTTTTTTTTTTTTTATTATAATTTTAATTGATTTAATTTTATCAAACAAAATAGCTACAGTTATATCTATTTCAGTAATATTAATTAAATTTCGTTTTAGAATTTCATTGTTATTCTCTTTTTTTTTTTTTTTGAGTATGCTGGTTTCGCTATGTTTCCGAAACATGTTAAGCCTTTTTAATTTTCTTAAGAATTGTCTGTTCTGCTGCTCCCACCCACTGAAGTGTAAACGGAAGGGTGTTTTTTACATGAAGTGTTATTTTTACAAATGTTTTTTTCAATAATTTAATTCATTGTTGTAGTATTTATTAACGTTCTTTATTTTTGTTAATCACGCCCTCTTATCTTAAACTCTAACACCTTTTTATTATTTTCTATTCAAAATTACATAATTTTTGCATAATTCTTAGTGCTGCCTTTGTCGCCTTTTCTATACAAATATACTTTGATTAATATGTAAAATAGTTTTGAAAATATATTGACCGTAGCCCTATGTGGTTTTCACTGAAATGCGTAGAAAAGCATGGGATTTTTTGTTTTTTTAATCTATAAGAAAATAAATAATACCAATTACATTTTCACCAACAGGTGGCGCTCTACTTGCTGTGTCCTCTTACATTTTAAACAGAGTCGTTTTCTCGGGATCCGGACATAATATCGCGGGACAAAATCTCGCCGGACAAAATATCGCGTCAAAATTAGTATGATCTACTTGAAATTTTGATTTTGTGTCACGCGTGATCTCTGGTGGAGTCCACTTGGCCTTATAAATATTAATTAATTAATTTAAATTATTAATTAAATAAATCATAGAGTTGAATTTTATTATTTTATCATGTTTATTTTTAAGTTATTTCTGTACTGATAAGTATAAAGGATTTAAGTCCAAAAATGTCGATTTTGAGTTAAGTACATAGTCAGACTCAGAAAGAAATTCTCTATCGATTGGTATAAAGGATTTAAATCCATGTCATTTAGTTTTTGAGAAAATCCATTGGTAAAAAAAGATTCAAGTTAGAAATTTAGCATTAATCTTTAGTATAAAATATTTAATTCAATTTTTTCCCTTTATTAAATGAAGATTGACAATCACTGAATAGTATAAATTGTATAAATCAACCTAATCCCTTTTTCCTAATCGATTCTTCTGATTAGTTTTTAGTTAGTTTAACTTGTTTTTTCGTTTCCTGAAAAATCAAGAATATGGACTTAAATCCTTTATACTTATCAGTACACATTTTATCTTTTGCTTTTCACTATTCGAAATACATTTTAAAAATCGTGTACATCACTGCTGACAATAAAGCAGAACACTATTCACTAACTTGAATTAAAAATTTTAAAACTGATAAGCACGATTGAATTCATTATGACTAATCTTGACAAAATTTAATAAATATAGTATTTAAACTATTTTAAGTAAAATTTATAAAAAAAATTGTTGTAGTTTTTTCAGAATGTCAGTGCTCTGACTAAGGTATGTGTTGTCATGAAATTTTATACAACATTACTAATAATTTCCAACTCATTTTTGCTTTGTATTAATTTACGTCGGCGATATTTTGTCCTCGCGATATTTTATCCCGCCAGATTTTGTTCACAATCCCGTTTTCTCAAATAACGCCATATTGAAAATGTAGAGTAATGTGAAATTGACGTGTTGCATGCGATTTTGGATATTAACGAATATTTAAATCAAACCTTTATTTCTTATTATTGCTGTTAATCGTTCTAAAAAATGTGATATTCTTAAAAGATAAAGCATTGTTAATAAAGTTTATTAAAAATACTCCCAATGCAAAACATCTGAAGGTCATTCTTAGGAATGACTGCAGTCATATTAAATATTTATAATCGTAATCTCGTTGTTGAATGCACAGCATAATGGTAAAAATTAATTTTACAATCAAAGCACCACCTAATGAAAAAATAATAAACTATTTCCACAATATTTTTTTTAATTAATTAATTAATTTATTTATTAATTTGTAATTTATCTTTTTATAATTAAAAATAAATAAATAGATAAATGTCTCATGTCTTTCTTTGTATTTCAAAGAAAACTGCATAGTGATTGTTACAATACAATTTAAATACAATATAAATAATATAATTTTTATTTTTTCTGTAAGTCTTGGTTCATCACCCGGTATTTAAAGTTTTAAAAGGGATTTAATAAAAGTATGTAGGCGTAGTGCTTACCCCTTCTATTTCATTTAATAAAAATCTGTGTAAATCAATTATGTCGCCTCTAATTCCTTTATCTAAGCCCTGGAATTTCCTGGATTATTTGGTTATTTAGTTTTATAATAATCTAATTATTCCATTGCTTGATGTTTCCACGGAACGAAGCGTTGGTGTTAATCTAATATATTCCACTAATGAAAAGGTGCTATTAAATTCTGTGTTACGCAGCATCTCAATCATAAAATCACTTTATTTTGGAAACACTTTATTACTAACTTTATTACACGCTTTGGAAAATCTAACAAATAAATTATTTTTTTTCTCAGCTTAAAATACAAATTATTGTGAAAAATGTAACAATATATACATAATAATCAAGAACATTAATATAAATAATCTGGTCTGTCCTTCACACGATTTTCTCTTACACTGAAATTTACTTCTATAAACACAGGTTGGAGATTAAGAGTTACGATAACGAGTACTGTTATGTAAACCTATGTTAAACAATTCAAATTAGGCTTCGGAAGAGTTTTTTATGATAATTAGTTCTGTGTGAGGGGGGCTACCGCCCCCCTCAACCCCAGTTTCATTAATGCACCTACATTTATATAGAATTTATTTCGGTTATTAAAAAGTAATTCTGTTTTTAAAAAATAATTTATTAAAATTATTATTTAAACAAATTAACTTTTATGATAATGCAGACGATTCCCAGAGAAGTAGTATAACACTAAATAAAAAAAAAAAAAAAAAAAAAAAAACTTGAATTTATTCTCAATATTACATTTTTTTTTTTTTTTTTTAAATGAAAAAATGGATAACTTTATTTTAAATTATCGCAGATCGATGGTTCAACCATCCGTTTTAAAAGTATTGGTGAACTCTTAAGAAAGATACCAGGGGGAGGCGAGGCTACTACATACACAATTTTTTTTCCCAGTTGACTATCTCTATTACAAAAAAAATAATATTCGTTTCATTTGGTTTAGTGCAGTCTACAGATGTTAAACTCTACTTACCTGCAATTTCTCCCATAGAGGTAATGTATTTGAATACTTTTGAGTGTTCCTGTACAAGAACCATTTGCTTCATCTCAACGAAAACTTACTGTAGCATCCCTATATTATACACATTTAGAATACCGAGTTTGGAATTTCTGCTACTATTTGTTCTTGAGATATGCTGATAACAGACAGAGAGACAGGCACACAGACCGTTGGCTAAAAACATGATTCTCGTATTCAGGGGACATCAGAACATGTAAATATAACAAAAACGCACGTTCGAAAATTTGACCCTAAAACAATATTTTCTCGATCCTATGGGTAAGAGAAAGTAAAAACGATACAGAGCATAAATTATAAATCCATAAAGTAAATAACTTTAATTACCATGATTATTAATTAAGAAATCTTTATTAAAAATTGAAATATGGATCTTCTTTGTGCTATTTTTTATAGCATCAGTCTGTAGAGTGAAAAGCAGGAGATATTACATTACACTGTTAAAAATGAAGTACTCAAATATGAGTAAATGGATATACTCCTTTCGATATGAGTATTTTTTTTTTTTTTTTCATAAAGGAGAACATGCTTGTCTCATTTACGAAGTATTGCATGTTTTAAAATTAATGCACGTTCACTTCATAATTTATTTATTTAAATAAACAGAAGTGTCTGCCTGCGCTCTGGTGCTCACAGTATAGTGCGACCACGTTTCCTATGACTAGCAGTGAGGACGAGTCCAAAAGTTTAGAGGGATGCAAAAATTGGCCGAGAGATAGTTATTTGGCAAACATCCAGTTATTCGGTATTCCCTTATCGCTTGTTTTCTCTCAGTCACCCCTATTTTAACACTGAACTCGTTCATTCCGCAATTGCACAGAGGCTTCCATGGTCGCAAGAAATGTGGTTAAAGAATACTGCTAATCGCAGAGCTGCAAAATTTGGTAGATGGGTGCCTGAGACCCTGTAGATATGCACCTCATCGAGATTTTTTTCGAATTTCTAATTTGAATTTTTTAAATTATTATTTTTTTTTTCAATTTTAAACATTAGCTTCTATGTTTCATTTTTCATAGATTTATTCTTCCATTTTAATCATCTGCGTATCTTAGCAACGGCTATTACGCTATTCATTTCTTATTTCTTTAGTTCATTCATTCATTTGAAGGCGACTTTTTTTTTAAATTTATTATATTTATAAAATAAAATGGTAATGCAATAGAAATAAATTGTTATGTTTATGTATAACTAGCGAAGCCCCGGTTCGGGATTGGACTGAATTCTGAATACGGAAAAAATTTCAAAATCAAACTCCTCATGTACAAAACTCGGCCTGATGCTGTTTGCGTGCCAACAGA
The DNA here is from genome assembly GCA_963930645.1 of Salticus scenicus. Taxonomy (NCBI): domain Eukaryota; kingdom Metazoa; phylum Arthropoda; class Arachnida; order Araneae; family Salticidae; genus Salticus; species Salticus scenicus. The sequence goes on along the minus strand of OZ005654.1, from coordinate 101,566,615 downwards.
TCAAAGTTTGTTAACAGAACCATTTTTAAATTCATGAAATCAATGAAGGTAGAAGTGAATCAACGAAGGCTTTGCCCGCTTCGTTGATCCCTATATTTAAGGATTTTTTTTTCTACATCACTTTTTTAATAAAAATAAGTAGACAAATAAATAAATAAAATGAAATAAAAATCATGAAATTGCTCAAAAGCCCGCTTCGGGTCCCCGCTGCCTTCGGGAAGACCCACTCATTCGCAGCATCTCGGATGCCTGTCCTTACTGTCTGTGACAATAGCTTACCAGTGGTCTTCCATTTGGGTACTCCTCAGATGACAGTTTCGAAACAAACAGTATCGAAAAAAATTGAAGTAGTAATTTTATGTTTGAATCCCAGTTACATATAAACAACACTATGCGTGGTGTCTACATAATATTTTCTTTCACGTTATTTTCTATATTTATTTGATTTATTCGTTCAACCATAAAATGACAACCATTTCACGCCAAATATAATATTACAGTATGCTATGATCGGCTGCGTCTATCACATAAGATAATTAATTTTTTGTGTTCATAATAGTAGTTGAGTAAGTTAATAGTAGTTGGTATATAGAAAAAAAAATAAATAAATATGTAAACCTGATCACGCTACAGCCTTAATAAAGTTCCCCTTGGCGACATATGAAATTTTATCGCAATTTTAGACAAAAAATAATAATTTATGTAATTATTTTTTCTGTTCTTTTTTTTTTCTTTTCTTTTCTGTTTTTAAATATTTTATAATTTATTTATATTTTTGATGCGCTACTTGGCTTAAAGTGGCTTTCGCGAAAGTAGAGTTCTTGGCGAAAAGTGTCCGATCTATTTCAGCATCAAATTTTTAAAAATTAAGAAGTAAAGCTCTTTACCATAATGTTGAATTAGTTCTCATGCCAAGCGCAATTCATCAGTGCAAAATTCGTACTATTTAAACAAAACAAAAAAGAAAGAATTCTATAATCGTGGTATATTAGAAAAGTTTATGGTTGATTTTTACTCCATTTTCATATTATCCTTTTTTCATACGCTTGAACAAATTTAATAATAATAATATATATATATTTCCGCGTGAAAGTAAATTATTTCATTTTATGATAAAAATAATATATATATATATATATATATATATTTTTTTTTTTTTTTGCAACAACTGAAAATTTATATGTCCAATTTCAAAGGTATTACCAGATTATTATTTTCATATTTTAATTAATTTTAAAATTTCTAATCAAAACTTCGTTAAAAATAAGGTATCAAATGAAAGGGACTTTTTTTCTGAATCCGTTGGACTAAACAGCTAATCGATTGGAAAATTAGCTTTTTTAAAATTAACTAAAGTATGAAACTTCGGTGGAAACTTGCATCCACATGTGACACAAACAGGGTTCAAAGAAATCTCTTATCCATTTATATATAGTTTTTTTCACCTTCCAGCGGGCGTGCATATGTGAAAAATACGCTAGCGGTAAATCCCTTTGTATATCTTAAAGTCAGAGAGCATATGGAACACTTATCTTTGGTTATTCACTCAGTATATATTGATCTATTTTTAGTTATCTTTTGAACTTCGAGACAATGATATGAAGCTGTATATTTGCTATTTGTATTTAAAAAATACGCGCGACCGTTCATATAATGTTTTGTTATATTTGATTCTTTTTTTTCGCTGTTTAAAATGATTCTTTGTTGTTTTTGTTTTAAACTTCGTTATTTTAAATATTTTTAAATATAATTAACTTTTAACTTTACACTTTTTATTAAAAATTACAAAACATCAACTATATTCTTTATTTTATTTTCAAATATTTCCGATGTTTCTTTGATTACTTTATATTGATTTCGTGCTTTCAGTTTCATTCTTTCAGTTTTTTTTAATGAATAAAAGTTCCAGTTGAATGTTCTTATTAATCTTCAAATGGTTATAGTATAATTAAAATATTCAGATACTTTAAAATACTTATTTTAAAGTAGTGTATGTGAAAAATACGCGCGATCTTTCGTGTTCGTATAAGCAGCGCCCGCCCGGTGGAAGGTTAATAATGTGATGGAGAACATGTTAAGTAATCTACTTTTTGGTACTTATATCATTAACAGTGCGATATCTTACGGTGTAAATCCATTTCGACCAGTAGCTAAGTACATTAACTTGTTGTAACACCTTTATACGCGATTAAATTTAACTTAAAACATTTTAAATTAATATCAAGTTATAATTCAAAAACATTCCACTATTTATTTCTAAATCAGTTAATGTAACAGTTACACTACAATATAAATAAAAAAATTGATTCTTACTTGTAAAAATAAATAAACATATAAAATATTCTTTAAAATTATTAAATTCACAAATACAATTATTCTACTGTTTACAAATGCACGATATTTCTTTTAATTTATTTTATATTGAATATTAATATTTTTGCTCTTAAGCACAATATTTACTGAATTCGATTCTTTGTTTTAATGTATCACAGGATTGAGCAGACGACTATTTTATTAATTTAACGTCATACTTCCACTACTTTTTTAAACTCTCGTGCAATTTCATCTGAATTGTTTTTTTACTCCATTTTCATATTTGCATTTTTTCATGTGCATGAGCAAATTTAATATTATATATATATATATATATATATATATATATATATTCGCGTGAAAGGATTTTTTTTTTTTTTTTGGCAACAATTAAAAATTTAAATGCCCAATTTTTTCAGCTTTTACCAGGTTATTATTTTCATATTTTAATTAATTTTAAAAAATCAAATCAAAATATCATTACAAATAAGGTACCAAATGAAAGGGACATTTTTTCTGAATCCGTCGGATTAATTAACTTATCGATCGGACAATTTTTAAAATTAACTAAAGTATGAAAATCTGGTGGCAACTTGCGTCAACACACAGACAAACGGAGTCCAAGAAAATCTCTTAGTCGTTTATATAGAGAGAGATTTTTATAGTATAACAACATTTTTTTTTTTTTTCGTTTTAAATTAATTCCTTTAAAATATTATTTTATATATATATATATAATATTTATTGGAGAAAAAATGGAAGTATATAGCGAAAAGGATTAAAATGATTAAAATTTAATATTTATTTATTTATTTATTTAATTCCTTTTAAAAGAAAATGCACTTTTTCTTTTCTTTTTTTCTCCCCCCCCCCTTTTTTTTTATTATGTTTTTCAGAATCATATGGTAATATAGTGTGAACAACGAGGGCTATAAAATGCATGGTTCAAAAACTAAAATATTTAATAGATGCTGAGATAGAGTCATCTTTAAAATCGTATAGTCCTTAATTAATAGCAGATCCACTTGTCGTCGATAGATACCTAAACTTGAGTGCCCTGGAAATACCTTACTGCAGGCAGTGGGAACCTGGACCCGATGCAGTGCGGGCTGAAAAAGCAATGCCATATGCAGCGGTTTCCCAAAGTAAGGTTTAGAGCGATTTCAATGCAGTTTTTTTTTTTTTTTTCCCTTAGTTGTTTATTTATAACATGATGTAAAAAATAAGTAATGAATTAATTCTTTTGAAAATTCTTTTAAATATAGTGACCAGTGAAGCGGGCGTAGCCTGCTAGTTATAAATATGCTGAACAAAAGTAATGCTTTGATGGAATTTCTAGAAATTGAAACAGAAACAGTTAATAAACGAAATGTATTCTTTATAACTCCAGAATTATATTTCGGGGCGCTTTCATACTGGTTTGGAGAAGAATACATTAATGAAAATATACGTTTGGGAAATTGGGATTTACGATGGACAATGTCAATTTTTGAGCATATTAATATGTTCCATAATAAGTAAATGGGGCTCTCAAACTTGAGTATATTTGTGTTTCGGAGTCTCTTTGAGCACATAAATTAGACACATTTTTACTAATTTTTGAGTATTTTTGTTCCTTTAATCTTTTTCAATGAGTAAACATAAAATTCTGTGTTTTACTAGAAAATTGGTTCTGGGAAATTGGTTAGCGAGAACTACTATTTATAGAAACATAAAGCGTTGAGTTTCGGTATTTTAGTAATACTTACTACTAAAATGACTATTAAAATGAGTTTCTAAAAGCAACACATGAAGAGCATTAAATTTCCAGACCATTTAATATCCAGTTTATAAAAATGCTGCTGATGAATCATATTAATGCGAGTCATAACAATTTAAGTATATTTGTTTGACAGGCATTTTTTATTTTAACCTATTTTCAGCCACAGTGCTGTTCACAAGACGCAATAAGCATAAAATGTATTGAATGTTTTAAAATTATGTTATTACCACGTTTTTATTAACTTCCATTCTTGTTTGTTTGTTTGTCCAGTACAAATCTTGCAATCGATTAACTAACTTTCCGACGAGCAAGACATTTAAAACGTTCAGAATAGCTCAGAACACAATGACAATGCACTTTTTAAATACTTTTAGCTAACTGTTTTGGGTCCCGGCTGCCTTCGGTAGCGTTTATATGATTCAACAACAAAATTATTTAACTAACTTCCTGACAAACTAGACATCTGAAACTTTTAGAATAGCTCAAAAAACTATAAAAATGGATTTTGTTAATACTTTTAACCAGTTGATTCGGGTCCCTACTGCTTTCGGTACCGTTTACATGATTCAACAATCAAATAAATTCCCGAATAGCTAGAAAGATGAAACTCTAAGAATAGCTCAGAATACGGTGACAATGCATTTTTTAATATTTTTAGCAAAATATTTCGGTTCCCCGCTGCTTTCGGTAGCGTTTATATGATTCAACATAAAATTTAAAAACATGGTATATAAAAAGTTCTTTTTATCTAGTAATTATTTTGAATTAAAATCAAGATGGCAATGGACCATGATCTATCTAAACCTATCATAATAATAATAATAATAATAACATATATATATATATATATATATATATATATAAACTTTAATAGATCATTTCTTAGATCCCAATAAAGTCTACATTACGGTAAAGATTAAGGAGTTTCGGTAAAATTAAATATTTGGCTAAAAGTTGGTTAAAGTAATGCATTTTAAATGTAAGAAATATGTGAAGTGTATCTAAGAATAATTTGCATGAATGCAATTTATATTAAACACAACAAATAATGTCAAATTTTAACAGACGAAAAGTATTGTGCAATCATTATGAAACATTAAAATTAAAATTTTCCAATTATAATATAAATAAAAATTTATTTTTGAACTTTACTGAACGTATCAGTTTATTTTACAAAATGTCATATAGTAGAAATTATGAACTTTTTAAATTTCTGAAGGTCAAATGAAATATTTATACCTTGTTCTAAAGAATGTCGTTTTATCTTATTTCAGATTTTCCCTTTCGAATATCTTCAAGCCCTTTTACATTCATCTTTAAAATATGCTGCTTCTCTAAAGAAAATTTTTTACTCGGATGAATTAAAAGATACACATGAATTAAAGCAAAACGTCTCTTTATTATACTTTCACAAGAGAAAGAATCCCATCTCAAAGATGTTTTCAAAATGCCTACTGAGGGACAAAAAACAAACAAACAAACAACATCAACAAAAGAAAAAATAAAAAACTTGGATAATTTTTAGTTTTTCATTGAAAAATGTTTAATTTATTCATTCAAAAATAGGCATGAAAAGCATAGTGACTTTGCCGAATATCACATACCCGTATCCAGCAGATATTTCTGTTTCACATCAAAATCACGATCTGTTACATTTCTTATAGTTAAATTTTAAAATTGGTGAATTTTAAAGAAAGAATAAAAGTATCCAAGTGCTGCTTTTTTTTTTCTTGTTTCTTAGTGTAAGCATACAGAAAACGGATTTTGATTTAAAAATGAAGCAAATAAGAATTTCAAAATCAAAAGAATTTTTACACTTGTCATACATATTGAAGATAAGACAAAAATATTTTTGCGTGGGTAAATATTGATGTTTAGTTAAGAGTGGATAAGCTTGTATAATTTTTAAAAACAAAATGGAAATTTTAATATATTTTTATCTAATACAAAGGTTTTTAATTTAAAAATAGGCTCCGTTAAACTTTTACAGGATTGTAGGTTTTTTAAAGAAAATTATAAACGCTATTTTGATTCTTTTGCGGAATATAAATTAATGAATTAATTTCTATTTAAGAAGATTTTCATATTTAATGATTTTTATCATTATCAGTGAAATAGATTTTTGTCATATTCAGTGATACTAATATAATATTGAAAATTTGTGCGTAGATTTTTTTTCCTGTAAAAAAAAAAAAAAAAAAAAAAAAATGCGGCAAATACACTATTTTCTATCATACATTAGCAGGAATATACTATTATTACACATATATATTATATGTACAGTTGAATCTTGTTAACGTGAACACTTTTAACGTGAATTACTTTTAACATGAACTGTCTCCACAATCCCCGTCAAAATAAAGATTAATTTAGTTACTGATTAAGATTAGTTACTGATAGCATGAACTACTGATACCATGAACAAATTTTTTATCCCTAATGAGATTCACGTTAACGAGTTTCGACTGTATACTTTAAATATACTCATACACGCTATAGACATATATAAAGTAAATAATAAAAGTATAAATGAAATTATTAATCCACATTTTTTTTAACCAATTACTGTTAATAAGAACAAGTTTTATAATTTATCTTTGCCCCACCAGTGTCCGAAAGGATTTGCTCTTATTGTTGGTAGACGAAAGATGTTGTATTCAATCAAAGGTCAAGCTAGGAGGCAGAGCCGTTAATAGTTTTCTGTGATTTTGTCCGAAATTCCCTTGAATATAGGGTGGTACCTCTTAGAAAGATCTCCCCCCCCCTCGGAGGCCCACCTCTCAGGCCTAAGTCCCTAGCGCAAACAGTTTCCCAGACTGAAGAAAAATAAAGGAGCAAAAATACTCAAAAAGGAGCAAAATCATGCCAAATTTGAATATGTCACATACTCAAAACACCTCGAAAACAAATGTAATCAAATTTAAAAATTTTTTGTTCTACCTATTGATTATAATAAGCATGCTCAAAAATTTCCCTCGACCATCGTTAATACCAATATCCCAAACATATATTCTCACTGATGCATTCTTTAAAAAATTCGTATGAAACTGCCATGAAATATTGTTCAGCAGATTGAGCAGTTCAGCAGTTTTTGAGCTCTTTCTGTTTAAATGTATAGAAATTCCATTAAAAAATTTCTTTCAGTGCAGAATTTTTATACTGAATTAAGAAGTGAACGTGTATTAATTTAAAAACATTCGATATTTTACCAATAAGACAACATTTTTTTCATTTTTGAAACAAAATTGCTCATTCCGAAATAAGTATGACGATTTACGCATGTTTGAACACTTTATTTTTAACAGTGCCCAATCCATATACATCTTACAACTAAAGCCTAATTTATTTTATAAGGACAAGCAGACTATTGTTTTCAGACAAGATAGTCCAACTGAAAAATATTTTATTTTATTATTATTATTATTTTGTCAATAATTTAAATATATATATATATATACATTTTATTAAAAAAATTTAAAAACATATTAAAAATTGAGAGAAAGCATTAAAAAAGAAAAAAAAAAAAAAAAGAGGAAGAAGAAGAAGAATCCAGAAACAGTTGCTATAAGAAACGCTTCTCCAGATTTTATGGCAAAGCAGCCCTTTTTTTTTTTTTCCTCACTTAACATGTTTTAATATTTAGTCAAACTGAAAGCAAATTTTCTTTTTTACCTGTCGCACCAAATAAAAAAAAAAAAAAAAGAGAGAGAGAAAGAGAGAGAGAGAGAGATAGAAATAAATAAAATAAACAAACAAACAAATAAATAAAGAATGAAAGAAAGAAAACTGATAGAAAAGGGACAAACGCATCAAAATTACTTCATGTTTTATATCGAAGAAAGACATAAATAAAATTCTGTTTAGTATAGATTTTCATATCTATTATTTAGAAAACAAAAAGAAGATTCAGTTTCGTATTATTTTCTTAATTATTTTCTTATTTTTTTTTCTGAAAGTTTAAAACACGAAAAAAATAAAACAATTATAATAAAAGATTAAAGCAATACCAAACAAAGAGTCGATAAAATGGATAAATTATTACGAACAGTAAACGGATATTTAGGTGCAGACCAATATAATATTTTACAGAATTTTGCATGTAAATACAAAGAATAGTTATTTGGATACATCTGAATCCTAATTGGTAGCAAAGAAAAAAATATAAAAGTCGGTTATTACTTTTACAGATAGGTAAATCTATAGTCTGGAAAAAATCTCGAGTTTGTATTATGTGTCAGAAATATGTATAGGATATGTTTTAATACTATGCAAGTAATACTTCTGTTCCATATTTTAGAATAAAAACACTAATATATGTATGTCGTATTACATTTTTTTTCTCTCTACTTATTTCACTAATTGTTGTGTAACCAGAAAAAAAAATCATAAGTAGATTTAATATAATATTTTTTTCCAAATAATGATTAATGCAAATTAGACCAATTTAATATGAGCAAAAAATGCTATTCATATAATATAGTGCATATAGTTGTAATTCTGGACATACTATTATCAACAGAAATAAAAAGAAAAAGAGCTTGGATCTGCAAAATTAATTTTACGCATCTCATATTCTCTTAAAATGTCCAAATACATATTTTTTTTTCTCATTTATAGTAATTAAAATAACTATTTATCACATTTTTTAACATAAATGTACAAATGCAATGTAAACAGCGTATTGGGGTCAATTTTAACCTCATTGATATTCAGTGAAACAAAAAATTTCTGGTAGCAGGAGGGTTAAATTAAAAATATATTTTTATATACATTTTTCTTTTTTAGTGCATTTAAAAGGCACATTATTTGTTTAAATTGTATTCATTTGTTACTAATCTATCTAAATGTCATATATATTGAATTATTTATACATATAACCATAGATTTTAGATAAAAGCTTTTGATCAAATAATATATATACATAGATTAATTCTTCTCTAAAACACCAGAATTCTGTTCTGAATAACATTTTATTTATAGTTTCCAATGAAGACGAACAATTTTATTTACAAAAGGAAAATTTATGCATTTTCTGTTTTTCAAATTGTACTGTATTTTTACATCCATAAGTTTTAATGTATTAGTTAAAATGTGCTAACTTTTAGCTTAACACTTGTCTACATAAATTTAATTTATACGCATTTGGAACTGATTTACTATTCCGTTTAAAGCAAGACATTTAAATGTTTCATTCGATTCAACTGTTAAATGAATTCAATGTCAAATTAGAAGAAACTATCCCCTAACTTAGCCACAGTGCTGTTCACAAGACGCAATAAGCATAAATCGTATTGAATGTTTTAAAAGCTTTAACATGTTATTACCACGTTTTTATTAACTTCAATTCTTGTTTGTTTGTTTGTTTGTCTAGTACAAATCTTGCAATCGATTAACTAACTTTCCGACTAGCTAAACATTTAAAACGTTCAGAATAGCTTAGAACACAGTGACAATGCACTTTTTAAATACTTTTAGCTAACTGTTTTGGGTCCCGGCTTCCTTCGGTAGCGTTTATATGATTCAACAACAAAACTATTTAACTAACTTCCTCTTAATCTAGACATCTGAAACTTTTAGAATAGCTCAAAAAACGATAAAAATGGATTTTGTTAATACTTTTAACCAATTGATTCGGGTCCCTGCTGCTTTCGGTAGCATTTACATGATTCAACAATCAAATAAATTCCCGAATAGCTAGGAAGATGAAACTTTCAGAATTGTTGAGAATACGGTGACAATGCATTTTTTAATATTTTTTAGCAAAATATTTCGGTTCCCTGCTGCATTCGGTAGCGTTTATATGATTCAACGGAAATTTTAAAAACATGGTACATAAAAAGTTCTTTTTATCTAGTAATTATTTTGAATTAAAATCAAGATGGCAGTGGACCAAGATCTATCTGAATCTATCATAATTATAATAATAATGATAATTACACACACACATATATATATATATATATATATATATATATATATATATAAACTTTAATAGATCATTTCTTAGATCCCAATAAAGTCTACATTACGGTAAAGATTAAGGAGTTTCGGTAAAATTAAATGTTTGGCTAAAAGTTCGTTATAGTAATACATTTTAAATGTACAGCTTTTAAGAATGTAATTTAAGAAAAATGTGAAGTGTATCTAAGAATAATTTGCATGAATGCAATTTATATTAAACACAACAAATAATGTCAAATTTTAACAGACGAAAAGTATTGTGTAATCATTATGAAACATTAAAATTAAAATGTTCTAATTACAATATTAATAAAAATTTATTTTTGAACTTTACAAAAAGTATCAGTTTATTTTACAAAATGACATATAGTAGAAATTATGAACCTTTTAAATTTCTGAAGGTCCAATGAAATATGTATACCTTCTTCTAAAGAATGTCGTTTTATCTTATTTCAGATTTTCCCTTTCCAATATCTTGAAGCCCTTTTACATTCATCTTTAAAATATGCTGCTTCTCTAAAGAAACTTTTTTACTCGGATGGATTAAAAGATACACATGAATTAAAGAAAAACGTCTCTTTATTATACTTTCACAAGAGAAAGAAACCAATCTCAAAGATGTTTTGAAAATGCATACTGAGGGACAAAAAACAAACAAACAAACAACATCAACAAAAGAAAAAAAAAAAAAGCTTGGATAATTTTTAGTTTTTCTTTGAAAAATGCTTAATTTAGTCATTTAAAAATAGGCATGAAAAGCATAGTGACTTTGCCGAATATCACATACCCGTATTCAACAGACATTACTATTTCACATATTATATATCCATAAAAAACACGATCTGCTACATTCCTTACATTTAAATTTTAAAATTGGTGAATTTTAAAGAAAAAATAAATGTATCCAAGTGCGGCTTTTTTTTTCTTGTCCCTTAGTGTAAGCATACAGAAAACGGATTTTGATTTAAAAATGAAGCAAATAAGAATTTCAAAATCAAAAGAATTTTTACACTTGTCATACATATTGAAGACAAGACAAAAATGTTTTTACGTCGGTAAATATTGATGTTTAGTTAAGAGTGGATAAGCTTGTATAATCTTTAAAAACGAAATGGAAATTTTAATACATTTTTATCTAATACAAAGGTTTTTAATTTAAAAATAGTTAAACTTTTACAGGATTGTAGGTTTAAAAATATATATATATATATAAACGCTATTTTGATTCTTTTACGGAATATAAATTAATGAATTAATTTCTATTTAATAAAATTCTCATATTTAATGATTTTTATCATTATCAGTGAAATATATTTTTGTCATATTCAGTGATACTATTATCGTATTGAAAATTTGTGCGTAGATATTTTTTTTTCCTGTCATCTCTTACAATAAAAAAATTCTAGTTTCAAAAAAAAAAAAAAAAAAAAAAGTGCGGCATATACACTATTTTCTATCATATATTAGCAGGAATATATTATTATTACATATATATATTATATGTATAGTCGAACCTTATTAACGTGAACTCTTTTAACGTGAATTACTTTTAACATGAACTGTATCCACAATCCCCGTCAAAATAAAGATTAATTTACTTGCTGATTAAGATTAGTTACTGATAGCATGATCTACTGATAGCATGAACAAATTTTTTATCCCTAATGAGATTCACGTTAACGAGGTTCGACTGTATACTTTAAATATACTCATACACGCTATACACATATATAAAGTGAATAATAAAAGTATAAATGAAATTATTAATCCACATTTTTTAAACCAATTACTGTTAATAAGAACATGTTTTATAATTTATCTTTGCCCCACCAGTGTCCGAAAGGATTTGCTCTTATTGTTGGTAGACGAAAGATGTTGTATTCAATCAAAGGTCAAGCTAGGAGGCAGAGCCGTTAATAGTTTTCTGTGATTTTGTCCGAAATTCACTTGAATATAGGGTGGTACCCCTTAGAAAGATCTCCCCCCCCCCTCGGATGCTCACCTCTCAGGTCTAAGCCCCTAACGCAAACAGTTACCCAGACTGAAGAAAAATAAAGGAGCAAAAATACTCAAAAAGGAGCAAAATCGTGCCAAAATTGAATAGGTCACATACTCAAAACAGCTCCAAAACAAATATAATCAATTTTAAAAATTCTTTGTTCTCCCTATTGATTATAATAAGCATGCTCAAAAATTTCCATCGACCATCGTGAATACCAATATCCCAAACATATATTCTAACTGATGCATTCTTTAAAAAATTCGTATGAAACTTCCATGAAATATTGTTCAGCAGATTGAGCAGTTCAGCAGTTTTTGAGCTCTTTCTGTTTAAATGTATAGAAAATCCATTAAAAAATTTCTTTTAGTGCAGAATTTTTATACTGAATTAAGAAGTGAACATGTATTGATTTGAAAACATGCGATATTTTACAAATAAGAAAAAAAATGTTTTCACTTTTGAAACAAAATTACTCATTCCGGAATAAGTTCGTCGATTTACGCATGTTCGAACACTTTATTTTTAACAGTGCCCAATCCATATACATCTTACAACTAAAGCCTAATTTATTTTGTAAGGACAAGCAGACTATTGTTTTCAGACAAGATAGTCCAACTGAAAAATATTTTATTTTATTATTATTATTATTTTGTCAATAATTTAAATATATATACACATACATTTTATTAAAAATTTTTAAAAACATATTACAAATTGAGAGAAAGCATTAAAAAAGAAAAAAAAAAAGAGGAAGAAGAAGAAGAATGCAGAAACAGTTGCTATAGGAAACGCTTCTCCAGATTTTATGGCAAAGCAGCTTTTTTTTTTTTTTTTTTTTTTTTTTTTTTTCTCACTTAACATGTTTTAATATTTAGTCCAACTGAAAGCAAATTTTCTTTTTTACCAGTCGCACCAAATAAAAAAAAAAAAAAAAGAGAGAGAGAGAGAGAAATAAATAAAATAAACAAACAAACAAATAAATAAAGAATGAAAGAAAGAAAACTGATAGAAAAGGGACAAACGCATTAAATAAAATTCTGTTTAGTATAGATTTTCATATCTATTATTTAGAAAACAAAAAGAAGATTCAGTTTCGTACAAATAATTAGATTTTTTTTTTTTTTTTTTTTTTTTTTTCGTATTAAAAAAATATTTATACAACTCAAATAATTTATTTTTTCTACATTCAATTTTCATATATGTATTTCTTAAAATAATAATGTAATCCTCTTTTTTTCTTCCTAAGAAAAAACTTTTATAAAACTAATTATTTTCTTCTTTTCTGTTTTTTTAATTGTTAAATAAACTTCAATTAATGTTATAATAAAGCACCTACGCATTAAAATCATTCGCAAATTGATCATTATTTAGTAAAAAGTCTTTGTTTTTATTAGACAAAATTAAATAATATAATTTTGTTTTCTTAAATGATTTTAATAACTACTTTCATAACTTATGGATCTGAAATCCTTAAATGAAAAATAGTAGAGCTTTAAAAAATATTCTCTTATAAGACTAATGATGCAGATACCGACATAGCAGTGATGTCAGTATATGCATGTTTACTACCAGAAAGTGAAAAAATTATCAGCTGAAATGAATTACAGCGACCAGAAAAAATTATCAAAATTAACATATTTGGCGATTTCACATTGTTAGGCTATTGATATTGAGTATTTGGCGGAGAAACAAAACACGTTTTTGTTTGTACACGGTAATCTCGGCGCTAGCGAAGTGAACGCTTAACAGCGCTAAATCGTGAAATATGCTTAATTTTGATAATTTTTTGTGGTCGCCATTTTTCATTTCAACAGATAATTTTTTCACTTCCTGGTGTTTTTTGAAGAGTATAATCACACATACTTTTTTCAATATTTTTTTGAAGACGGCATCTTTTGAATACTTCCTTGTTAGTTTGTTATACTTTGTAGACTTTATCTCAAATTCGTACAATAGCAAAGAGGTCGAACAAATTTAAAAACATCAATTATGTTAATAACAAGAGCCCTGTTAATTGCAACTTTCTTTTTTAGAAACTTCACAAAATATTCGACAGTTAAGATTTGTTTAATAAAGAAAAATAGTTTAAAATGAGGGTTATTTGCAACATACTTTATGAGGATAATTTTCATCGCAAAGATGTCATACCGATTTTAAAGTGTTATTTATGGTACTGGTATGAACATTATTTAATACAAACTTTCTATTTAGTTACATGAAATTAAAGATTTTTATTACAATGCTAAATAGACGAATATATCGCATAAACTTGTAAATATCTACACTTCTCATAGAATAATTAGATAATATAAGTGCAGCAAAATCTCGTAGGTAATATAATAGCAGCAAAAGAAAAGTACGAAACTCATTAAAAAAAAAATAATAATAATAATTATAACAATAATAATAATAATAATAATGAAAACGAAAATAGGATAAGGTTATATGTATCGAAACATAGGGAAGATAGTGTATTTGATATTTGATGGGGTAATTAGCCTGCCACCATGACTGTTAATTGGACTAGCACGTCACACTTAACAAGAATATCCTTTGCTTTATAGCAATAATTGATGTCTTCCAACAAATACGTGGCAACTAAGAGAATTTTGATTTGGTGAAACAAAATACAGGATGTTTTTTGGAGAACGTATGAAAAATCACAACTGAAAAAAAAAATATTTGAAAATTAAATTAACCTTACTACTACCATGGGGTCAGTTTTAACCCAAACGCCTTTTTAACACATTATCATACTTTATCTAAAATAAAAATTTAAAAAATATGTATGGTATAATTTTCTGGTGTTATTTTTAATTTATTCCTCTGAATACCAATGGAGTCACAGGTTACATTAATAATATTTGTTGGAAAAAAAATGAGATAACAAATAAAAAAATTGCATCTTTATTTTGAATAATTTTTAATTCGATCCTTATAACTTTCATTTAAATCTGTTATTTGTAAATTAATATTAAAGTACTGATAAATAATTAAATTTTTACATTACTCTTTCTGATAAATAAAGAAGTAAAATTTGTGTAATTTACCTTAACTGAAAGAAATACATCGTTCAGTGTTTTGATCTATTAACTATTTTTATTCCAATTTAGTATAAATTAAAGATACATTTCATTACATTTTGTGTTTGTACGTTCAAAGCTAAACATTAATTATGGTACGACATTTCAATCATGAGAAAGTTCAAGACAAAAGCGATATCGACAGCATCAGACTCGACAACATATTGTATGAAGAAATATAGATAATATACTTACACGCATTGAAATTTTTTTAAAGGTAAATTTAATACAAGATGCAACAAAATGTTTAAATAAAGAAGAGAAAATAAAGTATATGGGATTTCTTGAAAAAATATTGAAGCAAGAAGAAGGGGGGAGGGTATTATTCTTGTTTGAGTCTACAAGTCATATAAAGAAGCTACAGCCAATTTATGGACTTAAAAACGTTGTTATTTGAATTCTAAGGAATTTATGGTTAGCAGTCTATAAATATAAGTATCTAATGCGTGTAATTTGATGATATTGAAATGAAACGCCAAAAGACATCCGATGATGTTCTCTCATCAACAACAAATACATTTCATTTTTTATTTACAAGTCAGTTTACAAGATGTATATACATATCCTTTATCAAGTTGTTACAATTTATGTATAGTTGTATGTGCATTTCATTAATATACTCTAAACCAAATATGTATTCCATCAAAATTTTCACTGCTTGTGGTGGTTAATTTTTTTACATTTGTACACGAAAAGAAATATATATATATATATACACTGAGAAAAAATTCTGTAACTGACAACTAGAATCTAAATTGTGGCTCTAGAAAAAATAGTCCCATGCCTTCGTTATAAATTCTAGTCCCCTTTGAATGCGAGTTCTAGAAACCCCTATTAGAATTCTAGAGCGTTTATCTACATTATCGAGGGTAAAGTTATTTTAAAATCCCTGCAAATAAATGCAAATACAAGAGGCGGGTTTCAGCAACTATAATCCTGGTTTATTACCCGATTCTAGAAAATAAATCGAGAATTTCTCGCAATGCGAAAGATTTACATTATTGCTTGACCATCTAGAAATATGCAGACTAGAAATTTTCGATCATTTCGTCTATTCAGTTTATTGGTGTGCCTTATGAGCATATCTCGGAAATCTATATTTCTGGTTTAGGGATTTAGAAAATGACAACTTATTCATTCTAGATGAATGCGGTACATATTTTTTTTCTCAGTATATACATGACAGTTTCATGTATAAACATATATGCACGCGAAAAGTAAAAAAATATCCCGAAAAAAATAAATCAGTTAATATTGATAGTTCTAAATATGGTGAAAGAAACAGAAAAAGTGAAAGAAATATCACAGTAGATATATTTTTTACAAATTCGAGTTAAGCAAATGTATGTAATGAAAGGTGATACTTTTTAAAAAGATTCGAAATACTTGTTTGGAATTACTCCAAAAGTTTTATGACTATTGAAGAGAAATTTAATTTCAAATTATTATTCGTATTTAAAAATCGAGTATCTTATTGTCCAAAGCTGAGAGAAAAGTTGTGAATTTGTGAAGTTTTGTGCATTTTTTTTTTTTTTTTTTTTTCTGAAAGTTTAAAACACGGCAAAAATAAAACAATTATAATAAAAGATTAAAGCAATAGCAAATGAAGAGTCGATAAAATGGATAAATTATTACGAACAGTAAACGGATATTTAGGTGCAGACCAATATACTATTTTACAGAATTTTGCATGTAAATACAAAGAATAGTTATTTGGATACATCTGAATCCTAATTGGTAGCAAAGAAAAAAATATAAAAGTCGACTATTACTTTTACAGATAGGTAAATCTATAGTCTGGAAAAAATCTCGAGTTTGTATTATGTGTCAGATATATGTATAGGATATGTTTTAATACTATGCAAGTAATACTTCTGTTCCATATTTTAGAATAAAAACACTAATATATGTATATCGCATTACAATTTTTTTCTCTCTACTTATTTCACAAATTGTTGTGTAACCAGAAAAAAAAAATCATAAGTAGATTTAATATAATATTTTTTTCCAAACAATGATTAATGCAAATTAGACCAATTTAAGATGAGCAAAAAATGCTATTCATATAATATAGTGCATATAGTTGTAATTTTGGACATACTATTATCAACAGAAATAAAAAGAAAAAGAGCTTGGATCGCGCAAAATTTAGACTTTAAGTTCTGCAACATTAATTTTATGCATCTCATATTCTCTTAAAATGCCCAAATACATATTTTTTTCTCATTTATAGTAATTAAAATAACTATTTATCACCCTTTTAAACATAAGTGTACAGATGCAATGTAAACAGCGTATTGAGGTCAATTTTAATCTCATTGATATTCAGTGAAACAAAAAATTTCTGGTAGCAGGAGGGTTAAATAAAAAATATATTTTTATATACATTTTTCTTTTTTAGAGCATTTAAAAGGCATATTATTTGTTTAAATTGTATTCATTTGTTACTAATCTATCTAAATGTTATATATATTGATTGAATTATTTATACATATAACCATACATTTTAGATAAAAGCTTTTGATCAAATAATATATATACATAGATTAATTCTTCTCTAAAACATTAAAATTCTGTTCCGAATAACAATTTATTTATAGTTTCCAATGAAGACGAACAATTTTATTTACAAAATTGAAATGTATACATTTTCTGTTTTTCAAATTGTACTGTATTTTTACATCCATAAGTTTTAAATGTAGTAGTTAAAATGTGCTAACTTTTTAGCTTAACACTACATAATTTTCATTTAAACGCATTTCGAACTGATTTACTATTCCGTTTAAAGCAAGACATTTAAATGTTTCATTCGATTCAACTGTCAAATGAATTCAATGTCAAATTAGAGGAAACTATCCCTTAAAATGTATGTTGTGTGCACAGAATGAATAGAAATATATTTCACTATCTAAAAGCCAAACCTGAAGACTCCTTTTATGATAACATTTTAAACAAATAACAGTTAAGGTTACCAGTGATATTGACTATTTAAGTTTCTTAATAGATTTTCTTTTTGAGTTAACTGAAGAAAATATTATTTGTAACAATGTTAAGATACACAATTCTGTGTTAATGAGTGAGAAAAGCTTTTGATTCTGTTCATTTAAAATATTTTACTGGTCATTAATAAATAATTTCATTTACTCTCAGTAACAGCTTAACCATTTCAGTCGCAGTGTTCCCGCTGATGGAACACCTAATTTTAATTCTCAAGTGCAAAAACTCATCCCGGAAATTTTTTAGCAAAAATTTACATTTATATCATAGCAAATAAGGCCCTTTTTTTGAAAATTTAAAATTTCTTCTATTTTAATTATGTTCGTAAATTCCGGTGGCAGTGTAATTTAAATGATCCGAATTACCTTGCGCCGCAAAGGGTTAAAATACTCCCGAATAAATTGAAATATTGGGATCTATGCAACTTTTACGAGTTTTTGTTGTCGATAATGTTTACTTATAAAGTGATTCATTTATTAAATTAAATATTATTTGAATTTAATAAGGTTTACTTACAGATGTTTCAAACCGAAAATTTCTCGAAAAGGAACAATGCTAATTTTTTATTTTTTAAATATTTATGATCAGCTATGAGTCTAAAAGCCATTTTTATAATTAGTTTAGTAATTTTTAAAATAAATTAAATAGTGAACGTTAAAGGGTTAAAGCAAATAATTTATTTAACGAAGCAAAGCGTAGCAACGTTTCTCAATATGGAGGTATGGTTGTTAATTTTAATAAGAATATATACATATTTTTCAGAAATATTTAGTACAAAATATTTATTTAAATAAGCAGGAGACAACACTCAAATTATCTTAAAACAGGCAAGAATAGTCTTTTCATAGATTGTAATATACTAAACATAATTTCTTATGAATACTTTTACAATTATATCTGTAGCAACGTCATGATCCTTTTTATAGCGTTCTTTTACTAACTGAATGATGATCTACTTTAATTCTGTAATAATATGTTTTTTTAAAACACGGTTATAATATAATATTTTCCCCAGAAGATTTGTTTTTCTTTTACATATTATTAATAAATCGTTCTTTTATTTCATAATACTTTATAATGTTTAGATATTTATGAAGTATTTCTTGCTTTTATAATTATAACAATAAAATTGGTCTATATCCGTCATACTTGTATATATGCACATACAGAGTGGTTCAATGTCACATAGACAAAATAAATACGGAAAGTAAGTACAAACATACTAAGAACACATACAAGCATAATATCGTAGATTCTATTCTGAACTACTATGTGACTTTTTTAATAGTTCATAATACAAAAACAAGAAAAAATTATTTCACACTATTCAGTTTATACTGTTTTTTTTTACACATATTGCACATTTCCGAGCAATTAAGAAGCTGCTGAAATTTTCTGCAATTTCAAAAATGATGAATTTAACTATACTTCATATGATGACAGTTCACAATATAGATTTGCCACGAGTGGACGCTTTAATGCTAAAGCGTCATTAAAATCGTAAATTCATTTCATATAATGGTTATACTTATTTATCTATAGGAAATATTGTTTATTTTTAATTTTAAATTATTATTTTGACATCTGGGGGGCGCTGGGAAACATGTTTAAATATCGCAAGAATCATTCACTCACTTAAATACGTAATATATCTTAATATTACATAAAAGCTTTCATTACAGCACATTTAATAAAAATTTTATAGGTGGAGGGCCCAATAAGCTATATTAAAAACAAATCCTTATTCACTTCATGCAATGCTTGTGCTTAATCAAGTATACGAAATATTAATTCATTATAACAAATAGATTATAAAATCCTAATTTAAACACCAGTGACGCTGCGAAATACTTTAAAATATCAATTGATCCTTTACGCAGTTGTCAGCGACCCGATTCGAATCCATGAAATGTCGGGTAGTAGAGCAATATCTTGACCATTCGGCCATGTTACCACTTACAGTTTTGCTTCTTAGAATGTTTATACAGAATCGTGTGTATATTTAAAGTTTATGCATTGCTGTTAACGCCATCTAGCTATCATTACAAAGTCAGTTAACAATGAGAGTAAATATACGTCACTCGAAAAACTGCTTTTCTTCATGGTATATATTATTCAGATTTAACTGTGCATTAGCCACAAAAAATATTTTTAAGCTTGATTCTTTTTGTATACTTATAATGAAAAATTATATCTTTACACACACACACATGTATATACACATATGTGTGTGTGCATGTTGCATTTTATTATACATTTCATTAAAATGTTTATCAAATTTGAATATAAATCAATTTTATTCGTTTAAATATAACTTTAAAAATGAAGTTGTTTAAATCAATTTCGTTTTGAAATCAGAATTATCCATCGTATATGCGCAATGAGTTAATCTTGGACAAGCGTATTAACTCGGAATTATAGATTTGTGAACTGAAATGTAAGTAAATAGATATTTTGAGTTCAAAGCTGGTAGATGAGAAGTGTCGAATTCGGTACCAGGTCGCGCTCATCGACCTTGCCTTTCGGAGTTTTCAGTTGCTTTCTCCCCCCTCGCATAAATACAAGGCCTATTTCAGTAGCCGAGCAGTTCTGCTTTCCAAGTTGATAGATTGGTGTTAGTATTTGGGAATAAATCCGATTGACTACTCTAGGGTCCTAGGACTGAGGGGGGTGCCTTCCACGGAGGCCTTACTAAGGGTTTCTAGCCCGTATTTACGCAAGTTTCTGAGAAAACCACGGAAAATTCCGAACGGCTAGGCCGACGAGCGGGGCCTTGTGTCGAACCCGGCACCTTACGTCTACCAGCTTTGAGCGCAGAACCGCTCAGCCACTGCTGGGCTTTGATTGCCTTCTTTTGCCGTGTTCGATCCAATGTCCCACTTTTCAACCTAGACATTTGCAATTTTCCATGTTTTTCTCTGAAACTCGCGTATATACAGACCAGGGCTCATTAGAAAGAACTCTCATGAAAGGCATTTAATCCAGGCTTAGGACCTGTATGTCCTCAATACGCTTAA
This sequence comes from Salticus scenicus, assembly GCA_963930645.1. Taxonomy (NCBI): domain Eukaryota; kingdom Metazoa; phylum Arthropoda; class Arachnida; order Araneae; family Salticidae; genus Salticus; species Salticus scenicus. Next base: position 101,545,480 of record OZ005654.1, on the reverse strand, counting down.
ACGCTTAAACCACAATCACCATAATATTTTTAATTAAAAAGCTGTTTTTAAATAAATGATTATAGATAAAAAATATTAATTAAAAAATCATTTAATAATACATTCAAATTAAAAATAATTTAACTATTAAAAATGTAAATTTTTAATAATTAAATTAGTTGAAATTGCTTAATACATACCTGCCAAGTTTTTTAATTTATTCAAGAATGCACTTAGCCCCGCCCTTTTTTCACACTGTAATCTTTGTAGAAAAAATTTCTTCGATATATAATTACGATTAAATATTAAGAAAATCGCTCTAAAATTATTACGGTGTTAAAAAGCTGCGGTACTAACAACATTCCGTAATAAATTTTAAAACCTGACAGCTGTTGTTTATCGTAATGTTTTATAATGTATTTATATTTTTAAATATAATAATAAAAAAAAGATAGAGAAAGAGAGAGATTTTACATTTAAATGAATGAATTAAATAAATAAAAAGGTAGTATGATGTGGCGACACCACAAGACTTTCTTCTATATAATTTTACCGAAATTTCATTCAATGAAAATTATTTATTAAATTATAAAATTATTTTTCATTATAAATGCAGGTGATTTATATTTGACAGAATTATATGATTGAATGCAGACATAAAGTCAATTTTTTGCTAATATCAAAAGAAATGCGATTTTTTTCGTTAAAAAAAGAAGAAAAAAATCGATAACTTTGTTTTAAATTATCACAGACATATTGTTCAACCATTCGTTTTAAAGATTTTCAGAAAGATACCCATACTGAAAATCCCACCCACGCCCCACCCTAGGGAAAAATAATAAATAATATATTATAATTAAAAACTTATTTAATTATCATTAATATTTTTTAAATAATGAATTTTGATCAGATTACTTAATATTACTGTTTGAACTTTTAACAGAAAAACTATTTCAAAACACTTTGTAATATAAAAAGATATCTTTTGTCATGATTATAGAACAAAGAACTAATTAAAATTATATTATTTAAATAATCTAATTCATAAAATTTTACATTAAAATATATACAATATCTGCTAATTAAATTAGCCGAACTTTCTCAATACTATCCTTTAGTATATTATTCGAAGAATGTATTTCAAAAGACATTTACTTAACAAATATTTTTTTCTATTAATTATTATAGAAAAAAAATATTAAAAAATATTTTATCAAAAATTGCAGTAAAAAATTAATTTAATTATAAAAAATAGAGTTTTTGTAATAATTAATTTAGTTCAGTTTTCTTTTTCGCTATTATTTCAGCTGATTATTATTATTATTATTTTTTTTTTTTTTTCAAAATATTTTTTCAAAATACATATATTTATTTTTTCTTTGAGTTATTATAAGTAAAAAAACTGATATATATGTATATAGTTCAACAACATGGCAGTAAAAGAAATATATATATATATATATATATATATATATATATATATAAATCAATTTAGAACAACATACTTTAGCATCATGAACTATATTAGCCCTTTATCAATATGTATATATATTTTAAAGTGATAATGACGTCAGTTCTTGTGAGGTGCATAATTTTTTATTGTTCACGTTTAATTAAATGCATTTATTTTCATATCGAAAATAAAATGAACTTGTAATTTATCTTTGGCAACAATTAAATTATAGCTAAAATTTAAATGGCTAATATAATGCTAATATGAAGTTATTTTTTGCACATTTTAATTAATTAAAAGAAAACTAATCAAACATTCGAAAATTGAGCTTCGAGGTGCACAAGGACGCCTCGGAGGGCACCTTCGTGTCGAAACACGTGACTGTTTGAACTAATGTCTTTGCGCTACGCTGTCCACACACAGACACACACACAAACATTGCCTTTTATGTGCATAAAGATTATTATTGTTGCTGTTGTCCGTAATGTTTTATAACGTATTTATATTTTTAAATATAATAATAAAAAAAAGATAGAGAAAAAGAGATATTCTACATTTGAGTGAATAAATTAAATAAATACAAAGGTAGTACGATGTGGCCACACCACAAGAATTTCTCCTATATAATTTTACCGAAATGTCATGCAATGAAAATTATTTATTAAATTATAAAATTATTTTTCATTATAAATTCAGATGATTTATATTTGACAGAATTATATAGTTGAGTGCCGACAAAAAGTCAATTTTTTGCCAATAATAATAATAAAAAAAAAAATGCGATTTTTTTCGTAAAAAAAAAAAAAAAAAAAAAAAAAAAAATTGTTCTAAATTATCACAGACCTATTGTTCAACCATTCGTTTTAAAGATTTTCAGAAAGAAACCCACACTGAAAATCCCCCCCCCCCCCGCCCTCAGATAAAAAGTAATGCTCCCACATGCACAAACCTTTTTTCCGAGTTTACTACTACTATTATCAATAATTCTTATTAATTTTACAGTCACACGTTAAAAATAACTCGTTATGTACATTTATACGAAATTTTGTCCTATACTGCCATGTTAAAAATTTTGAGAAAATGGGATCACAGCGTCCCTTGTTGAGCGATTGATCGTCCAATCTAATAAGCACCAAATTATGTCAGGGTCTAACTAAATACCAAGTTTGGTTAAATTTCTTTCATTGGTACTTCATAGATACTTCTCTTTATTTATTTTTATTTATTTATTTATTTTTTTAAATTAATGAAATTTTTCATTAACTCATATATATGTACTTTTGTAAAAGTTATAATTTTATTAATAAGTATATCTAATAAATAAATCTGAATGTGCTCCGAATTGGATAATTTAAATAGTTTATAATAATGATTGCAAAAATGATTGTGCGCCATCATTATATTTATGTAATTATTAATAGAATTGTGGTCATGTTATTATACTATAAGATATTTTAAATGATTTTTGCATAGTAAAATATTTGATCTTTTTGGCGAGAAAAATTCAACAACAAATAGATAATTTTGAAATAATTCTCAATAAATTTAATGGGCATTGCTAAGGGAATCAGGGTGATCTTTTGCCTCTCGTAATGTGATATATCCATTGACGCAGCGATTGTCATGCCTTTAATTACAGCGGTCGGAAAATCTACCTCGCGATGAACAGGTGTGCATGAATTTAAGAATTCGGTCGGAAGTGCTACTATTTTAACCCCAGTCGGATCTGTCCCGGTCGGAACTGCGACGTAACCACTATTACTCATACAACGCGATAAAGAGTCTCGTATAACGCGTAAGATAAAGGACGCACGTGACGATCTTTTCTACTTTCAACATGTTCAAGGTTATTTACTTTTTCACTACAGATAATGATTGCTTTGTTACTATGCCAACACCCGACGCTTTTGGTCTCATTGCGAAATGAAATCGTCTGCTCGATGTATGTCTCCTATAACGCGATTTCCTATTACGCGGATTGTATCCCCCGCGTTATACGAGAGTCTACTGTATATGCATGTATTTATGTCGGATTTATCTAATATATTTTATTCTTTCCTTAATCCATAATTTAAATATTTAAGAAATGTTTACAAATTTTGAAGGATGCAGTATATGTGTCAAAAACTTAGTGCTAAAAATAAAAATAGAGAATAGGCTGAAATATTTCACTGTATTTATTTAAAGAATATAATAATTAAAAATTTATGCTAAAAAATAATCCTTTTAATATAAAAGTTAATACAAAAAAAAAAAAAAAAAAAAAAAAAAAAAAAGTCATTTGCAGTATTCAGACATTTTAGAAAAGTCCATTCTTAAGTTTAAATAAAAAAAAACTATTGGATGATCCAAAATGCACAATATATATTCTGAATAGAAAGTAATTAACATCGTGTAAGAGTTTAAAATAATTGGGCTTGATTAACAAAAAGAAAAATATTTAATAAATACAACAACAACGAATTAAATTAAGGAAATAACATTTGTAAAAACAACACTTCATGTGAAAACACTTCATGTTTTTTTTCTTCTTCTTTTTTTTTTTTAATTATAATTTTAATTGATTTAATTTTATCAAACAAAATAACTACAGTTATATCTATTTCAGTAATATTAATTAAATTTTGTTTTAGAATTTCATTGTTATTCTCTTTTTTTTTTTCAGTATGCTGGTTTCGCTATGTTTCCGAAACATGTTAAGCCTTTTTAATTTTCTTAAGAATTGTCTGTTCTGCTGCTCCCACCCACTGAAGTGTAAACGGAAGGGTGTTTTTTACATGAAGTGTTATTTTTACAAATGTTTTTTTCAATAATTTAATTCATTGTTGTAGTATTTATTAACGTTCTTTATTTTTGTTAATCACGCCCTCTTATCTTAAACTCTAACACCTTTTTATTATTTTCTATTCAAAATTACATAATTTTTGCATAATTCTTAGTGCTGCCTTTGTCGCCTTTTCTATACAAATATACTTTGATTAATATGTAATATAGTTTTGAAAATATATTGACCGTAGCCCTATGTGGTTTTCACTGAAATGCGTAGAAAAGCATGGGATTTTTTGTTTTTTTAATCTATAAGAAAATAAATAATACCAATTACATTTTCACCAACAGGTGGCGCTGTACTTGCTGTGTCCTCTTACATTTTAAACAGAGTCGTTTTCTCGGGATCCGGACATAATATCGCGGGACAAAATCTCGCCGGACAAAATATCGCGTCAAAAAATAGTATGATCTACTTGAAATTTTGATTTTGTGTCACGCGTGATCTCTGGTGGAGTCCACTTGGCCTTATAAATATTAATTAATTAATTTAAATTATTAATTAAATAAATCATAGAGTTGAATTTTATTATTTTATCAATGTTTATTTTTAAGTTATTTCTGTACTGATAAGTATAAAGGATTTAAGTCCAAAAATGTCGATTTTGAGTTAAGTACATAGTCAGACTCAGAAAGAAATTCTCTATCGATTGGTATAAAGGATTTAAATCCATGTCATTTAGTTTTTGAGAAAATCCATTGGTAAAAAAAGATTCAAGTTAGAAATTTAGCATTAATCTTTAGTATAAAATATTTAATTCAATTTTTTCCCTTTATTAAATGAAGATTGACAATCACTGAATAGTATAAATTGTATAAATCAACCTAATCCCTTTTTCCTAATCGATTCTTCTGATTAGTTTTTAGTTAGTGTAACTTGTTTTTTCGTTTCATGAAAAATCAAGAATATGGACTTAAATCCTTTATATTTATCAGTACAGATTTTATCTTTTGCTTTTCACTATTCGAAATACATTTTAAAAATCGTGTACATCACTGCTGACAATAAAGCAGAACACTATTCACTAACTTGAATTAAAAATTTTAAAACTGATAAGCACGATTGAATTCATTATGACTAATCTTGACAAAATTTAATAAATATAGTATTTAAACTATTTTAAGTAAAATTTATAAAAAAATTTGTTGTAGTTTTTTCAGAATGTCAGTGCTCTGACTAAGGTATGTGTTGTCATGAAATTTTATACAACATTACTAATAATTTCCAACTCATTTTTGCTTTGTATTAATTTACGTCGGCGATATTTTATCCCGCCAGATTTTGTTCACAATCCCGTTTTCTCAAATAACGCCATATTGAAAATGTAGAGTAATGTGAAATTGACGTGTTGCATGCGATTTTGGATATTAACGAATATTTAAATCAAACCTTTATTTCTTATTATTGCTGTTAATCGTTCTAAAAAATGTGATATTCTTAAAAGATAAAGCATTGTTAATAAAGTTTATTAAAAATACTCCCAATGCAAAACATCTGAAGGTCATTCTTAGGAATGACTGCAGTCATATTAAATATTTATAATCGTAATCTCGTTGTTGAATGCACAGCATAATTGTAAAAATTAATTTTACAATCAAAGCACCACCTAATGAAAAAATAATAAACTATTTCCACAATATTTTTTTTAATTAATTAATTAATTTATTTATTAATTTGTAATTTATCTTTTTATAATTAAAAATAAATAAATAGATAAATGTCTCATGTCTTTCTTTGTATTTCAAAGAAAACTGCATAGTGATTGTTACAATACAATTTAAATACAATATAAATAATATAATTTTTATTTTTTCTGTAAGTCTTGGTTCATCACCCGGTATTTAAAGTTTTAAAAGGGATTTAATAAAAGTATGTAGGCGTAGTGTTTACCCCTTCTATTTCATTTAATAAAAATCTGTGTAAATCAATTATGTCGCCTCTAATTCCTTTATCTAAGCCCTGGAATTTCCTGGATTATTTGGTTATTTAGTTTTATAATAATCTCATTATTCCATTGCTTGATGTTTCCACGGAACGAAGCGTTGGTGTTAATCTAATATATTCCACTAATGAAAAGGTGCTATTAAATTCTGTGTTACGCAGCATCTCAATCATAAAATCACTTTATTTTGGAAACACTTTATTACTAACTTTATTACACGCTTTGGAAAATCTAACAAATAAATTATTTTTTTTCTCAGCTTAAAATACAAATTATTGTAAAAAAATGTAACAATATATACATAATAATCAAGAACATTAATATAAATAATCTGGTCTGTCCTTCACACGATTTTCTCTTACCCTGAAATTTACTACTATAAACACAGGTTGGAGATTAAGAGTTACGATAACGAGTACTCTTATGTAAACCTATGTTAAACAATTCAAATTAGGCTTCGGAAGAGTTTTTTATGATAATTAGTTCTGTGTGAGGGGGGCTACCGCCCCCCTCAACCCCCGTTTCATTAATGCACCTACATTTATATAGAATTTATTTCGGTTATTAAAAAGTAATTCTGTTTTTAAAAAATAATTTATTAAAATTATTATTTAAACAAATTAACTTTTATGATAATGCAGACGATTTCCAGAGAAGTAGTATAACACTAAATATATATATATAAAAAAAAAAAAAAACTTGAATTTATTCTCAATATTACATTTTTTTTTTTTTTTTTTTTTTAATGAAAAAATCGATAACTTTATTTTAAATTATCGCAGATCGATGGTTCAACCATCCGTTTTAAAAGTATTGGTGAACTCTTAAGAAAGATACCAGGGGGAGGCGAGGCTACTACATACACAATTTTTTTTTCCCAGTTGACTATCTCTATTACAAAAAAATAATATTCGTTTCATTTGGTTTAGTGCAGTCTACAGATGTTAAACTCTACTTACCTGCAATTTCTCCCATAGAGGTAATGTATTTGAATACTTTTGAGTGTCCCTGTACACGAACCATTTGCTTCATTTCAACGAAAACTTACTGTAGCATCCCTATATGATACACATTTAGAATACCGAGTTTGGAATTTCTGCTACTATTTGTTCTTGAGATATGCTGATAACAGACAGAGAGACAGGCACACAGACCGTTGGCTAAAAACATGATTCTCGTATTCAGGGGACATCAGAACATGTAAATATAACAAAAACTCACGTTCGAAAATTTGACCCTAAAACAATACTTTCTCGATCCTATGGGTAAGAGAAAGTAAAAACGATACAGAGCATAAATTATAAATCCATAAAGTAAATAACTTTAATTACCATGATTATTAATTAAGAAATCTTTATTAAAAATTGAAATATGGATCTTATTTGTGCTATTTTTTATAGCATCAGTCTGTAGAGTGAAAAGCAGGAGATATTACATTACACTGTTAAAAATGAAGTACTCAAATATGAGTAAATGGATATACTCCTTTCGATATGAGTATTTTTTTTTTTTTTTTTTTTTTTTTTTTTTCCCATAAAGGAGAACATGCTTGTCTCATTTACGAAGTATTGCATGTTTTAAAATTAATGCACGTTCACTTCATAATTTATTTATTTAAATAAACAGAAGTGTCTGCCTGCGCTCTGGTGCTCACAGTATAGTGCGACCACGTTTCCTATGACTAGCAGTGAGGACGAGTCCAAAAGTTTAGAGGGATGCAAAAATTGGCCGAGAGATAGTTATTTGGCAAACATCCAGTTATTCGGTATTCCCTTATCGCTTGTTTTCTCTCAGTCACCCCTATTTTAACACTGAACTCGTTCAATCCGCACTTGCGCAGAGGCTTCCATGGTCGCAAGAAATGTGGTTAAAGAATACTGCTAATCGCAGAGCTGCAAAATTTGGTAGATGGGTGCCTGAGACCCTGTAGATATGCACCTCATCGAGATTTTTTTCGAATTTCGAATTTGATTTTTTTAAATTATTATTTTTTTTTTTTCAATTTTAAACATTAGCTTCTATGTTTCATTTTTCATAGATTTATTCTTCCATTTTAATCATCTGCGTATCTTAGCAACGGCTATTACGCTATTCATTTCTTATTTCTTTAGTTCGTTCATTCATTTGAAGGCGATTTTTTTTTTAATTTATTATATTTATAAAATAAATTGGTAATGCAATAGAAATAAATTGTTATGTTTATGTATAACTAGCGAAGCCCCGGTTCGGGATTGGACTGAATTCTGAATACGGAAAAAATTTTAAAATCAAACTCCTCATGTACAAAACTCGGCCTGATGCTGTTTGCGTGCCAACAGATCAAAGTTTGTTAACAGAACCATTTTTAAATTCATGAAATCAATGAAGGTAGAAGTGAATCAACGAAGGCTTTGCCCGCTTCGTTGATCCCTATATTTAAGGATTTTTTTTTTTTCTACATCACTTTTTTAATAAAAATAAGTAGACAAATAAATAAATAAAATAAAATAAAAATCATGAAATTGCTCAAAAGCCCGCTTCGGGTCCCCGCTGCCTTCAGGACGACCAACTCATTCGCAGCATCTCGGATGCCTGTCCTTACTGTCTGTGACAATAGCTTACCAGTGGTCTTCCATTTGGGTACTCCTCAGATGACAGTTTCGAAACAAACAGTATCGAAAAAAATTGAAGTAGTAATTTTATGTTTGAATTCCAGTTACATATAAACAACACTATGCGTGGTGTCTACATAATATTTTCTTTCACGTTATTTTCTATATTTATTTGATTTATTCGTTCAACCATAAAATGACAACCATTTCACGCCAAATATAATATTACAGTATGCTATGATCGGCTGCGTCTATCGCATAAGATAAATAATTTTTTGTGTTCATAATAGTAGTTGAGTAAGTTAATAGTAGTTGGTATATAGAAAAATAAATAAATAAATATGTAAACCTGATCACGCTACATATCACGCCTTAATAAAGTTTCCTTGGCGACATATGAATTTTTATCGCAATTTTAGACAAAAATAAATATTTTATGTAATTATTTTTTCTGTTCTTTTTTTTTTCTTCTTTACTTTTCTGTTTTTAAATATTTTATAATTTATTTATATTTTTGATGCGCTACTTGGCTTAAAGTGGCTTTCGCGAAAGTAGAGTTCTTGGCGAAAAGTGTCCGATCTATTTCAGCATCAAATTTTTAAAAATTAAGAAGTAAAGCTCTTTACCATAATGTTGAATTAGTTCTCATGCCAAGCGCAATTCATCAGTGCAAAATTCGTACTATTTAAACAAAACAAAAAAGAAAGAATTCTATAATCGTGGTATATTAGAAAAGGTTATGGTTGTTTTTTACTCCATTTTCATATTATCCTTTTTTCATACGCTTGAACAAATTTAATAATAATATATATATATATATATATATATTTCCGCGTGAAAGTAAATTATTTCATTTTATGTAAAAATACTGCTGATGAATCATATTAATGCGAGTCATAACAATTTAAGTATATTTGTTTGACAGGCATTTTTTATTTTAACCTATTTTCAGCCACAGTGCTGTTCACAAGACGCAATAAGCATAAAATGTATTGATTGTTTTAAAATTATGTTATTACCACGTTTTTATTAACTTCCATTCTTGTTTGTTTGTTTGTCCAGTACAAATCTTGCAATCGATTAACTAACTTTCCGACGAGCAAGACATTTAAAACGTTCAGAATAGCTCAGAACACAATGACAATGCACTTTTTAAATACTTTTAACTAAGTGTTTTGGGTCCCGGCTGCCTTCGGTAGCGTTTATATGATTCAACAACAAAATTATTTAACTAACTTCCTGACAAACTAGACATCTGAAACTTTTAGAATAGCTCAAAAAACTATAAAAATGGATTTTGTTAATACTTTTAACCAGTTGATTCGGGTCCCTACTGCTTTCGGTAGCGTTTACATGATTCAACAATCAAATAAATTCCCGAATAGCTAGAAAGATGAAACTCTAAGAATAGCTCAGAATACGGTGACAATGCATTTTTTAATATTTTTAGCAAAATATTTCGGTTCCCCGCTGCTTTCGGTAGCGTTTATATGATTCAACATAAAATTTAAAAACATGGTATATAAAAAGTTATTTTTATCTAGTAATTATTTTGAATTAAAATCAAGATGGCAATGGACCATGATCTATCTAAACCTATCATAATAATAATAATAATAATAATAACATATATATATATATATATATATATATATATATATAAACTTTAATAGATCATTTCTTAGATCCCAATAAAGTCTACATTACGGTAAAGATTAAGGAGTTTCGGTAAAATTAAATATTTGGCTAAAAGTTGGTTAAAGTAATGCATTTTAAATGTACAGCTTTTAAGAATGTAATTTAAGAAATATGTGAAGTGTATATAAGAATAATTTGCATGAATGCAATTTATATTAAACACAACAAATAATGTCAAATTTTAACAGACGAAAAGTATTGTGTAATCATTATGAAACATTAAAATTAAAATGTTCCAATTACAATATAAATAAAAATTTATTTTTGAACTTTACTAAACGTATCAGTTTATTTTACAAAATGTCATATAGTAGAAATTATGAACCTTTTAAATTTCTGAAGGTCCAATGAAATATGTATACCTTGTTCTAAAGAATGTCGTTTTATCTTATTTCAGATTTTCCCTTTCGAATATCTTCAAGCCCTTTTACATTCATCTTTAAAATATGCTGCTTCTCTAAAGAAAATTTTTTACTCGGATGGATTAAAAGATACACATGAATTAAAGCAAAACGTCTCTTTATTATACTTTCACAAGAGAAAGAAACCCATCTCAAAGATGTTTTCAAAATGCCTACTGTGGGACAAAAAACAAACAAACAAACAACATCAACAAAAGAAAAAATAAAAAACTTGGATAATTTTTAGTTTTTCATTGAAAAATGTTTAATTTATTCATTTAAAAATAGGCATGAAAAGCATAGTGACTTTGCCGAATATCACATACCCGTAATATTTCTGTTTCTCAGCAGATATTTCTGTTTCACATCAAAAACACGATCTGTTACATTTCTTATAGTTAAATTTTAAAATTGGTGAATTTTAAAGAAAGAATAAAAGTATCCAAGTGCTGCTTTTTTTTTTTCTTGTTTCTTAGTGTAAGCATACAGAAAACGGATTTTGATTTAAAAATAACGCAAATAAGAATTTCAAAATCAAAAGAATTTTTACACTTGTCATACATATTGAAGATAAGACAAAAATATTTTTGCGTGGGTAAATATTGATGTTTAGTTAAGAGTGGATAAGCTTGTATAATTTTTAAAAACAAAATGGAAATTTTAATATATTTTATCTAATACCAAGGTTTTTAATTTAAAAATAGGCTCCGTTAAACTTTTACAGGATTGTAGGTTTTTTAAAGAAAATTATAAACGCTATTTTGATTCTTTTGCGGAATATAAATCAATGAATTAATTTCTATTTAAGAAGATTTTCATATTTAATGATTTTTATCATTATCAGTGAAATAGATTTTTGTCATAATCAGTGATACTATTATCATATTGAAAATTTGTGCGTAGATATTTTTTTTCCTGTCATCTCTTGCAATAAAAATTTCTAGTTTCAAAAAAAAAAAAAAAAAAAAAAAAAAAAAAAAAAAGTGCGGCATATACACTATTTTCTATCATACATTAGCAGGAATATATTATTATTACACATATATATTATATGTACAGTCTAACCTTATTAACGTGAACACTTTTAACGTAAATTACTTTTAACATGAACTGTATCCACAATCCCCGTCAAAATAAAGATTAATTTACTTGCTGATTAAGATTAGTTACTGATAGCATGATCTACTGATAGCATGAACAAATTTTTTATCCCTAATAAGATTCACGTTAACGAGGTTCGACTGTATACTTTAAATATACTCATACACGCTATAGACATATATAAAGTGAATAATAAAGTATAAATGAAATTATTAATCCACATTTTTTAACCAATTACTGTTAATAAGAACAAGTTTTAGAATTTATCTTTGCCCCACCAGTGTCCGAAAGGATTTGCTCTTAATGTTAGTAGACTAAAGGTGCCGTATTCAATGAAATGCCAAGATATGAAGGCAGAGCCGTAAATAGTTTTCTGTGATTTTCTCAGAAATTCACTTGAATTTAGGGTGGAACCCGTTAGAAAGACCCCTCCCCCTTCTTCGGAGGCCCAACACTCAGGCCTAAGGCCCTAGCGCAAACAGTTACCCAGACAGAAGAAAAATAAAGGAGCAAAAATACTCAAAAAGAAGCAAAATCGTGCCAAGTTTGAATATGTCACATACAAACAGCTCCAAAACAAATATAATCAAATTTAAAAATTCTTTGTTTTCCCTATTGATTATAATAAGCATGCTCAAAAATGATCATCGACCCTCGTGAATACACATATCCCAAACATATATTCTCACTGATGCATTCTTTAAAAAATTCGTATGAAACTGCCATGAAATATTGTTCAGCAGATTGAGCAGTTCAGCAGTTTTTGAGCTCTTTCTGTTTAAATGTATAGAAAATCCATTAAAAAATTTCTTTTAGTGCAGAATTTTTATACTGAATTAAGAAGTGAACATGTATTGATTTGAAAACATGCGATATTTTACAAATAAGACAAAAATGTTTTCATTTTTGAAACAAAATTACTCATTCCGAAATAAGTATGTCGATTTACGCATGTTTGAACACTTTATTTTTAACAGTGCCCAATCCATATACATCTTACAATTAAAGCCTAATTTATTTTATAAGAACATGCAGACTATTGTTTTCAGACAAGATAGTCCAACTGAAATTTTTATTATTATTATTATTATTATTGTTATTTTGTCAATAATTTAAATATATATACATATATAATTTATTAAAAAAATTTAAAAACATATTAAAAATTTAGAGAAAGCATTAAAAAAGAAAAAAAAAAAAAAAAGAAGAAGAAGAAGAAGAAGAATCCAGAAACTGTTGCTATAAGAAACGCTTTCCAGATTTTATGGCAAAGCAGCCTTTTTTTTTTTTTTTTTTCTCACTTAACATGTTTTAATATTTAGTCCAACTGAAAGCTAATTTCCTTTTTTACCTGTCGCACCAAAAAAAAAAAAAAAAAAGAGAGAGAGAGAGAGAGAGAAATAAATAAAATAAACAAACAAACAAATAAATAAATAATGAAAGAAAGAAAACTGATAGAAAAGGGACAAAATGATTTTCATGAAATGAATTTTGTAATTATTGCCAAAGATACGCATCAAAATTACTTCATGTTTTATATCGAAGAAAGACATAAATAAAATGCTGTTTAGTATAGATTTTCATATCTATTATTTAGAAAACAAAAAGAAGATTCAGTTTCGTTTAAATAATTAGTTTTTTTATTTATTTATTTATTTATTTTTTTTTTTTTTTTTATCGTATTAAAAAAATATTTATACAACTCAAATAATTTATTTTTTCTACATTCAATTTTCATATATGTATTTCTTAAAACAATAAAGTAATCCTCTTTTTTTTTTGTTTTTTTTTTTTTTTTTTCCTAAGAAAAAACTTTTATAAAACTAATTACTTTCGTCTTTTCTGTTTTTTTTTTTTAATTCTTAAATAAACTTCAATTAATATTATAATAAAGCACCTACGCATTACAATCCTTCGTAAATTGATCATTATTTAGTAAAAAGTCTTTGTTTTTATTAGACAAAATTAAATAATATAATTTCGTTTTCTTAAATGATTTTAATAATCTACTTTCATAACTTATGGATTTGAAATGCTTAAATGAAAAAAAGTAGAGCTTTAAAAAATATTCTCGTATAAGACTAATGATGCAGATACCGACATAACAGTGATGTCAGTATATGCATGTTTACCACGAGAAAGTGAAAAAATTATCAGCTGAAATGAATGAATTACAGCGACCAGAAAAAAATATCAAAATTAAGCATATTTGACGATTTCACATTGTTAGGCGATTGATATTGAGTACTTGGCGGAGAAACAAAACACGTTTTTGTTTGTACGCGGTAATCTCGGCGCTAGCAAACTGAACACTTGACAGCGCTAAATCGTCAAATATGCTTAATTTTGATCATTTTTTGTGGTCTCTGTTTTCCATTTCAACCGATAATTTTTTCACTTCCTGGTGTTTTTTGACGAGTATAATCACATATATATTTTTTCAATATTTTTTGAAGACGACATCTTTTGAATGTTTCCTTGTTAGTTTGTTACACTTTGTAGACATTATCTCAAATTCGTACAATAGCAAAGAGGTCGGAGTAATTTAAAAACATCAATTATGTTAATAACAAGAGCCCTGTTAATTGCAACTTTCCTTTTTAGAAACTTCACAAAATATTCGACAGTTAAGATTTGTTAAAAAATATAAATAGTTGAAAATGAGGGTTATTTGCAACATACTTTATGAGGATAATTTTCATCGCAAAGATGTCATACCGATTTTAAAGTGTTATTCATGGTACTGGTATGAACATTATTTAATACAAACATTCTATTTGTTTTTATTACATTGCTAAATAGACGAATATATCGCATAAACTTGTATTAAAGGGACTATTGATTAGGAAATATCTACACTTCTCATGGAATAATTAGATAATATAAGTGCAGCAAAATCTCGTAGGTAATGTAAATGCAGCAAAAGAAAAGTACGAAACTCATAAAAAAAAATAATAATAAAATAAAATAAAATAATAATAATAATTATTATTATAATAATGAAAACGAAAATAGGATAAGATTATAGGTATCGAAACATAGGGAAGATAGTGTATTTGATATTTGATGGGGTAATTAATCTGCCACCATGACTGTTGATCGGACTAGCACATCGCACTTAACAAGAATATCCTTTGCTTTATAGCAACAATTGATGTATTCCAACAAATTTTGGCAACTAAGAGAATTTTGATTTGGTGAAACAAAATACAGGATGTTTTTTGGAGAACGTATGGTAAATACAATTTTTATTTAATTAGTCTCTAATTTAAAGTCTCTTATCACAACAACTGAAAAAAAAAAAAAAAAAAAAAAAAAAAAAACTTTATTTGAAAATTAAATTAACCTTACTACTACCATGGGGTCAGTTTTATTCCAAACGCCTTTTTAACACATTATTATACTTTATCTAAAATAAAAATAAAAAAAAAAATATGTAAGAAATTTTCTGGTGTTATTTTTAATTTATTCCTCTGAATACCAATGGGGTAATAGGTTACATTAATGATATTTGTTGGAAAAAAATGAGATAACAAATAAAAAAATTGCATCTTTATTTTGAATAATTTTTAATTTAATAATTATAACTTTCATTTAAATCTGTTATTTGTAAATTAATATTAAAGTACTGATAAATAATTAAATTTTTACATTACTGTTTCTGATAATTAAAGAAGGAAAATCTGTGTAATTTAATTAATTTAAAGAAATACATCATTCAATGTTTTGATCTATTAACTATTTTTATTCTAATTTAGTATAAATTAAAGATACATTTCATTACATTTTGTGTTTGTATATTCAAAGCTAAACATTAATTATGGTACGACATTTCAATCATGAGAAAGTTCAAGACAAAAGCGATATCGACAGCATCAGACTCGACAACATATTGTATGAAGAAATATAGATAATATACTTACACGCATTGAAATTTTTTAAAAGCTAAATTTAATACAAGATGCAACAAAATGCTTAAATAAAGAAGAGAAAATAAAGCATATGGGATTTCTTGAAAAAATATTGTAGCAAGAAGAAGGGGGAGGGTATTCTTGTTTTAGTCTACAAGTCATATAAAGAAGCTACAGCCAATTTATTACAGCCAATATATATATATATATATATATATATATATATATATATACACACTCATAAAAAATTATGTAACTGACATCTAGAATCGAAATAGTGGCTCTAGAAAAAAATAGTTTAAATTCTAGTACCTTTTGAAAGCGAGTTCTAGAAACCCCTATTAAAATTCTAGAGCGTTTATCTACATTATCGGGGGTAAAGTTATTTAAAAATCCCTGCAAATAAATGCGAATACAAGAAGCGGGTTTCAGCAAATATAATCCTGGTTTATTACCCGATTCTAGAAAATCATGCGAGAATTTCTCGCAAGGCGAAAGATTTAGATTATTGTTTGATCAATCTAGAAATATGTAGACTAGAAATTTTCGATCATTCCGTTTATTCAGTTTATTGGTGAGCCTTATAAACATAGCTCGGAAATCTATATTTCTGCTTTAGGAATTTAGAAAATGACATCTTATTCATTCTAGATGAAGGTGGTATATATTTTTTTCTCATTGTATAAATGTTTTCATGCAGTTTCATGTATAAACACGTATATAGACGAAAAGTAAAAAAAAAAAAAAAAAAAATCCCTAAAGAAATATATCAGTTAAAATTAATAGTTCCAAATATGGTGAAAGAAACAGAAAAAGTGAAAGAAATATCACAACAGCTATATTTTTGTTACAAATTTGAGTTAAGCAAATGAATGTAATGAAAGCTGATAATTTTCGGAATGATTCGAAATACTTGTTTAGAATTACCCCAAAAGTTTTATGACTATTGAAGAGAAATTCAATTTCAAATTGTTATTCGTATTTCAAAAACGAATATCATATTGTCCAAAGATGAGCAAAAAGATGTGACTTTATTAAGTTTTATGCATTTATTTTTCTTCTGAAAATTTAAAACACGGAAAAAGTAAAACAATTATAATAAAAGATTAAAGCAATACTAATCGAAGAGTCGACAAAATGGATAAATTAATATGAAAAGTAAATGGATATTCAGCTGCAGACTAATACAAATATTTTACAGAATTTTGCATTTAAGTACAAAGAATAGTTATTTGGTTATATCTGAATCCCAATTGATAGCAATATACATACTATATATATATATATATATATATATAGGACGACTATTACTTTTACAGATAGGTAAACCTTTAACCTTTAATCTGAAAAAATCTTGAGAAACACTTCGATATTTGCAATACTTTTATAAATAGAAATGCAAAATTGGGGGAGATTCCAATTTTGTGTAAGATTTTTACATATTAAAAACAGACATTTCTCTAAAATGCTCAGTTTTATTTTGTGAAAATCACTGAAAATTTGTATTATGTGTCAGAAATACGTATAGGGTATGTTTTAATACTACGCAAGTAATACTTCTGTTCTATATTTTAGAATAAAAGCACTAATATATGTATATCGTATTACAATTTTTTTTTTTTAATTTATATTTCTTTACTTATTTCGAAAATTGTTGTGTAACCAGGAAAAAAAAAAAAAAAAAAAAAAAAAAAACTCATAAGTAGATATAATATAATATTTTTTTCCAAATAATGATTAATGCAAATGAAACCAATTTAAGAAGAGCAAAAAATGCTATTCATATAATATAGTGCATATATTTATAATTCTGGACATAATTTTATCAACAGGAAGAAAAAAAAAAAGAGCTTGGATCGCGCAAAATTTAGACTATTAATTTTGCGCATCTCATATTCTCTTAAAATGCACAAATACATGCTTTTTTCTCATTTATAGTAATTAAAATTACTGTTTATCCCATTTTTAAACATGAGTGTACAGATGCAATGTAAACAGCGTATTGGGGTCAATTTTAACCTCTTTGATATTCAGTGAAACAAAAAATTTCTGGTAGCAGGAGGGTTAAATTAAAAAGATATTTTTATATACATTTTTCTTTTTTCAATGCATTTAAAAGGCATATTATTTGTTTAAATTGTATACATTTGTTACTAATCTATCTAAATGTAATATATATTGAATTATTTATACATATAACCATACATTTTAGATAAAAGCTTTTGATTAAATAATATATATACATAGATTAATTCTTCTCTAAAACATTAGAATTCTGTTCTGAATAACAATTTATTTATAGTTTCCAATGAAGACGAACAATTTTATTTACAAAAGGGAAATGTATACATTTCCTGTTTTTCAAATTGTACTGTATTTTTACATCCATAAGTTTTAAATGTACTAGTTAAAATGTGCTAAACTTTTAGCTTAACACTTGTCTACATACTTTTACTTTAAACGCATTTCGAACTAATTTACTATTCCGTTTAAAGCAAGATATTTATATGTTTCATTCGATTCAACTGTTAAATGAATTCAATGTCAAATTAGAGGAAACTATCGCTTAAAATGTATATTGTGTGCACAGAATGAATAGAAATATATTTCACTATCTAAAAGCCAAACATGAAGACTCCTTTTAAAAATTTAAACAAATAACAGTTAAGGTTACCAGTGATATTGTCTATTTAAGTTTCTTAATAGATTTTCTTTTTGAGTTAACTTGTAAAGACGTCGGCTTGTCTTCCAACGTCACACTTAATAAAGTAGTGAGAGAAAGTAAATAACAGAGACAAACGTAAAACTGAATATTATATTTAATTAAATTTCAATTCAGCATGGGACTACACCATTAAATGACCTTTTGAAATACATTTATTTGCTCAAACTTCCTCGTAAAATTAAAGGTACTAAATACTTTTACTAGCTAGCAAGAATGTAACTTAACTATCATAACATGAATCAATAAACAATACTATATTACCACTCTTGAAAACACTGGACTACTAGCTCGATGATCTCTCGAACAGCTAGATATCCTAGGCGCAATCGTGGCCAGACTTATACATACAGGCAGAAGCCACTTCACTACCTACTTCACACCTAAACCACCTGCATCTCCGCGAGCACGATACCTTCATTCTTTTTATACGTTTTGCTAATTCCCTTTAACCGCGCTTGTACTAAAACTCCCTTGGCGAATCTCGTAAAATACGCAAGTTCTTTTTAAATCCTAACTCCTTATTAGAATACTTTGGTAGGGAAAGTAAAGCCCTGAAAATAGTTTCGCGACTCGTACTTTGCGAAACTGCCTCCTATCTTACAAACTGAAGAAAATAATATTTGTAACAATGTTACACAATTCTGTGTTAATGAGTGAGAAAAGCTTTTGATTCTGTTCATTTAAAATATTTTACTGTCATTAATAAATAATTGCTTTTACTCTCAATAACAGCTTAAAGCAAATAATTTATTTAACGAAGCAAAGCGTAGCATCGTTTCTCAATATGGAGGTATGGTTGTTAATTTTAATAAGAATATATACATATTTTTCAGAAATATTTAGTACAAAATATTTATTTCAATAAGCAGGAGACAACACTCGAATTATCTTAAAACAGACAAGAATAGTCTTTTCATAGTTTGTAATATTCTAAACGTAATTTCTTACGAATATTTTTACAATTATGTGTGTAGTAACGTCATGATCCGTTTTACAGCGTTCTTTTACCAACTGAAAGATTATCTACTTTAATTCTGTGATAATATTTTATTTTAAAACAAGGTTATAATATAATATTTTCCCCAGAAGATTTGTTTTTCTTTTACATATTATTAATAAATCGTTCTTTTATTTCATAATACTTTATAATGTTTAGATATTTATGAGATTATTATTATATTATTTATTTATTTTTCTTGCTTTCATGGACAAAATGAATAGGGAAATTAAGCATAACAAACAAATGGAAAAACCTATTCTGAACTACTATAGTGTAACCACGTTTCCTACGCCTAGCAGGGAAGACGCGTCGAAAATCTTGGAGGGTTTCCAAGTTGTCCAACAGGTTTGAATTTAGCAAACATCCAGTCATTCGGTATTCTCTTATCGCTTATTTTCTCTCAACGAAAAGCTTGTCTCCCCTATTTTACTAGTGGACTCGTTGAATCCGCACTTGCGCAGAGGCTTCCATGATCGCAAGAAATGTAGTTAAAGAGTATAAGGCTTTTTTAATAGTTCATAATACAAAAACAAGAAAAAATCATTCCACACCGTTTAAATTGTACTGTATTTTTACATGTATTGCACATTTCCGAGCAATTAAGAAGCTGCTGAAATTTTGAAATTTCAAAAATGATGAATTTAACAATACTTCATACGATGACAGTTCACAATATATTTTTGCTATAAGCGGACGCTTTAATGTTATGGCTTCATCAAAATCATAAATTCATTTCTTATAATGGTTATACTTAATCATTTATGGGAAATATTGTTTATATAAAATTATAAATTCTTATTTTGCCCCAGTGGGGGCTGTGAAACATGTTTAAATATTACAAAAATCATTCACTCACTTAAACAAGTAATATACCTTAATATTACATAAGAGCTTTCATTACAGCATTTAATAAAATTTTCACAGGTAGAGGGCCCAATAAGCTATGTTAACAACAAATCCTTATTCACTTCATACAATGTTTGTGCTTAATCAAGTATACTAAATATTAATTCTTTATAATAGATTATGAAATCGTAATTTAAGCACCAGTGACGCTGTGAAATACTTTAAAATACAAATCAATCCTTTACACACTTAAACACACATTATATCCTAATCTCATACATATCCTTACTTAAATCACAGTTGTCAGCGACCGGATTCGAATCCATGAAATGTCGGGTAGTAGAGCAATATCTTGACTAGTTGGCCATGTTACCACTTACAAGGTTGCTTCTTATAATGATTATACAGAATCATGTGTATATTTAAAGTTTATGCATTGGTATTAAAGACATCTAGCTATCATTACAAAGTCATATATATATATATATATATATATATATATTATTATTATTATTATTATTATTATTATTATGATTTAACTGTACGTTAGTCACAAAAAAATATTTTTAAGCTTGATTCTTTTTGCATACTTATAATGAAAAATTATATCTTTACACACACACACACATGTATATACACATATGTGTGTGTGCATGTGGTATTTTATTATACATTTTTTTTTTTAAGTGTTTATTAAATTTGAATATAAATCAATTTTATTCGTTTAAATACAACTTTTGAAATGAAGTTGTTTAAATCAATTTCGTTTTGAAATCAGAATTATCGATCGTATATGCGCAATGAGTTAATCTTGGACAAGCGTATTAACTCGGAATTATAGATTTGTGAACTGAAATGTAAGTAAATAGATATTTTGAGTTCAAAGCTGGTAGATGAGAAGTGTCGAATTCGATACCAGGTTGCGGTCATCGACCTTGCCTTTCGGAGTTTTCAGTTGCTTTCTTCCCCCTCGCATAAATACAGGTTAGGACCCATTAAAGAGATCCCCACCTGCAAAGCCAACACCCTAGTGCAGTCAGTTGGCCTTAAGCCCAACATAACAACAACTAAATATTAAAAAAAAAAAAAAAATGTAAATTACAAATCAGGGTCATTTATATTTACAAAATTTTCCCCAAAAAATAAAATAAAATAATTAAAGGTAGGTTCATTAATTTTTATATTACAGCGCATAAAATATATCTAGGTAATGCCTAAAACAAATTTATTACACTTCAAAATATTCATTTTGACATGTATTTTACAATTTACTCTCTCTAATTTAAAGTATTCGTACATTTATTATTCAAAATCATAAAGAGTGCAAGTGGCTCTCAATGATGGTAAACGTGAAATGACGATTACAATTCCAGGTTATGTTTGTCTGCCTAACCGTTCGGAGTTTTTCCATGGTTTTCTCCGAAACTTGTGGGAATGAGGATCAGAACGTCTTAGTAAGATCTCCATTTAAAGCAAGCTACCTAGGCCTAATATCCTCATGTTGGCAAGCGGATTTAACATTATGATACCATAAAGTTTCGTGATTACAGAATTCTTGTGTGAAAGCTTCAACGAGCAACTTTAATTCTGTTTTCAACGAATAAGAGAAAAGGAGTGAGTCGCACTTCAGGTGTATGATGTGTTATTGGCAATAACTGGGAAGGGTTATGCCTATAGATTGTCGTTGACGTACCATTACAAGTTCGATTTTTCCGCGGAAATGTTCCATTTTTGGTACTACTGTAACGTCAATGCAAAACCGAGCACTTGACGGATAAAAACATTTTAAGTAGGACCTGGTTACGCTAATTTTTTGGATCCTTCGTGGAATAGTCAAGAAAGGCATAATTCCACAAATACGGATCCCCAGTACATCTGTTTTACTGTCGGTGACACAGTAAAAACCGAACTCAATCAGTTAGTCCAAAACGGAAACCCAGAAAAAACTCAGAAAAAAAGAAAGAAAGAAAAAAATAAACTTCTTATTAATTATTCCAGATTATCTGACGTCCGAAGCTAATTCTTATTCCGTTCAGACCGGAGACCGTTGTGTGCACTAGAGATCTGCACCGGCCGGAATTTTGAGGCCCGGGCCCGGCCTGTTTATTTTTTGCCAGTGTACGGCCCAGCCCGATTCAAAAATATGAAAAATTGAAAAAAATGCATGCCTTTCTATGAAAAAGATATTTAGTATGTGTTTTGCAGAGGTTTTATGTAGCGAAGTAATAGAATCCTCTTTAATAAATCTGCTGAACATTTACAAGATAATTATATATAAACAAAAGTTCATTATTACAGACGTACAGAAGGCACAAAGACAGACAGAAAGTCAAATCGAAAATATTAGCACTCATCAAACAATATAGGATGGTATTTAAAATGGTTATTACTACTAAAAATGCACATTCAACCATTTCCTCTTATGTACCGTAATGTATGCGAATCTTTCATCTGATCTGGTAAACAAAATTTTAATGGTAATTCAACCATATTCAATAGAAAAGAGGCTTTTGTACATGCTAAAAATTATGCTACTTTCATTCAGTGCACTGGAGAAAAGAAAAGGGAGTTTAGAGAAAAAAGTACAGCGGCAGGATTTTTACAGCCTTCATTCAAATCTACAGACCATAGGGTACAAAGCCTTATACACAGTAACATATCTAACTTCTTTTGTTTGTGCATGTACGCAAACTACTAGTGACATGCATACTATTTTGAATAGGAAACCATTTAATATTATTTGAAATATATTAATTTCGAGACATGCTAAAAATATTTGCGGAAAATGAAATCGCGAACAGACAGACTGATAGACAATTAAGTTGAAGTTATAAACATTTTATTATCAAAATAAAATTTTATGTGATATACCAGTCTGTAAAATTATGTGAAATAAATAACTGAAGAAATATTTTATCATTTTCCTTTTTCGTTGATTAATGAGGTAACCAGAAAAAGATTCGGGCCGATAGGGCCCGGAAAAATTTTCATTCAGGCCCGGCCCGAGTATACACAAAATAATTGAGCCCGAGCCCGTCCTGGCCCGAGAACAAATTGAAAAATTCGGCCCGAACCCTGCCCGTGCAGACCTCTAGTGTGCACTAATGAATGCTGGTGCACGAGTAATCCGTCATAGCTGCAATGTCCTCCCGAATTAATACCTTCGTGGGTTACCGAAACGGAAAGTCACCCCCTTCTTAACGGATCGAAATCATGAGACGATTTCTGCTGACCATCTCTAGAGGTCAGTGTTGGGCAAAAATCGATTAAATTTTCAATAAACTAATTAGTTGACTAAAAATTTAATCACGATTAATTTAATCACAACTAACGGTTATTCATTTGCTGCAACTAAAAATTCAATCGCGATTAAATTATTCGAAAAACAGACGACTAACCGTTAGTTGCGATTAATTTAATCATGATTAAATCAATCATGATTACTATTTCAGTCATTTGCTGCAACTAAAAATTCAATCATGATTAAATTATTCGCGAAGCAGATGACTAACCGTTATTCATGATTAAACCCATACAGCACAGAATGTTTCAGTTATGTTGCAAAAAGCTTACAATCTTTCAAAAACGTAACACGTTTTAGTATGCTCTCTGA
Organism: Salticus scenicus; assembly: GCA_963930645.1. Taxonomy (NCBI): domain Eukaryota; kingdom Metazoa; phylum Arthropoda; class Arachnida; order Araneae; family Salticidae; genus Salticus; species Salticus scenicus. The sequence continues at coordinate 101,521,393 of OZ005654.1, read as the reverse complement.
TACTTTTCTGAAACATCCGCCCTTTTTGATTTTCTATCTGTTAAGTGATTGTAACGTTTCTGTTACGTATCTGATTTTTTGTTACGATCGCGGACATTTCTACGTTTTTGAAACTAATCGGAAAGTAATCTGAAAGTTTTTAAATGTTTCGAAAATGTTTATAATGTTTCAATATTATATGATTGTTACGTTTCTGGAACATTTTGTGCTGTTATGGAATTAATCGTGATTAAATCAATCGTGATTAATATTTTAGTTGCAGCAAATGATTAACTGTTAATCATGACTAAATTAATCATGATTAAATTAATCGTGATTGAAATATAGTTGTATTCATAGCTGATATTTCTTTTTTTTCCCCCATTTCTCAGAAGATCAAATGCCACTAAATTCTTGATAGCAATATTCAGTAACGGTTTTTAAAAACTTTCCAAAAATGTTGAAAAATGTTAAAGACTTCGGTTTGTCTGTCTGTCCGCTCTCTAGCTCTAACTCCCGTAAATATTTATGGAATTTTTTAAAATCGATATGTTATTCAAGTTCACTATCGAATGTTCCCTATTGAAAATGGAGTGAATATCTCAACTGCTTTGTGTACAGAGACACCCGAAAGTATCCCAAAGCATTGTAATCTATGGGAGGTATTTCTATAAAGCATATTTTAATACTTTTACTGTACTTAAATCTTAATGAAATTGAAATAGGTTATTCAAGTTTAATATCGGATGTTTCTTATGTAAAATGGAATAAATACCAGCACTGGTTTGTGTACAGGGATACTCGAAAGTATTCCGAAGCATTGCGTTCTATGAGAGGTATTTCTATAAACCAAATTTTAATAATTTTACTTTACAAAAAGCTTCATGAAATTGAAATATATTATTCATATGTGCAAAAGAATACTTTCAATATATTATAGTATGATTAGCATTAGATTAACAGGGCCACACAAAAATATTCAGTTACATTAAGAGATATTAATAAAAATTTGATAGAATTGCACGTTAGTTTACATTAAGTGTCTTTAACACATTCTAAAATTTTTTAAGTGTGAATATGATTTCAATTTGTGTCTGTCTGATCGTTTCTCTGTCTGTCCACGCTCTAATTCTCATAAATATTTGTGGAATTTCTTGAAACTGATATGTGTTATTCAAGTTTACAACTGGATGTTTCTTATTGAAAATGGAGTGTATACCTTTGCCGGTTTGTGTACAGAGACACCTAAACTATTCCAAAGCATTATGTTCTGTGGGAGGTATTTCTATAAACCATATTTTAATACCGTTGTTGAACACAAATCTTAATGAAATTGAAATATGTTATTCAAGTTCACTATTGGATGTTTCCTATGTAAAATGTTTAAGTACCACAACTGGTTTGTTTACAGGGACACCCGAAAGCATTCCAAAGCAGTGCGTTCTGTTAGAGGTATTTCTATAAACCAAATTTTGATAACTTTATTACAAAGCTTAATGAAATTGAAATATTTTATTCATAGGGACCATGGAATATAATATAGTTAGCAATTGGTTTACAGGGCTACACAAAAATATTCCGATACATTAAGAACTATTAATAAAAATTTGCTGAATTTGTACTTTCATTACCATTAAGCGTTTTTCACACTTTCTAACAATTTTTAGGTGTGAATATGATTTCAATTTGTGTATCTGTCTGTCCGATTGTTTATTTTTCTATCTGCCTGTCTCCCGCCCCTAGCGTCCGTAAATATTTTCAGAAATTTTAAACAATGTTATATATTAGTTGAGTTTATTATGGAATGTTCCCTATTTAAAATGACATTTATAGGTCATGTACAACTAGTTTGTGTACAGGGACAGGTTTGCGTTTTAGGTCAGACATTTTTTAAAATCATATTTAAGTAACTTTCTACTGTAAAAATCATAAAGAAAATTTATGTATTGTTAATAGTCTAACGTAATATTTTGCATAGAATATGATATGATTAACCTTCAGATTCACAGGACTACACTAATATATTCAGATACATTAAGGGCTGATATCATAATATAACGTCTGCATTTTCTTTTAAGCCTCGTATCTCTCGTAACGTTTTAAATTTACATGATATTTGTTTGGGCGTTTTCGTATAAGTTGCTCAATACCTTTAGCTATTAAATTATGCAAATGATATTTTTATAAAGCTTGCGCATACGTAGTTGAAAATTATATAGTAAAACTGCTCATATTTTGTAAGTTTTTTAACATTTTTGCATTCTAATTGCTGCATGTGTGCCTAATGTAGCATGCCATATTTCTTAAAAATGGATTTCTTCTGGATCTAATGAACTACGTGTTATAATTAAAAAAGGGTAAATTGTTTTTACTTTCTTCTATATGTAATATAGAGAAAGTATTGGATTCGCGAAAATTTTCGACTTCCGTTTTTTGACGGATCTACACGTTTTGGGATGTCCTGAACACGAATTGATAGTTTTTAAAAAATGTCTGTCTGTGCGTCTGTCTGTCTGTCTGTCTGTGTGTCTGTCTGTCTGTATCATTTTTTTGTGGACGCTGTATCTCACGAACCAATGAATGAAATTTAACCAAACTTGGTATTTAGTTGCACCCTGACATGAACTGGTGCCCATTAGATTAGGGGATCAATAGCTCAACAGGTGGCGCTGTGATCGCATTTTATGCAAATTTTTAACATGGCAGCATAGGACAAAATTCCGTATAAATGGGCATAATGAGAGTTATTACTTTCTTCTATATGTAATATAGAGAAAGTATTGGATTCGCGAAAATTTTCGACCTCCGTTTTTTGACGGATCTACACGTTTTGGGATGTCCTGAACACGAATTGATAGTTTTTAAAAAATGTCTGTCTGTGTGTCTGTCTGTCTGTCTGTGTGTCTGTATCATTTTTTTGTGGACGCTGTATCTCACGAACCAATGAATGAAATTTAACCAAACTTAGTATTTAGTTGCACTCTGACATGAACTGGTGCCCATTAGATTTGGGGATCAATAGCTCAACAGGTGGCGCTGTGATCGCATTTTATGAAAATTTTTAACATGGCAGCATAGGACAAAATTCCGTATAAATGGGCATAATGAGAGTTATTTTAAACTTGTGATTGTAAAATTAATATGAATTATTTATAATAGCAGTAGTTAACTAGGAAAAAAAAATTGTGCATGGGGGGGGGGGGCATCGGTTCCCCCCTGGGGGGGAAGTACCCCCCCCCCGGGGGGTTAAATTTTGAAGATGGGTTTCATTCGAAAGATCTCGTCAATACCTTTAAAACGAATGGTTGAACTATAAATCTGTGATAATTTAAAACAAAGTTATCGATTTTTTTTACTTTTAACCCCCCCCCCCCAAAAAAAAAAAAAAAAAAAAAAAAAAAAAACTTAGAAAAAAATTCGCTTTTTTTTTTTTTTTTTTTTTTTTTTTAATATTGTTAGTGATTAAATATGTATTAATTTTTACAAAAAAAAAAAAAAAAAACTTAGAAAAAAAAATCGTATTTTTTTTTTTTTTTTTATTATTAATATTGTTACTGATTCAATATGTATAGGAAAATATAGAAGAAAGTCTTGTGGTGGCCACAACATACTAGTTGCAATTTTCTAAAGAAACCGTTATATCTCCATGAATGTATGAGGTAGTCTCTTAAAATTTATACAAATAATGAAAAAAAATCCTTATAATCACATGCTACAGCCAAAATGCATTTAAAGCATTACCTTTTACAAGGTGATCCAAAACATTTTGATTTTTGTTTAATTTTTTACACTGGTCCACTTTTCCTCTTAAGGACACAAATTTTGCAGAAAAATACGAGGTATAACATGTTCTACAGGCTACTAAAGTTTCAAGATGACTCCTATAGAACTCTTCTATATATTTGACAAAATGTCTTAATTCGAAAGTGCCCAAATACTTATTGATAGGTAGCATATCTCTTAAAGAGAGGTCTTTAATTTGTTTTATAAATTGTTAATAGTTTACATGGTATTTCCGTAAACTCAAAAAGGAAAATTATAAAAATTAAAATTAAAAACTATCAAATGCTCAATTTCCGATATTTTTCTTTATTTTATAAATACTTAAAATGAAGTTTAAATTGAAATTTCTTTCCAGTTTACGCAAGTCTACTAAAAATGCATAAAATAATATTTCTTACAAATATTACTGAGAAAATATTATCTACATCAATCGTTTATATAATTGTTTAAGTAATGAAGTTATTTTGCGTTTGTGCATATTCTTGAATGAAAAACTGATTTGAGTTTTGCCTTCCTGACTAGAAAATTTAAATAACAAAAGCTGTGTATAATTTGAAGATATATTAGTAATTTGTAGATATATTAGTATTGAAGATATATTAGTATTTATCGTCTGCAGATAAAACATTCTTTAAATATTACAATGAGAATATTTTAATAATAAAAATAAATAAAAAATGACTTTAATGTTTACATATTTAAAATTTTTTTGTCTGCGAAATATATAGTTTTTCTCCTGTTTTAAAATTTATTTTTAGCAATAGTTTTGAAAGATAAAATTATTTTATTGAGAAAGAGGAATATTTTGTGATATTTCGTTTATTATCTCGCTTATTTCTATAAGTATATTAAATGTCAATATTTGTCAAATATTTATAAGTGAATTAAACAATTCTGTCTCGGTATAAAATGGAAGTTCTAGATGATGATGATGATTAAGCGTATGAGATTGCAATGAAACTCTGATACTAATAATGCATATCCTTTAACTGATATATTTAATTCTTTAAGGACCCGCTTTACTCACCGTCGCCGGAAGCCGAAGCTAATATTATTCTATGGGAAATTTTCTTTACAAATAGCTTATTAATTAATACATATTTTAAAAGTCTGTTTTCACATTTAGATAATTCCCAACTGTTAAATTGACGGACTTTTTTTAAAATGTATTTTTTTTAATTCTTTATATTTTATTTTGAAGCTGCAAAATACGAATTTTCAATATGTGAAATTTTTCATTTTGCAATTTCAAAACAAAATATTAAAAATTAATAGCAAAATTATTATATTTGACAGTTTAAAAAGTTTGGGCCCATATAGACCATAATGATAAAAATGTTTCTTTGTGTCCCTATAAAAGAAACTATAAATGCTAAATGCACCAAAATTTATACAGTTTGTGCGATTGTTACTCATAATAAGTGCATAAATTTTCAGCTCAGCCGAATAAGGCATTTAGACAAAACCGCACTTCAGAAAATTTGAGCCCTTAGACCATAATGATAAATAATTCTTTTTATTGTCCTTGTAAAAAAAATTATAAGTGCTAGTTTCACGAAAATCAATAGGGTTCGTGCTAGATGAGCTATAACATACGTAACAACTTTCAGCTCATTTGAACAAAGCAATTAGACATTATCGTGTTTACTCACATACATGCACGCATACATACACGCATACATCATCGTAAAAATAGTAAATATGAATTCAGAGGCCCTCAAAACGCCTAGAAATATCAAAATCTCAAACTCGGATTTTTGCCATGATTACAATATTTCTTTCCTGTAGTGTTCGGAAAGTAAATATCAATTGATTTAAACATTCACAGAACGTACGTTGAAATGCATATACTTTGAAAGGGAAATATACATTAAAAGACAAATAATTTTCTCATATAACGATTTAAACGTCAAGTATTAATATTTATGCATTTCTTCTTAATGAATTAAAATTACTTTATCAGTCATTTTGCTTTAAACTGCTACTGAAAGAAGAGAATACCATCCAATCTGCATTAAAAAAATTATACTCCAGAAAAAGCAACATAAATAATTACAAGATAAAAAGAACTTTTTATATACCATGTCTTTAAATTTTCTGTTGAATCATATAAACGCTCCCGAAGGCAGCGGGTACCCGGAACAATTGGCTAAAAGTGTTTAAAAAACTCATTGCTATCGTGTTTTGAGCTATTATAAAAGTTCCAATGGCCGGAAAGTTAGTTCTAGCCGAGAGGTTAGTTAAAAATTGATTGCAAGCTTTGTACTGGTAACGCTGCCGAAGGCAGCAGGGTTCCGAAACAGTTTGTTAAAAATATTTAAAAAATGCATTTTCACCGTGTTCATAACTATTCTGAAAGTTTCAAATGCCTAGCTAGTCGGAAGTTAGTTAAATAAATTTTCTGTTGCATCATATAAACGCTGCCGAAGGTAGTAGGGACCTGAAACAGTTAACTAAAAGTATTAAGAAAATCTATTGTCACCGTGTTCTGAGCTGTTCTGAAAGTTTCAAATGTGTAGCTAGTAGGAAGTTAGTTAAATAAATTGTCTGTTGTATCATATTAACGCGGCCGAAGGCAGTAGGGACCTGAAACAGTTGACTAAAAGTATTAAAAAAATGTATTGTCACCGTGTTCTGAGCTATCCTGAAAGTTTGAAATGTCTAGCTAGTCGGGAAGTTAGTGAAAAATCGATTGCAAGCTTTGTACTGGTAACGCTGCGTAGGCAGCCGAAACCCGAAACAGTTGGTTAAAAATATTTAATAAATGCATTCTCACCGTGTTCTGAACTATTCTGAAAGTTTGAAATGTCTAGCTAGTCGGGAAGTTAGTTAAATAAAATTTCTGTTGAATCATAAAAACGCTGCCGAACGCAGTAGGGACCTGAAGCAGTTGACTAAAAGTATTAAAAAATGTATTGTCACCGTGTTCTGAGCTATCCTGAAAGTTTCAAATGTCTAGCTAGTGGGGAAGTTAGTGAAAAATCGGTTTCAAGCTTTGTACTGGTGACGCTGCCGAAGGCAGCAGGTACCCGGAACAGTTGGTTAAAAATATTTAAAAAATGAATTTTCACCGTGTTCTGAACTATTCTGAAAGTTTCAAATGTCTAGCTAGTCTGGAAGTTAGTTTAATAAATTTTCTCTTGAATCATAGAAACGCTGCCAAAGGCAGTAGGGACCTGAAGCAGTTGACTAAAAGTATTAAAAAAATCTATTGTCACCGTGTTATGAGCTATCCTGGAAGTTTCAAATGTCTAGCTAGTCGTGAATTTAGTGAAAAATTGATTGCAAGCTTTGTGCTGATAACGGTGCCGAAGGCAGCAGGAAACCGAAACAGTTGGTTAAAAATAGTTAAAAATTGCATTTTCACCGTGTTCTAAACTATTTTGAAAGTTTCAAATGTCTAGCTAGTCGGAAAGTTAGTTAAATGTCGATTGCAAGATTTGTACTGCATAAAAAACATACATATCAAACAAACATGCAAACAAGAATCGAAGTTAATGAAAACATGTACACAAACATCAAACCGTCTCAATTATATATATTAAAAGCAAACACGTTTTATTTATGAGACAAAAAATTTTAAGTTAAAATACATTTAAAAAAACAAAATTACATACAAAAACAATTAAAATCAGACGTTTCGAAACCCGTCCGGGTTTCCTCATCAGTAATTTACAACATAATATGCAAACAGGACATGAACACTCAAGGAATTTAAAGGAGTACAGAATATTGAGGAGCCAGTGCGCATGCTTCATTGATAGTGTGGAGATGCTTGGCAGTGTGCCAGCTCTCAAGGAAAATACGCGATTTATAATTATGAACACCAGAATTTAAAATTTTTATATTATCGAAGTCAGGAATATGATCGGTTTCTATTGAATGGATTACAATTTTAGAATTTTGGTTGCAATTTTTAAAAGATCGTCTGTGTTCTTGTAGTCTAATTTTTGCTGTACGGCCAGTTTCACCAATATAAACAGATTTGCAATTTTTACATGGAATTAAATATATTACACCAGTTAAATCCAGAGAAGGGGTTATGGGTTTAAAGTTGAAAAGGACGTTTTTTAATTGTTTAATTGGCCGGAAAGCAGTATAAATATTATGTTGTTTAAGTAATTTAGAAATAAATTCTGAAGGAAAACCAAAATATGGCATAGAAATATAACTGTTTTTATTAATAAGTGAATTTTTCATTTTCATTGGAGTAGAGGGGGAATTTGCAGGAGGAAACGAAGGAGGGGGGAAGCTGATAATGTTTTCACGATAGATTCGTTTTAACCAATTAAGAGGATTTAATAATTTTCCAGGATTTAATAAATAACGATTACCCTCTTAATTGGTTAAAACGAATCTATCGTGAAAACATTATCAGCTTCCCCCCTCCTTCGTTTCCTCCTGCAAATTCCCCCTCTACTCCAATGAAAATGAAAAATTCACTTATTAATAAAAACAGTTATATTTCTATGCCATATTTTGGTTTTCCTTCAGAATTTATTTCTAAATTACTTAAACAACATAATATTTATACTGCTTTCCGGCCAATTAAACAATTAAAAAACGTCCTTTTCAACTTTAAACCCATAACCCCTTCTCTGGATTTAACTGGTGTAATATATTTAATTCCATGTAAAAATTGCAAATCTGTTTATATTGGTGAAACTGGCCGTACAGCAAAAATTAGACTACAAGAACACAGACGATCTTTTAAAAATTGCAACCAAAATTCTAAAATTGTAATCCATTCAATAGAAACCGATCATATTCCTGACTTCGATAATATAAAAATTTTAAATTCTGGTGTTCATAATTATAAATCGCGTATTTTCCTTGAGAGCTGGCACACTGCCAAGCATCTCCACACTATCAATGAAGCATGCGCACTGGCTCCTCAATATTCTGTACTCCTTTAAATTCCTTGAGTGTTCATGTCCTGTTTGCATATTATGTTGTAAATTACTGATGAGGAAACCCGGACGGGTTTCGAAACGTCTGATTTTAATTGTTTTTGTATGTAATTTTGTTTTTTTAAATGTATTTTAACTTAAAATTTTTTGTCTCATAAATAAAACGTGTTTGCTTTTAATGAAAACATGGTAAAAAAAATCTCTAATACGATTAGACTCGAATGTTAATCCATGGGTCGAAAATTAATGTTAACTCGACTCTCGACTGACACCCGACCGATGCAAAACTCTACCTGAATAATATACATTCATGAATTTTAAGTCATTTTAAAACTATGATAAGAAAAGCTGATGGACAGATAGACTATCATGTAGATAGACTGAAATGTGAATGGAAGTTCTAAACTCGTTTAAACGATATTAAAAAATGTTTTAAAGTGAATTCATATTCTTTTTTTTATAAAATTTATAATTATTTACTGATTTAATCGTTAGTCATAACACTTTTGACTAATGACTGATTTAATCATTGGTCCTAAAAATACGATTAAAGATTGATTTATTCGTTAGTCGTTAAAAATATGATTAATGTTTAAATTAATCGTTAGTCATAGTTAGTTGCGATTAACGATTGAATTATTCGTTAATCAAAATAACTATGATTAACGATTAATTTAATCATTAGTCAAAATATTTTTGATTAACGATTAAATTAATCATTAGTCAAAATATTTTTGATTAAAGATTAATTTAATCATTAATCGTTAGTCATCCAGATGACTGAATTTTGCCCAACACTGCTAGAGTTAAATCCCAGACGGTCGCTAATAATGTAACTCCCCTCCACACAACTCTTATTTAGTTACGCCTTCTGAATTTGGAGGATTACTGAGCTTTGTCCACAACCTGTCTCACTTTAATAGTCAATTAAATTAGGACTGCTGCCCACTACTGCTTATTTGCAAACAAAATTTTATTTCTTTAAAGTAAATAAAATTTTATTTCGTTATTCAAAACTACAACAAGGGAAAAAAATGCAAAATTACGATAAATAAAAAAAAATATATTATTTAAATTAATCTTATTCTAAAATTGTTGATTTGAAATTTTTGCAGTTCGTGACAGTATAATACAAAAATGTAATATCAACGCTGAATGCTTCACGAACCTACGCAATAATCGGAAAGCGTGTTTTTTAAGTTTTAAATTTAAAAGTGTCCATTACTGGTGCTCTTATTCAATATGGATTTCATTCCGTTCGAAATAGATTTACACCGCTTAGTAAGCACTTTCTAAAACGATATACTCGTATAATATAAAACACATCAGAAATCTGTTATGAATCCTTATATGCGATTGTGCTAAACGTGTTTTTATACGAGAAATACCTCGGTTAAAGCAAGATTGAGCTCGTCGGCCTAGCCGCTGAAAGTTATGTTCAGAGTTTTACTCAAAAACGCATGTTAAGGGTCCTCTTCACGCACCGCCGCCGGAAGCCGAACCTAATGTTATTTTATGGGAATTTTTTCTTTACAAATAATTTATTAACTAATACATATTTTTAAATTATGTTTTCACATTCTGAAAATTCCCAGCTGTTAAATTGACGGATCTTTTTTAAAAAATTATTTTTTTTATTTTTTATATTTTATTTTGATATAATATACGAATTTTCAATATGTGAATTTTTTTCATTTTCAATTTCAAAATAAAATATTAAAAATTAAAAAAATACATTTTCAAGAAAGGTCCGTCAATTTAACAGTTGGAAATTTTCTGAATGTGAAAACAGAATTTAAAAATATGTATTAGTTAATAAGTTATTTGTAAAGAAAATTTCCCCATAGAATAACTTTGGCTCAGGCTTCCGGCGACGGTAAGTGAAGAGGGCCGTTAATAAAGACTAGTATCCTTTACAATATATTTACTATGGGCGCATTACCAAAATCTAGAAATCCCATGCAATCAGTTGCACGTAACTCTAACACCATCATGCTCTATACAACTACAAGTCCAGCACACTTTTTTTTTTTTTTTTTTGAAAAGCATGTTTTATACGTATAAGTTCCGAGTACAACATCTATTAAGTTTATGCATTATGGAAATTTTACTTTATGCTATTAATACCAGTATACCATGATTTAAATAATTTCTGTTTAACTTTAAAATGATAAAAAATGACCCAACATTAGAAATGAGGTTTTTGTAAATTTTGATAACAAGTATTTTAAAATTAATATTTGGAAATACAAGAAATTTAAAATACAAATAGCCAGAGTGACATATAATCACTTACCCAAAGCTAAAAAGAAAGAAGAAAATTCAAGGTTACTTTTTCAAAGTGGCTATTTCAGTAATGCCAAATTATCTAATTTATCTAAAATTCCAAACTGATTTAGGTAAAATTATCTTAATTTTTAAATTAAACTTAAAGTTCAAAGTATTATATTGTATTAAATATACTAATTAGTTTATATTATTTTTAATTTAAATTACATAATTAAATTACTTTCATGTATACTACGTTACAAAAATTTCAATCATGAAAGAAGATTTTACAGCCAGTCTCTTAGTTTAATTAAATGTAGACTCATATCAAATAAATGAAGATCAACTTTACTTTCATACTAAAGAATCTCTGTTTCATAAATTGGTTTCACTTTTAATTCTTAAGTAGATTAATTTCACTTTAAAGTGACTGTGAAGGATAAACTACATTTGAGAAACGAATTAATTAATCTTTCAATATCTATTGCCAGATAATTTGAATGTACATTATTATTTTAAACTAGTATTTGACATGCTTGACGTTTCATTATTTGAAAAGTAATTTGTGGGCAAAGGTATTCACAAAATATTTTTAGTGAAAATTCCTTATCAATTCTTCTTGTTTTAGGAATTTCACGGAGTATTTCTCAATTTGTAAAATTTATGTAAGTGCACCAGTGATTGACACTTTTTGAGCAATCTCTGATGTTTTTAATGTCCTATTCATCTTTAGCTGGTACATAGTGCATGAAAGACATTCAGAATTACAAATAAGTTAAAATATATACATTTTATAACAATTATTTTTTCTTTTATAAATTTTTATTTGACAACCACTCAATGTTCCAGTAATTGACACTGCCAGTTTTTCATTTTATCAGTATTTGGCCCCCTATGTTCCAGTGTTTGGCACTGCTAGTTATTCATTTTACCAGTTATAGGTACCCATGCTCCAGTGTTTGACATAAAATGTTAAAATTCTTATGTGTAAAATATATGATTTTCTTATTTTTCTTATTTATTAATTATTGAGGGATAGATGTGAATTATTGGAGCAGGCCAATCACTGGAGCACCTACCCTATATTCTTAAAATTAAAAAAATTCCTTAGTTTACAAAAGTCTGTTCAATCTGTTTTAATATCTGATATTTGTGATTTTCAAAAATAAATTATAATAAAATGTTAAAGTATTTAAATGTATAACTAGAATTACGTTTATTTTTATCTTACACTCTTAAGTGAGCAATATTTGTATATATATAAATGTATATGTATATTTCACTGTTCTCGAAAACGGTATCTCGGACAGTCACGTGATTTAACACAAAGGCGCCCTCCGAAGGGTCATTGTGCACATTGAAGTCACATTTTCGAATTTTTGATTAGTTTTCTTTTAATTAATAAAAATATGAAAATAAAACTTCCCATTTCTATAATGACGCAGAATGGAGAATCTTAGGCGAGATTTGATTGGTTTACTTGAGTGTATTTTACGTTGAACTAGAGCTACGTTATGAGGAATTACAAGAGACTTGATTGGTTTATTTGATTTTCATTGATTTGAGTGTATTTTACGCTGAACTAGAGAGCTACGTTATGAGGAATTACGGAAGATTTGATTGGTTTATTTGATTTTCATTGATTTGAGTGTATTTTACATTGAAATAGAACTACGTTATGCGGAATTACGAGAGATTTGATTGGTTGATTTGATTTTCATTGATTTGAGGAAGGTTGTCCAGTGATTTTTTTTTTTTTTTTTTTTTTTTTTTTGGTTTTAACTTGCTTGACAGTGATTGCTGCGTAAACGAGGATCGTGCGTTTTCAGATTCATGCAAAGCGAATAGAGGTGTCCAGTGATGTTTTTTGTGGTTTTAACATGCGTGATAGTGATTGCCGCGTAACCGAGTTGCGTGCGTTTTCAGATTCATGCACAGCGCGGTAGGGGTGTCCAGTGATGTTTTTTGGTTTTAACATGCGTGATAGTGATTGCCGAGGAACCGAGTTTCGTGTGTTCTGAGATCCATGCACAGCGATGTATGGCTGTCCAATGATTTTTTTTTCACGTGCGTGAAGAGTAAATATGTGCGTTATAGTGATTGCTGCGAAAACGACTTATGTGCGTACTCTAATACGACCATTCATCGAAAGGTGACTTTTACTGTATGAGTAACAGCTTCAACTGTTTCCAGAATATTCGAAGAATTAACAATTCTATTTGACTGTTTTCGAAAATATTCGTTTTAATAATAGTTTTGTTGCACAGATTCGAGAAGTACAAAAGAGATCTCATACTAACAAGGAAACATTCAAAAGGTGTCATCTTCAAAAGGTATTGAAAAAAGTATATGTGATTCTACTCTTCATAAAACACCAGAAAATGAAAAAATTATCGGATGAAATTAATTACAGCGACCACAAAAAATTATCAAAATTAAACATATCTGGCGATTTAGCGCTGTTAGGCGATACGTTTGCTAGCACCGAGATTGCAGTGTACGAACAGAACCGTGTTTTGCTTTTTCGCCAAGTACTTAAAATCAATCGCCTAGCAGTGTGAAATCGCCAAATATGCTTAATTTTGATAATTTTTTGTGGTCGCTGTAATTAATTTCAGCCGATATTTTTATAATTTTCTGGTGTTTTATGAAGAGTAGAATCACATATATTTTTTTCAATACTTTTTGAAGATGACACCTTTTGAATGTTTCCTTGTAAGACTGTGAAGAAAATAGTCGCCAATCGAAATATATTTATTTAAACGTTTCAGTTATTTAATTAAAAAGAAAATCTTTAAATATAGTGCTTAGCGAAGCTGGCGACGCCTGCTAGTTTAAATGTTAAGTATTTAACATTGCCTTTCTAACTTACGTTTAAAGAGTTCTTAATTTCTGGTTTTCATTTGATTTTAAATAAGCGTACGTATCTTACCTTGAAAGGTAAACCAAATGTATTCTTCAATGTGCATTTTTGCATCGGATTTTTTCTGAAAAAATGTGACTTAAGTGTCATTCATCACGTGTTCTACTGTTAGTTTAATGCACATATACCATAGTAATCTTGTACCACAGCGGATGAGAAAAGTTGACTTTTAATCTTTCTGAAAACAAAAACCGCATAAGAATCTTGAACGAAATCGGTTTTCTATTGTCCTGAGTCCAAAAGTTGTAACAAAAGCAACAATATTGATTTTTATTTACCATGATTTCAAAAAACCGCGAAAAAGGCACAGTGAAATCTGTTTTCAATTGCCCTGCTATGAAAAGTCACATAAAAAGCAATAATTAATGTGTTGGTTAATTATTGCGGGATATATGTAAGGGCTGTCAAATATTCCGTTTAACGTTCTTTGCTAGCTCATTCAGAACATTTTAGTAACATTTCAGTTTTTTTTTTTTTTTTTTTTTTTTTTTTTATATAATTTCTTTGTGTGACATTATTATATTTAACCTCACTTTGAGTTTTTTAGTCAAATTTATTATACTTATTTAAGCAAAAAAAAAAAAAAAAATTATTTAAGATTTAATTGGAGAAATATTAAAAAAAAAAAAAAGAAAAAGAAAAAGAAAGAAAAAAAAGAAAAAGAACTATTTCACTATAAAATCCTGTCGGAAGCCGAAGCTAATGTTATTCTATGGGAAATTTTTCTTTACAAATAACTTTTTAACTAACATATATTTTTAAATTCTGTTTTCACATTCTCAAAACTCTCAGCTTTTAAATTGACGGATCTTTTTTAAAAAAATATTTTTTTAATTTTTTATATTTTATTTTGAAGCTGCAAAATACGAATTTTCATTATGTGAATTTTTCTCATTTTGCAATTTCAAAACAAAATATTAAAAATTAAAAATATACATTAAAAAAAAAATGTCCGTCAATTTAACAGTTGGGAATTTTCTGAATGTGAAAATAAAATTGAAATATGTATTAGTTAACAATTTATTTGTAAAGAAGCTTTCCCCATAGAATAATATTGTCTCGGGCTTCTGGTGACGGTAAGTGAAGAGGGCCGTTAAAAATAAATACAATTCCATATAAAGAGCCTATAAAATGACGTACAAATGCTATATGACATATCCATTATTATTTTATCCCAATCGTACTATACATATAGAGGCACTGAAAAAATACAACCTATGGAGTACCACTTCTGAATTTATTCTGATAAATTATATTTGAAATAATCTGGTGTGTCACTCACACGAGAATTTTCTCTTACAATGAAATTTAATACTATAAATACAGGTTGCAGATTAATAGGTAAGACAATGAGTACTGTTTTGTAAACCTGTGTTAAACAATTCAAATTAGGCTTTGGAAGAGTTTTGTATGATAATTAGTTGTGTGTGAGGGTGCTGCGCCCCCTCAACCCCCCGTTTCATTAATGCACCTACATTTAAATAGAATTTAATTCGGCTATTAAAAAATAATTCTATTAATTTTAAAAAATAATTTATTAAAATTATTACTTAAAAAAATTATCTTTTATGATAATGCAGACGATTTCCCTATTT
The DNA here is from genome assembly GCA_963930645.1 of Salticus scenicus. Classification (NCBI taxonomy): domain Eukaryota; kingdom Metazoa; phylum Arthropoda; class Arachnida; order Araneae; family Salticidae; genus Salticus; species Salticus scenicus. The sequence goes on along the minus strand of OZ005654.1, from coordinate 101,505,935 downwards.
GAGAAGTAGTATAACACTAAGTATCCAAAAAAGTCCATTTTACTCTCAATATATTAAAAAAAAAAAAAAAAAAAAAAAAAAAAAAAACGATTATTTTTTTGTTAAAAGTAAAAAAAAATATATATATAACTTTGTTTTAAATTATCGCAGATCGATTGTTCAACCATTCGTTTTAAAGGTATTGGCGAGCTCTTTTGAAAGATAACCATCATGAAAATTTACTCCCCTCGAGGGGGGACTTCCCCCGAAGGGGGTGGAGGCGTGGCTCCTACATACACAATTTTTTTCCCAGTTGACTATCTCTATTACAAAAAATATATATTCGTTTCATTTAGTTTAGTGCAGTCTATAGACGTTAAACTCTACTTACCTGCAATTTATCTCATGGACGTAATGTATTACAATTATCTTGATTGTCCCTGTGCATGAACCTTTTGCTTGGTCTTAACGAAAAGCTTACTGAAGCATCCTTATATGATACACATTTATAATACCATTTTTGAACTTTCTGCCATAATTTGATTTTGAGATATGCTGATAACAGACAGACACACAGACACACAGACATACACACAGACACACAGACATACACACAGACACACAGACATACACACAGACATACACACAGACCATTTGCTAAAAACATGATTTTCGTATTCAGGGAACATCAGAACATGTAAATATAACAAACACTCGCGTTCGAAAATTTGACCCCAGTACAATACTTTCTCTACTTTATTGGTAAGAGAAAGTAAAAACTCTTGTAACAAAAGCAATACTACAGCCACACCGTTCGTTTAGCGAGACTTAAGTATAGCTTTTCTTGTGTTTGCAACAGGAATTTCAAAAGTATTATCGAATAATTTAATAGTATACATAGTGCAGTACCATGCAATAGTCTTTGCAGCTCAAGAAGACCGAACATCATACCAAAAATCCCACACTTTGTAATATAATACTTCTTTATGTCGTTTACGTATGAGTATATTGGCTGCTCTGAAGCATCTGTTTGCGTTGTTAATTAAAAAAATTAGAGTCCTCATAAAATTTATATAATAAATACATTTCATTCAGCATTTTAATATAATTACACTATTTATGACTATGCGTGACAATGCTCACATTTCTTTTTCAATTGTCTGCACAACCTATAAATATACACTTAAGCAATATTTTATTGCTTTAATTAACAGCAATTCTACTACTATTTATACCTTTTGAAATTTCCAATTTTTTTTCTATTTTTATAGACTAATAATTTAAAATGCATTCATTACAAAATTTTATGTGCATTGACTCTTGCCTAAATTGAATAACATTTTAGCTCAGTTTTAAATAAAAAATACGCTATTTAAATAAGTATGTATGTATGAATGTTCTAATACTGAACTCTTAAAAAAATATTCCGAAATACTTTTATAGGCGTGCTTATTATACGAAGTACCCAAGAGCATTCATTTCGCGTTTTTACTATTGATAACGATTATTGGCTACAGAAGTTAGTAAAGACACGAATTATTTTCTACTATTACCTGAAATTTTTATAAAATTATTATCTGAAGCTTAAACAAAAAAAAAAAAAAAAAAAAAAATCAAAGCAGTATTTGGGGACTGCCGATAGAAGTGAAAACTTATAGTCGAGCTATTAGATTATTATTTTCGAATTATTTTTGGCTTGTAAAGAAGTGTTTATGATCTGTATTATATGATTCGGCACAATAATTGTAGCTACCTATATTAAATGAACTAAGCCTTATATTAGGCAAAAATATTGTTTACTTATGAAATTATTCTAATTAGTAGCTGAGATACAAAAGAGTACCGATTCAAGACACCTCAAAACATGTAAATCAGGTGAAATCTTGAATTCCACTCTTGATCATATAAAAGAACTTTAAAATATCTTTCGAATGATGTATTAAAAATAATTTAATCATAATTAGAATATTAAATATCGAATTTTTAAAATTTTACAGCGCCATCTGGCGGTAGAAATTTCTGTAATCTACTGTTCGATTCCAAATCAACAAAGCTTTCTAATGATGTATTACTTATGAAATTATTTTAATTAGTAGCTGAGATACAAAAGAAAACCGATTCAGGACACCTCTGAAAGTGGAAATCAGGTGAAATCTCGAATTCCACTTTCGATAATATAAATTGGTAAAAAATACGTTTCTTCTCATGGAAAGCCTTCGCTGACGATGACGTGAGTTTCATGATTTTTGTTCACCCAAAAGTGCTCAACGCGCCTTAAGAACTTTTCACTTCAAATGGAAAACCTTCGCTGACGATGAAGCGAGTTTCATGATTTTTGTTCACCCAAAAGTGCTCAACGCGTCTTAAGAAGTTTTCCCTTCAAAAAAAAAAAAAAAAAAAAAAAAAAACTGTCATAAAAATATATATATATATGCATGTATATATTTTTGTCAATTTAAAACTAGCATAATGTAAACACTTACATTTATTTAAACGCTTTTGTAAGTGAAAGTATATAACGTTTGACACTGCATTGATTGCAGAAATAAAGAACCCCTCAGTAATTCTCTTTTCGCTCCTCGAATATATCTCTGTAATCTATACATTTCTATGTTTCCAATTTTGAATTCTTCTTTTTGTTTTCGTTCTAAACGAAAAAGTCATTTAATCAGCATTATTTTTTATGAAAAGAACATTTCAAACTCAATTACCGTAGAAATCGCTTTTCTTGAGATCGATTAATCCTAAAAAGTTGACTATTTTAAGTTTTATGAAGTTAAATTTACAAGAAGACGGCAAGGGTGTGGGGTCCTTAAATCGAACGGAGGTTTCGCGTGTAATTAGCACTCAGTGAGTGTATTCATATACTCAAACCCTAGAGCGCACTACTTAGCCATCGCCGAGAAAAAAATTCCTGAAGTTAAAAAAAAAAAAAAAAAAAAATTGTATTAAAATTTAGTGAATCGTTATAACCAATTTCTTTTCAACTTTTATACATTGTTAAATGGCAATTTTAATGATTTCTAACTTTTTAACGATTAGAACTACAGTAACAAAATATAGACCTATAATTTACAAAATTAAAGTGGTCTTATAATTTCTTAACGGGCTGTAAACTAAAGAACTGTATATTTAAAATGGAATAAGATGCAGCTTATGAAATCCCAGGACACCGCAGGTATAGAAGGTCGAGAGACCCTTCTTTTAATGTGGGAATATTTTGTATAGTGCAACGGTCAGGTCAAATGAATGTACGTCGAATGGAGCGTTACGAACAGATGAATTTGTAATTTGTAAATTCTTCATATTATTTTTGATATATTAAATTTTATTTAATTCCAACCACATGCGAATAATAAATTTCCATATGTTTAATGTTAAAAAGTTAGAAATCATTAAATTCGTGATTTAACAATGTATAAAAGTTGAAAAGAAGTTGTTTATAACGATTTATTAAATTTTAATACAAATTATTTTTTTTTCAAACTTCAGGAATTTTTTTCTCGGCGATGGCTAAGTAGTGCGCTCTAGGGTTTGAGTATATGAATACACTCACTAAGTGCTAACTACACGCTGAACCTCCGTTCGATTTGAGGACCCCACCCCACACCCTTGCCGTCTCCTTATTAGTTTATAAAAGAAATGAAGAATGAATGTTTGTATTATAATGATCATTTCACATTAGAATGGATCTCTGCTTTAACTGTGATCTTATTAATATTATCCATAATATTAAAAAGTTAATTATCATTTATGATTAACTGAAATAATAGCAATTTAAAACATACAGCAAGTAGTAAAAATGCATGATAAATATGCAACGAATGTCTTTTCTTTTAAAGAAAAAAAACAAATGAATGATATTCACTATATACGAGGGTTGTAAATTAAATAGTGGCAACTTAACCTTGGAACTCGCAGAAGGGCAGGCATTCGCAAAAAGGATATGGGAGCGGTGAGGTGGCGCTGTTGTCGATGTGTAGAGTGCAAAAACAGTCGACCTGCTAAGAAAGGTAGTTGTTGTGTGGCGTTAAAGTGAGGAGTTTCGTTTCCATCGCTCTAAAGCATGTTTTCAAAAGGTGATCAACGGTCGTGGATTAAAATCGAAGTTGCCCGTGGCAAAAATGCAACAGAGTGCTATCGAGGATTAGTGGAAGCCTGTGACACAAATGCTTTACCGTATAGGACAGTAGCACGATGGGGTAGCACGAATACTTCGATTTTAAGCCACGACCGCTGATCACCTTTTGAAAACATGCTTTAGGGCGATGGAAACGAAACTCCTCACTTTAACGCCACACAACAACTACCCTTCTTAGCAGATCGACTGTTTCTTGTTTTCTACACATCGACAACAGCGCCACCCCACCGCTCCCATATCCTATTTGCGCATGCCCGCCCTTCTGCGAGTTTCAAGGTTAAGTTGCCACTATTTAATTTACAACCCTCGTAAAATTGTTTTCAATATAATTGCTTTATTTCTCTAATGTCCCGTATTTAAAATTCTTATAAGCAATATAACTTTAAAAATATGTGTTAAAGAAAATTTAAACATTTCACTTCTGCATCACATCAGAACATTTTATTTTCTTAGTAAAATGCAAATAGCAATTTAAAAAGGTTTTAGGACTAATTCTGATTTGAAAGTATGTTAAGTAATATAAATATATGGAAAGATTGCAAAGTATTTACAAAGCAGCAACAAGATTGTCAAAACTACTGTTTAATTTTTATAATTAGTTTGGCCATATTTTATACGCATTTTTGAGGAAAGATTAGAATATTCTTAAAAAAATTAATAATAATAATAGTCATTAGATCAGTATTTCAGTTTAGTTATTGCTTTGTAGTAATGTGGCAATGCTGTATTACTGAGCAAATCCTCGTCATTATTATTCCCATGTGAAAGCTGGAATCATTTTCCTTAATTCTGCGTATAAGTACTCAATCTTACAAATGATTTTTTATTTATTTATTTAACTCCCGAATTGCTGAATGATTGCAAATAATTACGATAATAAATAAGACCATATATATTTATACGCTGCCCCCGACATGGGAAATGCTGCACTGTGGAAAAATGGGTAGAGTGTGATGAAAATTTATATACAGACAGCTGATGCATATCTATAAATAAGTGATGCTATTTACAAAATGATAATTTTAGATGCAAGTGAATAATGCCGGATGATCAGTAGAATGTAGGACCCTTGCCGCGACAATACAAACAGCAACCATACGAGATATAGAATTATTTTTCGTGCGGATAATGTCCTAAGAGAATTGAAGTCGAAATAATTTCAGCCATTCTCCATAGTTTGTTCCTCTATTGAGACTAGTGCAGAGCATGTAAATAAGGGCTGCTCCCCTCTCGCAGATTCTAAATTAGAGAGACTTGGTAAAACTTTATGGCCAAGGAATGAGTTGGATATGCTGTAAGCCTTGTTTGCTAATGCGTACAGTGGTCTATCACGCATTGTCTTGCTAGAGAAAATCATTTTGCAGCCACTAAATGTATAGTTGTGTAACTGGCTGCAGAACCAAACCAATCTATCGTAGTGCAGTCGGTGTTCCTCTTATGCGTATCAGAGATGATCTGCTGCATAAATGTGATGACATCTCAGACCAATTTGTCATGTTGGTGAGCGTTATTATGTTCAACATTGGTGTTTAAATTTCTCCTATCCCCCCCCCCCTTCCCAACTCCAAACTCTCACCAGGGCCTATTCTTAGAAATGCAGAACCAAGAACCGTGAGTCTAGACACCACGTAATGTTCAGCAATGATTCATGGTTCTTTTTGTCGAACGACAGTCCTGTCTGGAGGCGTGGGGGATAGAAGTAATTCGAACACTATTGTCAAACTCAATACTACCCGTCAACACTGCATAATGTTTCAGAGTGCCAATACACACGATAGCAGGTCATACATGACGGGCACACTAACTTCAAGACGACATGTAGATTTAGTTCTGCAGCTTGTTCTACTACTAGCGACAACGCGCGACGACACATTGCACTCATTAGTAGACAAATCTAGTTCTTTCCCCTTAGTCTTCAAATACTCCTAATCTCTCACCAATTGATAATCTGAATTTCCAACGTATTTTTCTAATTTATAAAAAATGTTTTTCTATGAAAATAAATTTTTATTTGTATATTTATTTTTCTTTGAAATATCATATTTTGTAAAATGTCAGTAATTTTTCACAAGAGCATTTAGTGTCGTCAGACAAAGTGTTATATATATATAAATATATAAATATAATTTTATTACGGAAATTTCTCCTTTATATCCGTGAATCGAAAGATCCCAAAGATCAATATTTATTCAACCATTTTGTATATATATACACGTATTATTAAAATAAATTGTGTAGAATGTAACGTATTTCGTATATTTATATATGTGTGTATAGAATACGTTACATTCTACACAATTTATCTTATTAAAACAATCCTGTTTAAATAAAATGATAAAATTAGCTTTTTCTTTTTCTTTTTTTTTTTTTTTTTTTTTTTTTTAAGACTCAAATGATAATATGAACATAAATGAAATATGAATTGTTACAGCGAGATGATTCCACAATTTTGTAAATATTGACCTTTCGACTACATATTTTTTTTTTTTTTTTTTTTTTTTTACTTTTAAGAAATTTCATGTATTATATAAATTTATTTAACTTTTATTCTGCAAGATTTTTTAGCAATAAATAATCCATGAAATCTGTTTAAATATGCAAAATATAAGTTATGTGTATGCTTAAGGATTTTATCAAAGTTTTCAGTAACACGAAACATATATTTTAAACAAACAAGAAAAGAGATTAATTAAATTGATAAGTTAAAATATTATTTACAAAATTGTCTGTTCAATATTAGTCTATTTTAGTATTTTATATTTAAAAAAAGAAAAACAAAAAATTGAACTCTTTGACTGGATTGCCTTTTTGAATCATACTGTTTTTGTTTTCTTATTTTTTTTTTTTTATTAAATTATTGTGTTACTCTTCGTATTATTTATCATCTAAAAATTATTCGGTTTAAAAATGTAGGAAAAGTATAAAATGTATCGCCTTTAGAAAGGATTTCGAGAATTTCAACAAATACATAGAGTGATTCAATAGTCCATGCTCAAACGGTACGTTTGGGTGTGTCGGGTTACGAGGGGTAAGATTTACATAGGAACTGGGTGTCAGAAACGCGATCGTGACCGTCACGCATAGAAAAATTAACAAACGGTGAAGAAAGACCTGTATTTTACAAAAAAAAAAAAAAAAAAAAAGAAAAAAAAGAAAAGAAAAGAAAAAGAAAAAGAAAAAGTAAAGGAAAATAAATCGAAATGCAGAATACAAATGAAAAAGTTGGAATTCATAAAAATATTCAAAATATGCTCTATTAGTCGTTATGCTTCACATCGTTGCTTGTGCATTATTTTATTTATTTATTTATTTCAATTGTACAAGCTGCCCAGAGCTTACCGCTCCCTAGCGGGTTGAATTTCGCTTTTCTGACACCCACTTCCCATGTAATTCTTACTCCTCAAGACCAGGTGGCGTTTGGGCATGACTTTTTGAATCACCCTGTGTACTGTATAATATAATAAGTGTATTCATAAAGTACAGTTTTTTTCATTAACGTTCACATGCTTCTTAATCATTTCCAAGTACAATTTATATTTTTATCTTCATATCAGTATTACAGGAATCATTATAATAATTAATTTTAAAGAAGTGCTTGCCTAGTTCTTTTTATTATTATTTATTTATTTATTTACTAAGATTAGTATAAAGGTATTGAAAAAAAGTTCCCTTAAATAAATATTTTTGTAGTTATAAGTTTAGACTTTCAAACAAAATGGCTTTTTTTTATGTTTAATTGTTAAATAAAAAAAATTCTTTTAATATAATAAATATAATACTAATTTCCCATTACATTCTAAGGTTTCATTATTATTATTATCATTTATTTATTTATTTTATCCAAAGTGCAAATATATTACTTTATTTTTCACAAAGATTCTTGTATTTTGTAGTCTCATGTCTCAATGCAATCTGAGATGTTCTGCAATTTATAAAATAGTTTAACAATAATATATCAGCTTACATACCATTCAAAAATTGTAATACAAATATATTTATACGCTTTTTTTTATGACATGATAAAAGAGATACGATAAGCTAAATTTTAAAACGTAATTGCATATTTTATTTCTTTTTCATGAGATATGATATAAAATCAAGTAAACGCATTAATCTCTATATACATTTGTCCAAGTTATATATATAGACATTAATGTATTTTAACTGATGTATTGGGTCTTCTTTTATGCTGAAGAGGCAATCAACTTTTTAGGCAATCATTGAGAAATTTCGGTTATCATTCGAGAATTCGTCGTAAGGTTTAAGAAACTCCAAGATAATAAATATAACGGGAAAATTATTATTCATAGGTAAAGCATTTTATGAGATTTATTCTGTTATTTTTTGTTTAGTATGTTATTTGAAAGTTAAGATTAGATAAAATCTTTACTTAACAAATTTAAAATTAAAAGGAATAAAAAAGGTTAGTTTTTGAAATGATAAGCAGCAAAAATGATAAGCAGTATTGGCACAAAATCCGATCAAAATAAATCCGTTGCAAACATTAACAAATGTTCTTGAATTCTACAGCGAATAACATAGTTTTTGGGTAGTTCTTAATTAATTAATTAATTATTTTTTCTGGGGGGGGGGGATTACACAAGAATTAACACAGTAGTACACACAGTAATACACACTTTAAATATTAACTAAGTTAATAGACATCTCTATATATTAAAATAAAAGTTACTGTCACTGGCGTCAATTTTTTTTTTTTTTTGTCTGTGACAGCATCCTCTAACTGAGGGCAGGGTCCTTCGCTTCATGAGAAGTATCAATGTGTTCCGAGTACTCCAAGAAGGACATTTCAGCCGCTTAGAAATTTCTATAATTTTAATTAAAGCAGTTATTAACTAAAAACGACAAGTTTATGAAGGTACTCTATTTGCCATTTTGAGAAATGTTTCTCCCAGTGACGTTGTTCTTCTGTCATGAAGTCATTTTACACGAGAAAATTAAAATATGATCCATGGTTGTATGTATGTAGGTAGGTTGGTTGGATTTAACGTCGCATCAATACTGCGCTATGGGTAATTGGCAACGGTCTAGGACGCTCCCTTAGAGATGTTCCGAAGGCATTTCATCACAATTTTGAACCTTCACGGAGGGGATCCCCCTCCGCTTTGGTGATCCCCAGTGGTATATTGGGGATCGGAACATGGATGACTTTGCGACCAAGACAGATTTTATGTGCACCAGCCACCATTAGCGTACACGACGGTCTTTGCCGGCTCAAGTATCGAATCGGCAATCTTCCAATTACGTGCTCAGCGCTTTACCGACTAGGGCAACGCGGTTCGAAATCATGAATGTAAAAAACAAAGAAAATAAATATCAACTTTTTTTCTCTACTTTTAGAAAATTAATTTTATTACACGGGAAATTTAAAATATGATACACATCTGTAGGTAGGTATAAAATTAAGTAGGTTGTGATTGACGTCTCACCATTACTGCGCTATGGATAATTGACGACGGTCTGGAACACTCCCCTACGGATGTTTCGAAGACATGCCACCACAGTTTTGGTCCAACACGAAGGGGATAGCTCCCCAGCTTCGGTGGCCCCCAGAGGTATAATTTTGATGGAAACACGGAGGATATTGTAGCCATGACATATTTTACGTGCACCAGCCAGCATTAGTGTACATGACGGTCTTTGGTCAGCTCGAGAACCGAACCCACAATCTTCCAATTACGAGCTTGGCGCTATACCGACTGGGGTGGTTAAACATCTATCAGAGAACCGCGGAGAACCGTCTCAAAAGGCAACACCAATTCCTGTGTGGTTCTCAATATTTGCTGCTGAAAATTTTATCCAGACACCTGATGTTCGTTAAATTCTTCAACTGGTTGCTGAAGAAGAACATTATTTCTGAACACAAAATCCGAAGCATGGAAAAAACATTAACTGTATTTTTCCAGCATCATGATTGAGACTTCGTCGACTCCAGAAATACAAGCAATAATCGATATTTTTAGGGAATATTGAATTTTGAGTAGAATGAAAATGCCGGCGATAAAGTGAAGTGGCCATGGTATTCTGTGGTTTATCTACCTAACTTAGGGCCGATCACACTACCTACAGTCCGAAACTTCCACCAAAGACAAAGTCCAAAAAAAAACGAATTAATTTTTAGAAAAAAAGTCTCCTGTATGATCTCATCTTCCACCACAGTAGAATTATGTTTTGGTTGATCTAGACAAATAAGGACATCTTATGTTTACATTCAGTCGTGATAGCCACGATAAGACGACGCAACTTGATATCCTAGTATTCTAATGATGGCACCATGCAGGCAGATGTAAATCGTCACTAGGGATTGGTTCTAGATGACTTCGACATCATCGTACAAGGTATGTTTCTGGCGATATGGCAAGTTCTTCATTTTTAATGGATCTTATTTAGAGAAGTAGCTGAAAATGTGTTCTACTTTTTCAGTTAATATTTGCAGATAATTATGTTTTATTTCTATTAGCGACTGCCAGAAATCATAATTTCTGGATGAACCAATATATTAAACGAAAACTTCAATAAATACATCGCATTTAAATTTTTTTGTGAAATCCTTTATACAAACTAATAACGCTGTTTATGCGATTTTCAACGGATTATATCAATCAAAGTAACATATATATATGTGTTCCAACATCTTCTGATACAGTATATGAAAATGAGATTACAGGTAACAGATAGATGAATTAAATTTATAAACACCATTAATTCTGTGGCTATGTGTTTCAAAAATATAAACGTCGCTACGTTTCAAGTACTCATAATTCCACAGAACAAAAGCGCAGAAATATTAAATACACTTAGATAGATTATAGGAATTTATTTTTTCTCTGAACATAAAAAAATATGTCTGTTTAACAGATCAAATTCATAAATGGAGTAAATCGGAACCTTATATTGTAAAGACTGGTTCTTAGCCCTATTTGCTATATAAATGTCTATATAATACAAATGAACACTAGCGAGGTAAAATCTAATTTCTTTTATTTTAAACTTTAAATGAATCAATGCATGCAGAAAAATATTCAGACAATTCTGAAAAAAAAAAAAAAAAATCATAATAATAATAATTATAATAATAAAAAAAAAAAAAAAAAAACTGGCGACAGCAGTGTTTTTAGGGTATTTGATGATACATTTATCAGTGCTTACCAAAAACACTTCGAACTAATGATTAATTAACACCTTATCAAGTTATTAGACTGGAGTCTGTTTCTATATACATTGATAAATGCAGCGCCAAACACACTGAAACTACTGCTAAACCCATTTTGAAAAAGATGAAGCCCTTGAATTTTGAAGCCCTTTCTTCGAGCAATGATTCATATAGAGGAGAAGGTGAGACTTTCGCACAATTGTTTAACTTAAATAAACTTAAAAGTAGACCTTCTATATAAAGGATCAATAATTTTATCTCTTACCAAAATTTGCTGTAAAGATGCGAATTTCCAACCTCTAACTTGCAGTCAGAATCCTAGTCAAAATACCTTTAACTTACAAAGCGATTAAACAACAAGAACTTTACGTATCGTAATTAAGCTAACAAGTACGATCAAATAACGAGGTTCGAAAATTCAGTCCAAAGCACAGTCCCTTATATCGGAAGTTTCATTTTAAAGAAACACACTGGAAAACCATTCACTTCATTTTCCCTAATATATTCATCTTAAAAATACCGATATCCAGGTGAACACAGAAAGCTTTGTGATTTCCCTTTAACTCTTTCTATAAATCCACTGGAATCAAACGCTAAGTTGAATTCGAACAACTGGTAACCTTCTTTTACACCAACCCAGCTATTCTATAAATTTAACGCTTTCCCGAGACCATCGTCAGCTAATGCTAGATCTAATTGGTGACATTTTCTCTTCCAACCAAACACTCCATAGACACTTAGACTCGATTTCTATCACTTGAACCCGAAAGAGGTTTCATGAAATCTCATACCTTACAATTTTTTATTATGTGTTTCTTTTAATGCAGTTTTTTTTCTTTAAAGTATGATGAAATTAATAGCACTGCCTAGTTTACTACGTTTTTGATTGAATCCAGTTTTGAAAAATAAATAAATAAATAAATAAATAAATAAGGAATGTCTTTATTTATATATTTATTTATTTTTAAAGATAAGTCAATAATAATAAAAAAAAAAAAAAAATAAGCATAAAGAATTTTCTTCGTGACATGTGGAAATGTAAATCGAAAAATTGAAGTATAATTTCCCTGCTAATATTTAATATATATATATAATTTTTTTTTTTTTCATTTTATATAGATCGTTAAAAAAACAATTTCTAAATACCTTTGAAAAATTTTATTCCTATTAGTTAAAAATACATAGGTATTTGTTATATTAATTTGTAATTTAGATGCAGGAAAGATGAATAAATTAATAGTGCTAGATGGATATATATATATAGATATATATTTAAAAATCAATTATTTGAAAAAAAAAATATCATAAATAAATTACATAAGCATATTTATCATTTTAAAAAAGAGATACAAAAAGAAATTTTTAAAATTAAATTATGTTTTTGTGAAGCGTTTAAAACAGTAATTGTTTTCTTATATATATATATATATATATATATATATATATATGCATTTTACCCTTAAAATTAAATTTTATTTTGAATCGAATTGAAAATGTGCTTAATTGTAAAATTTGAAATTTGAAAATATTTTTAAACGTGTATTTTATTAATTTTTGAAATATATTTCAAAAGGAATTTTAATTAAATATGCAATATATTTTAAAAATATATCATCGTATATTTTATTTTTCAATTGTATTTATTATATGATATTAGTAAGCATTTTTGAACGCAAAATATAAATATATCTAAGAATAAATTTAATTAATACTTCCAAAACAATACTGGTCATTAAGAAAAAAAAAAAAAAAAAAAAGGCTACAGTTTTAGCACTGGATTATAGAAATGCAAACTTTTGGATAATTTAAATTTTTACAACTTTGATCTGTAACAAAAACGTGAAAAAGGAACAAATTATTGTTATTGACTTCCATAAAATGTATATTTTCCTATGAAATAAGATTGGTTACAAAGCAGTAAGGTTAGTCACATTTCAAGAACATCTTTGACGTTCTAAAATGTATTTACTTCGAATATCATTTATATAATATTCCTGCGTGAATAGTTGTCGAGAATTATTGTAGAAACTTTAAGGAACATAAAAAGTAAATAGTTTTTACATTTTTTTCAGTCCATGTGTAATCTTTTTAACCACTTTTTACGAATGTTACTTCAAAATACCACCTTCAAAGTACCACCTTACAAAATCCTTATTAATTACTATGATGATGTGATTTGCATATACGTTTAAAATATATTAAGTAAATGGAAAAAATGTATTTCAAAACCATTTTTTTTTTGTCTGCTTCGTAATTCAGTAAATAAAGGGTTTAAAAAGAATTAATGTTGCAGTTTTCCTGTTTCATTAAACTTTAATTTAAAGCACAAATAGAAGAATGGAAGAAATTAATGTCAATAGTAAAAATCTGGTTTTAGAAAATACTGTACTTCTAAATAGAGTGTAAAATCAAATTTTCAATATTTTTGAGTAAAGAAGAATTATTCGTTAAAACCTAGTTCAAACCTTTCTTTTGCAATATATATATATATATATATATATATATATATATCTTTTAAAATTAAATTTTTGTGTAATTTCAAATTTAAAAGATTTTTTTTTCTTTTTTTTAGATCACCTGCAGATAACATGAGGTAATGCAATTTTGTTTATATTTATGTAAAAAATACGAACAATTCATTAAAACTAATACAAAATTTCTAAATAAAACTGAATTTATGCTAGTTCTTATAAATCTTTTTTTTATTTATTTATTTATTCTTTTTTTTTTTTAATATAAACTATACTCTGTTCGCCGAGAACTGATAGTGAAAGTAAATAAAGCAACGTGATTCCTGGCGATACTGTTGAATGACTGGCGTTGGATTGAAGACAAACGGCGTCTCTCTAACAAGCGAACTACTTCTTTTTCCGTTTGTTAATTTCGTAGCGGTGTTTTCCTTTCTTCAGGTGTTTAAACATAATTATGGAAAATTAAAGCATGGAATAAAGTCCCCGGAAGGAAAGATAAATGCAGTGTAACCAGAGAATAGTGTTTATCCAGCTGTCACAAACTATACTCACTTACTAGGCAGGGAAACTAACCTTCGGTCAATATAAACAGAATCTCCAATTCAGCGAGAAAACGTAAATGTGGTAAACTTTGATGATAAAACAGCAATCCTTTATGTTATCAGTTCTCCACGAACACAGCATAACTGTAATATTTACTGTAATATTTTAAAGGTAATCGTATGAAAATTCGAATTATCCAAAAACGAATTCGAATTATCCATGATTTTTTAACATGATTTTAATACAAAATTCAGGGAACCGACTAAAAAATTCGAATTATCCAGAATTTCGAATTAAACAAGTTCGAATTATTCAAGACTCACTGTAATGAGAAACTGATTTATTCTTTATTTGTTGTTTAGATAAAACATTAACGGATATGTACCACATTGGACCTACTACATTATTATTCAAAGCTAAAGTAATAATACAATAAATAAATAAATTTTATAATTTACACTGATAAATAAATGAATTGTGTAACTAATAGAATCTTTAAGAGGATATGGCAGCTTTGATTTGGTAACACTAAAGATTTCATGTAGAAGCTTATATTTCCATTTAATATTTGTAAATTCAACTCTATTAGGTTTGTTCAATAATATATATATATATATATGCAACAACTCTTACACTGTAAAAAAATACATTATTTTTTACAGTAGAATGTGCTGACAAAAAAGAGAGACAGCTCTTTTTTTCTTAAACGGAATAATATACATCAGAAAAATCTCTAAAATAATCTTTATACATAGATGTTTCTGCTGTAAAATAATCTAGTTAACTAACAATGTGCTGTATAAATGAAAACCAGCACATTCTGCTGTTAAACCAACGCAATATTTTACAATTTATTGTGTTTGTTATTTTTTACACAGATTTTAAATTTTAAAATGAGTTTTCTTAGTTTCCTTTTTTTTACGAATTCATCATCTTGAAAATGCTAAAATATGTACAGATACTTATTTAAGAAAAGACACAATGTAATTCTGGATGTTTTAATAGAACCTATGTAAAAGGACAAGGGTTAAATTTTGTGATATCATTAAAAGAAAAAATATATTTTTTTTTGTTTGTTTGTTTGTTACATAGACACATGTACTTTTTATTTTTATTCTTCCAAAAGTAATTAAAAAATTTCAAAATCCATCTGTAATTCTTATAAGTTGTTTGCATTATAAACTTTTAAATGACACTTTCTGTGGTGCAAAGTCTCTTTCAATGAATTGCTACAAAAAAAAAAAAAAAAAAGTAAAAAATACTCGCTTATATCCCAAAAAGGCAATAATAAATTGAATTTTCATGAATTATACTTTTTCTTATCAGTATAAATAAAATGCATTAACAGTATTTCCTTCGAATAAGCTAATTGAGTTTTCTACAAGGTTTTACGAAAGATATATTTCTGGAGAAAAAAAAAAAAAAATCCTTCAAAGCCTGCATTCATTAGTTATTTTAACCCATTATTTATTTTATTTTATTTTATTTATTTATTTATTTGTATATCAATTAAAGCTTATTTAGCTATGAAAAATCAAACTATAACAGCATTAGATGTTATAGTAAAAAAAAAAAAAAAAAGATGTATCATGAAAATTATTAAATGCTGCTATATTAATTATTAATTTTATAAAACCTAATTTTATAAATTATCTTATTAATGTTTTCTACGATTTAGAAAATTTACAAAATAATGACTTATAAACATATACAGTTTTATTATAAATAAATTTGCAATTTCAAAACGCTAAACTACCGGTCAGAATCACTTAATAATTTTACTAGAACAATCGTAAGGCAATAGTATTTATTTTATTTTATTTATTTGTGCAAAGGAAATAAAGTTTCAGAATATGCCGATTTCTTCAAATATATAGATGGTGTGCCAGGGTAACGTCAGGGTAATAGGATAAATGGATTAGTTAAACACAGGAATGCAGTTAGCCGAAAGTTTTTACAACAAATTTATTAGCAAAAAGACAAGAATACATGTTTAGAGAGAAAACAGACAAGAGAAAAAGTGGAGCTTCGTGATATAAACCCCTTACAGATGACTAACGCTACATTTTGGAACTTTTTTTTTTTCTTTCTCCAAGCAAAATCCCATTGCTTCAAGATTATTCTAGTAAAATATCAAGTCATTCTGAGTAGTAGTTTCAATGTTAGAGGGTAGTGAAATCGCAACTTTACTTCATTTTGTATTTACATAATCACACTGTATTTCCATATGTTGAAATATTTAAATATTTGATATAATGTAAGATTAAACTACACATCTTATGATTTTAAAATGAAAACAGCGCGTGTGGTTATTTTTAAAATGAAAGTGACTAAAAGTGCACTTTTTAATATTTCTTTCTAACACTTTCCAACAAGGTTGAAAGGTGTTTATGACTTCCGTTTGTCTGTCTGTCTGTCCGTCTGTCTGTCTGTCTCTCCGCGCTCTAACTACCGTAAATATTTATGGAATTTCTTGAAACTGATATATGTTATTCAAGTTCACTATCGGACGGTCCCTATTGAAAATGGAGTTTATACCTCTACTGGTTTGTGTACAGGGATGCCCGAAATTATTTCAAAGCATTGTGTTCTATGAGAGGTATTTCTACAAACCGTATTTTCATACCTTTACTGTATACATACCTTAATGAAATTGAAATATGTTATTCAAGTTCACCATCAGACGTTCCCTACTGATAATGGTAGTTATACCTCAACTGGTTTGTGTACAGGGACACCCGAAAGTATTTCAAAGCATTGTGTTCTGTGAGAGATATTTCTATAAACTAAATTTTCATACATTTACTCTAGACATATCTTAAAGAAATTGAAATATGATATTCAAGTTAACTATCGTACGTTCATTATAGAAAATGGAGTTTGTACCTCTACTAGTTTGTGTACAGGGACACCCTAAAGTATTTCAAAACATTGTATTCTATGAGAGGTATTTTTATAAACCATATTTTCATACCTTTATTGTAAGCATATCTCAATTAAATTGAAATATGTTATTTAGGTTCACTATTGGATGTTTCCTGCATAAAATGGAGGAAATACCACCACTGATTTATGCACAGGGACACTTAAAAGTATTCCAAAGCATTGCGTTCTATTAGAGATATTTCTATAAATCAAATTTTAATATCTTTACTTTCCACGAAGTTTTAGGAAATTTGAATATGTTATTTATATGCACAAAAAAAATGCTTTGCAAAGAATATAGCAGGGTTAGCATTAGATTTACAGGGTGATACAAAAATACCCATTTATATTAAGAGCTAGTAATAAAAAATTGCTAGAATTGTACTTTCGTTTACATTAAGCGTTTTTAACATTTTCTAATATTTTTAATTGTGAATATGATTTCAGTTTGTGTATCTGTCCATCTGTCTGTCTGTCTTTCTTCCCGAGCTCTAACTCCTGCAAATATTTGTGGAATTTCTCGAAACTGATATATTTTATTGATGTTCACTATCGGATGTTCCATATTTAAAATGGAGTGAATATCTCTTCTGGTTTGTGTACAGGGACACCCAAAAGCATTCGAAAGTAATGTGTTCTATGAGTGTTATTTTTATAAATATTTTCTCTGTAGAATGTTCCCCATTTAAAATGACATTAATAGGTACTGTATAACTAGTTTGTTTACAGGGACAGCAACAACAACAAAAATAAATAAATAAATAAATAAAATGCCACTGCATTACGTTTTAGGACAGAATTTTTTTAAAGTTATATTTAAAAATTTTTCTACTGTAAAAATCATAAAAATATTGAAATGTATTGTTAATAATCTAAAATAATGTTTCGTATAGAATATGATATGATTCACTCTCTGATTTACAAGGCTACACTAAAATATTCAGAGAGATCAAAAGCTGCAATT
Source organism: Salticus scenicus (assembly GCA_963930645.1). Lineage (NCBI taxonomy): Eukaryota > Metazoa > Arthropoda > Arachnida > Araneae > Salticidae > Salticus > Salticus scenicus. The sequence continues at coordinate 101,487,741 of OZ005654.1, read as the reverse complement.
ATAATCTAATAGCTGCATTTTCTTTTGCGTTAAGCCTTTTTAACTCTTTCCAAAATGTCTAAGAGTAATTTTAAAATCAATTAGTCCATTTGCACATATTTCGATCCTTCTGTCTGTTGTGTGATAACGTAGGCAAAGAATATTAAAGGTTATTCGATACAACAATTACGTACAGTTGGAAAGTGTTACTAATCAATGCGTACTGCATGAGTTTTCTTTCTTGTTTATTGGTGCAGAAGACATTATCGACAAAGCTTAAAAAAAAAAAAAAAAAAAAAAATCACCCATAAGATGAGTCTTTTAGTAGAAGTTTGCTGTATATTGAAGTAATACGTTAAAATTTAGTAGAAGCTTCTAAAATGTCTCTAAAATTTAAATCAAAACTACAATTTTATAAAATTAATCGTTAATTATTTTTCTTTATAGCATATTTTAAGCTTTTAATATATTTTCCAATAAAAAAAACTGTATTTATTTTAAAATTCGTACAGAGTTAAGTTTTGCCAACAAACATAAATTAGGATATATTAGCTGACGCTGACGCATTTCTTAAACGTATGTCAGAAAAAAAAAATATAACGTAGAGGAATAGAAAATATTTTTTTTACTAAATAATATTAATGAAATTATATTTTTTGGTTTACCAGTTAGTAGAATTTTTTTTTTATGTTCCCTTTGGGGAATTACTATTAAAAATACACATTTTTCTATTTCATGCTGAAGCATCACAATTGATAAGCATATTTGATACTCGACTTTCTGAACATTAAGTAATTAACGATTGTATGAATAAATTAAAGTAAGAAAAATCGTTAAATAAGCAAAAGAGAAAATCATAGTAGGGTGTATGAGTACTTTTCTTCATATAGTATGTTGTTCAATTCTACGCTATTGCCCTTCAAATAATTTGAGTCCATAGATAATGATGATAAATTTTCGTTGTGTCCCTGTAAAAATCTATAAATGCTAGACTCGCCAAAATCTATTAAGTTCATGCGATGGTTTAGAATGTACCGCCATCCCCACCTTAGAATGTAGAAAAAGAGGGGAAAAAAGGCTAAAAACCCCATAGGAATAGCATGGGAAGAAAAGCAAAAAACTCACAATGTCAAGTGTGTTAAAAAAAAAAAAAAAAAAAAAAAAAAAAAAAAAAAAAAAAAATTCACACCGGAAGTAATAAGGGGACAAAGTTGACTAGAAAAATACATTGAACAGCGGGAACCGGGCGGGCTGGGGCATGGGTCCTGTCGTCCAGGATTAATACGACTCGTCTAGTATAACTCTTGGCGGTGGTGGGTGGGAACCACCGCCACCTTAGAATGTAGAAAAAGAAGGGAAAAAAGGCTAAAAACCCCATAGGAATAGCATGGGAACCACTTTAGAATGTAGAAAAAGAGGGGGGAAAAGAGCTAAAAATCCCATAGGAATAGCATGGAAAGAAAAGCAAAAAAACTCACAATGTCACGTGTGTTAAAAAAAAAAAAAAAAAAAAAAAAAAGAAAAAAAATTCACACCGGAAGTAATAAGGGGACAAAGTTGACTATAAACTGCATATAAATTTACAGATGAATCGGATGAGCCATTGAGTCTCTATCACATTTTTAATAACTTGAGCCCATAAGTCAGAATGATAAAGTATTTTTCTTTGGGTCCCCGTAAAAAAACTATAATTTTTTGATTCACCAAAATCTATATGGTTTGTGCGACTGCGATCTGTAACAGTTGTATGAATTTTCAGTTTATTCAAATAAGGAATTTAGATGCAATCGCACTTTAAATAATTTGAATCTATAGAATATAATAATAAAGAATTTTTCTTTGTGTCCCTGCAAAAAAAAAAAAAAAAAAAAAAAAAAAACCTCTGTGCTACATTCACCAGAATTTTTATAAATCATGCGAGGGTGACCTACAGTACGCGTATAAATTTTCAGCTCAATCGGATAAGGTATTTAGACACTAATGATTTCAACCCATTGACCATAATGCTAAAATATTTTTGTTGTCTCCTTGTAAAAAAAAAAAAAAAAAAAAAAAAAAAAAAACTTTAACTGCTAAATTCACCAAGAACTATACATTTCGACCAATGGTGACCTTTAACACGTGCATAAATTTTATAAAGCATTTAGATGCTATCGCACATCGAATAATTTCAGCCCTTAGGCGATAATGATAAAGAATTTTTTGTTGTGTCCCTGTAAAAAAAAAAAAAAAAAAACTGTATATGCTAGATTCACCAAAATTTGTGCACTTCGTTTAACGGTTACCTATTGTCCGTCGGACGACAGATCAAATTACGCTTAAAAATTAAGTTTCGTTTGCCACATCTGGTAACAAAGAAATTGCTTATTTTTGTAAACGGTAGATGCATACAGAGTAGAAAAATACAATGTTCATAAAAAAATAATTGCACTTTTTTTTTTTTTTTTTTTTTTTTAAATAAGCAAAAAGTGACATAGTGCAATATTTTCATAAAAACTGTTTGAATGCTCTGAAATTTTATATTTCAAAAATTTCAATGCATTTAATTATATTTTTTCTATTAATATATATATATATATATATATATATATATATATATATATATATATATATATATATATAAATGTTAAACAGACTGCAAAGAGAAAAAAAATATGAAAAAATACTTTTTTCTATGTAAATTATATGCATTTTAAGTAGAATACCAAACAATTATGCAACTAAAGAGCATTTGCTTTTAAAGAGTTTTTTTTTTAATTAAATACTTACTCAATTACGTATACCTTCGAACAGAGTTATTCATTTACTATATTTATTTATTTATTTGGTGAAGTATAGTGTATAATGCAAATGATGTGCATAATTACGCAATCGATGCTAATAATTTCGATTATTCTAGTAAGTAGAAAGATGTTAAAACTTCCTCACACACCATAAATTTTAAGACAGCACAGCCGGTTTCGAAAGGACGTAGCCTTTCTTCATCAAGCAAGACTGACTCAGTCTTACTTTTGCCTCCAACGCAGTAGCACGTGTTTGCACCTGATGAAAAAAGGCTACGGCCTTTCGAAACCGGTTGTGCTGTCTTAAAATTTATGGTGTGTGAAGAAGTTTTAATATCTTTCTATTGACTGTACGCCATTTTTTTAATTTAGTTTTGGTGTATTCTAGTAAGAACTCTCCTTTTTAATATAAATAATGTAATCAATAAAATTATATTCTAGATGCTTAAATTTAATTAATATCTAAAATTAATAGAATTTGCGTGCTACATGAATGTTTTTTGAATGAAATATAGTGAAACTGTAAAATATTTTCATGCAAAGGTATTAAAAAGTGTGATAGGATAATTGAAGCAACATTAACCTCTTAAATAACAAAATAATAATAAAAAACTATATATGTATATACAGAGACAGATGAGCTAATTCATTACACATATATTTTTATATATTTTTACTTAACAGTAATATAAATACAATATGCGTATGCATACATATAATATATTTGTCAGAAATTATTCAAAGAGAATAATGCATACAATATATTTCTAGCAGTAATAGAATACATACATATATTGCAGCAATTGTTCCGTGATAATTGGTGAAAGTTATACTCAATTCAAAAGAAAATGCAATGAAAATATTTAGAGATGAGTTAATTCATTATATACATACTTTTAGTTATCAATAACATAAATAAATTGCGTGTATATATATACATATATAGCTATATTGTTATTATATATAGATATAGAACCAGAAATTATTTAAATGATGGAATTTTACATGCAATATATTTATAACAAGAAATTTTGCTTTTCGGAGAACCAATTGCTTTTTTCAGATCTTTAATCACAGTTTTCAGAAATTCAATACTAATTTTTAAATTCATCTTCTCAAAGCAGTCAATATAGCTACTTTGTATCATGGTACCATTTGTATTGTGTGCTGTATTTTCTGAGACCTTAAATACCTTTAGAAAAATCAATGTTGTCCGAAACAAGAGTTGTAATATACTTTCTTCTAAATACGGAAGAAAGTTCATTAACTGAAACCAACTGCATGTGAACAAGTGCTGTGTCATATTTTAAAGTTGCAGTATGAGAAATGTAACGTTTATCCTAATTTATTTAACAGATTAATTAGTTTTGAAGATCTAGATGAATATCTTACTGACATTACTAAGGATAAATGCTTGTGGGTTTCTTTCTTATCTTTAGAAGAAAAATATAAAAATCATGAGAAAAATAAGCTAATATTTTCTGCATATTTTTTGGAATAACAATCTTCTCTTTCTTTATATACATGTGTTCTGCTTATTTGTTAATTTTAAGCACTATACAAGAAAATACGTAAAACAGGAATCATAACTAAAACTATATCATCAGATTTTTTTTTTTTTTTTCATATACATTCCAATAATGGCTAGCGACTAGTCCATTATTTGTTTTATATGCATAGCTGAATAATGCACATTTTGCGATTCTTGCACATCATTAATAGCTTTTGAAAGGATGAAATCATTTACTTCACTCTCTGTTTCTGTTCTTGCGTCGTCAGCATCAAATAAAATCCCAGCTTTATTATGCCTGGAATAGCACAGAATAAGTTATGATTTATTATACTATTGCAGTTTAACATAAAATAAGTTGAAAAAAAGAAAGTAAAAGCCATTGTTTTAAATACCGATTGTCAATATTAAAAATATTTATATCTTTTTTTCAATTTTTTCAATAATATTTTTTAAAAGCTTTAATAATTTGTATATACTGAATATTTCATTTCAGTGCAGCTTAGTAAATTTTAACTTTAAACATACCATATACTTACCATATATATATATATATATAATCACATTTAAAATAATAACTTTAATTATTGAAGACTGCCTTGTATTGCTTATTCTTACATGTGTGCTTTTTGGGATTAATGCTTGTGATTGAGACTTTTTACAACTTAACATTTAATTCTTCTTAATACTTTGACTTAATTTATGTTTAATATAATTATGATCACTTATTAGTTTAATTAATTTTGGTTTAACATTAACAAGATCCACTAATCATAACTCTAATTATTTAACTGGTGCCACATTTTATCTTAATCATGCAGTTAAAACTTCTTAAATACACTCCTTATAGCATTGGTTTGTTTGATCCTGAAATAATTTAACTGACTTAATGTTTATCTAGCTAAACGCTAGATGGCGCTTACTCACTGCTGACTTAATGTCTTCTTTCTTTAATCCTTTCTTTGAAAGTTTTAATGTTTCTTGATCTATGTACAATTTAAATTAACAATTAACTAGCATAAACTATAATTAACTTTAAAATACTTTCACTAATTCAATAAATAATTACTCTGTGTATTTTAACGTTAATGAAAATGCTCAGTCGTTCATTCTTTATCGATTAATCGATGTTTGCAAAGCTTTTATTTTTAATTTCATTTTTTTGTTGGCATCATCCTATTCTCCAGTTTGTGTTAAAAGTTTTACGTGTGGCTACTATGCTTTTTATAGTTTTCTCTCTGGATTCCATGAAGATTTAATTTAATATTTTAATTAATTTCTCATTCAATATGGTTTTGCTGCTTCGATCGGGACTGGAACAATATAAATTGCTATGATTATAGCTATATTGTTTTACGAAATCAATGCAGCTTTCACAGCTTTATGAAGTATACGCCCCCTGATGAGTATTTACTCCTAATTTTAAGCATTTTTATCCAATTATTTCTGTGGCCATTTATTTGATTTCTCCTTCATTACGTTTAATGGTCCTTTTTTCATTATGATCATTCATGTCGGCGTAAGTAATTTAAATTGTTTTTGTCTCTTATTGGTTCTTAATCGGTATCGCAACAATTTTGCGTCAGTCTTTCTTATTACTTAAAATTTCTATTATTTTGTGTTAGTATTGTTTTGTATCTATTAATTGCTAAATTTTAAGATTAAATTTTATTACGATATCTATCATTTATATATATATATATATATATATAAGCATTTGAATAATAAATGTCGATTTAATTAAAGTTTGGGCCGTATAAAGTTATTTAAACGTGATTTATAAAAATGTACAAAGCATTGACATTTTTTTGGATATCCCTGTACAAAACTTAATCGTGCTATTTATATTATTTTTAATAGGAAAAGTGCCCTAGTGAATTTAAAGACAATCTGAAAATATTTATGGACGCTAAAAACGGTCAGACGATCGACAGACAGATGGACAGTTAGACTGATAGAAAGTTACATAGACAGAATAATTCAAATCATAATCACTCTAAAACATTCTCGGAAATTTTTTAAAACGCTTATTACATGTAAAAATACCACTGCTGAAATTTCCAATTATAGTTCTATATGATTATTTTTGAGTGGCACTGTGAATCTTACTGCAAAACATAGAAAACCATAAATACTATGGAAAACCCTTTCCTGTGTATATAAATGATAAAAATAAAATTCATTATGATTTGTGGAAAATAAATGAATTGCAATATGGTTTATAGAAATATCTTTCATAGAACGTAATGCTTTGGAATTCTTTTGAGTGTCCCTGTATACAAGCCATTTGGGGTATTTAATCCATTTTCAATAGGGAACATCCCCTAGTGAACTTGAATAACATATATCAGGTTCGAAAAAATCCATTAATATTTACGGGAGTTAAAGCGTGGACGCAAACTCAGACGGACAGACAGACAGAATTAAGAATTAAAAACGAATGTGCAACTGCCTATTGGCTTCATTGGAAATTTTTAATAGAAATACCATGTTAAACTCATATGCAAACATTCACATAGTTGCGTGACATGGCAAACGAACTTGAACGATTTGTGGTCTTGCCCCACGGTCTACTATAGCATGTGTATAAATTTTCAGCTCAACTGAATAAGGCGTTTGGACGCCATCCCAGTTTTAAAAAAATTGCCCATATAGACCATAATGATAAAGAATTTTCTTCGCGCACCTGTAAAAAACTATAAATGCTAGATTCACCAAAATTTATATAGATCATGGGACGGTAACTTATAGCATATGTATACATTTTCATCTCAGTGGAATGAGGCATTTAGACGCTATCACACTTTAAATAATTTGACCCCTTAGACCATAATGATAAAGAAATTACCTTTGTGTCACTGTAAAAAAAAGTATAAGTGCTAGATTCACAAAAATCAATAGGGTTTGTGCTATGGAGGCCTATGACATACGTACCAACATCCAGCCTATTCGAACAACGTGTTTAGATGCTATTGTGTCAATTCACATACATACGCACACACACAAGCACACACACATACACATATACATACAAAAATACATCATCGTAAAAATAGTGAATATGTATTCAGGTTACCTCAAACGTGCAGAAATACCAAAATCTCAAAAAAAAAAAAAAAAAAAAAAAAAAAAAAAGAAGAAGAAGAAAAAACTGCATTTATTTTAAAACGCGACCTTCGTACAGAGTTTGATTTTGCCAGAAAACTTAAATTAGCATATCTACCATGACGTATGCATTTTTTAAATGCATGTTAAAAACAAAATAATAATAATAAATAAACATAAATGCAACGTATAGGAACAAGAAATATTTTTTTCTAAATAATATGATGAAATAATGAATATTATGTTTTTTGGTTTATCCGTTAACAGAAATTTTCTTTATTTTCCTCTAGGGGAATTACGTGAAAAATATGCATTTTTCTTTTTCATGCTGAAGCATCATAATTGATGAGCATTTTTGATAGAGATTTGGATTTTTTCTTTGTTAGAAAAATCAATACTTTTTTCACACTAAGATAGTTATTTTGATTTGTGGCATTTCACAGTTTTAATTTTCCCGTATTAAATGTAAGATAGAAATACTATATTAATTAAAATTCACTCAACAGAGAAAATAGCAGTATTTTATTGATAAAATTTATTTTATTGTAAATACAAATTCAGATTAATTTTGTTGTCGCTATGTTTTTAATTTTAGTATAAAATTGCCATACTTGAATTAAGTGCCATAATATTTAAAGAAATAAACTGATTGTTTAATAGCTGGATTTATCAAGCATTCAATCAGACAGTAGGCTTTCTTCGATTAATTTCTTTCTTTGTATAATAGGTAGAAGTTGACGCATTTTCATTCACAACAAAATGATAAATTGATAAAGTTTAAGAATTTTACAACGTTTAAAATATAAAAGTTATGTTTAAGATCGGTTTATAAATCTTTCTAATGGTCAATGTAGTGTACAAAAAATTCATTTCTCAGCGAAATTATAGTTTTTTTTTTTTTTTTTTATCACAGATAATAATAACAATTCATGATTTTTAATTTCGATATATGTATATGTAAGGAAAATATTGTAATCCTAAAAAGAAAAATAATAATCTGGTGTGTCACTCACACGACTTTCTGTTACCCTGAAATTTAATACTATAAATACAGGTTGCAGATTAATAGGTAAGATAACAAGTACTGTTATGTAAACCTATGTTAAACAATTCAAATTAGGCTTTGGGAGAGTTTTATCTGATAATTAGTTCTGTGTGAGGGGGGATACCGCCCTCCTCAACCCCCCGTTTCTCTAATACACCTACATTTATATAGAATTTAATTGGGTTATTAAAAATAATTCTCTTTTTAAAAAATAATTAAAATTACCATTAAAAAAAAATATCTTTTATGATAAGGCAGACGATTTCCATATTAGAGAAGTAGTATAACACCACATATCCAAAAAAAGTTAATTTTATTCTCAATATTTAAAAAAAAAAAAAGTACGATTTTTTTTTCTAATTTTTTTTTTTTTTTTTTTTCGTTAAAAGTGAAAAAAATCGATAACTTTGTTTTAAATTATCGCAGACCGATGGTTCAACCATTCGTTTTAAATGTATTCTCGAGCTCTTTTGAATTTACCCATCAAGAAAATTTACTCCCCTCGAGGGGGGAATCCCCCCCCAGGGGGGAGGCGAGGCTCCTACATACGCAAAAAAAAAAAAAAAAAAATTCCCAGTTAACTATCTCTATTACAAAAAATATATATTCGTTTCTGTAATGCCGGCGAGTCCCACACCGTTATGGTATCCCCTATGGAGGGGAAGATATGTCATTGCAACCCTAAAAGGGGTCAAGAGGGATGCTGAGAGAAGCATCAGTGGATGTACTGTGAGCTGGTTTGAAGAGACGGAGGAAGAGTGTCCTAGTCCTGCCTTTCTCTAGCTCAAATGTATTATTATTATTTTATGCACTATGAGAGTGCGGGAAAGTTACCTAAATGTTCAAAGATATATTCTGTACATATGTATGCTTGTAAATAGGTATAATTAAAAGTGCCATGCTTCCTGCGAAAAGAAACTACTGATTGTCATTTATCAGAAACAACATCATTTTCCCCATTTACCGCAGCGAACCAACACCGAGCCCCTACACTGTCGCAGACGTCAGGATTTGAGGTAAGAAGACACTTATCTTATTTATGTTTTGGGGGAGAAGAAATATGCAAAGTGCCTGTTTAAGAAGCCATTGAAAGATATATGGAAAATGATTGTTTAAAATCTAAAATTTAAAAGTCACGATAAGCTAATTCGTCAGCATGGCGGAAATATTTAATGTGAAAGGTCTTAAAAAAGATGATTTAATTACGGTTGCGGAAGAAATAGGTGTTAGCACCACGTTAGACCTGAAAATAAAGGATCTGAAAGAGAAAATTTTGAAATCCGACGAATTCAAAACGTCACCTGATTTTGTAGCAGAATTCATAATTACTACCGTAGAAGATCGTAAACAAAGAGATGAGCATGCCAGAGCTTTGGAGCTTGCTAGAGCTCAAGGCTCAAGCCCTAGGCCGGAACCTGTCCAGCGTAGTGATACTGATAATTTAGATAGGATAATTAAAATGATAAGGACGTTAACGATTCCTTGTCCGTCAAAACCAGAGTTGTGGTATTTGTTCTTCACAGCTCTGGAACGCGCATTTAAGACGAAAAATGTAGACGAGGGTATTCAAGCCGAAATTTTGTTGAATTTATTAGGCGAAAAAGCTGCCAATATTTTGGTTTACATTAACGATGAGGAGATTAAAGATTATGAAAAAATAAAAACACTCGTGTTGCGAGAATTTTAACCAACAGCGCAAAATTGTTTGGTGCATTTTAATACAGCTAAAAGGCAGGTGGGCGAGACGCACATGCAGTTCGCATCTCGTCTTAAGACAACATTCGACTATTACCTCCGACTAAGAAAATGTGATGATTTTGACACCTTGCGGGATCTGATAGTAGCAGATAAGTTATTCTCTACTTTAGACCAGGAAACGCAAACACATATAGGTATACGGCAAGGTGAAAATTGGTTTAGGCCGACAGAAATGGGCAAGGATTGCGATAATTTTTATACATCGAGAGGCAAGTCAATACATAAACAAAATTTTTCAGAGATACCAAAACCAAGCGATACGGTCTAATTGTTAGATACGGAAAGGGATAACAAATACATACCTCCTCATTTGCGTACACCCAAAAACCAGTCGAGTTATGCTTATAAACCTAGAACCAAATCTTGTTATGCTTGCGGATCTAATTCCCATTTACAGCGAGACTGTGATATGGTGAAAATATTAAATCGGAGCAAAATAATAGCGAAATATTTACCGCGATGGTAAAAACCGAATTTTTAAATTCCCAACTCGCGATTGAACCTTTAGAGCACATTGAAATACTGGTTGGGGGACGGAAAGTGAAAGCAATAAAAGATTCTGGCACAAATTTTGCGATTTTTACCCTTTGGCTCTACCAGATATAGAACTTAAAGAGCAAGGAAAGATAATTCTCACATCAGCTTTTGGCGAACAGACCGAAGCTAAACTATGTAAACTTTCCGTTTCTCTCAGAACGAGCGCAACGTCCGTTGACGGACTTCAAGAAATTGTCGCCGATGTGACTAGAAAACTTTGCGTCCCGTGCTTGCTTCCGCCTAGGATATGGAATTCGTTGAGGGGGCACTTCAAAGAAAGGGGTGAAAAAGAGAGAGAGAGCAGAGATAGCGTTCAGTTTGTAGAAGGGGGATCTCATGAACCTAGAGAAAGAGAAGTTGAAGGGGGGAATGGAAGCCGATGGGGAAAGTCACGTCAGTCTGGAATAACAAGGCTGCGCTACTAGTTTTGTGACGTCACGATACCAGTGCAATTTTTGGAGAGGAGAGAGTGGGAAAATTCCCCGCTCTTTTTTGAATGTATACCTACTGTACTAGCGCACGGCTGCCTAGATATATAAGGCTACGCTACTCCCTTCGTTTCGAGGTAATGACGTCACAATACCAGTGCATCTTTCTAAAAAGTAGCAAGAAGCTTCCTACTAGAGTTCGATTAAATAGAATTTTTTGCTTAATATCCTGTATTAAGTTAAAACTTGCAATTACAACTAATATTTCATATTCTTCCAAATAATTAAAGTAAAACGTCAATATATATATGAATTAAAAACAAAAAAAAAACAAAAAAAAAAAAAAAAAGACAGACATTTCGTTAAAAATGAAAATTTAAATCTAAACAACTATTGCATTTAAAAATGTTAGATTTTAATACAATTTTTTTCTTAAATTATTTTATAATTTAGATAACATATTTTATTATTTCTTGAATATTTTTTTTTTTTTTTGCTATTTCTTGAATAAAAAAAAATTGTAATTTTTTTTTAAGATTAAGATTAATCTTTCCTTTCAATTTATATTTAAAGAATTTGTCTAATAGTTATTGATTTATAAACATAAAATTCTCTATCCTACCTTTTCAAAAAGAAAAAAAAAAAAAAAAAAAAAAAAAAAAGTTGCTCTTAAATATAAAATTTTATCTTTATATTATTATTGTTAATGATTATTAATTGCATTCATTAATCAAGAATATTTGAATACAGAAAAATTTCTATCCTTTCTTACATGAAAACCTTTAAAATTAAATAAATAAATAATTTTAATATGATTGAAATATTAGCGTTTTAACATTGGCAAAAACAAAAGGTTTTATAAACATTGATATCTTAAATCACTAAGATTAAATTAATTATTCAAATTACAGAAAACATATGAAACTTACCTTTTCTTCTTCTTGTAAAAAAGAAAAAAAAAGTGTCTCTTTTGTAATTTAAAATGTTATCCTTATATTATTATTTATTAAATGCATCTTTTAATCAATTTTTCTATTAAAAAAAAAAAAAAAAAAAAAAATCAAACTTTTGTATATAAATTATTAATATATTCATGATTCATTATTATATTCATTTTTGCTTTTTATTTTCCTAAATAGAAAGACTCAACATTCATCATATATACAAAATATATACATTTACTTTTGTTAAACTTTTCTATAGAATAAAAAAAAAAAATATTAGGTATATTAAACTCTTGAATGCAGTGAAATTTTCATATTCTTGCTTTAAAAATTTTTAAATTAAATAAATAATCTTAATTCGATTGAAATTTCAGAATTTTATCATTGACAAAACCAAAAATTATTCTGAGAAATTTTAATACATTAAATCACTAAGGTTTAATTAATTATTCAAAATACAGAAAACATATAAAAATTACATTATTTCTTCAAGAAAAAAGTAAAAATAAAAAATTCCGCAAAACATCCAAATAAAAATAAACATCTGCTCCTAAACATCTATTTTTACAGACATTATATATATATATATATATATATATATATTCGCAGAGAAAGAGGGAGAGAGAGAGAGAACAGGCTAATGAGTCCCCCAGAACTCATGTACATTATTATTGTCATACAAGTACATTATTGTTCTGTATTATTCACAAAATTATGTGAAGGGTGTCATCCTTGCCAAAGGGATTCATTGTTGCTCACTTTGTTCACTCTTTTCTGAATTTTTTCATTTTTCTTACATCATTTTTCTTTAATTTCTGATTTTTTATTTTTAAATAATTTGAAATTAAAATATTTGTTGATTTAGATAAAGCCTCTCTTATTAAATCAATATTATTCTTACCACATACACAAATATCATTGGGATTAAAAATATCATCCTTGATTAATTTAAGTTCAGTCAACTTTGAGAGTAAGAATTTGTGGTTGATTTCCGATTTTAGAAAAGTTTCCTCATTTGAAGATGAAGTTAATGCATCCAATATTATTAAACAATATGATATTACCTGAGTTAAGAATTCCGATGGATAAGTTAAATTTCCTCTATCTAATGCTGTTATAAGTTCATAGAATGAATCCTCTTCTACATTCATAATTTGGTTTGTCGAAATAAGTGCTACACAAAAAGAACAATCAAGTTTCCTTCTTATTTTAAATGCTATGTAACCGGCTATATACACACAAGCTTTAATAGAACTGTCTTCGTAATTATTTAGATTAACTGTGTTGTTCAATATGCCTCCAAAATTATCAAAAATTAAATTAATATCAACGTTTGATTTTTCAGGGGCTTCAATCTTTTTATCGCTTATTTTTTTTATTTCAACATCTTCTCCGCCAATTTTTATTGTCGAACACAATCTTAGCTTTTTTTCAGATTCGAGGATTTGCTGAAATGATATATTGTAATTGCCTCCTGACATTTGTCTATATTGACTGAAACGTTGTTCAAGCATATCAGTCTGAAACTTACCCGGTAATACATATTTAAATTTGAGAATCTGAAAATCTGACTTTAGTAGATGCTGAATAATTTCAATCAAAGCATTTGTGGTAAGAGATAAAGCAATAAATGTTTCTTTTGTTAAACCTGATAAATTTTCTGAATTTTTCCATATTTCTATCCAGTTGCAAAATTTTTTCAAAAAACTCAGTCTATCATCATCACACGAAGTAAAAGGCCTTTGCCAAGTGTCATTTAATCGGGTACCTTTATTCGGAGATTTGATGTTAAAAATTTTCCACCACTTAACGAAAAGTTCAATGAAATCAGAAGTCGTATGCCTCACTGAAAGTTCTGTTTCAGGTATGCTATTATCATTTAAACGTAAAGCAACAACGTTCGTTTCATCAAATATTTTCAAGGCAAGATTTACATTTTGCCTTTCGATATTCGAAGGATAAAGACATTTTAATGACAGCTTATAGGCACATTTAACTAAACTTTCGTTTTCTGATGCATATAAAGAGCGAAGAACTTTAAAAGATGCAGTAGCTGTTTTTGAATAGTCGTTGAAATCGGGAAATGTAAATGATATCAAATTATCCGTTTTATTTATCCAATTATTTCGCACTGATTTTATTATATGTACTGGATCTAACATAAAAAATAGTGGTCTTTCAGGGCATGCAGGGTTAGGAACAGATACACTTAAATTTTCACCATCAAAAAATAATTTGAAAATTTTCCGGTTTATTGCATTATTATCTGTTATTAAGGTAAAAACTTTAAAACCCAGATGTTCAAGTTTTATTATTGTTTCCTTAACAATCTCATATAAAGTTTCTGCAGTGACAGTTGCTACTGGCACAAGTCTAACAACATCTCTATAAGATGATAGCAAGCTTGATATAAATAATGTGTGCACAGATGTAGCTTTCTGGCAAACATCTATCTCGGATCCTCCTATGACACTCCCTCCTTTATAAGTGTACATTGGATTAATATGAATCTCATCCATTTGTAAAATAACTAGTTTTTCGTGTTCTTTCAAATGGGCCAAATTTATCTGTATATATTCTAGGGAATTCGCTCGGATATTATTCATTGATCTTTGATTAATTATTCTTTGCAAATGTCTAGGATGGGGCACAATAATTAAATCACAATCATGCATTTGTTTATAAGTTGATGAGGACTGCATGAATAATTTCAAGCACCATAGTAAAGTTTGATTACTATACCGATATGAATATTTGTTTTGAATTAGCAATTCTAATTGCTCTTTTAAAAATGCAATTTTTTTTATGTTGTCATCCGAAATTATATTTTCTTCAATTATGTATGTAAGAGTTTCACATATTCCATTTATAAATGATTTTAATATATCATTGTCGTTTTCAGATTGTGAAAGTGATTTAAGTTCATCTAAACAACTATTTATTTGACCAAACGAATTTAAATTAGAAATATTTTTTAAGGATGTGAGATGAAAAATTTTATTCTTATAATATGCAACTGGACAAAGATGCTTATCAATTTTTAAAGAAGCTTGCATATTAAGTGCTACTTCATTAACAATTATATCGACAATTAAAATATAATTTTCTGAAATTATTATATGCCAGTCCTGTTGTTCATAAAATTTTAATTTCTTCCTAAATAAATCTTTAAGTTCATCAAACGAATCAAAATTATTTTCTTTAAGAAAAGTTTCGTGCTCTTTTTTACTTTCTTCAATAGCCAAATTTAAAAGATGATTTTCCTGATCATCTAAATTTGTTCTTTTTTTAGGAGGTTCTTTCGTCAAATATTTGCGACAATTAGGAAATATTATTGGTACTGCACCTTCTCTCAATTTTGGGCGATCCCTTTTGCATGTCAATATACTTCCATCATCTCTTTTAATGCTATCAATACGAATGATATCATTTACATCAAAGTGCTTTTCGCATACAACAGAATGTTCTCCTGGTTCGAAATTCTTTCTCGGTATATTTTTAAGCCATTTTGACTTTAAATCGCGATCTTTGGGGAACGAGAAACACGAGGTTTTTTCCTTAATACCCCGATAATTAGATTTACAGCCTGGCACACAACAAGTATTAGGCATTTTAAATTAATAGTCTTACCTCTCTATAAGGTATCCGTTAATCCAAGGCAAATTTGGGAGAAACACTGTGAAAATATGAAATAACACATTAAAAATAATATAAAATTCGTGCTGCAACAAACTCACATTCTTATAAACTCACATTCTTATATATTATTGCAGCACGAATTTTATATTATTTTTAATGTGTTATTTCATATTTTCACAGTGTTTCTCCCAAATTTGCCTTGGATTAACGGATACCTTATAGAGAGGAAAGACTATTAATTTAAAATGCCTAATACTTGTTGTGTGCCAGGCTGTAAATCTAATTATCGGGGTATTAAGGAAAAAACCTCGTGTTTCTCGTTCCCCAAAGATCGCGATTTAAAGTCAAAATGGCTTAAAAATATACCGAGAAAGAATTTCGAACCAGGAGAACATTCTGTTGTATGCGAAAAGCACTTTGATGTAAATGATATCATTCGTATTGATAGCATTAAAAGAGATGATGGAAGTATATTGACATGCAAAAGGGATCGCCCAAAATTGAGAGAAGGTGCAGTACCGATAATATTTCCTAATTGTCCCAAATATTTGACGAAAGAACCTCCTAAAAAAAGAACAAATTTAGATGATCAGGAAAATCATCTTTTAAATTTGGCTATTGAAGAAAGTAAAAAAGAGCACGAAACTTTTCTTAAAGAAAATAATTTTGATTCGTTTGATGAACTTAAAGATTTATTTAGGAAGAAATTAAAATTTTATGAACAACAGGACTGGCATATAATAATTTCAGAAAATTATATTTTAATTGTCGATATAATTGTTAATGAAGTAGCACTTAATATGCAAGCTTCTTTAAAAATTGATAAGCATCTTTGTCCAGTTGCATATTATAAGAATAAAATTTTTCATCTCACATCCTTAAAAAATATTTCTAATTTAAATTCGTTTGGTCAAATAAATAGTTGTTTAGATGAACTTAAATCACTTTCACAATCTGAAAACGACAATGATATATTAAAATCATTTATAAATGGAATATGTGAAACTCTTACATACATAATTGAAGAAAATATAATTTCGGATGACAACATAAAAAAAATTGCATTTTTAAAAGAGCAATTAGAATTGCTAATTCAAAACAAATATTCATATCGGTATAGTAATCAAACTTTACTATGGTGCTTGAAATTATTCATGCAGTCCTCATCAACTTATAAACAAATGCATGATTGTGATTTAATTATTGTGCCCCATCCTAGACATTTGCAAAGAATAATTAATCAAAGATCAATGAATAATATCCGAGCGAATTCCCTAGAATATATACAGATAAATTTGGCCCATTTGAAAGAACACGAAAAACTAGTTATTTTACAAATGGATGAGATTCATATTAATCCAATGTACACTTATAAAGGAGGGAGTGTCATAGGAGGATCCGAGATAGATGTTTGCCAGAAAGCTACATCTGTGCACACATTATTTATATCAAGCTTGCTATCATCTTATAGAGATGTTGTTAGACTTGTGCCAGTAGCAACTGTCACTGCAGAAGCTTTATATGAGATTGTTAAGGAAACAATAATAAAACTTGAACATCTGGGTTTTAAAGTTTTTACCTTAATAACAGATAATAATGCAATAAACCGGAAAATTTTCAAATTATTTTTTGATGGTGAAAATTTAAGTGTATCTGTTCCTAACCCTGCATGCCCTGAAAGACCACTATTTTTTATGTTAGATCCAGTACATATAATAAAATCAGTGCGAAATAATTGGATAAATAAAACGGATAATTTGATATCATTTACATTTCCCGATTTCAACGACTATTCAAAAACAGCTACTGCATCTTTTAAAGTTCTTCGCTCTTTATATGCATCAGAAAACGAAAGTTTAGTTAAATGTGCCTATAAGCTGTCATTAAAATGTCTTTATCCTTCGAATATCGAAAGGCAAAATGTAAATCTTGCCTTGAAAATATTTGATGAAACGAACGTTGTTGCTTTACGTTTAAATGATAATAGCATGCCTGAAACAGAACTTTCAGTGAGGCATACGACTTCTGATTTCATTGAACTTTTCGTTAAGTGGTGGAAAATTTTTAACATCAAATCTCCGAATAAAGGTACCCGATTAAATGACACTTGGCAAAGGCCTTTTACTTCGTGTGATGATGATAGACTGAGTTTTTTGAAAAAATTTTGCAACTGGATAGAAATATGGAAAAATTCAGAAAATTTATCAGGTTTAATAAAAGAAACATTTACTGCTTTATCTCTTACCACAAATGCTTTGATTGAAATTATTCAGCATCTACTAAAGTCAGATTTTCAGATTCTCAAATTTAAATATGTATTACCGGGTAAGTTTCAGACTGATATGCTTGAACAACGTTTCAGTCAATATAGACAAATGTCAGGAGGCAATTACCATATATCATTTCAGCAAATCCTCGAATCTGAAAAAAAGCTAAGATTGTGTTCGACAATAAAAATTGGCGGAGAAGATGTTGAAATAAAAAAAATAAGCGATAAAAAGATTGAAGCCCCTGAAAAATCAAACGTTGATATTAATTTAATTTTTGATAATTTTGGAGGCATATTAAACAACACAGTTAATCTAAATAATTACGAAGACAGTTCTATTAAAGCTTGTGTGTATATAGCCGGTTACATAGCATTTAAAATAAGAAGGAAACTTGATTGTTCTTTTTGTGTAGCACTTATTTCGACAAACCAAATTATGAATGTAGAAGAGGATTCATTCTATGAACTTATAACAGCATTAGATAGAGGAAATTTAACTTATTCATCGGAATTCTTAACTCAGGTAATATCATATTGTTTAATAATATTGGATGCATTAACTTCATCTTCAAATGAGGAAACTTTTCTAAAATCGGAAATCAACCACAAATTCTTACTCTCAAAGTTGACTGAACTTAAATTAATCAAGGATGATATTTTTAATCCCAATGATAATTGTGTATGTGGTAAGAATAATATTGATTTAATTAGAGAGGCTTTATCTAAATCAACAAATATTTTAATTTCAAATTATTTAAAAATAAAAAATCAGAAATTAAAGAAAAATGATGTAAGAAAAATGAAAAAATTCAGAAAAGAGTGAACAAAGTGAGCAACAATGAATCCCTTTGGCAAGGATGACACCCTTCACATAATTTTGTGAATAATACAGAACAATAATGTACTTGTATGACAATAATAATGTACATGAGTTCTGGGGGACTCATTAGCCTGTTCTCTCTCTTTCTCCCTCTTTCTCTGCGAATATATATATATATATATATATATATATATATATATATAATGTCTGTAAAAATAGATGTTCAGGAGCAGATGTTTATTTTTATTTGGATGTTTTGCGGAATTTTTTATATTTACTTTTTTCTTGAAGAAATAATGTAATTTTTATATGTTTTCTGTATTTTGAATAATTAATTAAACCTTAGTGATTTAATGTATTAAAATTTCTCAGAATAATTTTTGGTTTTGTCAATGATAAAATTCTGAAATTTCAATCGAATTAAGATTATTTATTTAATTTAAAAATTTTTAAAGCAAGAATATGAAAATTTCACTGCATTCAAGAGTTTAATATACCTAATTTTTTTTTTTTTTTTTTTTTTTTTTTTATTCTATAGAAAAGTTTAACAAAAGTAAATGTATATATTTTGTATATATGATGAATGTTGAGTCTTTCTATTTAGGAAAATAAAAAGCAAAAATGAATATAATAATGAATCATGAATATATTAATAATTTATATACAAAAGTTTGATTTTTTTTTTTTTTAATAGAAAAATTGATTAAAAGATGCATTTAATAAATAATAATATAAAGATAACATTTTAAATTACAAAAGAGACACTTTTTTTTTTCTTTTTTACAAGAAGAAGAAAAGGTAAGTTTCATATGTTTTCTGTAATTTGAATAATTAATTTAATCTTAGTGATTTAAGATATCAATGTTTATAAAACCTTTTGTTTTTGCCAATGTTAAAACGCTAATATTTCAATCATATTAAAATTATTTATTTATTTAATTTTAAAGGTTTTCATGTAAGAAAGGATAGAAATTTTTCTGTATTCAAATATTCTTGATTAATGAATGCAATTAATAATCATTAACAATAATAATATAAAGATAAAATTTTATATTTAAGAGCAACTTTTTTTTTTTTTTTTTTTTTTTTTTTTGAAAAGGTAAGATAGAGAATTTTATGTTTATAAATCAATAACTATTAGACAAATTCTTTAAATATAAATTGAAAGGAAAGATTAAGCTTAATCTTAAAAAAAAATTACAATTTTTTTTTTTATTCAAGAAATAGCAAAAAATAAAAAAATTATTTAAGAAATAATAAAATATGTTATCTAAATTAAAAAATAATTTAAGAAAAAAATTGTATTAAAATCTAACATTTTTAAATGCAATAGTTGTTTAGATTTACATTTTCATTTTTAACGAAATGTCTGTCTTTTTTTTTTTTTTTTTTAATTCATATATATATTGACGTTTTACTTTAATTATTTGGAAGAATATGAAATATTAGTTGTAATTGCAAGTTTTAACTTAATACAGGATATTAAGCAAAAAATTCTATTTAATCGAACTCTAGTAGGAAGCTTCTTGCTACTTTTTAGAAAGATGCACTGGTATTGTGACGTCATTACCTCGAAACGAAGGGAGTAGCGTAGCCTTATATATCTAGGCGAAAGTACGCTTTGTATTGAAGAGAGGGTCAAAGCTGACCATCTGAAATTCCAGATGCAGTGTACGGATTTGGAAAAGCGAGAAGAAACTAGCGTTATCGAGGGAGTGAAGGTTCAGAGGGGTAGAAAAGCGCTGGATAAAACGGTGACGTTGCAGCCTAGGCGAGAGGAAAAGGAAAGATTAAACTTAGCTCAAGAAGCGGTCGTATGCAAAAACGAAACTAAAGGGAGAGTTCGGGATAGTTTCGTTTGGCCTGGGATGAGGCATTCTGAAGTGCGTTTGAGAGATGTCTCGTGCGCTGAATTATGTTTAGGGGAACAGCCTCGGCAGTGGCTGGGAGCTGTTGAGTTAAAAACGTTAATGATCAAGGCAATTTATAGTGCTTTATCCAATATTTTTATGCGTACTGGGATTCCGAATGTAATTGTTAATGATTGTGGGATGACTAATGGGGAATTTAATTGGTCGTTTGGTAATTTGAAATCATTACCTTGGGCTGGCGAAATTAGACGTTCGTCTTCTAGGAATTTTAAAGCGGACGATCAGGCGATTCTATACGCTGGTTGGACCGGTTCTGGTGAAACAGCACGACCATGCTCATAATCTGATGAAATCAAGTTAATTGATAAAAACTTCAACTCGATGCAGGCGAATAAACAAGGAGAAGTCTACCCGAGAATCTCGACAGCCAATCGAGTTTTCGAGTAAGACAACAAATTCGGAAAAAATTATAATTACAACTCACCTATGCAAAAATGTGAAAATGTGAAACTCAGCCTTAATGTCGATCATGCGGATCATACAGAAAGTAACAAATCAATAAATGTGTTGCCCCAACAGGGAAAAGCCCCTGATTTCAAAATCACCAACGGTGAAAGAAATAAAATTGTGAACGCTATGATGACAAATTATCTGGAACCTGACTTGGCATACCCCGAGAATGTCACTGAATATCCCAGTGATCGAAGAAATCACGCGAAACAGTTAATTGTGTCTTCGAAGGAGCTAAAAGCGTGTAATTGTGTGTGTGTTGTCAAGAAATTAATTTCGTTCGAAATAACATTGTGTTTTCACTGGAAAAAAAATGGAACTTAAGCTTTCATATGTCTTAACGTGTTTTATTGAAAGTGCGAATTTAGACATTGATTCACTATTTAGAGTCAATTGTGTATTTATGAACAATTTAGACTTAGAATAAACTCTAAATAAACTTTGAATGAACAATTCAGTGGACTTTACTTTAACTCTAGAGAGACAATTTTGATTTTTTTTTTTTTTTTTTTTGTGTGTGTGTGATTTTACAACGACATTGTCTATTTCAGAAAATGAATGTCGCAAAGAAAAATTGTGTAGTCCAGCATGTACAACATTTATTTTTACAAGGTTCTTATAATTTTATTCTATTATTTTAATTGTTAATTTCATTATTTAATTGTGGTTTTGTTATCCATATTAATTTCTGTACTGTTATTTAGCTGTAGTAGATTTTAAATAATATTGTGGACTGGGAGCCTCCGGCATACTTTTATTTTCTCAGATAGTGTCACTCAGACAGCCGCTGAGAATTTTTTTCACATGAAAAAAAAAAAAAAAAAAAAAGCGAAACAAAATCTAATTAGGAAAAATGTCGCACCGGGTTCTCACTGCCTTCGGAAAAAATTCCCAAAATGCTCTAACTCTAATTTCTGTTATCTTCCCCCTTCGCCCCCCCCTCCCGTCTATCCTAATAATTTTACAAATTCGAAAATATCCGCAATCGATTTGTAAATATCAAAAACCTCTATGCACCAGTTTTGAACGATCTATCTCTATTTTTATTTTTTTACCCTTCCGCTCCCTCCCCCCTTCCCGCCCCTCCCAATAATTTTAAAAATTCAAAAATATCCGCAATCGATTTGTAGGTATCGAAAACCTCGATGTACCAAATTTGAATGATCTAACTCTATTTTTTTTTTTGCCCCTCTGTCCCCCCCCTCCCCGGCCCTTCTAATAACTTTACACTTTCAAAAATATCCCCATTCGATTTGCAGGCCTCTAAAACCTATCTGTACCAATTTTGAATGGCCTAACTGTATTTCTATTTTTGCCCCACCACTTTCCCCCCCCGTTCCCAATAATTTTAAAAATTCGAAAATATCCGCAATCGATTTGTAAGTATCGAAAACCTCTATGTACCAATTTTGAATGATCTAACTCTATTTTATTTTTTTTTGCCCCCCCCTCCCGTCCCTCCTAATAACGTTACACTTTCGAAAATATCCCCATTCGACTTGCAGGCCTCTAAAACCAATCTGTACCAATTTTGAACGGCCTAACTGCATTTCTATTTCGTTTTGCCCATAGCCCCCCCTTACCGCCCCTCCTAATAATTTTACAAATTCAAAATATCCGCATTCGATTTTAAGTATCGAAAACCATTTGTATACCAATTTTAAACGATCTAACTCTATTTTTATTTTTTTACCCCCCATCTTCTCCCCCCTTCTCGCCCCTCCTAATAACGTTACACTTTCGAAAATATCACCATTCGACTTGCAGGCCTTTAAAACCTATCTGTACCAATTTTGAATGCCCTAACTGTATTTCTATTTGTTTTTGCCTATAGCCCCCCCTTACCACTCCACCGCCTTCCCGCACCTCCTAATAATTTTAGAAATTCGAAAATATCCGCAATCGATTTGTAAGTATCGAAAACCTCTATATACCATATTTGAACGATCTAACTCTATTTTTATTTTTTTGCCCCCCCTCCTCCCCTCTCCCCTCCTAATAACTTTACACTTTCGAAAATATCCCCATTCGACTTGCAGGCTATTAAAACCTATCTGTACCAATTTTGAAAGGCCTAACTGTATATCTAATTGTTTTTGCCCCTGCTGCCCCTACCCACCTGATGCCCCACCTGGGGGCTGAATTTTTAAAATTCCAGAAATTGGTTCTTAGGTATTTGTATTAGCTATATTTTATAGCAAAAATTTCACGTATATCTGTTTTTTTTTTTTTTTTTTTTTTTTTGTTTGAGATATATAGGATTATGCGAAATCGCGTTTTACGCATGTGAAATCCCGTTTTGCCCCCCCCCCCCTTGGGGACCGAATTTCGAAAATTCCAGAAATTGGTTTTTAGACATTTATATTACCTATATTTTAAAGCAAAAATTTTACGGATATCTGTTTTTTTGTTTGAGATATGAAGGATTTTTTGAATTCAGGTTTTGCCCCCCCTCCCCCCCTTGGGTGGCGAATTTTTTCAATTTTTTTTCCCTAAACCATCCCTGACCTATAAGGAAAAAAACAAAAAAAGAATGATCGAAATCGGTCAAGCTGTTTACGATTTTATAAAGGACATACAGACAAACATTCATTTTTATATATATAGAAGATCATCGCTAAACTGTATTTGTGGCAGGTTCTCAAACACCTTGCATTACGTTCTTAACTGCCCCTTAACAGTGCGTTACCACTTCAAAAATAACGATAATCAGTCACTAACAGTCTGGTGCAAACTTATTACAAAACACAATAGTCTAAGAAACAACATAATAAATTGTACAAATTATGCTGTAGAAAAAAAATAATAATTTTTCAAATTATACAACCAGCATTAAATGATCCCTAATAATAAATAGTAAGTTAAAACTCAAGATCGAGGCTGAGGTTGCTCAAAATAGAGATTACCAACAAATTATTTATTTATTATTATTTTTACTTTTTCTTCGTTCAAATTAAAAGTTAATTGACTATATATATAAGTTGAATTTCTGGGTGAAATGGTTGCAAAGGTAGTTATGAATCCAATTGAATTCTTACTCATTGAAAAGTACTATATTTATTAGACAAAAAAAACATCCCTACTGATAGAGTAAAAACATGTAAAACAAAACTATCTACGCAAAAATTAGCAATGTTCATTTTCAACTGGTCGCATCTAAATACTAACATAGAAAATGTGGTTTTACGGATGGTGGAGGGCCATCACCGGTCCGTGATTCCTCCACGATAGGGCGATTAGTTTTGGGAGACACTATATCCCTGTCACTTAACAAAAGTATATTATAAATGATACTCATTATTTTTCTGGTGCTATTGAACTTACTATTATTGCTAATTTAAATTGGATTTTCAGTTTAATAGTAGAAAGTTCAGGGTCTTTTACACTATACAAACGCACACGTGTGTGTGTGTGTGTGTGTTTTGTATGTTGTATGAATTTGCAGTACAATAATTTTAGTATCACAAAAATAGTATAGCTCCTATACAGTCGGTAGCAAAAGTATCCGAGCACTAGCAAAAATTCCTATTAAAAAAAAGTACACTTAATACAGTTTTGTTAAATAAATCCTTGTCGAATCCTCTTCTTATTCAGTCTAAGAATTTATTTAACAAAACAGTATTAAGTGCACTTTTTTTATATAGGGATTTTTGCTAGTGCTCGGCTACTTTTGCTGCTGACTGTATTTTCATACCATTGGAAACAATAAACTTGTTTAAAAACTATTTAAAAATGTCTTAAGTATAATAGATTTTATTTAATTACTTAGAAATCTCATAAAAAATAAAAATAATTATTTGTAGTACATTTTTTAAGAACCAATTCAGATTATCACTTTGTATGTACTATGAATAATTAGAAAACTTAACGAATGAAAAAAAAAAAAAAAAAAAAAAAAAAAAAAAGAAGTAATTTCTGTTATGTTAAAACTAAGGAACTCTCATAATAGAAACTAACCAAGAAACATGTTAGAATATATTTTTTGAAATTATTTTTAGCTTTTTCTTTATACAGATTTATTAAATTTGCTTTCTTTTTTTTTGTTTTTTTTTTAATGAATAAATATTTGTGTTAAAGTGAGTTAAAAAAATTTTTAATTGCCCGAGAAAGAGCAGTTCTTTAAAAAATATTTTTATAATTTTCATGAGATTTTTTTTAAAAGTGTTTATAATAATAATAATAATAATAATAATAATAAAAGGTTTAACATTATTTTATTAACAATCTATACCCTTAACATGTTTTCTTTATTAAAATATGCTTATGTTTTTTAAGCACACAATATATATATATATATATATATATATATATTTATATATCTTTTTTATATTTTCTTCTTTTCTTTTTCCCAAATGCCTAGAGGCTTTAATATATCTATTATATGTATTATGAAAAAAGAAAAAAGCATGATGAATGAGAATATTTAAATAAAAAAAAGCATGATGAACGAGAATATTTATTTAAAAAATAAATAAATAAAATTCTTGGTACATTTTTGTATGCACTTTGTGCATATAAAAATTTCTTAAAATATTTTCTTCCATCAAAATAAAAACGGAAACTGAGTAAAATATGCATGAAGCATACACATAATAAGCTAATTGAATATATATATATATATATATTTCTCTTATTTATTTATTTTTTAAAATTTTGTTGTTGTGTTTGAAATTGAATTTGTTTAGATTTACTTAGATTTCATTCATGTCTGTGGATTATGTTTATGCATATATGTGTGTTTTCACAGTTTTTGTGTACATTAAAAAAATATGTATAGATTAATTAATAAAAATAAAATAGAAATTTCATGTAAGTTTACATAGGCCGCCATCACTTTTCGATCAATGCTACAGCATTTTTTGTAAATTGGTCGCGCTGCAAATTTATAATACTGTTATAAACCTTTCGCGTCTAAAAAAACGAAAATATTTTTCGTCTGCATCGGGGAACAATTTCATTTCATTTGAGAGACAGTTTTGCGCTTTGAAAATCGCACCACTGCTACGAATTCTGTTAGTTGTTAGACATGTTTCGACTGATAGTTACATGTTTTTACTAATTTTCAAACGAGAAGATTTTTATTATTTTCCGGTTAGTATTTTACTGATGAGTCACTGATGAGTCGGTGATCGATCTCATTTCATCCGTATGATAATTTTGCTCTTTACCAGTTACTTATTACCAGTTTTACTACACATTCTGTTTGTAGTTAGATAAGTTTAGACTGATAGCTGCGTAATTTTGATAATTTTCAATCGAGATGAATTTTATTATTTATCGGTTTGTACTTCATTCATGCATCGGGGATAAATCTCAATTTATAGCTTTATATCTCAATTTATATCTCAATTTATCAATTTTAAGGTTTACCGGCCGTGTTATTATTACGCAATCTATTTGTAGTTAGATACGTTTAGACTGATTATTGAATATTTTTTTAAAAATCATTTTCAAGTAAAATAAATCTTATTATTTGCCAGTTTGTACTTTATTTATGAAACAAATATTGTTATAAGAGTCCAAAAATATTTTCTAAAATATATTTTAATTATTTTAAAATCATAAAAGTTATTAGAAAGCGGATCATCGTGACTAAAACAAATTTGCAAACACTCTACGATTGAATTTTACACAAGTTGTTTTGTTTTTAAGAAAAGTTATATTTTTGCACCAAACCTCGAGAATTTCTTGAATATTTGTCAGTTTAAATATATATATATATATGTGGATCATCTGTTTAGGTTTATAAAACCTGTTGTTGTCAAGTAAATTATTAATAAAATAGCAAACTATTCTTTTTCTTCTCTCTCTCTTTTTTTTTTTTTTTTTATATGTTAAATGTTTAAGATAACAATACGGCATGTTGATGTGCCTTCAAGAATTCACACACTAAATAGCGGTATTATGCTTTACCTTCATATTTTATATGCTTTTTAAAATAATGCTTTTCATTACTTTGTTTTAAATACTAATTGAAAATACCTATTCCCTGAAAATTTGACGTCCGCAGTATTGAAAACGTTTATAAAAAAACTAAAATTACTTTTAACTTTTACATTTTTACTTTCTCTTACCCATAAGATAGAGAAAGAATAGTTTTAGAACCAAATTTTCGAAAGTGAGTTTTGGTTATACTTACACGTCTTGAGGTTCCCTGAATCCGAAAAACATGTTTTTAGCGGTTGGTCTCTGTGTGTGTGTGTTTGTGTGTGTGTGTACGTGTGTGTGTTTCTGTTTGTGTGTGTGTTTCTGTCTGTATGTGTGTCTGTCTGTTATCAGTATATCTCAAGATCAAATAATAGCAGAAACTCCAAACTTGGAATTCTAAATGTGTATCGTATAGTGATACTACATTAAGCTTTTCGTTGAGATCAAGCAAATTGTACGTGTACAGGGACACCCAAGAGAATTCAAATACATTACGTCTATGGGGGAAATTGCAGATAAGTAGAGTTTAACGTCTATAGACTGCACTAAACCAAATGAAATTAATATATATTTTTTATATGCGTAAAAACATCTCTCATGCGGAATATGGTAGGGATATCATTCACTGTTCGTTTACAGGGCTACACAACAGAACAAGATTATAGTGTGACAATAGTTGAAAATTGGTGGAAATGTATTTCAGGTTGTGCAATGTATTATTACTATAGGATTATATTTAGGTGCACCATATGGTTTGTACCTAATATTCAAAAGATATACAGTGCTGCAAATATTTTAGCGATAACATTCTTTTTTATTGTTAGTGTAAGTACTTTACTAGAATATTTTACCATGTTCGGGAAAGCTGCTGAGGAATTGAAATGAATTCCTCATAGACATATGATAAGTAATGTATGTTTCTAAGCTAAATATTCATTGTTTGTTTTTTGCATATTTACACATTTTGAGGCTTCCTGATTACCGAAGTCAAGTTTTTAACGTTTAATCTTTGTCTGTGTCTTTTTGAGCAACGTAAAAACGAATAATTTCAGGAGATCCAAATTTGTATTTTCAAATTAATATTAGTTTGTAGCTAATAAAGTATTATCAAGACTTTCAAAGGAATGTTGCCTCAATAATTTTAAAGGAAATTTTAATTTTAATAACAGATTTAAATTCTGTAATTCTATAAAAATGTAGGTGCAGTAATGAAACGGGGGGTTGAGGGGGGTCAGTAGCCCTCTCATACAGAACTAATTATCATATAAAACTCTTCCGAAGCTTAGTTTGAATTGTTTTAACATAGGTTTACATAACAGTACTCGTTATCTTACCTCTTAATCTCTAATTTGTGTTTATAGTGTTAAATTTCAGGGTCTAAGAAAGTCGTGTGCAAGGCACGCCAGATTATTCATTTTTTATTTGTCCATTTTTTTAAAACAAAATCTTAAATAAAATGTCGGAGGTAAAAATTATATTTTGTGATAGACTGTCGTCAAAAAATGGCGCCACAAAATGCAACACATTAGCAAAAAACGCTGTAAGTTTAATAATGGGGAACTGAAAAATGTATTTACGCCATTTAATTTCATATATATTTATTTATTTGTATTTAATCTACTATCTTAAGGTGCATATGTCCAATTGTATATAAAATTTTAATGTGTGCATATGTGAGGATATTTAAGAAATCTAAATAGTTACTCCGTTTAACTGCGCAGTGTTTCCTGTTACATTGAATGGAATTATTCAGTGTGGTTGTTAAGAAAATATATTATAAGTTACTTCATGCACATGATTTATATATATATACGTATATAACCAAAATAATGTTTTTCTAAGTATCTTTAATATTATCCATCAGTTTAACAGTATTTAAAAGTAAGCGGAAACTCTATATTTTAAATGTAAATGCAGAAAATCATTGCTAAAACATATTTTGTTATCCTACTATTCATTACGTCTTTTTTATATAATGTAACATTTTATGAAATTATTAGAATTGACAGTTTATCGCACCTCATTTTTTTTATATGTACAGTGATACTGACAGTAACATTTTAAAATTTAGTTTAAAGAGAAAGAAAATGTAAACTCATTGAAAATGAAAGCAATCGCTGAAATAACTGCGAATAATAGACAAAATGTTCTCGCAGGAATCTGGAAATATAATACGTTGGAATGTTTTCTGGTGATCAACAGAAAAAAAAATGGCATTAACAATTATACCAATTAATATCTGGGGTAATGTGCATGTCTAGGAACGCAATTATTCAGGCATTTTGCGCATTTAAGATGAAGAGGAGTGTTTTTTCTCGTATTAAGAGATATTTATTGTTAGTTCTTGCTAGTGCAGGTTGTTGTAATTCTAGCAATTTAACTTTAAAAACTAAGACACCTATCTTCTAAACAGCGTTTGACATACTGAAGGACAGAAATTTGCCTTTTGGATCTAATAAATAATTATTTTCTAGATATTTACTTATAAAATAATGGATATTATAAACTATGTCATGATGAATTTGTACAGGAGTGATCTATCTTCTTTGGTTTAAGTTTCAGGAATTTTAATACTAGAGATACAAATAATTATAAAAGTTTTGCGCCCGTATCTATATTGTAGACACACAACCGTCATTTCTTTATTGCTTGCGTCTCTCATTTTCTGAAAAACTGAATTCATAAGTATTTAATCGTATTGCACATTTAGGTCTATCTTAAAAGAACATGGAATGTCGTTCAGAACTAGTTGTGTCCGCAAATTGTTAATAAATTCTTATCTTGCTTCCGTGAATAAAATATCCAGGTTTGTGCAAAATCAAGAAAAATCGATTAAAAATTCTGAGATAAATATTTGTTTCTAAACATCCATTCATTTTTAAAAGTGCTCTAAATTTAATCTTTCAGAATATATATATATATATTGGTTTCATTTTGTGCACTGTTTGGAAAGGTTTTCATAATATATACATATATATATATATATATATATATATATATATACAGTCAGTAACAAAAGTGTCCGAACACTTCGACAGGGATTTATTTAACAAAACCGTATGAAGTGTGCTTTTTTTACGTAGGAATTTTTGCTAGTGTTCGGACATTTTTGTTATCGACTGTATAACATATATTGTGTGTGTGTAGAACGTTTTCTGAAAATATAAATTAGACATTCCTTAATATATGAAAATTTTCACCTGTTTCTAAAAACCTAATTTAAGGACACACTCGGTGAATAGTATTGGAAACAGTAATTTATAATCGAAATGGCAAAATTAAGTTTGGTGTGGAAAAGTGATCGTAGATCGTAAACAAAATAAAAACAGTCAAATTAAAAAGTAATGAGTAATCAATGACTACGCCACCTCGTAAATCATTGCATGATTATCAACCACGCATTAAATACGTCTTTACAAGTATTTAAATCGTTTATATATTTTTTAATATATACTTTAAATCACACTGTATAGCATTTACAGCATTCAACACAATGAATATTAAAAATTAATAAATATATTCAAATCTTTATTAACCCTTTCAGGACCATAAGATTTCCAACACTAAATATGCCAATACAACACAATATTTTATCTATTGTGGGTGTAAAGTAAGAGAATATCACCAGAAAAACATAGCAGGGTGTATAGGTTTCCTATAATTTCATGGGAAATATTTTCCCTATGGACCATAAAAGTAAATAAACGAATAATTAGGTTTATTATATCGGTATTTTATTTATTGCTTTGTAATACAAATTTATTGCTTTGTGATATAAAAATTATCAGAAAAGTAAAATAAATAGCTAGTTATGGTATTCTACGAAACAATTTCGTTTACTTGTGAAGCGCAAGTGGACATTGCACATAACACATTTATTGTGTGCCCTATTTTCTATACGTTTTTTTTATTCGTTCAGAAACACATTTGCTGCCTTAGACATACGTTTTATTTTGACATTCAGTAAAATAAATATCGATTCACTAATGATTGAACAATCGATAACGATTTTTGTAAAAGGGAAAAATATTTCCCTTGGGCGTGAAAGGGTTAAAGTACAAAAATATTTTCTTCGCAAATAGAGCGTATTTAGTTAGATACTTTCACCAAGATAACAGAATAGATTTATAACCCTTAATAAATCTCTTTTAAAATGCCATTAAAACTCGAGTACAAGTTTAAAACATGTGTAGCATTTACTAATCGAAAAACTTTTCAAAGATTCATGGCTCATAAATTTATATATATTATTTTAGAAGTAGGATATTATATAAATCTTTACTTACAATAAAATTTTGGCTTGATGAATAATACAATTATCACAATAAATAAATAAATAGATAAATAAATAAAATAAACATAGGATTTCTTAGTATTATAGAAATTTATCCAACCTTTTAATTTCGAATAACTTAAGAAATTCGCACATTGTGTTACAAAAATTCTCTATATTAAATTTAAACACCCTTCTTGAGAGATTGATCTCAAGATAATGTAAAAATATTTGTTTTATCTTATTCGTAAGGTGTGTGAATTGTCTGAAGTGCTATTTGACAAGATGCTTTATTACATGAGCGAATTTATGTCTTGCAAATAGAAAAGGCTTTGATTTAGCATTTTTTACTTGATAAATTTTAGATATTTCTTTTTTGATAAAATGACGAATTTTGGAATTTACCTTATCACTATATGAGGAACTTTTACTATTTTGAAAAGTTTCTGCAAAATTTCCTGAAAGTTTGAATTTTGAAATTTTTGAAATTCCATTTATGTAATAATTTGGATAATTAAGGAATTCAACTCGAGATCTAAGTTTTCCGTTTAGTCTGTAATTTGTGATGGGCAAACCTGATGAAACATTATTCACAACTATGGATTTGCGGAATTCATTTATTAGAAATCGCTTATACAGTAGAATCGCACTACAATAACCTTGCTATATAACGATCTTTTGAAAAGGCCCGATTGACTTCAAATTAAGATAATATTATTTCATATTTGATATATCGACCAGGAAAAGACAAAACTCTTAATAAAACGACCCAGAAAACGACTCTAGTTTCTTCAATTTAAAGTGTAAGGTATGATATTTACTTAAATGAAAAATAAATAAAGGTAATTAAGTAATTAATTAAAACAAGAACGAAAAATCATGCAGTTCGCATAGATTATTAACACTTTCCAAATCTACGTACTTGTTGTATCGTATAACATTCAATATTCTTTGCCGCTGTTATCACACAGCAGACAGACAGAAGGACTGAAAATTATACAGATTGACAAATTTAATTTAGAACCACTCTTAAACATTGTTGGGAAGTGTCAAAAAGGCTTAACGCAAAGGAAAATCTAGCCATTAGATTATATTTGCAGCACTTCGTGTAGCCATGTAATGCTGAATATTAACAATATATGTTAATTTCTTTATGATTTTTACTGTAGGAAGTTATTTAAATGTGATTTTTAAAAATGCCTGTCCTAAAACGCAATGCATTTTTTTTTTTTTTTTGACCCTGTACTCAAACTAGTTGTACAAGACCTATTAATGTAATTTTAAATAGGGAATATTTAGTGGTGAACTTCTTTAATATATGTCATTTTTTTAAATTCTGAAAATATTTACGGGTGCTGGGATCGGGACACAGACAGACATAAAGATAAGCAATCGGACAAACATGTAAACAAATCAAAATCATATTCGCAATTAAAAATCGTTATAAAGTGTCAAAAACGCTTAAAGGCCCTCTTCATTTATCGTCGCCAGAAGCCCGAGCCAATGTTATTCTATGGGGAAATTTTCTTTGCAAATAACTTATTAACTAATACATATTTTTAAATTCCGTTTTTACATTCTGAAAATTCCCAATTGTTAAATTGACGGACCTTTTTCAAATAATGTATTTTTTTTTAATTTTTAATATTTTATTTTGATATTGCAAAATGAAAAAAAATTCACATATTGAAAATTCGTATATTGCAGCTTCAAAATAAAATATAAAAAATTAAAAATAGATTTTTTTTTAAATGATCCGTCAATTTAACAGCTGGGAATTTTCAGAATGTGAAAGCAGAATTTAAAAATATGTATTAGTTAATAAGTTATTTGTAAAGAAAAATTACCCATAGAATAACATTAGCTTCGGCTTCCGGCGGCGGTGATTGAAGCGGGCCCTTAATGTAAACGGAATTGTAATTCCAGCAATTTCTTATTAATAACTCTTAATGTAATTGAATATGTGTATGTGGCAATGTAAGGCTAATACTAATTATACTATATGGTATAGAAATTATTCTTTTGTGCACATGAATAACATATTTCAGTTTCATTAAGATTTGTCTAAAGTAATTAAAATTTGGTTTGTAGAAATACCTCTCATAGAACGTAGTGCTTTGGAATACTTTCAATTGTCCATGTATGCAAACCAGTGATAGTATATACTCGTTTTTAAAAAGGTGTTTTAGTTTTTCTTCAGATACACTCTGGAATGTACTAAAATGATTTATCTGTACCAATTATTTTCTTCAAAATCTATGCAAGTGGTTTATGTAGCACATACTTCCAAATGCATTATATTTTACCAACTGTAATTCGAGATTATTTATTGAAATAAATTGAACCCCTCAATCAATATAAAGGTTGTATTGGCTAAAGGTATTTCAAAATTAAAAGAAAACGGCCGTTGATTGGTCAGGAAACTCGCTAGATTTAAATCCCATTGAGAACTTATGATGTATAGTTGTCAAAAAAAAAAAAAAAAAAAAAAAAAAAAAAACTCATAAAATTATTCCAAAGGAAACAGTAGCATTAGAAAAATATTCTTAAAGTCTGGCTCAATGAAATACCGAAAGAAGTGTTGGAAAAACATTTTTCATGGTTTCATGTCTAAAAGAAATAGATGTCTAAAAGTTGAACTCATGACTAAATAAGTATCTGTTGCTGAGATCAAAGGCAGAAGCAGTTCAACAACATATTCGTTTTTAGGTTAAATTGTACTCATTCACTACATATATTTTCTACTCTATATTCTAATTTGTTTGTATATTTAATTTTAACTCGTGGTATTTAAACGTATGCTGATAACTTATAACCTGTAATTTTATTTTATTTTATTTTTTAAATAAAAATAAATAGATATTTTTTGTTCAATAACTAACTCAAAACTTGCCTTTAAACAAATTTAACATGTTCATATATATGAATAACATCAGTTTAATTTTAAAAATATTATTTAATTAGATTTCTTTCAAAAAAGCGTTAGAATTTTCTTCTTGCAATCTTTGGGCCATTAGTTTGTACGAAAATTTTTTTTTGCCTGTCTGAGTGTTTGTTTATGTTAATATATTAACAAACATTAACTGTAATATTAATTTATTTTTAATTTTAATTATTAAAAAAAAATGTGTCCAATGCAACATATTTAAAGTACATTTTAATTAGATTTTTCATAAAAAAATTATTTTATATAAAATGATAGTATTATAAAATTAAACTTATTAATATAAGAAAATGAAAACAATTTACTTTGCTCAAAATCCGTTAATATTTTAACTTAATATCTTTTATGATTAAGTTCTTAACTTTTAAAATATGGGCTTAATATTAATAAGGAATTTCTGATTGCATTAAGGCATACTTAAAATCAACCTATCCTAACGGGATTCTTTCAAAATAATTCAATTTACGTGCATTTAATGGGGAATTCTACTCACAGAATAATTTTAACAATTCTATATTCTATAATGCATTTATCAATTTCTACAAAGAGATAATAATGTTAAGTATTTTTATTTCTTATGCTAATGATCAAAATTCGATAAATCAAAATTGAATAATTTGGAGGGAGATAATATATAAAAGTATTAGTTATATAGATTTGCATTAATATTCAAGAGTTTGTACTAGTAAGTTTTGATCATCATAAAATTTTCTTAAACTTTCTTTTACTAAAACTTTTCTTTTCATAATACTTTCTTCTATTAAAATTATTTTTCCGAGTGAATGTAGATGATTTTCTTCAGAAGTAGAATAACATTACATGTCCAAAGAATAAAGTTTACTCTCTACAAACGACAGCTTATAATTTATTTACTCATTTTTTTGTGTATGTGCGTGTAAAAAATGAATATAAAATCGATAAATTTTCTTTAAATTATCACAAATGTATAGTTTAACCATTCTTTTTAAGAGTAATGAAGAGTTCTTTTGTAAAATACTGATATTGAAAATTTACTCCCCTACCCCGAGAGGTTCTTTTCCCAAGGGAATGGGCGAGAGGAAGAGAAGCAATGCTCCACCATACACAATTTTAATTTGTTAAATATTACTTTTATCATAATTCTATTTTTTTTTTTTTTTTTTTTTTTTTTTTTTTTTTTTTAAATTATATATATATAAAGATTTATTAAAAGCATTTTTATTCTGTTCAATTGTACGAAATTTCATCGAACTCAAAAATCCAAAAATTCAAAAAATCAATTAGGAGTGATATTTCTAATTTATTGTTTAATTTAACTTAATTTTTGATAATAAAAGCTGCGTTCAGCATTTAATATCTTTTGTTAATATTATTATGCGACAAAGAATGTATTAAGAAATTTGAAAGCTTAAGTGGTGAGATATTTTACTTGAAAACTTAGTGCAATAAATACAAAATTAAAATGGATGTGTTTTTTTATGAAAATATCGGCAAAGATATATTTTAACACATGGTATACAGCTCTGGCACAAAAAAAAAAAAAAAAAAAAAAAAAAAAAAAGAAAGAAATATTTACACTTGTGAGGGGAAAAAATCTTTATACTCGTGTAAAATAAATCAATAAATCTATATAAATAAAGAGAAGTGTCTGTGTGTGTGCCTGTGCGATTGTGTGTGTATCTGTCTGCGCTCTGGTGCTCACACTATTGATCGCAGAGCTTCCAAATTTGGCATATAGCTACCTGGGACCCTGCAGGTGTGCCCCTCATGGAGATTTTTTCGAATTTCGAATTTGAATTTTTTTAATTCATGTTTTTTCGATTTTAAACATTGGCTTTCATTTTTCATTTTTCATGAATTTATTCTTCGATTGTAATCGTCTGCGTATCTTATCAACGGCTATTATGCAATTCATTTTTTATTTAATACATTCATTTGAGGCGATTTTTTTTTTTTTTTTTTTGAAAATCAAAATGGTAAAATACGATAGAAATAAATTGTTACGTTTATGTATAAATTTTATAGTATAACAACTTTTTATTTTTCAATTTTTTAATTAATTCCTTTAAAAGAAAAATATTTATTATTATTATTATTGCTATTATTATTATTTATAATATTTATTGGGTGAAAAAAATGGTAGTTTATAGTAGAAAGGATTAAACTGATTAAAATTCGTTTGTTTTTCATGTATTTAATTCCTTTTAAAAGAAAATCTAATTTTTTATTTTATTTTATTGCACTGGCCGTAATCAAATCGTAATATAGTGTAAATAACGGGGGCTATAAAACACATGGTTCAAAAACTAAAATATATAATAGATGCTGAGATACAGTCATCTTTAAAATCGTAGTTCTTAAATAACAGAAAATCCACAAGTCGTCGATAAATACCCAGATAGAAGTGCCCGGGAAAGACCTGTCTGTAGACAGTGAGAAACTGGACCCGATGCAGTACGGGCAGAAAAAAGAGCTGCCTTAGGCAACGGGTATCCGAAGAAGTGAGATCTAAAGCGATTTCAGTTTTTTTTTTTTTTTTTTTTTTTTTTTTTTTTTTTATGTGTAATGTGATGTAAAAAATAAATACTGATCCAATTCTTTTGAAAACTCATTTAAATATAGTGACCAGCGAAGCGGGCGTAGCCTGCTAGTAAGTAAATAAATAAATAAATAAAATCTTTACATATTACTTGCCTTACCCGCCATAAAAATATGGCGAAGCCTAGTGATGACACGTGATGTTAGTCGGTCACAGACGACCTTTCAAAACCCCACAACACTCAATTCGCCTCCTGAAATTTTGCAGTGAGGTTGTTCACTCTTTACTCCCGATGGCTAGTATTTTGTTCACTTATTAAAGTTTGAGAACTTACATCGGTATTTCCAGTCATCACAATTAGTTGGAATAAAAGGGGAAGAGAAATACCATGAAGTACATACAACTGAAACACTTCCGCTTGCAAAGCCGTTTGCAAGCGTTCCAAATGTATGATTACAGTCGGCAGCAAAAGTATCCGACCACTAGCAAAAATTCCTATGTAACTTCCTATGTAATTCCTATGATACTTTTGCTGCCGACTGTATTTGCAAAAAAACTTGCAAAATTTACATCATCGAAGTTGCAAGCGTCCTGTTTGTATGTAACCCCATACATTAACTCTGTTAGTAAGGACGGGTGCTGTGACTGATATAGCCAGAGATCTGACAGATCATCCTAGATGTAGCCAGATGTTGCCATCTTACATTTGAAAGGAGGGATCTATGCTTAAACCGCTGCAGATGACAATAAAATGTAAAAATGAGATGACAAAATACTGACTGCAAAATAATATTCACAAAAATCCACTTGAATGTTAAGATTTTGACTTAAATGTTTACATTTTTTTGACCTTGTATTCCTTAATCACATTTCTTGTGCAAGTATGAACTCAACGAGTCCAGTTGTAAAATAAAGTTCTCTTGTCGTTGAAAGAAAATAAGTGATAAGACAACACTGAATGACTGCATGTTTACTAAATCCCAACCTACCGGTTAATTTAGTACTCCCATAAGTCTTTGGATTCGTCCTCATTTCCAGGCGTAGAGAACGTGGTTAACTGCGAGTATACTTTTTTGTCGGAACTATATTTCATGCATGTGAAAAAATTAAAAGTGATAGTAACACTTTAAATATTTCTTCTAGTATGATCACTCAGTATGTATATATATAGAGATAGATAGATAGATAGATAGATAGATTAATAGATAAGATATTATAATATATGTTTTCAGTCATATAAAAGTTGAAAATATGTAACAAAAATAACTAAAGGAAAACTTACATGAAAATTAATAAATTTGAAACAAATACGAAAAACTTACTGCAAAAACATAAAATAAATTATTTAAACTGTCAAAAAATGCCCCGTATGACTTTGACATACGTGTGGGTTTCAAGCATGCTTTTAATTGATCAAAACTCTCCCCACAGGAAGACAGTTTAACAACAAGCACCTATAAGGCTAAATGTCAATATGGAGAAAATAAAATAAATAAAATAATATGGAAGAGACAAGAACTTAAATGGATCAGGCAGAAAATTGATCACATAAAATGAAACAGGCAAAAAAAAAAAAAAAAAAAGAAAAGAAAGAAAGAAATATTTGCACTTGTGAGGGGAAAAAATCTTTATACTCGTGTAAAATAAATCAATAAATCTATATAAATAAAGAGAAGTGTCTGTGTGTGTGCCTGTGTGACTGTGTGTGTATCTGTCTGCGCTCTGGTGCTCACACTATTGATCGCAGAGCTTCCAAATTTGGCATATAGCTACCTGGGACCCTGCAGGTGTGCACCTCGTCGAGATGTTTTCGAATTTCGAATATGAATTTTTTTAATCCATGTTTTTTCGATTTTAATCATTGGCTTTTATTTTTCATTTTTCATGAATTTATTCTTCGATTGTAATCGTCAGCGTATCTTATCAACGGCTATTATGCAATTCATTTTTTATTTAATACATTCATTTGAGGCGATTTTTTTTTTTATTTTTTTATTTATTGAAAATCAAAATGGTAAAATACGATAGAAATAAATTGTTACGTTTATGTATAAATTTTATAGTATAACAACTTTTTATTTTTCATTTTTTTAATTAATTCCTTTAAAAGAAAAATATTTATTATTATTATTATTACTATTATTATTATTTATAATATTTATTGGGTGAAAAAAATGGTAGTTTATAGTAGAAAGGATTAAACTGATTAAAATTCGTTTGTTTTTCATGTATTTAATTCCTTTTAAAAGAAAATCTAATTTTTTATTTTATTTTATTGCACTGGTCGTAATCAAATCGTAATATAGTGTAAATAACGGGGGCTATAAAACACATGGTTCAAAAACTAAAATATATAATAGATGCTGAGATACAGTCATCTTTAAAATCGTAGTTCTTAAATAACAGAAAATCCACAAGTCGTCGATAAATACCCAGATAGAAGTGCCCGGGAAAGACCTGTCTGTAGACAGTGAGAAACTGGACCCGATGCATTACGGGCAGAAAAAAGAGCTGCCTTAGGCAACGGGTATCCGAAGAAGTGAGATCTAAAGCGATTTCAGTTTTTTTTTTTTTTTTTTTTTTTTTTTTTTTAATTTTTTTATGTGTAATGTGATGTAAAAAATAAATACTGATCCAATTCTTTTGAAAACTCAATTAAATATAGGGACCAGCGAAGCGGGCGTAGCCTGCTAGTAAGTAAATAAATAAATAAATAAAATCTTTACATATTACTTGCCTTACCCGCCATAAAAATATGGCGAAGCCTAGTGATGACACGTGATGTTAGTCGGTCACAGACGACCTTTCAAAACCCCACAACACTCAATTCGCCTCCTGAAATTTTGCAGTGAGGTTGTTCACTCTTTACTCCCGATGGCTAGTATTTTGTTCACTTATTAAAGTTTGAGAACTTACATCGGTATTTCCAGTCATCACAATTAGTTGGAATAAAAGGGGAAGAGAAATACCATGAAGTACATACAACTGAAACACTTCCGCTTGCAAAGCCGTTTGCAAGCGTTCCAAATGTATGATTACAGTCGGCAGCAAAAGTATCCGACCACTAGCAAAAATTCCTATGTAACTTCCTATGTAATTCCTATGATACTTTTGCTGCCGACTGTATTTGCAAAAAAACTTGCAAAATTTACATCATCGAAGTTGCAAGCGTCCTGTTTGTATGTAACCCCATACCTTAACTCTGTTAGTAAGGACGGGTGCTGTGACTGATATAGCCAGAGATCTGACAGATCATCCTAGATGTAGCCAGATGTTGCCATCTTACATTTGAAAGGAGGGATCTATGCTTAAACCGCTGCAGATGACAATAAAATGTAAAAATGAGATGACAAAATACTGACTGCAAAATAATATTCACAAAAATCCACTTGAATGTTAAGATTTTGACTTAAATGTTTACATTTTTTTGACCTTGTATTCCTTAATCACATTTCTTGTGCAAGTATGAACTCAACGAGTCCAGTTGTAAAATAAAGTTCTCTTGTCGTTGAAAGAAAATAAGTGATAAGACAACACTGAATGACTGCATGTTTACTAAATCCCAACCTACCGGTTAATTTAGTACTCCCATAAGTCTTTGGATTCGTCCTCATTTCCAGGCGTAGAGAACGTGGTTAACTGCGAGTATACTTTTTTGTCGGAACTATGTTTCATGCATGTGAAAAAATTAAAAGTGATAGTAACACTTTAAATATTTCTTCTAGTATGATCACTCAGTATGTATATATATAGAGATAGATAGATAGATAGATAGATAGATTAATAGATAAGATATTATAATATATGTTTTCAGTCATATAAAAGTTGAAAATATGTAACAAAAATAACTAAAGGAAAACTTACATGAAAATTAATAAATTTGAAACAAATACGAAAAACTTACTGCAAAAACATAAAATAAATTATTTAAACTGTCAAAAAATGCCCCGTATGACTTTGACATACGTGTGGGTTTCAAGCATGCTTTTAATTGATCAAAACTCTCCCCACAGGAAGACAGTTTAACAGCAAGCACCTATAAGGTTAAATGTCAATATGGAGAAAATAAAATAAATAAAATAATATGGAAGAGACGAGAACTTAAATGGATCAGGCAGAAAATTGATCACATAAAATGAAACAGGCAAAAAAAAAAAAAAAAAAAAAAAAAAAAAAAGAAAAGAAAAGAAAGAAAGAAATATTTGCACTTGTGAGGGGAAAAAATTTTTATACTCGTGTAAAATAAATCAATAAATCTATATAAATAAAGAGAAGTGTCTGTGTGTGTGCCTGTGTGACTGTGTGTTCGTTTAAAAGAAAAATATTTATTATTATTATTATTATTATTATTATTATTATTATTATTATTTATAATATTTATTGGGTGAAAAAAATGGTAGTTTATAGTAGAAAGGA
This sequence comes from Salticus scenicus, assembly GCA_963930645.1. Classification (NCBI taxonomy): domain Eukaryota; kingdom Metazoa; phylum Arthropoda; class Arachnida; order Araneae; family Salticidae; genus Salticus; species Salticus scenicus. The sequence goes on along the minus strand of OZ005654.1, from coordinate 101,446,464 downwards.
TTAAACTGATTAAAATTCGTTTGTTTTTCATGTATTTAATTCCTTTTAAAAGAAAATCTAATTTTTTATTTTATTTTATTGCACTGGTCGTAATCAAATCGTAATATAGTGTAAATAACGGGGGCTATAAAACACATGGTTCAAAAACTAAAATATATAATAGATGCTGAGATACAGTCATCTTTAAAATCGTAGTTCTTAAATAACAGAAAATCCACAAGTCGTCGATAAATACCCAGATAGAAGTGCCCGGGAAAGACCTGTCTGCAGACAGTGAGAAACTGCGGGCAGAAAAAAGAGCTGCCTTAGGCAACGGGTATCCGAAGAAGTGAGATCTAAAGCGATTTCAGTTTTTTTTTTTTTTATTTTTTTATGTGTAATGTGATGTAAAAAATAAATACTGATCCAATTCTTTTGAAAATTCATTTAAATATAGTGACCAGCGAAGCGGGTGTAGCCTGCTAGTAAGTAAATAAATAAATAAATAAAATCTTTACATATTACTTGCCTTACCCGCCATAAAAATATGGCGAAGCCTAGTGATGACACGTGATGTTAGTCGGTCACAGACGACCTTTCAAAACCCCACAACACTCAATTCGCCTCCTGAAATTTTGCAGTGAGGTTGTTCACTCTTTACTCCCGATGGCTAGTATTTTGTTCACTTATTAAAGTTTGAGAACTTACATCGGTATTTCCAGTCATCACAATTAGTTGGAATAAAAGGGGAAGAGAAATACCATGGGGTACATACAACTGAAACACTTCCGCTTGCAAAGCCGTTAATGTATGATTACAGTCGGCAGCAAAAGTATCCGACCACTAGCGAAAATTCCTATGTAACTTCCTATGTAATTCCTATGATACTTTTGCTGCCGACTGTATTTGCAAAAAAACTTGCAAAATTTACATCATCGAAGTTGCAAGCGTCCCGTTTGTATGTAACCCCATACCTTAACACTGTTAGTAAGGACGGGTGCTGTGACTGATATAGCCAGAGATCTGACAGATCATCCTAGATGTAGCCAGATGTTGCCATCTTACATTTGAAAGGAGGGATCTATGCTTAAACCGCTGCAGATGACAATAAAATGTAAAAATGAGATGACAAAATACTGACTGCAAAATAATATTCACAAAAATCCACTTGAATGTTAAGATTTTGACTTAAATGTTTACATTTTTTTGACCTTGTATTCCTTAATCACATTTCTTGTGCAAGTATGAACTCAACGAGTCCAGTTGTAAAATAAAGTTCTCTTGTCGTTGAAAGAAAATAAGTGATAAGACAACACTGAATGACTGCATGTTTACTAAATCCCAACCTACCTGTTAATTTAGTACTCCCATAAGTCTTTGGATTCGTCCTCATTTCCAGGCGTATAGAACGTGGTTAACTGCGAGTATACTTTTTTGTCGGAACTATATTTCATGCATGTGAATAAATTAAAAGTGATAGTAACACCTTAAATATTTCTTCTAGTATGATCACTCAGTATGTATATATAGAGAGATAGATAGATAGATAGATAGATTAATAGATAAGATATTATAATATATGTTTTCAGTCATATAAAAGTTGAAAATATGTAACAAAAATAACTAAAGGAAAACTTACATGAAAATTAATAAATTTGAAACAAATACGAAAAACGTACTGCAAAAACATAAAATAAATTATTTAAACTGTCAAAAAATGCCCCGTATGACTTTGACATACGTGTGGTTTTCAAGCATGCTTTTAATTGATCAAAACTCTCCCCTCAGGAAGACACTTTAACAACAAGCACATATAAGGCTAAATGTCAATATGGAGAAAATAAAATAAATAAAATAATGTGGAAGAGACAAGAACTTAAATGGATCAGGCAGAAAATTAATCACATAAAATGAAACAGGCAAAAAAAAAAAAAAAAAGAAAAGAAAAGAAAGAAAGAAATATTTGCACTTGTGAGGGAAAAAAATCTTTATACTCGTGTAAAATAAATCAATAAATCTATATAAATAAAGAGAAGTGTCTGTGTGTGTGCCTGTGTGACTGTGTGTGTATCTGTCTGCGCTCTGGTGCTCACACTATTGATCGCAGAGCTTCCAAATTTGGCATATAGCTACCTGGGACCCTGCAGGTGTGCCCCTCATCGAGATTTTTTCGAATTTCGAATTCGAATCATTTTTCATGAATTTATTCTTCGATTGTAATCGTCTGCGTATCTTATCAACGGCTATTATGCAATTCATTTTTTATTTAATACATTCATTTGAGGCGATTTTTTTTTTTTTTTTTTTTTTTATTTATTGAAAACCAAAATGGTAAAATACGATAGAAATAAATTGTTACGTTTATGTATAAATTTTATAGTATAACAACTTTTTATTTTTCATTTTTTTAATTAATTCCTTTAAAAGAAAAATATTTATTATTATTATTATTATTATTATTATTATTATTTATAATATTTATTGGGTGAAAAAAATGGTAGTTTATAGTAGAAAGGATTAAACTGATTAAAATTCGTTTGTTTTTCATGTATTTAATTCCTTTTAAAAGAAAATCTAATTTTTTATTTTATTTTATTGCACTGGTCGTAATCAAATCGTAATATAGTGTAAATAACGGGGGCTATAAAACACATGGTTCAAAAACTAAAATATATAATAGATGCTGAGATACAGTCATCTTTAAAATCGTAGTTCCTAAATAACAGAAAATCCACAAGTCGTCGATAAATACCCAGATAGAAGTGCCCGGGAAAGACCTGTCTGTAGACAGTGAGAAACTGGACCCGATGCAGTACGGGCAGAAAAAAGAGCTGCCTTAGGCAACGGGTATCCGAAGAAGTGAGATCTAAAGCGATTTCAGTTTTTTTTTTTTTTTTTTTTTTTAATTTTTTTATGTGTAATATGATGTAAAAAATAAATACTGATCCAATTCTTTTGAAAATTCATTTAAATATAGTGACCAGCGAAGCGGGCGTAGCCTGCTAGTAAGTAAATAAATAAATAAATAAAATCTTTACATATTACTTGCCTTACCCGCCATAAAAATATGGCGAAGCCTAGTGATGACACGTGATGTTAGTCGGTCACAGACGACCTTTCAAAACCCCACAACACTCAATTCGCCTCCTGAAATTTTGCAGTGAGGTTGTTCACTTTTTACTCCCGATGGCTAGTATTTTGTTCACTTATTAAAGTTTGAGAACTTACATCGGTATTTCCAGTCATCACAATTAGTTGGAATAAAAGGGGAAGAGAAATACCATGGGGTACATACAACTGAAACACTTCCGCTTGCAAAGCCGTTTGCAAGCGTTCCAAATGTATGATTACAGTCGGCAGCAAAAGTATCCGACCACTAGCAAAAATTCCTATGTAACTTCCTATGTAATTCCTATTATACTTTTGCTGCCGACTGTATTTGCAAAAAAACTTGCAAAATTTACATCATCGAAGTTGCAAGCGTCCCGTTTGTATGTAACCCCATACCTTAACTCTGTTAGTAAGGACGGGTGCTGTGACTGATATAGCCAGAGATCTGACAGATCATCCTAGATGTAGCCAGATGTTGCCATCTTACATTTGAAAGGAGGGATCTATGCTTAAACCGCTGCAGATGACAATAAAATGTAAAAATGAGATGACAAAATACTGACTGCAAAATAATATTCACAAAAATCCACTTGAATGTTAAGGTTTTGACTTAAATGTTTACATTTTTTTGACCTTGTATTCCTTAATCACATTTCTTGTGCAAGTATGAACTCAACGAGTCCAGTTGTAAAATAAAGTTCTCTTGTCGTTGAAAGAAAATAAATAATACGACAACACTGAATGACTGCATGTTTACTAAATCCCAACCTACCGGTTAATTTAGTACTCCCATAAGTCTTTGGATTCGTCCTCATTTCCAGGCGTAGAGAACGTGGTTAACTGCGAGTATACTTTTTAGTCGGAACTATATTTCATGCATGTGAATAAATTAAAAGTGATAGTAACACTTTAAATATTTCTTCTAGTATGATCACTCAGTATGTATATATATAGAGATAGATAGATAGATGGATAGATAGATTAATTGATAAGATATTATAATATATGTTTTCAGTCATATAAAAGTTGAAAATATGTAACAAAAATAACTAAAGGAAAACTTACATGAAAATTAATAAATTTGAAACAAATACGAAATTCTTACTGCAAAAACATAAAATAAATTATTTGAACTGTCAAAAAATGCCCCGTATGACTTTGACATACGTGTGGGTTTCAAGCATGCTTTTAATTGATCAAAACTCTCCCCACAGGAAGACAGTTTAACAACAAGCACCTATAAGGCTAAATGTCAATATGGAGAAAATAAAATAAATAAAATAATATGGAAGAGACAAGAACTTAAATGGATCAGGCAGAAAATTGATCACATAAAATGAAACAGGCAAAAAAAAAAAAAAAAAAAAAAAAAAAAAGAAAAAAGAAAAAAAGAAAAGAAAGAAAGAAATATTTGCACTTGTGAGGGGAAAAAATCTTTATACTCGTGTAAAATAAATCAATAAATCTATATAAATAAAGAGAAGTGTCTCTGTGTGTGCCTGTGTGACTGTGTGTGTATCTGTCTGCGCTCTGGTGCTCACACTATTGATCGCAGAGCTTCCAAATTTGGCATATAGCTACCTGGGACCCTGCAGGTGTGCCCCTCGTCGAGATGTTTTCGAATTTCGAATATGAATTTTTTTAATCCATGTTTTTTCGATTTTAAACATTGGCTTTTATTTTTCATTTTTCATGAATTTATTCTTCGATTGTAATCGTCAGCGTATCTTATCAACGGCTATTATGCAATTCATTTTTTATTTAATACATTCATTTGAGGCGATTTTTTTTTTTTTTTTTTTTTTTTATTTATTGAAAATCAAAATGGTAAAATACGATAGAAATAAATTGTTACGTTTATGTATAAATTTTATAGTATAACAACTTTTTATTTTTCATTTTTTTAATTAATTCCTTTAAAAGAAAAATATTTATTATTATTATTATTACTATTATTATTATTTATAATATTTATTGGGTGAAAAAAATGGTAGTTTATAGTAGAAAGGATTAAACTGATTAAAATTCGTTTGTTTTTCATGTATTTAATTCCTTTTAAAAGAAAATCTAATTTTTTATTTTATTTTATTGCACTGGTCGTAATCAAATCGTAATATAGTGTAAATAACGGGGGCTATAAAACACATGGTTCAAAAACTAAAATATATAATAGATGCTGAGATACAGTCATCTTTAAAATCGTAGTTCTTAAATAACAGAAAATCCACAAGTCGTCGATAAATACCCAGATAGAAGTGCCCGGGAAAGACCTGTCTGTAGACAGTGAGAAACTGGACCCGATGCAGTACGGGCAGAAAAAAGAGCTGCCTTAGGCAACGGGTATCCGAAGAATAGAGATCTAAAGCGATTTCAGTTTTTTTTTTTTTTTTTTTTTTAATTTTTTTATGTGTAATGTGATGTAAAAAATAAATACTGATCCAATTCTTTTGAAAATTCATTTAAATATAGTGACCAGCGAAGCAGGTGTAGCCTGCTAGTAAGTAAATAAATAAATAAATAAAATCTTTACATATTACTTGCCTTACCCGCCATAAAAATATGGCGAAGCCTAGTGATGACACGTGATGTTAGTCGGTCACAGACGACCTTTCAAAACCCTACAACACTCAATTCGCCTCCTGAAATTTTGCAGTGAGGTTGTTCACTCTTTACTCCCGATGGCTAGTATTTTGTTCACTTATTAAAGTTTGAGAACTTACACCGGTATTTCCAGTCATCACAATTAGTTGGAATAAAAGGGGAAGAGAAATACCATGGGGTACATACAACTGAAACACTTCCGCTTGCAAAGCCGTTTGCAAGCGTTCCAAATGTATGATTACAGTCGGCAGCAAAAGTATCCGACCACTAGCAAAAATTCCTATGTAACTTCCTATGTAATTCCTATGATACTTTTGCTGCCGACTGTATTTGCAAAAAAACTTGCAAAATTTACATCATCGAAGTTGCAAGCGTCCCGTTTGTATGTAACCCCATACCTTAACTCTGTTAGTAAGGATGGGTGCTGTGACTGATATAACCAGAGATCTGACAGATCATCCTAGATGTAGCCAGATGTTGCCATCTTACATTTGAAAGGAGGGATCTATGCTTAAACCGCTGCAGATGACAATAAAATGTAAAAATGAGATGACAAAATACTGACTGCAAAATAATATTCACAAAAATCCACTTGAATGTTAAGATTTTGACTTAAATGTTTACATTTTTTTGACCTTGTATTCCTTAATCACATTTCTTGTGCAAGTATGAACTCAACGAGTCCAGTTGTAAAATAAAGTTCTCTTGTCGTTGAAAGAAAATAAGTGATAAGACAACACTGAATGTCTGCATGTTTACTAAATCCCAACCTACCGGTTAATTTAGTACTCCCATAAGTCTTTGGATTCGTCCTCATTTCCAGGCGTAGAGAACGTGGTTAACTGCGAGTATACTTTTTTGTCGGAACTATATTTCATGCATGTGAATAAATTAAAAGTGATAGTAACACTTTAAATATTTCTTCTAGTATGATCACTCAGTATGTATATATATAGAGATAGATAGATAGATAGATAGATTAATAGATAAGATATTATAATATATGTTTTCAGTCATATAAAAGTTGAAAATATGTAACAAAAATAACTAAAGGAAAACTTACATGAAAATTAATAAATTTGAAACAAATACGAAAAACGTACTGCAAAAACATAAAATAAATTATTTAAACTGTCAAAAAATGCCCCGTATGACTTTGACATACGTGTGGTTTTCAAGCATGCTTTTAATTGATCAAAACTCTCCCCTCAGGAAGACACTTTAACAACAATCACATATAAGGCTAAATGTCAATATGGAGAAAATAAAATGAATAAAATAATATGGAAGAGACAAGAACTTAAATGGATCAGGCAGAAAATTGATCACATAAAATGAAACAGGCAAAAAAAAAAAAAAAAAAGAAAAGAAAAGAAAAGAAAGAAATATTTGCACTTGTGAGGGGAAAAAATCTTTATACTCGTGTAAAATAAATCAATAAATCTATATAAATAAAGAGAAGTGTCTGTGTGTGTGCCTGTGTGACTGTGTGTGTATCTGTCTGCGCTCTGGTGCTCACACTATTGATCGCAGAGCTTCCAAATTTGGCATATAGCTACCTAGGACCCTGCAGGTGTGCCCCTCATCGAGATTTTTTCGAATTTCGAATTCGAATTTTTTTAATCCATGTTTTTTCGATTTTAAACATTGGCTTTTATTTTTCATTTTTCATGAATTTATTCTTCGATTGTAATCGTCTGCGTATCTTATCAACGGCTATTATGCAATTCATTTTTTATTTAATACATTCATTTGAGGCGATTTTTTTTTTTTTTTATTTTTTTTATTTATTGAAAACCAAAATGGTAAAATACGATAGAAATAAATTGTTACGTTTATGTATAAATTTTATAGTATAACAACTTTTTATTTTTCATTTTTTTAATTAATTCCTTTAAAAGAAAAATATTTATTATTATTATTATTATTATTATTATTATTATTATTTATAATATTTATTGGGTGAAAAAAATGGTAGTTTATAGTAGAAAGTATTAAACTGATTAAAATTCGTTTGTTTTTCATGTATTTAATTCCTTTTAAAAGAAAATCTAATTTTTTTATTTTATTTTATTGCATTGGTCGTAATCAAATCGTAATATAGTGTAAATAACGGGGGTTATAAAACACATGGTTCAAAAACTAAAATATATAATAGATGCTGAGATACAGTCATCTTTAAAATCGTAGTTCTTAAATAACAGAAAATCCACAAGTCGTCGATAATTACCCAGATAGAAGTGCCCGGGAAAGACCTGTCTGTAGACAGTGAGAAACTGGACCCGATGCAGTACGGGCAGAAAAAAGAGCTGCCTTAGGCAACGGGTATCCGAAGAAGTGAGATCTAAAGCGATTTCAGTTTTTTTTTTTTTTTAATTTTTTTATGTGTAATGTGATGTAAAAAATAAATACTGATCCAATTCTTTTGAAAATTCATTTAAATATAGTGACCAGCGAAGCGGGCGTAGCCTGCTAGTAAGTAAATAAATAAATAAATAAAATCTTTACATATTACTTGCCTTACCCGCCATAAAAATATGGCGAAGCCTAGTGATGACACGTGATGTTAGTCGGTCACAGACGACCTTTTAAAACCCCACAACACTCAATTCGCCTCCTGAAATTTTGCAGTGAGGTTGTTCACTTTTTACTCCCGATGGCTAGTATTTTGTTCACTTATTAAAGTTTGAGAACTTATATCGGTATTTCCAGTCATCACAATTAGTTGGAATAAAAGGGGAAGAGAAATACCATGGGGTACATACAACTGAAACACTTCCGCTTTCAAAGCCGTTTGCAAGCGTTCCAAATGTATGATTACAGTCGGCAGCAAAAGTATCCGACCACTAGCAAAAATTCCTATGTAACTTCCTATGTAATTCCTATTATACTTTTGCTGCCGACTGTATTTGCAAAAAAACTTGCAAAATTTACATCATCGAAGTTGCAAGCGTCCCGTTTGTATGTAACCCCATACCTTAACTCTGTTAGTAAGGACGGGTGCTGTGACTGATATAGCCAGAGATCTGACAGATCATCCTAGATGTAGCCAGATGTTGCCATCTTACATTTGAAAGGAGGGATCTATGCTTAAACCGCTGCAGATGACAATAAAATGTAAAAATGAGATGACAAAATACTGACTGCAAAATAATATTCACAAAAATCCACTTGAATGTTAAGATTTTGACTTAAATGTTTACATTTTTTTGACCTTGTATTCCTTAATCACATTTCTTGTGCAAGTATGAACTCAACGAGTCCAGTTGTAAAATAAAGTTCTCTTGTCGTTGAAAGAAAATAAATAATAAGACAACACTGAATGACTGCATGTTTACTAAATCCCAACCTACCGGTTAATTTAGTACTCCCATAAGTCTTTGGATTCGTCCTCATTTCCAGGCGTAGAGAACGTGGTTAACTGCGAGTATACTTTTTTGTCGGAACTATATTTCATGCATGTGAATAAATTAAAAGTGATAGTAACACTTTAAATATTTCTTCTAGTATGATCACTCAGTATGTATATATATAGAGATAGATAGATAGATAGATAGATAGATTAATAGATAAGATATTATAATATATGTTTTCAGTCATATAAAAGTTGAAAATATGTAACAAAAATAACTAAAGGAAAACTTACATGAAAATTAATAAATTTGAAACAAATACGAAAATCTTACTGCAAAAACATAAAATAAATTATTTAAACTGTCAAAAAATGCCCCGTATGACTTTGACATACGTGTGGGTTTCAAGCATGCTTTTAATTGATCAAAACTCTCCCCACAGGAAGACAGTTTAACAACAAGCACCTATAAGGCTAAATGTCAATATGGAGAAAATAAAATAAATAAAATAATATGGAAGAGACAAGAACTTAAATGGATCAGGCAGAAAATTGATCACATAAAATGAAACAGGCAAAAAAAAAAAAAAAAAAAAAAAAAGAAAAGAAAAGAAAGAAAGAAATATTTGCACTTGTGAGGGGAAAAAATCTTTATACTCGTGTAAAATAAATCAATAAATCTATATAAATAAAGATAAGTGTCTGTGTGTGTATCTGTCTGCGCTCTGGTGCTCACACTATTGATCGCAGAGCTTCCAAATTTGGCATATAGCTACCTGGGACCCTGCAGGTGTGCCCCTCATCGAGATTTTTTCGAATTTCGAATATGAATTTTTTTTAATCCATGTTTTTTCGGTTTTAAACATTGGCTTTTATTTTTCATTTTTCATGAATTTATTCTTCGATTGTAATCGTCAGCGTATCTTATCAACGGCTATTATGCAATTCATTTTTTATTTAATACATTCATTTGAGGCGATTTTTTTTTTTTTTTTTTTTTTTTTTTATTTATTGAAAATCAAAATGGTAAAATACGATAGAAATAAATTGTTACGTTTATGTATAAATTTTATAGTATAACAACTTTTTATTTTTCATTTTTTTAATTAATTCCTTTAAAAGAAAAATATTTATTATTATTATTATTATTATTATTATTATTTATAATATTTATTGGGTGAAAAAAATGGTAGTTTATAGTAGAAAGGATTAAACTGATTAAAATTCGTTTGTTTTTCATGTATTTAATTCCTTTTAAAAGAAAATCTAATTTTTTATTTTATTTTATTGCACTGGTCGTAATCAAATCGTAATATAGTGTAAATAACGGGGGCTATAAAACACATGGTTCAAAAACTAAAGTATATAATAGATGCTGAGATACAGTCATCTTTAAAATCGTAGTTCTTAAATAACAGAAAATCCACAAATCGTCGATAAATACCCAGATAGAAGTGCCCGGGAAAGACCTGTCTGTAGACAGTGAGAAACTGGACCCGATGCAGTACGGGCAGAAAAAAGAGCTGCCTTAGGCAACGGGTATCCGAAGAAATGAGATCTAAAGCGATTTCAGTTTTTTTTTTTTTTTTTAATTTTTTTACGTGTAATGTGATGTAAAAAATAAATACTGATCCAATTCTTTTGAAAATTCATTTAAATATAGTGACCAGCGAAGCGGGCGTAGCCTGCTAGTAAGTAAATAAATAAATAAATAAAATCTTTACATATTACTTGCCTTACCCGCCATAAAAATATGGCGAAGCCTAGTGATGACACGTGATGTTAGTCGGTCACAGACGACCTTTCAAAACCCTACAACACTCAATTCGCCTCCTGAAATTTTGCAGTGAGGTTGTTCACTCTTTACTCCCGATGGCTAGTATTTTGTTCGCTTATTAAAGTTTGAGAACTTACATCGGTATTTCCAGTCATCACAATTAGTTGGAATAAAAGGGGAAGAGAAATACCATGGGGTACATACAACTGAAACACTTCCGCTTGCAAAGCCGTTTGCAAGCGTTCCAAATGTATGATTACAGTCGGCAGCAAAAGTATCCGACCACTAGCAAAAATTCCTATGTAACTTCCTATGTAATTCCTATGATACTTTTGCTGCCGACTGTATTTGCAAAAAAACTTGCAATATTTACATCATCGAAGTTGCAAGCGTCCCGTTTGTATGTAACCCCATACCTTAACTCTGTTTGTAAAGACGGGTGCTGTGACTGATATAGCCAGAGATCTGACAGATCATCCTAGATGTAGCCAGATGTTGCCATCTTACATTTGAAAGGAGAGATCTATGCTTAAACCGCTGCAGATGACAATAAAATGTAAAAATGAGATGACAAAATGCTGACTGCAAAATAATATTCACAAAAATCCACTTGAATGTTAAGATTTTGACTTAAATGTTTACATTTTATTGACCTTGTATTCCTTAATCACATTTCTTGTGCAAGTATGAACTCAACGAGTCCAGTTGTAAAATAAAGTTCTCTTGTCGTTGAAAGAAAATAAGTGATAAGACAACACTGAATGACTGCATGTTTACTAAATCCCAACCTACCGGTTAATTTAGTACTCCCATAAGTCTTTGGATTCGTCCTCATTTCCAGGCGTAGAGAACGTGGTTAACTGCGAGTATACTTTTTTGTCGGAACTATATTTCATGCATGTGAATAAATTAAAAGTGATAGTAACACTTTAAATATTTCTTCTAGTATGATCACTCAGTATGTATATATATAGAGATAGATAGATAGATAGATAGATAGATTAATAGATAAGATATTATAATATATGTTTTCAGTCATATAAAAGTTGAAAATATGTAACAAAAATAACTAAAGGAAAACTTACATGAAAATTAATACATTTGAAACAAATACGAAAAACTTACTGCAAAAACATAAAATAAATTATTTAAACTGTCAAAAAATGCCCCGTATGACTTTGACATACGTGTGGGTTTCAAGCATGCTTTTAATTGATCAAAACTCTCCCCACAGGAAGACAGTTTAACAACAAGCACATATAAAGCTAAATGTCAATATGGATAAAATAAAATAACTTAAATGGATCAGGCAGAAAATTGATCAGATAAAATGAAACAGGCAAAAAAAAAAAAAAAAAAAAAAAAAGATCAACATTCTCTCAAACAGCACCATGAAATTCCTAAGATTTCTAGCGAGATAACTAACCAAAATACGAAACCATCGAAAATATAATGTTACAACGCCATCTATATTAAATTAAAGAAACTAAAACAATAAATATAGTTATTACAGCTAAATTTAATCGAAAAATACGGAATATTAAAAAAAAAAAAATAATAATAATTAAAAAATCATTTATATTTCAAATGTTTTAAATTATTCTCTATAATATAACTATGCAAAAAATCTCTAGGAAATATATATATATCTATATATAATATCTCATTTTCCTTTTCCAAAAAGAGAAAAAATCAAATATATAGTAACAGTAAGAATTTCTTATTGTTATTATTATTGTTGTTGTTTTATTAAGGAATTTAAAACTTTTCAAATTACTATGTTTTACTTAAATTATTATCTCAAAAAAATTAAAAAAAAAAAATTAGTACAATTTTACTAAAAATGTCATCTAATTTATATTTTAACTTAAAAGTTATTTTACAAATATGAATTATTTTAAATTGTTAGAAACACATTGGCTATTATTATAACACATTTTTCTCGTATAATCACAGAATGCAATAAGATATTTTTTTCTTAATTTAAAAATTTGATAATTCATATTTAATATTAATAATAATGAGAATAATCTTAATAATGACAACAACAATAATAATAATAATAATTTCATTATTAAGTAATTTAAAATAATCTGGTGTGTCACTCACACGACTTTCTCTTACACTGAAATTTAATACTATAAATACAGGTTGGAGATTAAGAGGTGAGATAATGATGTTATGTAAACCTATGTTAAACAATTCAAATTAAGCTTCGGGAGAGTTTTATATGATAATTAGTTCTGTGTGAGGGGGGCGGGGGGTACCGCCCCCTCAATCCCCCTCTTCATTAATGCACCTACATTTATATAGAATTTAATTCGGTTATTAAAAAATAATTCTGTTTTTAAAAAATAATTTATTAAAATTATTATTTAAAAAAATTATCTTTTATGATAATGCAGACGATTTCCATATTAGAGAAGTAGTATAACACCACTCTCGGGGGAGCCTGTAACCCCTAGAGAGCGCGTCCCCAGGTGGCGGATGGGGGAATGCCTCCATAGGTTTTCCTTTGGGTGGTAGGAGGGAAATAAAATACCTCCCGCGGACCAACAGGCAGAAGTCCAACCTCTCGAGGCTCTGGCAACCCTCTCTTCTATGAATTGTGCAATATCTACTAGTCACCATGCTACCGCGTCTGGGGCAGCCGACGCGATGCGACCTGCAGTCCGGGGACGTGTCGAGAAATCAGCTACGAGGACAGTAAATTTCTTACAGCTAAATATTAATGGAACCCAGAGAAAACTGGCTGAACTTTCAGACATTTTGCTTTCCAACAACATTCATGTTGCCTGCTTGCAAGAAACTAAACTTAACCAAAATCTTGGTCTCAAAATTAAAGGGTACACTACAATCAGAAAGGACAGACCAAACAGCAGCGGAGGAGGAATAGCTTTCCTTATAAAGACACCAGATATTAAATACATTGAAGTCCTTTCGACCTTCCTGTCTGATACCAGCACGGAGGCTCACGCAATTAATGTCCTTCTTCCGGACCACACTATCACCGTGATTAACGTTTACCACCCCGACAATTCTCCTATTGACACAGACCTCCTTCGGGATCTGGCATCTTCAAACTCTGAGACAAAAATAATTTTAGGAGACCTCAATGCCAAGAGCCCCTCTTGGGGCAGCTATCTGCTGGATTCTAAAGGAACCCAGGTTGAGGACCTTGTAGACGACTTGAATTTAACCATCCTCAACACAGGTGAAAATACCTACATCTCTAGAACATATGGTACAGCGTCTGCACTTGACATCACCGCCATTAGCCACCTTTCAGCAGACAGAACACACTGGAGAGTTCTAGATTCTGCCATCAGTGACCATTACCCAGTTCTAACATCCTTCTCAATAGACCAAGAACGTCCTCCGCAATTCAAGCGCTCATGGAACTTCCGAAAAGCAGACTGGCCTGGGTTTACCCAAGAACTTGAGAACCTATGCACTGAACCAACAGTCAGTAGTAACCTTGAGGAACTTCTCTCTCTCTTAACTAGCCGCATCCAAAACGCAGCAAAACATCATATCCCTAGAGGAAAGAGAAAGGACAATTGGATTCCTTTTTGGAAGGATTACAACATCGAGGCACTAATAAAGGAAAGAGACCAAACCAGTAAGGAAATACAATGCAACAACAGTGAAGAGTTAAGACGTAAACTTATAGAAGTGAGTCACAAGGTGGAAGAAGCCATCTCAGCTGGCAAACAAGAGAAATGGACAGAGCTCTGCGAAAAACTCGACCCAAGAAAAGGCACGTCCCAATATTGGAACTTGATTAAGACTCTAAATAACTCAAGCAGTCCAGCAGTCAACACACAGGCGGAACCTCAGTCAAATGTGATCGCCACAAACGGCTCATATGCCAGAACAAACAAAGAAACAGCAAACCTACTTGCAAAGCACTACGAAATTTCAAGCAAACTACAGTATACAGCAGGAGACAAAAAAGTTAATAAAAATTACAAATCTGTTATTAAAAGAAGCAGGGAAATGACTGATAACAGCATCTTCACATCTGACTTTAGTCCTGAGGAACTGGAATCTGCAATCAATCGCCTGGATCAAAATAGATCCCCCGGACCAGATCTCATTTTCGGACAGATGATCACGCATTTTGGTGAAAACGCTAAAAGAGATTTGCTGAATATCTTTAATACCTCATGGCACACTGGTAAGTTACCCAAATCCTGGAAGAACTCTGTAATTGTTCCCATCCTAAAACCTGGAAAATCTGCAAGTAACTGCGCTAACTACAGACCTATCTCGCTCACCTGCATTCTGTGCAAACTTATGGAGCGCATTATACATTCCAGACTGATGAATTGGATCACTGAGAACAACATCTTGCACTCATACCAGACCGCATATAGAGCCAATCACAGCACCGTCGACCAGCTTTTCTACCTTTGCCAATCTATTATTGACGGTTTCCAGAGCAAGCCCCATAAGAAAACTACCATGGTTCTTCTTGATCTCTCTGCTGCTTTCGACAGAGTCTGGAGACAGAAACTGATCAACATCTTACACGAAACAGGCATTACATCAAATGCTCTAATTTGGATTAATGACTTTCTCAGAAAAAGAAGCTTTAAAGTTAGAGTTGATGGCAGCTTCTCTACTACTCACCATACCTGGGCGGGAGTTCCTCAGGGCTCCGTACTTAGCCCTCTCCTTTTCCTTCTGTACATGAATACGATAGACCCCCACATCAGTAAAGAAATCAAAGTTGCCTGTTATGCCGATGATATTGCAGTCTGGCACACCCACTCAAATCTCAAAGTTTCACAAAAAGCTCTTAACATCTGTATGAAAGGCATTGAAACCTGGTCAAAAGATCTTAAGCTCAAAATTAATCCAGACAAAACAAACTTTTGTGTTTTCTCAACAGATAGAAGAAATAGAAGCTCGTTCCATCCTATTATAAAGCTATTTGGTTCAGAAATTAAACAAACTTCTAACCCCAAGTATCTTGGACTAACTCTAGATGCAGAGTTAAGATTCTCTAAACACCTTGAAAATATTTCAAATAAAGCAATGAAAAAGCTTAACATCCTCAAAAGACTTTGTGGTGCTTCCTGGGGATCTAGTCCAAAAACTCTCAAGAATACCTACACTTCTATCGTCAGGCCTATTCTCGAATATGCAGCACCCATATGAGCATCGGCAAGGCCTACTGTTAAAGAAAAGATCGACGCTATTCAATACAGGGCCTCTAAAATCATCACTGGAGCTGTTTCATCAACGGATAACATCAAAATTGAAAAGGAATGTGGCCTTGCCCTCTTGGAAAGCAGAAGAAAATTAACAACCATTAAATTTACCAACAAAATCCAAACCCTTGCTGATCGCCATATCTCAAGTAGAACCTTTAGAGCGTGGAGTGGAAATTTCAGGCTGAAGAGATCCTCGACCCTCCAACATGACCAAGATATCAGGAATGATATCAACCTCAAATATGAGACCTTCAAAATTTCCAAAGAGCCTTACAACATCCTGTGCTCTCTCCCCCAAACAAAAATCCATTTAAATCTCTTACAACCTTGTACCAAGAAAGATCCCACCACAATAATTAAAAAGAAAGGCGACCATACCATTGAAGTACTCACGACCTCAAATCAAGATCTGACGATCGCCTACACAGATGGCTCTTCTGACTCTAATCTCGATAGAGGAGGAGCAGGTGTCTTTTTCATCGAACCAGACGGAGCGCAGGAATGCCACGGTATTCCTGTTGGGAAAATCGCCTCCAACTATACATCCGAGCTCGTCGCCATCAAATGTGCTCTGGAGATTTATCTGTCTAAGGAGGACCAGAGTTCCAAAGGCATCATCATATTCTCAGATTGCAGATCAGCATTGCAAGCGATCCAGAAGGGCAAATGTCAACTCAGCCATCAGATCATTGAGCTCACAAACAAAATCATTGCTGCCCAGAGATCCTGCATCTTGCAATGGATACCGGCTCATGTAAATATTTTTGGTAATGAGAAGGCAGATGAGCTCGCAAAGGCTGCACGTAATTCTCCTCAGCCATCCAAATGTCTAACCCTCGTTGACGCCAATGCCGTCGCTGGCCGAAGACTAATCGGTCAACAAGTTAAACGAAACTGCATTCCGGAATTGAACTGTGATAGAGCCTTATCAACTATTTTAACCAGACTGAGGACAAACCATTTAAAGGGGATGAGGATTTCTGAGGACGGGCAGCGTAGTTACACCAACTTTTGTCCTCACTGCCCAGACGACATCCCACTGTCTCCCCAACACATCTTCAGCTGCCCAGCAATCCAGGCCAAACTTCTTAATATCGGCTTTGAAGACCCAGTAGACCTACTTTATACAGATAGGGCTGTCGAGGTTGCTAAAGCTGTCTTCGACAGCTTCGGAGCCATCTAATTGCACTTTCATAGACACGACATCATCATCAGTATAACACCAAATATCCAAAAAAAGTCCAATTTATTCTCAAAAAAAAAAAAAATAAAATAAAAAAAAAAATCAATAAAGATCGATTTTTTTTTTCGTAAAAAGTAACAAAAAATCGATAACTTTGTTTTAAATTATCGCAGATCGATGGTTCAACCATTCGTTTTGAAGGTATTGGCGAGCTCTTTTGAAAGATACCCATCATGAAAATTTACTCCCCTCGAGGGGGGACCTCCCTCCCAGGGGGGAGGAGAGGCTCCAACATACACAAAAAAAAATTTCAAATTTCCCAGTTAATTATCTCTATTACAAAAAATATAGATTCGTTTCATTTGGTTTAGTACAGTCTATAGGCGTTAAACTCTACTTAACTACAATTTCCCCCATAGACGTAATGTATTAGAATTCTCTTGATTGTCCCTGTACACGAACCATTTGCTTGATCTTAACGAAAAGCTTACTGTAGCATCCCTATATGATACACATTTAGAATACCAAGTTTGAACTTTCTGACATAATTTGTTTTTGAGATATGCTGATAACAGACAGACACACACACAGACACACAGACATACACGCAGACCATTTGCTAAAAACATGATTTTCGTATTCAGGGGACCTCAAAACGTGTAAATATATAGCAAAATCTCGCGTTCGAAAATTTGACCCAAAAACAATACTTTCTCTACCTTATGGGTAAGAAAAAGTAAAAATGGGAATTACAATATGTTACTTAAAATATTAGTAAAAAACAAAGAAGCTTCATATTCTTGAAATGAAAACAAAATTATTCAATATACGGTTTATTTAATGCAAATAAACTATTTATAAATGTTAGTTAAACTTTAAGAATATTTTATTCCTATGATCTCTCTATCTAGTGCAGAATTTTGGATAGGAATATGGAATACACTTTTAAAGCATGTAAATCAAATAAAACTTCAATGCTCTTTTCTGAAAAAAAAAAAAAAATAAAATAAATAAAAAAAAAAAAATAAATGTGATAAAATAGGAGAAATATGTATACCTTTTTAATGCTTTTTGAAAACAAGATCTGAGAAAAGCCATTTCGCGTATGCAAAAATAATTTAACGTTATATGTTCGTTTTAAGTTTATACAAGAAATTCTTTCATAATTATTCTTTAATGCTCTTTTCTGCTGTTATTTTTAAAGTAACGATAAGAAATAATGCAGAAGTTAAGATATAATCTAAATGCATGCATGTTATGTAAAATTTCCATAGTGACGTTATTTCAAAGAAAATTAATTATATATATATATATATATATATATACAGTAGAGTCGTGTAGAAGAGAAGAAAATAATGAAGAGTGGTCTTCTTTGGAGAAAATATTTTATTTTCGTATGCAAGCACGTACACTACACACAATATAAACATTTCTACGGCTCAGAGAAATGGGGTTCAGCTCACGGAGTCCCTTGTGCCGACTGCTATTAAAGTTTATACACTGACAAGCCCGTTTGCACTGATATCGGGTACGTTCGACCTGGAATGTTACTGAATGGAGTATAATTGTCTTCAGTGATGAGTTCCACTCCAATCTGAGCCCCGATGACTAGCTAAGACGAGTATAGGGATGCCCGAAAAAAATGGGGGAATCCAACCTGACTGTCACTAGCCATACGGCCCGACAACCAGGAATGATGGTCTTGGATGCCATTTCATTTCATAGCAGGACCCCTTTGGTTACCATCCGCAGCATCTTTAAGCAGAGTCGTACGTCGACGAAATTCTTCGTCCCGTTTTGTTTTCCTTCATATCAAGAAATTTTGAGCGTATATTTCAACATGATAATGCCCGCTTACCTACGAAGAGAGTTTCTACTGCTTTTTTTCTTTTTTTTTTCCAAACATTATTTTGACCAGCAAAGTCACCGGATCTCTCTAACACTGAGGACGTTTGGAGCATCACGAAAAGTGTCCTACAAACCAGCTCGGGATTTTGCCAATCTAACATAACAACTGGACAGAATGTGCCATGATATCTCGCAGGAGGACATCTGCCAATCATTGCCAAGTCAATGTCTGTCAATCAATGCCAAGCCAAATAACTGCTTAAATAAGGGCTTAGACGAGTTATTGACTTTTTCAATTTGAGAGGTTTTTCTCTTGATTAAATCCACCTAAATTTTTGAAACTGTAATCATTTGTTTTTCTCTCTACATGTACATAACATCAACCAATTTTCGTCCCTTTCGGATAACTCCTTGGTGCGGCTTTTTTTTTTTTTTTGGTCATAGAGTGCGCATATAAACATATATTCTTTAATCTTAATCGTATTGAACTGTTTGTATATATTTATTTTAATAAGTTATACCTATACAGAAAAAAGAATTGAAAGATATACTATAAACACATTATTAATTTTTTGTATATGCCGTTCTAATGTTATTAGAAAGTTAATAAATGATTCTTTATCATTATTTTGAACTCGTACAATTTTTTATAGTTTTGTCTCCTTTTTTATATCACTGTTTTAGTAAACATTTGCACTAAAAAAAATTTTTTTTACACGTATACAATATAGTAATAAGTACAGTCGGTAACAAAAGTGTCCGAACACTAGCAAAAATTCCTATATAAAAAAAAGTACGCTTAATACAGTTTTTCTAAATGAATCCTTGTTTAATCCTGTTCTTAGACTGACTAAGAACAGAATTTGACAAGGATTTATTTAACAAAACAGTATTAAGTGTACTTTTTTTATATAGGAATTTTTGCTAGTGTTCGGACACTTTTGTTACCGACTGTAATGATTATTGAATTTATTTCACAGTTTATATAATATAAAACAATTTAAGTATAAAAATAAAATATTTCTATATCTTTTGTCAAATGACAGGTTAATAAATAGCATGAAAGATATTTTCTATATGCAGTCTGAAAAATATATCATGAACAAATAGTCATTTCCCTACGCTCAAAATACCATGATCTTCCTGTAATGCAATGTTTCCTTTGAAATTGCTTTTCTCCCTCAAAAGTTCATGAAAGTATTTTCATGGTTCTTTCAGCTGAGTGTATCATATTTCAAAAAAAGGTTTTGTAGAACTGAGATTTAACTTTTTAAAAAATTTCATTGTAAAAAAAAAAAAAAAAAAAATGTATGGAAGAAAATTTTTGGTAAATTTACATGTACATCGGTATATATTTAGGAGCAGAACCATACTTTAATGTGCGCGTTCTATATCTAGATATGGGGTTATTCATACATGGCAATTAATTTTGCCTTGAATATTTTGTAGATGCTTAATTAATAAACGCTATTTTTAGGATACAATTTACTTTGTTCATGGAAAATCATCAACTACGAGTATTACAAATTTTTCAATAATTTTGCATTTTCTGTTTTTTGAAAAATCTTGAAAAATCATTTAAATATAGCGACCAGCGATGCGGGCGTAGCCTGCTAGTTAACAAATAAATTAGTTTCAATTTAAGTTTGTTGAAAACTGGATTGAATGAAAAATGAAAATTGTTTAAGGTATAAAAAGAATGTTAAAATCGTGCTAGGTGTTCATATGTAATTCAGTACTAACCTAGGACAGCTTAGGTTTTCATGAATAAACAGTTTGCAGTCTTCAGTAAAATTATTGAAGCTCTAACAATAATGCCTGTTTAAAAGATGGGCACCTAATGCTGTTTTTTTTAAGTAAATACTATTTGTCGAGTCGTGATGTTAGTCTTATACTGTTTATAAAAAAGTAAGTTGATGATAAAAATTAACTATAAAACTAAATAAATATATATATATGAAAACTGTGGATATGGGCTTCAATAATTCTGCTGCTGACTGTAGTACGGCAACTGCAGTTTGGGTGACTTTTTTGTCATGAAAGTTATCGACGATAAAGTGTCTTAAGATAGTATGTTTAAAAGAAATTTAAGTTTGCCACCAGCTACGTTGTATGGGTAATATGGTGTAAAATATTGTTTTATAGTTTAGTGCAATTATCATGACTTTTATTAAGCTACTGAATGTATCATATCATTTATATTTACGTGAGAAAATATTGGTTACACTGGTCTCTCACTGTGGGTCCCAAACCGCGTGGTTATAGGGATTTTTGTTCCCACAGGAGAAAAAAATTGTCTACGGTCCTGCAAAAGCAGAAGACGTGAGAAAACAGTATAGTCCGTTCAAGTTGAGGTGACACCCGAAGTAAACAAATGGGTTACAAAGGTATTCCACATTTGTGCCTTTCTCGCGGAAATGGCAACTTTTGTTATTCATGAAAAGAACCAAACCCTCTCCAAACAAAAAATAGCTCATTAAAAGATAAAACTATCCCCCACCACTTCTTTTTGTATTTTGGAGTTTATGACAAAAACTTGTACCTTACAAGACGTACAACAATGAAAAGACCCATTAAAGTAAGAAAAAGTGTTAAGGTAACAAAAGAAGAGGTGGGAAAATTTTAACAAAAGAAGGGGAGAAATGAGTGACCTTGGCTAGCGCCAACAGTGACAGTAACATTATCCATGTCGCCAAACAACATGTGGTTTTGTTTAGTTTCGGTATCAGTTAAGGTTGAACAGACTATAGACTTACATTTCTTAAGTGATATAAGGAAATGGCCAGGGACGAGGCGTGGTCTAGAAAACTATAGAAGAGCCGAAGCGAAGCGCTTCCAATAGCAGAGGAAGAATCAATTCAGTCTTTCGAAGAAGCGGCGTTACTTGATTACTTTTTTAAAATGCGCTGCTTCTATTAGACTATGGGATGGATACCAATATTGTTTCAGTTCGTTTGCCACGTTTAGGGACCACACAATTTCTTTATTAAATTATTCTAAATACTCAGTTTTATTTAAAATATCAATGTTCCCACGCTAGAAAGTGCACATAATTTATGAAATAACAAATAAATTAGGAACTATATTTTTTATTCTGTTTACAGCTACTTGCCGAATCGCCACCAGATGGCGCAGTTAAAGTCTAGTTAAAAATAATAAAAGTAACTTTTTAATAACAGTAAGCACTTTTTTATTTCATTTTATGTCATTAAAAATATTAATACAGCGTAAATTTAGTGAACATATGTTTTTTAAAGAATTTTTTGATGCATATAAATGATCTCTGTATCCTTCCGCTATTTGTTTGTTTACATTTAACGTTTGTTTACAATATCGTACTGGTAGATTTTATTACAGAAAATACTTGTTTAAAGCATTAAATATTTGCTTAATATGGATGCTAATTCCGCGCTAGTTTGTTGTATTCATATTATCGATAATTCGGATGAAAATTTAATATCATTATCGCAGAAAAGCTTTGAAAAAATAAAACAGTGTATGCAAGAGTGGCTATATCTTGATGGTAAAGAGAAAGAGATATCGGAATATTTAAACACTTTAAAAGGTTTTGATTATGATGGTAATTTTGAAAGCTGTGTTGGCTATAATTATGCATATCACAGAAAATGTTACATGAGATTTACTGATAAAACTAAAATTGAAAGAGCTAAAAAAAGAGTTGAAGATATCCAAGAAAGTACTGCAGATGCGACCTTGGTTCGACCAAAACGATCCAATCAACCATTGTGTGATCGTACGGGTATATTTCCCCATAGCTGTGTGATTTGCATGAAGGAAAAATTCCTTTTTGAAAAACATTCTTCCAAAAGAAAAAAAGAAAAACTTACATTGTGTCAAACTGTCACGGCAAGTAAAGCATTATTGAACAGTGCTATTAAAAAGAATGATGAAAGAATTCTGCTTAAAATACGGGGTATTGATTGCATTGCGAAAGAAGTTAAGTATCACAAAAGTTGCTATAAAACATATACCAAAGAAAAACCAGAATATACACAACCAAAACTCCCATGTTCAAGATCTTATTCTGTGTTTTGTGACATTGTGAATAGTAGAATAGTAAAGAACTCTGAAATTCTATCAATGGAAAAGTTATCTGAAATATTCCACTCCACTGTACAAAGTTTAAACCCTGCTGAAACAATAAAAGTTACTAATCGTCAGTTAAAGAGGTGGTTACAGCGGGATTTTCCTCAAATTGTGTTTGTAAAGCCCAAACAAAAAAATCTCTCTGAACTTGTTCTGTGTAATTTAGCTTCTGATAAACCTGTCTTGATTGAACATAAACTTTGTTCCACCGAAACTGATACTGATGAAAGTGATGAAACTACTGAACAATCAGCGAAACCCCTAGTCAATTATGATAGTGAAAAAAAGGCAATACTCTATAAAGCGGCATTAATTTTGAAGGATATTTTGAAAAATAGCCCTCCACTTGAATGCGAATGGCCACCCACTGCTGAAGATTTGAATGAAGTGAACACAGAAAAAATGATTCCTTCATTATTGTTCAACTTTTTAGCATGGTGTGTCGGTGAAACTGATCAATTAGAAACAGATGTGTTTGTTAACACATCTGAAAACATAAAACGAAAACTACATTCAATTGCCCAAGATATGATATATATATCTTCAGGAGGCAGAAAACAAACTCCAAAGCATTTATCATTAGCTATGGCTGTAAGGCATATTACTGGGTCAGCTCGAATGATAAACATTTTAAATGGATTAGGCCACTGCATTTCTCACTCAGCTGTACTTGAGTATGATACTCAGCTTGCTGAAATGCAATTAAATTCAGAAAATTCTCTTCCTGTTGGTATTGTTGAAAGCAAATTTGTTACTCTTGTCTGGGACAATATTGATTTTTGTGAAGAGACAGTCACTGGGCATGGTACTACACATAGTACTAATGGAATAATTGTACAACCAACAGTGCAAGAAAATTTAAATATTAACTTATACCTGAAATGTGGTCAAAAATCAAAGAAAAGAAAAATTGACCCACCAGTGACTACTATTCCCAATTATTTTATAGGACAGCGTTGTAATCCAGAAGTTCCAGAAGTTACAACAAATAGTAAAAAAACAGATAAATTGTCTGAAGCAAAGGTTATAGATACAGCATATATTATATCAAAACTTTCTGGAAAAGATAAAGATCCACTCCCTGGTTGGACTGGTTTTAATTGTATGCTGGAATGCGAGAATATTCCTCGTATAACTTCAATAAGATACCTTCCTGTGTTGGAAGCTAATCCGACAGAGTTTTCAACAGTAAATGTAATCCTAATGAAAAGTTTAGATATAAGTAATAAATTAGGTTTAAAAGAGATAGTGTTGGTCTTTGATCAAGCTATATATTCAAAGGCCCAACAAATTCGCTGGAAAGAAGAAAAATATAAAAAGTCTCTAGTAATACGTCTGGGTGAATTTCACATACTAATGTCCTTCCTTGCAGTGATAGGCAAACGCTTTAAAGATGCTGGGCTATATAATATATTAGTAGAGTCTGGAATTGTTGCTGAAGGTTCAGTCAATGGAGTGCTGAGTGGAAAATGTTATAACCGTAGTATACGCTGTCACAAAATAATGTTTGAAGCAGTAAGCAGACTGTTGTGGACTGAATTTCTAGATTGTATATCGAGTGAAGAACGCCTTCACTGTTTAGAAGTGTCGTTACAACTTCATCATAGTTATAAGCTTGGAACGTTAAAAAAAAATGAACTTCCTGCAGATATCTTGCCCATTTTGGAAAAATTTAATGAATTTGTTATGCAAAATTGTCAAAATAATGTAACATTTGCATTTTGGCTATCATATTTAGAGATGGTTGGCTGTTTATTGAGATTTCTTCGGGCAACAAGAAATGCAGATTGGGATCTACACCTTGCTGCTGTTGAAGAAATGATACCGTGGTTTTTTAGTTATGATCATGTAAACTATGCTCGGTATTTACCGGTTTATTTGTTTGAAATGTTAAATTTATCTAAGACACATCCTCTTGTATATAATGAGCTAAGTACTGGTAATTTTGTGGCTCAAAGACAAGATAAATATGGATTTTGTGGAATTGCTATGGACCAAGTAATTGAGCAGACGGCAAATCGTGATTCAAAAACAAAAGGTGGGTTGAAGGGATTTACAAGAAATCCTGCTGCCGTTCACAGGTGGATGCTTTCGCACCATTTGCGAGCTCGCATCTCTGCATCTTGCGAACAACTTGCTGGGAAAGCAAAGGAGGATTATATTAAAAAAGACATTTATCCAGCAGAAATTCAAAAATTGGAGGATATGATAAATAATGTTGAAAATACAATTAAATCTATGATAAATCCCTTTACTTCAAGAGAAGATATATTAGTTAATATATCCAGTGGAGCTTATGCCACTGATTCAGTGCAGTTAGATCTGATCAGGGCTAAAGATATCGGTAAAGATGCATATGACAAATACTGCAAGGAACGCCTTACAGAAGGCCATAATATGGATATATACAGCCCAATAAAAAAGCAAAAGCTTTTAACATTTTCTAACTGCAATAAAAAAAGTGTTTCCAAAGACCAAGTAAATGAGCATGTTTTAAAAAACTCAACAAACTTGCTGGCACGCATAATTGTTATGGGGCAGTCTTCAATGCTCGATATGCAAACAATTATGACGTATAATCTAAATCAGTTTCCACCTGCAATAGCAAACATTGATGGCTCACTAGTAAAAAATTGTAAGTCAACTTTAATTAGTGTAGTATTAGGACTGTCAGATAATGATACAGCCGTAAGTGATTTGCCAAGTTGTAATAATAGCATCATTTTTGATGGTATGTCAATGCTTCAGCAACTAAAAAAATTACCTGCAACATTCGGAGAATTAGCTTTCAGCCTTTTAGAATCTGTTGTTATGATTAGCAAAAAATATAATTGTAAAGCTGCCCATTTTGTTGCTGATACCTATCCTGTAATCAGCATTAAACACAATGAGAGGGAACGAAGAAGTGATGGAAGTGAAGCTGTGATAAGCATCAACAGCCCAAAACAAAAGCTACCAAAGCAATTCAAAAAATTTATTGCAAATGGATGCAATAAAGAAGCTTTGATAGACTTCATTTACGAACAGTGGATAACATATGATCCCATTACTTTTAAAAATGTGGCTATATACTTCTCACGCAATAAGGTTTGCCACTCAATATTGCCAGAAGAAAATCATACTGTCGTTATCAAAGAAGTCCCAGAATTATTTAATGATCATGAAGAAGCTGACACTAAAATTCTTTTGCATGCATATTATGCATCTAAAACATCTACTGCTGTATTAATAAAAAGTATAGATACAGATGTATTTATACTTTCTTTGTCAATAAGCTATAAGATACCTGTTGATATTTATTTGATAATGAGCCATAATCACTCATTTAAAATAAAAAATATCACATACATTGCGAAAACTTTAGGGATTGAGTTTTGCTCAGCTCTGGTTGGCCTGCACATTTTTACTGGTTGCGACACTTGCAGTGCGTTCAAAGGCAAAGGTAAAATCAAACCTCTAAAATTAATGCAATGCAATGCAGCATATAGAAAATTGTTTCAGAATCTAGGTGATTCATGGGAATTGGATATTTCATTGATAAGAAATCTTGAAGCCTTTGTCTGCGACTTGTACGGTTTTGCTGGGGTTGACAAAATTGATGAAGTTAGGTATAAAATTTTTAAACTGAAATACAGAATTGATGTAGCATTGCCGCCAAACTTTGATTCTTTATGTTTACATATTAAAAGAACTAATTATCAGTGTAATATTCATCGTAGATGTTTAGAGAACTATATCAATGCTCCTAGCCCATCTGAACATGGGTGGATTATCTCGGACAACATTTCAATACAGTGGAGTACTCTGCCTGTTGCACCAGATTTTTTATTAAAACACATCTGTTGCGCTTGCATTAAAACTGCATGTTCCTCAAAAAAATGCACGTGTGTGTTGATGAATTCCTCATGTTCTGAATTTTGCTCCTGCAAAAATAACTGTGAAAACTTCAATAATGACAGTAATAATGTATGCAGTGGTGATGATGACATTTCAAATATTTGCAATGGTGATTTGATTGATGATGATAGTGAGTTTTCAGATTAATAGCGATAAATTTTACTCACAATCTTTTCATATATTAAAGATAAATGTATATATAATCAGAGGCAGGTTTTATTAAGTATTTTCATCGTCTTTTTCATTTATACCTTTGGCGCTGAAAACAGGAATATTTTGTGCTATGTTGATTGAACTTATTTTAAATTTTTATAGTAGTATGTTATATATATTTGTTTAAACTGCTTTTAAATTTATACTGTAGTAATATTAATTTGTTCTTGTCTCCTAACCAACTTATGAATTTTTGCAATTCACTGATCAACAAATCAGTCATGATGAAGTTTGTTTACATTACAAATAATATTAAGATTTCAGAGAATTATGAATTTTAGAGTTCCTGTAATTGTTTATTTAAGATAATTATACATATATAATATAATCAAGAGTATAAATTGCTTTGTTTTGCATTTTATGGGTAAAAAATTAAAAATTGGCAAAATGATTACTGCAACATTAGCAAGTTTTATTAAATATTTTCATCGTCCTTTTCATTTATACATTTTGATGCTGAAAACAGGAATATTTTGTGAAATTTTGATGCTATGCTTATCTATGTTGAAGTATTTTGATTTATTTGAACTTATTTTAAATTTTTATAGTAGTATATTATATATATTTGTTTAAACTGCTTTTAATTTTATACTGTAAAAATATTAATTTGTTCTTGTCTCCTAACCAACTTATGAATTTTTGCAATTCACTGATCAACAAATCAGTCATGATGAAGTTTGTTTACATTACAAATAATATTAAGATTTCAGAGAATTATGAATTTTAGAGTTCCTGTAATTGTTTATTTAAGATAATTATACATATATAATATAATCAAGAGTATGAATTGCTTTGTTTTGCATTTTATGGGTAAAAAATTAAAAATTGGCAAAATGATTACTGCAACATTAGCAAGTTTTATTAAATATTTTCATCGTCCTTTTCATTTATACATTTGATGCTGAAAACAGGAATATTTTGTGAAATTTTGATGCTATGCTTATCTATGTTGAAGTATTTTGATTTATTTGAACTTATTTTAAATTTTTATAGTAGTATATTATATATATTTGTTTAAACTGCTTTTAATTTTATACTGTAGTAGTCTGCTTACTGCTTCAAACAATATTTTGTGACAGCGTAACTCTACTAATATATTATATAGCACAGCATCTTCAAAGCGTTTGCTTATCACTGCAAGGAAGGACATTAGTATGTGAAATTCACCCAGACGTATTACTAGAGACTTTTTATATTTTTCTTCTTTCCAGCAAATTTGTTGGGCCTTTGAATATATAGCTTGATCAAAGACCAACACTATCTCTTTTAAACCTAATTTATTACTTATATCTAAATTTTTCATTAGGATTACATTTACTGTTGAAAACTCTGTCAGATTCGCTTCCAACACAGGAAGGTATCTTATTGAAGTTATACGAGGAATATTCTCGCATTCCAGCATACAATTAAAACCAGTCCAACCAGGGAGTGGATCTTTATCTTTTCCAGAAAGTTTTGATATAATATATGCAGTATCTATAAGCTTTGCTTCAGACAATTTATCTGTTTTTTTACTATTTCTTGTAACTTCTGGATTACAACGCTGTCCTATAAAATAATTGGGAATAGTAGTCACTGGTGGGTCAATTTTTCTTTTCTTTGATTTTTGACCACATTTCAGGTATAAGTTAATATCTAAATTTTCTTGCACTGTAGGTTGTACAATTATTCCATTAGTACTATGTATAGTACCATGCCCAGTAACAGTCTTTTCACAAAAATCAATATTGTCCCAGACAAGAGTAACAAATTTGCTTTGAACAATACCAACAGGAAGAGAATTTTCTGAATTCAATTGCATTTCAGCAAACTGAGTATCATACTCAAGTACAGCTGAGTGAGAAATGCAGTGGCCTAATCCATTTAAAATGTTTGTCATTCGAGCTGACCCAGTAATATGCCTTACAGCCATAGATAATGATAAATGTTTTGGAGTTTGTTTTCTGCCTCCTGAAGATATATATACTCCTGATCTTGGGCAACTGAATGTAGTTTTCGTTTTATGTTTTCAGATGTGTTAACAAACACATCGGTTTCTAATTGATCAGTTTCACTGACACACCATGCTAAAAAGTTGAACAATAATGAAGAAATCATTTTTTCTGTGTTCACTTCATTCAAATCTTTAGCAGTGGGTGGCCATTCGCATTCAAGTGGAGGGCTATTTTTCAAAATATCCTTCAAAATTAATGCCGCTTTATAGAGAATCGCCTTTTTTTCACTGTCGTAATTGACTAGGGGTTTCGCTGATTGTTCAGTAGTTTCATCACTTTCAACAAAGTTTATGTTCAATCAAGACAGGTTTATCAGAAGCTAAATTACTCAGAACAAGTTCAGAGATATTTTTTTGTTTGGGCTTTACAAACACAATTTGGGGAAAATCCCTCTGTAACTACCTCTTTAACTGACGATTAGTACCTTTTATTGTTTCAGCGGTGTTTAAACTTTGTACAGTGGAGTGGAATATTTCAGATAACTTTTCCATTGATAGAATTTCAGAGTTCTTTCCTATTCTACTATTGTATTTCCTATTCTACTATTTTGGTTGTGTATACTCTGGTTTTTCTTTGGTATACGTTTTATAGCAACTTTTGTGATACTTAACTTCTTTAGCAATGCAATCAATACCCCATATTTTAAGCAGAATTCTTTCATCATTCTTTTTAATAGCACTGTTCAATAATGCTTTACTCGCCATGACAGTTTGACACAATGTAAGTTTTTCTTTTTTTTTTTTGGAAGAATGTTTTTCAAAAAGGAATTTTTCCTTCATGCAAATCACACAGCTATGGGGGAAATATACCCGTACAATCACACAATGATTGATTGGATCGTTTTGGTCGAACCACGGTCACATCTGCAGTACTTTCTTGGATATCTTCAACTCTTTTTTTTTAGCTCTTTCAATTTTAGTTTTATCAGTAAATCTCATGTAACATTTTCTGTGAATTGCATAATTATAGCCAACACAGCTTTCAAAATTACCATCATAATCGAAACCTTTTAAAGTGTTTAAATATTCTGATATCTCTTTCTCTTTACCATCAAGATATAGCCACTCTTGCATACACTGTTTTATTTTTTCAAAGCTTTTCTGCGATAATGGTATTAAATTTTCATCCGAATTATCGATAATATGAATGCAACAAACTAGCGCAGAATTAGCATCCATATTAAGCAAATATTTAATGCTTTAAACAAGCATTTTCTGTAATAAAATCTACCAGTACGATATTGTAAACAAACGTTAAATGTAAACAAACAAATAGCGGAAGGATACAGAGATCATTTATATGCGACGCAATTTGAGGAAAATCCCTCTGTAACCACCTCTTTAACTGATGGTTAGTTACTTCAGAGGGGTGCAATGTAGATCTACCTCCGCGTGGTGCACCCTGGACAACGGCTAGTACGGCAAAATGATCTACAATCAAGGCATTCAGTCTATCGCTCAATAGTTACTAAAGTTTGGAAGCTCGATTGTTCAATAATAACCGATTTCTTGAATTTTTCAGAAAGATTTATTGATTTCTAGCACAGAACTAACTTCTTGGAAAGTTTTAGAATTGACTAATAAGACTATAAAAAAGAAACTCATTATTGATGATTGTGGACTAGAATTGCTTATTTTTTAGATATGTGTTACTTTCTATACAGTAAAACATGAAACAGATGGCAATGTCCTTAATTTGGCAAAGGAGAGCACTGACACAGTGAGAAATTAGAAAATTTAGCTAAAAGTTGTTGTTTAAGATTTCAAATTTTAGAAATCCTAACTTTATTTTTCCCCAATTTTGGTATCTTTAACTTCAATAGGAGTCCAGTTCTGGAATTTACCAGAATAATTTGTTATAATTCTACTGCAGTACCACTTTTAAATTTCTACAAATCCCTGACAAGATTCTATGAATTCAAATTCTAATGACTTTGAACTGTGTAGTTGATTATTGTTCCTGGAATAACAAAATTCTTGCTTTGTAGTGTATTTAACTCTGTTTACTTGACTTCTGTAGCAGGGGTGCAGAATATGTCCGAACACCCGAACAAGGTTCGGGGGAAATTTAAACAGACTGGGAAAATTTTGAATATTTTTTTAAGAGAAAATAAAAATGTAAATCAAAAATAACAATTTGCTACTTTGAAGTGCTTATACAGTAACAGCGATATTTTTATGTTACACTGTATACTTATTCTCTTAAAGATTTATTACATAGAACAAATGACTTTGTATAGCAAAGTAGATTTTTGCATTATTGAGGGAAATTTATACTGTGTTTGGGGGAAATTTCCGAGGTTTGAACATTTTCTGCACCCTTGTTCTGTAGTAATGATGAGTATTTTGATGGATTGTATCGAGAATATTCATTTATTATTGATTTTTGTATACAATTGTATTTAATTGGTTCCAGAATATTCATTAAATAAAGTGCATTTTTTGACTAGAACCTGTTTATGTCTTTACAAATTACTTTCTACACTCAAAAATATCGACAACTTTCATAACATCATTACGGGCTCTATCATTAGTGTCTTTTGAAATCTCTATAATGGTAAGTCATATATATATAAAATCGTGTAATATTGTAGATATATCTAAATGGGAGCTCATGTCTAGACCAAAATTGGAAGTGTACAACTGCACATCATGACAGCCACAAATATAAACCTGTAACATCCTATGATCATTTTTGATTTATGTGAGATACAAAATCCATTTCGTAAATCGGGATTACAATACAGTGAAACTTGAATAATTCGAACTTGTTTAATTCGAAATTCTGGATAATTCGAATTTTTTACTTGGTCCCTTGAATTTTGTATTAAAACAGTGTTAAAAATTCATGGATAATTCGAATTCTATTTTGGATTATTCGAATTTTTCATCCGATTACCTTTAAAATATTACAGTAAAATTTGTTCCCGAGATCTTTCTCAGCTGAAGTGCATTATTTTTTTAACAGACTTTCAAAAGAAGGATAAGGAAATACAAGAGTACTGTGAAACTTAAGTAATTCGAACTTGTTTAATTCGAAATTCTGGGTAATTCGAATTTTTTACTTGGTTCCTTGAATTTTGTATTAAAACAATGTTAAAAAGTCATGAATAATTTGAATTCTATTTTGGATAAGTCGATTTTTTTTATACGATTACCTTTAAAATATTACAGTAAAATTTGTTCCTGAGATTTTTCTCAGCTAAAGTGTGCATTATTTTTTTAAACAGACTTTCAAAAGGAGGATAAGGAAATACAAGAGTATATATTTCCTACGTATCGCATCAGAAGATATGGTCCATATACATAAACTTCGAGGATTTTTTTAATTGAAAGTCAAATCTAATGTAGAAGATTCTATTTTTGTATCAGTTGATAGGTTGAAGTCATATGCTATAACACAAAGATTGTACTTGAAGAAGCAATCAAAAATATCTGACTATTTTTTAAAAAGTGATGAATAATTAAGCTCGTAAAAAAATATTGATTTAATGGAGGGGGGGGGGGGGTGAATGTACCAGTATTCTTAGATATAAAGTTTATGTGTTAAATTTTTGATCATTGATTTTATTTTCTTCATTTATCTCTTCTTTTTGACAAAATAGTATATGTAATTCGAATTTTTCTCTGGTCCCTTCAACTTCGAATTATCCAAGTTCTATCGTACTTTGTTACATATTTGCATATTACAATACTCTTGTAATATGCACTATTAATATTTCTTTTCAGTGAAAGAAAACAGTGAATAGGCGAGCAGAGCTCTGCATATATTAATAAGTAAAGTGAGTCGGGGGAGGCGAAGCCTATCTCGGGGGTTGGTGAGCGGAGCGAGCAGGGGGCAGAGCCCCCTAGTATATTAAAAAAAAAAAAAAAACTATTTTTAAAAGGAATGCTTTTTTATAGGTATCCTAAAATGTAGTAAATAAGGCAAAATTGTAAATAAGGCCAATTAAAAGATGAAAAGCATTCATTGATGACTACATCCTCCTATATAACTTTACTTTGTTCTCAATGAATGCTTTTGATCTTTTAATTGGTTTGAGTATAGAAAATTTTGCCTTATTTGCCAAATAAAACTTAAAAACCAAAATTCAAATTCAAAACTGAAATGAAGTACTATGCAAAAGTTTCAAAATAGTTTCAAATACTGTAAATTTGATATTCTTATTACTTATGAGTCACTTCACAGGTCATCCATTTTCATTGAGTCAAAACATATTAGAAAAGTGGCTTGATTACATGCTGACAGAATGACAACCTGGCTGAATAAAAAAGCATTCTAAAAAAATTTCTGATACTCTGAGTTTTTTATGGGTTACTCATTGATCATCCAGGGGTCACTTGTGGTCACTCATATTCATGGGGATTTACCCTAAAGTCATAATATAGCAGAAAAGTGGCCCGATGCCACACTGACAGACAACCCAGCTAAATAAAAAAGCATTCTAAAGAGTAAAAAAAAAAAAAAATGAAAATTCGAAAAAAAATTATTTTTTTTAAAGGATCATGCAAAAATATCTGCATTTATGTGTAAGATTGGGTGCATAAAAAATGTAATTTCTTCTAAAATTCACTTATGAAACACACGGCTTTTTACTCTCATTTAAAAACAATGTAATTTTTATAAAAGTATCACAATAAACACAAATTTAGTTATATATTCACATGTAAATTGTGAATTTTGCTGAGCAAGTGTGTAAAATACATATTTGTTCGAAAAATAACAAAAAGACAAAAATGTGAAAATTTATTAAAAAACATGATTTTTGTTATAAAAATTAATGTAAAATGTGTAGTTTTTTCGAAATTTCATGATAATAAATATGAATTTTCTCAAAAAATGCACATTTTGTCAAAAGATTGTGACACGAAAAATGTAAATTCCTCCAAAAGCTTATTGGCCATATGCGAATTTTGTCAGTTAGTCACTTCACAAATGGAGATTATATTAAAAAATAATGTGAATTTAGTCATGGAACTGCATGTAAAATTGCCAATTTCATAGCTGTATATATACATGAATGGATTTTTTATATTATAATCATTATTATTTCCCATTGCAGCCTGATCTGCACATATTGCACATGCATGAAATATGGTATGATTTCATCAAAATGGGAGGGGGGGGGGATTTTTTTAATATTACATTCTTTCAGTACCGAGGTAGCTTCAGTGATCACCTCTTTTCAAATAATCATCATCCTTATGTATATACGACTCCCCTTGTAAACAAACTGATGCTGCACATAAAATTACGCATATTTTGAAAATAATGCATAAAGAGGTTGTGATAACCAATGATGTATTTGCACAATGCTGTTTGTTTTTATATTAGACTTCTCAGATCTATATTATTACATAAGCATCAAGTCTATAATATTGAATTCCTTGATTGAGTTGAAATTCTTAGTGCTTTTTCCTTTTCTGTGTACACAAGGAGTACACAGAATATTGTACACTATTGTACATATGTGTACAATAGTGTCTGATGCAATATCAAATTTCATGCATCTTATAATTCATTCATAGAAAGTATTATTTCAAACATGTAATATATGAGTGCATATATTTAAAAAATGATAGTTTTTCCAGTTCCAAATTATACTAGTTCTATATTATACATATATTTACAGAAAGAGATTTTTATAAACGAAAATTTAGTATCAAATAGCTTTTTAAGATTTGATTCACTTGGGACTTAACATATTTAGGTTTCATTTGTGCATTTTTACTTAACAAAAATAAAGGCCTTAAATAAACAAAATAATTCATAACATTTACTTATTAAATTTGAAATAATACTTTCAAACTAATATTTGATTTACTTAGAATTTAATATAAGCTCTGGATACAAAACATTGTATCACATCTATCAGACAAAAACATCAATTCTCTCCTTTAATGGAGAGAATTGATACAGAACTATTATTATAAATAATATGGATTATACATATATATATATATAATTCAGCATATTTAAATTATATATATATATATATATATCATTTAAAGCAGAAAAAGCTTTATGATAACTCTTAAAACAAATCATATTTAAAAAGGTGTATCAAGTATATTTATTTATCGCACATATTTCTACAATATATCGTGAAAAATAAAGTAATTTTGCCATCTACATTTAAAATTTAGTATTCAGCGAAACATTTGGTCCGAAGATTAACCGAGTATTTCTGTCATATTTTTAATAATAAAGAAAGTTGCTTAAATGGATAACTCCGATTATTTACATTCGTTTCCTCGGAGCCGTCACCATCACACCAATGTCTGGCGAAAAGTAAACAAACTAATGCGGAAGGGTACAACGATAATTTTATGCAAAAAAATAAAACTAAAAGAGGGAAATTAACTGTATTTATCATAGCATTAATATTTTTTATGACAGAATATAAAATAAAAAGAAGTATATTTTGAAAATAAAGCTTTTTTTACAGTTTTTAATTAATTTTAAGAGCGCCATCTAGTAGCGATTTCAAGAAAGGCTGCAAACATTAATAAAAAATATAGTTCTACATTTGTTTGCTATTTTTTAAGAAATGTGCACATTTAAAAGTGGGAACATTGTAATTTTCGATTAAATATAGTTCTTAGAACGTTTTAATAAAAAAATTGCATAGTCCTGAAAGATGGTAAACGAAACTTCATTTATAAGCATGTTTTTATACTTCGTCCCATAGTCTATATCGCTTCCATGGACGCTTCGCCACTGGAAAGGGTACGTGACGTCACTTGCAGTCAAGTTATGGGTAGAGTGGCAAAACATTGATATTTCCACAGATACAGGTCGATGTTTTGCTACTCCAGAGTAGTAAAGATTGATCAACAGGGCGTTTGTTTGTAAACATGCCCTTATCTTACAAGAAAGTAGCCCCATCCCTTCCCTCAATAGAGAGTTTTAATTAAAGTATATTGTTGAGTTTGAATATTGTCTTTGAAATTTCTTTACACACTCACACGTAAATATGAAGAAGTTAAGGTGCGCAGCCTTCCAAGATTTTATAAGATTTTAAAGGAGTTTGAACATGCAGCGCACAAATTTCAGATGTTCTTTTTCTTTTAATGCTAAAAGTAACACTAGGTTTTCATGCAAAATAACTGCTGAATAGTAACATTATGTAACATAAATTGTGAAAAATCATCTAAAATTACATGGTAGTTAATCTATTAATTCAGGTAAGGAATATGATATCCGCAAGTCGCATTTGCCCCTATCAAATTTTCATAGTTTTGTACTAGCAAAACTTTATAAGATTTCTCTGAAAGCCATACCAATTCGTTTTAGAAATTTTTACAAGTTAATTTCTGCATAATTTAAAACTATCATAAAATCTAAACTTCAGTTTTTTACAGCAACGATTTTTTCTCAGTAAGAAATATTTGAAGTTCATTATATATTTTTCAATTGAAAAAAAGAAACATTATAAAATCTAAAAATATGGAACATATCTCTTATCCCAAGAATAGTAATGGGCACTTGTTTTAATGCAATAAAAAAAAAATAGGCTATTCGTTTATTTCAATTATAACATAAGTGATTAAAAAGCTTTTTTAAAAAGTAATTGAAGGATTTGCTTTTATATATATCATTATACAAAATAATTCAAAAAAAGTTTAATATGAATTTTTTAAAGAGTTTCTTTACCTAGGAAAAAAAAATCAATGGATTCAAAATATATTTGATCCGCTTAGTTTTTTTTTTTTTTTTTTTTTTTTATCTTTGTTTGAACAAATGGGACGAGTGAAAAGTAAATCTTCAGAAAATATTTGAAACTAATTAGTGTTTTAAAAACATTTACATATATATACACACACACACACACACACACACATATATATATATATATTCAGATGCTAAGGAAAATGTATTATCTGATTTTAGCATATTAATAGCATTTGTTATATCTTCTAGATAATTAATTTCCTTTAGTTTATTTATAAAGCAATTACTAATTTAGTTTGCAATAAAAGAGCTAACAAACTTTTCTTTCCGTGAATGAATAATATTGCAACATTTTTGGATTACTTTTTCTTTTCAATACTACAGAAAATTATGCAGAAATAGTTATATATGAATTGATACTTCATGTAGCATAAAAAAAAATGCTTCATAAAAGAAGTCGTTGCATTCTTTCTTTTTCTTTACATATAAGTAATCCTTTTTTGGAACAGGATATAATATTTAAAATTTTGGACTATTTATTTATATTTATTATTAAAACTGTATATAATGTTTTAAATATTTAAAATTTTAGACTATTAATTTGTATATATTATTAAAACTGTATATAATGTTTTAAATATTTAAAATTTTAGATATTCGAATTCTGTGACTTCTGATTTTGTTTTATACAGGTTGATTGGGTTTTACGTCGCATTAGTGCTGCGCAGATGGGCAATTGGCGACGATCTGGGACCCACCCCTAGAGATGGTCCGGAGACATGCCATCGCAGTTTTGATCCTACACGGAAGGGATGTCTCTCCCGCTTCGGTGACCCCCAGAGGTATAATTTTTGATCGGAACATGGAGGACATTGCTGCAACGACAGATTTTACGTGCACCAGCGACCACTAGTGTAAACGACAGTCTTTGTCCGGCTCGAGTACCGAACCCGCAATCTTCCAATTACGAGGCCGACGCTCTACCGACTCAAACATGTTGAGAAATGCTATCAGCTATAGCTGTAATTGGAGACAGTTTACTTGCCACGATCATGTAGACGAATGTTACCAGTTGTAATTGCATACCATTCCACTGCATTTTTCGACTACATTTCATGAAACCATGGAAGCATCTGCGCAAGTGCTAACTCAACGAGTCCAATGCTAAAATAGGAGTGACAGTCATGTGACTCAGGCAAAATGAGCACTAACACAGAGCGGAATTACTGGATGTTTTCCAAATTTCAAACTGCCGGTCAAGCTGGCATCCCTCCAACATTTTGAACACGTCCTCACTGCTAGTTTTAGGATATGTGACTGCAGTGTATGTCTCTGTTACACAGTTATAGCTGATAACATTTCTCAGCTTGGTTGAGGAAAATAAATTCCCTCAATAATGTTGTGTATATTCTTACTCAAATTTTTTTACAGTTTGCGAACTTTTTTTTTTTTTTTTTTTTTTTTTTTGTATGTGTGTGTGTGTGCGTGTGTGTTAACTAGTAAGACATTACCCTATTGATTAAAACTATTATTTTGGTTTACTTTAAAAAAAAAGAAAATTTTTAAAATATTACTTTATTACGGATTATTTTCAAGGGTGCTTTTGTGCTGCGCGCAGGATATCTCAATTTCAAATTCCTTTATCTCTATAAATTTTACATAAAATGAAACAAAACATTCAAGTTATGAATCTGAAATAAATATTTTAATTATTTAGTAATATGGAGTTTATTAATAATTAAATTTGAAATATGAAATTACCATTAACATTTTTATATTTCCACAATCATATTTTCTTTCAATTAAACTGAACTTCTTATTTTTAGTTCATTTTATTCATCATGTCAAAATTTATGGTTGAGAAAATTCTAAATTCATATCTCAAATACTTTTTGAAATATCATGTGCTCAGTGAAAAGGCACCTCTTAAAATAATCTGTAACGAAATATTATTTTAAAAATTTTCTCTTTTAAAGTAAACCAAAATATTATTTTTAATCGATAGATTAATGTCATACTAGTTAACACAGAAAAAATTTATTTGCACATGTACTTTTTTTTTTCTTTTTTTTCTTTTTTTTTTTTTTTTTAAATTCTGAAAGTAGATGGAAGATTTCTTCATTTCTTCATTAACATATATTAGATTTTACGAAAACAGCAAAGAGTGTCTGATATATATTTATTTTTTCTTTTAGAAGTTTCGATTTTTAATAAAAATAATTTCAAATGAAGAAATAAATTCGCATTTAGTAACCATGCAATTAAAAGTTAACACAGGTCAGCAATGAATTTTTTTCTTCTTCCAAGTGAAAAGGCATTTCAAAGTATTTTCATGCTGATTAAGGAGAAAAAAAATTTCTCATACAAAACACTAAAATACGTGTTAGAATCTTCACCTAGATGACAAGCATTCAGAATATATAAATACTTTTGTGTCATCCTAGAACTATTAACATTTCTTGCGACCATGGAAGCCTCTGCGCAAGTGCGGATTGAACGAGTCCAGTGTTAAAATAGGGGTGACTGAGTGAAAACAAGCGATAAGGGATGTTTGCCAAATAACTATCTCTCGGCCAATTTTGCATCCCTCTAAAATTTTGGACTCGGCCTCACTGCTAGTCGTAGGAAACGTGGTCGCACTATAGTATGTTGTGACTGTCAGAGTTACATCAGAGCGATTTAAATTGCAAGACGTTTAGAAATGTAATCTCTCTAGGCAGTGCGCAACATTATTTTGATTCACGAATCTTTCATTGTGATGTAATGATTTACAGATAAAATCTTTTTGTAAAAAAAATAGAACCGACTCCAAGAAATGGGTATGAAATGAAATAGTAAATTGCGCCTAAAAGTATAAAATAATTTGCTTCGCCAAACAACCCTATAACACTACAATTAATCATAACTTTTGAAGTCGGCGCAAAATTAAATAAAGTTTAATTAGTGTTTAAAGGTTTGTTTTTAGATCGGTAGCAACAAATTCTGTTGTCTCTAATGATCCATTTTCATGTTTCCTTTATTATTTTATCACTGTATACAATTGGTTTATTAGTAGCATCTACATAGAACAGTGAACATTTCTTACAATGCGGTATCTATGTTTCTACGAAGTTAGAGTTTCCTTTGCAAATTTGGTATAACTTTGATAACTATCATACTTGGTGGCTTTTGGATTTGGCGATCAAAACATACACGCAAGATGTATATTTTCATAATATATATTGTACGATGTATTGTTTCATATTCTTGATTACTCTCTTAATATACCTTATCAAACTAACCATGATATCCTAAAGAAATTAAATATGTTTGCCAGAAAATTTTGCGATTTTTCTTTCACCAAGGACGTCGGATACCAGGACATCGCCAACTTTTGCTGCTTACGAAATCTTATTTTTTTTCTTGAATCAAAGTTGTTTTCGGCTGTGTTTTGCAGGTGACAATGTGAGATGTGTATATTGAATAGGATTTGATTTTTGTATTGAATAAAGTTATCAATTTTTATTTAATTTTGCGCCGACTTCAAAAGTTATGATTAATTGTAGTGTTATAGGGTTGTTTGGCGAAGCAAATTATTTTATACTTTTAGGCGCAATTTACTATTTCATTTCATACCCATTTCTTGGAGTCGGTTCTATTTTTTTTACAAAAAGATTTTATTTTTCTCTTTTCAGTGAAAATTTATTCATATAGCAGAACATCAAAAGACGTTCAACGGCAGCTTCACAAATCACAACTTCCAAGAAAAGTGGCATAACTCAAAAAATGGTTTATGTCACTGAAAAATACATGAAATGTACCCAATATGAACAAAAAAGTTACATCTCCATCTAGAAAGTTATCCACTCGAGAGACATTTGTGCCAGTTTTATTCTAGTCAAGTTATTTTTAAGTTGATTTTTCTCAAATGCTGCATTTTTAAGTTGTGTCACTTTTCTTGCCTTTATCGGATATGAGCAAAAAACTATCTGTTGAATGAACATACGTTAAGTTAAAAAGTCTTTAGAAATGTAAAGGACGGATACGCTGTATTAGTGACCAAAAATTCTGTTAGGCATATATATTGAACTTTACACTGAATACGTGTCACCCGCTGTGCTGGAAATTGCGCAGCCTAAAGTTCAAACAAAGCGCAAAATATGCATTGCAGCTGACGGACAGAAGTTTCAACATCGATACTTACATACTGCTTTTACCAGTGTAGCTGCATGCGCTCAGCAGCTAGAGTAAAAACAGACTTTTGTGAGTATCCTGTAATTTGTTTATATCTTAATGAAATCATAATGAAACCTATTTTAGGCTAAGATCAATACAACAAAAAAGTATTAAAGTTAAATCATCTCTTACGAAGTTAAAAGCTAACAAATTTCAACAACAACAACAATGAGAAACATGTTTTGTATTGTGAACCTCTTTCTTTATGAAGTTGGTTTAAAACGTCTATGCGTTAATCGATGCGACCGCTTACAATAACCATACTTTGAATTTTACATAGCATAAATGTCACCCGCTACGCTACAACATATACCCATACTCTACAACAAATGTCGTTTAAGTGTGCAGAAAATAGGAAATTGTGAACAAACAAATGCACGTTTTAAGCGTTCTGTTTTTAGCATAAATGTCTAAACTATCTTTTCGTACTAAATCGATGATGCTCTGCAATTTTATAATTCACTTTTTTCCCCTGTCTTGAACCGTTTCCGAGATAGGAACGTTAACTCCACTGTTTTCCACTAGCATGTGACCGCTTACAGTAACAGTACTTTGAACCACAGAGTATACGTTTCATCCGCTACGCTGCAAAGTGTGCAACGTGGTTCAAGTGTGCAAAATGTAGGAAATTGCGAACAGACAACTGCACGTTTTAAGCGTTCTATTTTTAGCAATAATGTCTAAAAACTGTCTTTTTGTAGTAAATCGATGAAACTCTACAACTTTGTAATTAACTTTTCTCCCATCTTGAACCCATCTTTCTCCCATCTTTGAGATAGGAGCGCTAATTCCGCTGTTTTTCACCAGATGGCGTTTTATTTTCTTTAGATTGCAAAAATATTACAATGGGATCTACATCAGACAAAGATCTTTACAACAAAACAAAAAGTATCAAGTAACCGTATTTTGAACTATATAGCATATGTCTCACCAGCTACGCTACAACGTGTGCAATGTAGCTCAAGTGTGCATATGTGTAAGAAATTGCGAACAAACAAATGCACGTTTTTAGCATTATATTTTTAGCATTAATGTCTAAACTATCTTTTCGTACTAAATCGATGATGCTCTGCAATTTTATAATTCACTTTTCCCCCCTGTCTTGAACCGTTTCCGAAATAGGAAAGCTAGCATGAATGTCTAAACTATCTTTTTGTGCTAAATCGATGCTACTTTTAAACTTTGTAATTCACTTTTTCCTTTAGAACCGTTTTCGAGATAGGAAAACTAACTCCGCTATTTTACACCAGGTGGCGCAGCGGTTAAACCTTGTGCTGCATGGACCACTTTGCTATACTTACATACCATTTTTATCACTATAGCTGCAGCCGTTTAGCAGTTAAAAGAGTTGGGACTGATTTTTTTGGGCACCCTGTATTTTCTTTAGATCTTTAAGATATTACAATGGGACCTATTGCAGACCAAGCCCTTTTCAACAAAACAAAAATTATCAAAATCGTAGCATCCGTTCAGAAGTTATGAGCTAACAAACATAAAAAAAACATACGGTTTGAATTGAGAACCTTCCTTCTTTTTTTGAAGTCGGTTAATGAGTGACAAAATAATATGAACACTTCCGCTAATATCTTGAAAAGTTCTTTAAGAATCATCTTGAAACTCTTGTAAAGAGCGTGTTATACCTCATATTTTTCAGTAAAAGTTGTGTCATGAAAAGGGAAAAGAGACCAGCAAAAAATTAAACAAAAATCAAAATGTTTTGGATCATTCTGTAAAAAGTAATGCTTTACGTTTTGGCCGTAACATGTGATTATCAGGATTTTTGTTATTATCTATATAAACTTTTATGAGGCTACCACATATATTTATGGAGATAAAACGGCTTCTTTAAAATATTGCAAAAACAATTTCCCCGTTTTAAATTATAACATGTAGGGTATTAAACCCAGTTCAAAGAAATATCG
The DNA here is from genome assembly GCA_963930645.1 of Salticus scenicus. Taxonomy (NCBI): domain Eukaryota; kingdom Metazoa; phylum Arthropoda; class Arachnida; order Araneae; family Salticidae; genus Salticus; species Salticus scenicus. The sequence continues at coordinate 101,403,369 of OZ005654.1, read as the reverse complement.
TGGTTTTATCCGAAATTTTCGTAAATGCGTGCTAGGACTCCTTAGAAAGACCCCTCAAGTAGGTAATCCACTCATGCCGTAGGACTCTTATGCAGTCAATCGGCCTTAATTCCCACAACCAAATCAACCCCAAAAATGCGTACATACGGAATAGGATTCATTTGAATGAACCCTATGAAGGTGAGCTCCTATTATGCCTATGACCTTAGCTCAGTCAAATGGCCTTAATCCTAATACCAATGCCTATTCAAATATCATTATGAAATTTTATACTGTCTGATTGCTATTATTTTACACTGTAAATATAAGTGTCTGAAATTCAGACACAATTGTGTCTAAAATGAGTGTTCAATTTTAAGACGCTAAACTCTGCCTTATTTATTTCACACATTAGAAGTATCTTAAAAGGCAATTCGTTTCACACTTGAAGTGTCTGAAATTCCACCATCTTTGATCTTGTCTACAGTGAATATTTTTCATAAATAAATAAATAAAAAGATGTGTTTTATACTGTTTACCTGTGAAAAATAGATTTTAGAATCTCCTAAAGCATAAAAAAAGCATTAATAATTTTTACAAAAATATTCCCCGTTGCCAGCGCCGGGAATCGAACTGGCAATCATCGGAGTCAAAGTCAAGCGTCTTCCCAATCAAGCCATCTGTACTCAACTGTACGTTGCTTGTATAATGAAAAATATACTAGTATCCATAAAAGAAATCGAGGTTTTATGTCTGCAATAAAACTGTCCATAAGAAGTAAAGCTTAACCCTTTCAGTCGCAGTGTTCCTGCTGATGGAACACTTAATTTTAATTCTCAAGTGCAAAAACTGATCCCGGAAATTCTTTGGCAAAAATTTACATTTATAACACAGCAGAAAAGGCCCTTTTTTTAACGTGAAAATTTAAAATTTCTTTAATTTTAATTATGTTCGTAAATTCCGGTGGCAGTGTAATTTAAATGATCCTAATTACCTTGCGCCGCAAAGGTTAAAATACTCCAGAATAAATTGAAATGTTGGGATCTATGCAACTTTTACGAGTTTTTGTTGTCGATAATGTTTACTTATAAAGTGATTTATTTACTAAATTAAATATTATTTGAATTTAATAAGGTTTACTTACAGATGTTTCAAACCGAAAACTTCTCGAAAAGGAACAATGCTAATTTTTTTTTTTAATATTTATGATCAGCTATGTGTCTAAAAGTCATTTTTAAAATTCGTTTAGTAATTTTTAAAATAAATTAAGTAGTGGACCTTAAAGGGTTAATACATATTTGATTATCTTAAATTTCATGTGTAGAGGTTTAGAGTTTTTTTGTAAAATGCATAATAAATATGAAAAATAATAGACTATGGATTTTAAACAATCTTTTTTTTTACTGGTATTTGCAAGAAAACAGACTATATACATGAAACCAAAAAAATTGCTCTTTTACATTTTGATGTGTAGGGAAACGCGGAAAACAAAAAATCAATTATGCACAAATTGTTTAAGATTGTTTAGTTACGAATTCGCTTTCTTAGCTACAAGTTACATTCTTAGTTTATCTTTTTTTTTTTTTTTTTTTTTTTTTATTACACGTGAGAACTTTAAATAAAAATTAATTTTGTTTTTTAATTTTTAACAGAATAAGTTCCGCGTCTAAGCATTTTAAATAAGTTAACTACTTATATTATATAAAATAATATCAAATTTATTTGTTAAAAAAATGTTAAAACAGGATATACATGCTGCTTAAAGTAGATTCCATTTGGAAAATTTGTTAAGCAATACAAGTGTCTGAATTTCTAAGTTTCTGAAATTTGTAATAACTTTTAAGTGCCTAAATTGTAAAATGTCTGAAATTTTAGGTGTCTGAACTGTAATATGTCTTAATTTCAGACATATCAATCTTATTCAGACACTTATCTCAGCTCATTTATAAAAAAGACACTTACGTGTCTTAATTTAAGACAGCACATGCGTCTGAAATTTTGCATGTGTAAGTGTTTCAGGCATTTATGTGTCTGAATTGGCATTTCACACACATTTCCGTCTGAATTTAAGACGCTTCTATTTACAGTGTAGTGATTGCTATTTTATTTATTTTATTTTGTTTATTTTTTATTATTACTATTATTTAATAGAAAATCATTTATGTTTTCCTAGATTGTATGCAATGTTTTGTATGAACTTGCGGATAGTTTTTATTGATAGAAAATGAAATTTATGTATGTTTTTAAATACATGGAAAATATACAAAATACATTAAAAAAAATTTCGTAAAAATTAATTGTATTAAAATTGGTAAATGCTTAAAAATATGAAATATTTCGTAATATTTTTACTAGATTAAACCGGGAAATATGTTGACAAGAGAAAATTTAATGTAATTACCATATTTGTTTTTTTTAGAACTATTATCTTCCTCCAATCATGCCTCTTTAAAAATAAACTCATGTTATATTCTTACGTTCATTAATAATCATTCCTAATAAAGTTTATAGCCTACAGATTAAAATTTTATGATGCAATTTGGATTTGACTTATTAAGATCTTTAAAATAACAAATGGGTACATATACAGAGCTTTGGTTTTAGAAACACCTACTTCTGTAATTTTTAATATGGAATCTCATTTATTTAAATGCACTACCATTTACTTTACCTGTATATAATTGCAAACTTATACAACGAAATGAGAAACTCAAACTGCAATTTACTAAAGATAGTAACACCTGTTGTTTAAATGCGTTTCTAGAAACTATTATTGTGTCTCTTGAGAATCAATAAACAAATTAAGGGTACAGCCCGATTTTAAAAATGGGAAAAATGAAAAATCTTCGGTCAACTTTCAGAAAAAAAAAAAAAAAAAAAAATTCATGTACACTGTAAAAAAAAAAAAAAAAAAAAAAAATGTGTAATAATACACAACATTACTGAGGGAATTTATTTTCCTCAAACATGTTGAGGTTTGTTGGTTGATTGGGTTTTACGTCGCATTAGTGCTGCGCAGATGGGCAATTGGCGAGGGTCTGGGACCCACCCCTAGAGATGGTCCGGAGACATGCCATCGCAGTTTTGATCCTACACGGAAGGGATGTCTCTCCCGCTTCGGTGACCCCCAGAGGTATAATTTTTGATCGGAACATGGAGGACATTGCTGCAACGACAGATTTTACGTGCACCAGAGACCATTAGTGTACACGACAGTCTTTGTCCGGCTCGAGTACCGAACCCGCAATCTTCCAATTACGAGGCCGACACTCTACCTACTCAAACATGTTGAGAAATGCTATCAGCTATAGCTGTAATTGGAGACAGTTTACTTGCCACGACCATGTAGACGAATGTTACCAGTTGTAATTGCATAACATTCCACTGCATTTTTCGACTACATTTCATGAAACCATGGAAGCATCTGCGCAAGTGCTAACTCAACGAGTCCAATGCTAAAATAGGAGTGACAGTCATGTGACTCAGGCAAAATGAGCACTAACACAGAGCGCGGAATTACTGGATGTTTTCCAAATTTCAAACTGCCGGTCAAGCTGGCATCCCTCCAACATTTTGGACACGTCCTCACTGCTAGTTTTAGGATATGTGACTGCAGTGTATGCCTCTGTTACACAGTTATAGCTGATAACATTTCTCAGCTTGGTTGAGGAAAATAAATTCCCTCAATAATGTTGTGTATATTCTTACTCAAATTTTTTTACAGTTTGCGAACTTTTTTTTTTTTTTTTTTTTTTTTTGTGTGTGTGTGTGTGCGTGTGTGTTAACTAGTAAGACATTACCCTATTGATTAAAACTATTATTTTGGTTTACTTTAAAAAAAAGAAAACTTTTAAAATATTACTTTATTACGGATTATTTTCAAGGGTGCTTTTTTGCTGCGCGCAGGATATCTCAATTTCAATTTCCTTTATCTCTATAAATTTTACATAAAATGAAACAAAACATTCAAATTATGAATCTGAAATAAATATTTTAATTATTTAGTAATATGGAGTTTATTAATAATTGAATTTGAAATATGAAATTCCCATTAACATTTTTATATTGCCACAATCATATTTTCTTTTAATTAAACTGAACTTCTTATTTTTAGTTCATTTTATTCATCATGTCAAAATTAATGGTTGAGAAAATTCTAAATTCATATCTCAAATACTTTTTGAAGTATCATGTGCTCAGTGAAAAAGCACCTCTTAAAATAATCTGTAACGAAATATTATTTAAAAAGTTTTCTCTTTTAAAGTAAACCAAAATATTATTTTTAATCGATAGATTAATGTCATACTAGTTAACACAGAAAAAATTTATTTGCACATGTACTTTTTTTTTTTTTTTTTTTAAATTCTGAAAGTAGATGGAAGATTTCTTCATTTCTTCATTAACATATATTAGATTTTACGAAAACAGCAAAGAGTGTCTGATATATATTTATTTTTTCTTTTAGAAGTTTCGATTTTTAATAAAAATAATTTCAAATGAAGAAATAAATTCGCATTTAGTAACCATGCAATTAAAAGTTAACACAGGTCAGCAATGAATTTTTTTCTTCTTCCAAGTGATGTGTATTTTCATGCTGATTAAGGAGAAAAAAAATTTCTCATACAAAACACTAAAATACGTGTTAGAATCTTCACCTAGATGACAAGCATTCAGAATATATAAATACTTTTGTGTCATCCTAGAACTATTAACATTTCTTGCGACCATGGAAGCCTCTGCGCAAGTGCGGATTGAACGAGTCCAGTGTTAAAATAGGGGTGACTGAGTGAAAACAAGCGATAAGGGATGTTTGCCAAATAACTATCTCTCGGCCAATTTTGCATCCCTCTAAAATTTTGGACTCGGCCTCACTGCTAGTCGTAGGAAACGTGGTCGCACTATAGTATGTTGTGACTGTCAGAGTTACATCAGAGCGATTTAAATTGCAAGACGTTTAGAAATGTAATCTCTCTAGGCAGTGCGCAACATTATTTTGATTCACGAATCTTTCATTGTGATGTAATGATTTACAGATGAGTGACAAAATAATATGAACACTTCCGCTAATATCTTGAAAAGTTCTTTAAGAATCATCTTGAAACTTAGGTGGTGTAAAGAGCGTGTTATACCTCATATTTTTCAGTAAAAGTTGTGCCATGAAAAGGGAAAAGAGACCAGCAAAAAATTAAACAAAAATCAAAATGTTTTGGATCATTCTGTAAAAAGTAATGCTTTACGTTTTGGCCGTAACATGTGATTATCAGGATTTTTCTCATTATCTATATAAACTTTTATGAGGCTACCACATATATTTATGGAGATAAAACGGCTTCTTTAAAAGATTGCAAAAACAATTTCCCCGTTTTAAATTATAACATGTAGGGTATTAAACCCAGTTCAAAGAAATATCGTGGTTTTATCCGAAATTTTCGTAAATGCGTGCTAGGACTCCTTAGAAAGACCCCTCAAGTAGGTAATCCACTCATGCCGTAGGACTCTTATGCAGTCAATCGGCCTTAATTCCCACAACCAAACCAACCCCAAAAATGCGTACATACGGAATAGGATTCCTTTGAATGAACCCTATGAAGGTGAGCTCCTATTATGCCTATGACCTTAGCTCAGTCAAATGGCCTTAATCCTAATAAAAATGCCTATTCAAATAGCATTATGAAATTTTATACTGTCTGATTGCTATTATTTTACACTGTAAATATAAGTGTCTGAAATTCAGACACAATTGTGTCTAAAATGAGTGTTCAATTTTAAGACGCTAAACTCTGCCTTATTTATTTCACACATTAGAAGTATCTTAAAAGGCAATTCGTTTCACACTTGAAGTGTCTGAAATTCCACCATCTTTGATCTTGTCTACAGTGAATATTTTTCATAAATAAATAAATAAAAAGATGTGTTTTATACTGTTTACCTGTGAAAAATAGATTTTAGAATCTCCTAAAGCATAAAAAAAGCATTAATAATTTTTACAAAAATATTCCCCGTTGCCAGCGCCGGGAATCGAACTGGCAATCATCGGAGTCAAAGTCAAGCGTCTTCCCAATCAAGCCATCTGTACTCAACTGTACGTTGCTTGTATAATGAAAAATATTCTAGTATCCATAAAAGAAATCGAGGTTTTATGTCTGCAATAAAACTGTCCATAAGAAGTAAAGCTTAACCCTTTCAGTCGCAGTGTTCCTGCTGATGGAACACTTAATTTTAATTCTCAAGTGCAAAAACTGATCCCGGAAATTCTTTGGCAAAAATTTACATTTATAACACAGCAGAAAAGGCCCTTTTTTTAACGTGAAAATTTAAAATTTCTTTAATTTTAATTATGTTCGTAAATTCCGGTGGCAGTGTAATTTAAATGATCCTAATTACCTTGCGCCGCAAAGGTTAAAATACTCCAGAATAAATTGAAATGTTGGGATCTATGCAACTTTTACGAGTTTTTGTTGTCGATAATGTTTACTTATAAAGTGATTTATTTACTAAATTAAATATTATTTGAATTTAATAAGGTTTACTTACAGATGTTTCAAACCGAAAACTTCTCGAAAAGGAACAATGCTAATTTTTTTTTTTAATATTTATGATCAGCTATGTGTCTAAAAGTCATTTTTAAAATTCGTTTAGTAATTTTTAAAATAAATTAAGTAGTGGACCTTAAAGGGTTAATACATATTTGATTATCTTAAATTTCATGTGTAGAGGTTTAGAGTTTTTTTGTAAAATGCATAATAAATATGAAAAATAATAGACTATGGATTTTAAACAATTTTTTTTTTACTGGTATTTGCAAGAAAACAGACTATATACATGAAACCAAAAAAATTGCTCTTTTACATTTTGATGTGTAGGGAAACGCGGAAAACAAAAAATCAATTATGCACAAATTGTTTAAGATTGTTTAGTTACGAATTCGCTTTCTTAGCTACAAGTTACATTCTTAGTTTATCTTTTTTTTTTTTTTTTTTTTTTTTTTTTTATTACACGTGAGAACTTTAAATAAAAATTAATTTTGTTTTTTAATTTTTAACAGAATAAGTTCCGCGTCTAAGCATTTTAAATAAGTTAACTACTTATATTATATAAAATAATATCAAATTTATTTGTTAAAAAAATGTTAAAACAGGATATACATGCTGCTTAAAGTAGATTCCATATGGAAAATTTGTTAAGCAATACAAGTGTCTGAATTTCTAAGTTTCTGAAATTTGTAATAACTTTTAAGTGCCTAAATTGTAAAATGTCTGAAATTTTAGGTGTCTGAACTGTAATATGTCTTAATTTCAGACATATCAATCTTATTCAGACACTTATCTCAGCTCATTTATAAAAAAGACACTTACGTGTCTTAATTTAAGACAGCACATGCGTCTGAAATTTTGCATGTGTAAGTGTTTCAGGCATTTATGTGTCTGAATTGGCATTTCACACACATTTCCGTCTGAATTTAAGACGCTTCTATTTACAGTGTAGTGATTGTTATTTTATTTATTTTATTTTGTTTATTTTTTATTATTACTATTATTTAATAGAAAATCATTTATGTTTTCCTAGATTGTATGCAATGTTTTGTATGAACTTGCGGATAGTTTTTATTGATAGAAAATGAAATTTATGTATGTTTTTAAATACATGGAAAATATACAAAATACATTAAAAAAAATTTCGTAAAAATTAATTGTATTAAAATTGGTAAATGCTTAAAAATATGAAATATTTCGTAATATTTTTACTAGATTAAACCGGGAAATATGTTGACAAGAGAAAATTTAATGTAATTACCATATTTGTTTTTTTTAGAACTATTATCTTCCTCCAATCATGCCTCTTTAAAAATAAACTCATGTTATATTCTTACGTTCATTAATAATCATTCCTAATAAAGTTTATAGCCTACAGATTAAAATTTTATGATGCAATTTGGATTTGACTTATTAAGATCTTTAAAATAACAAATGGGTACATATACAGAGCTTTGGTTTTAGAAACACCTACTTCTGTAATTTTTAATATGGAATCTCATTTATTTAAATGCACTACCATTTACTTTACCTGTATATAATTGCAAACTTATACAACGAAATGAGAAACTCAAACTGCAATTTACTAAAGATAGTAACACCTGTTGTTTAAATGCGTTTCTAGAAACTATTATTGTGTCTCTTGAGAATCAATAAACAAATTAAGGGTACAGCCCGATTTTAAAAATGGGAAAAATGAAAAATCTTCGGTCAACTTTCAGAAAAAAAAAAAAAAAAAAAAAAAAAATTCATGTACACTGTAAAAAAAAAAAAAAAAAAAAAAAAAAAAAAAAAAAAATGTGTAATAATACACAACATTACTGAGGGAATTTATTTTCCTCAAACATGTTGAGGTTTGTTGGTTGATTGGGTTTTACGTCGCATTAGTGCTGCGCAGATGGGCAATTGGCGAGGGTCTGGGACCCACCCCTAGAGATGGTCCGGAGACATGCCATCGCAGTTTTGATCCTACACGGAAGGGATGTCTCTCCCGCTTCGGTGACCCCCAGAGGTATAATTTTTGATCGGAACATGGAGGACATTGCTGCAACGACAGATTTTACGTGCACCAGAGACCATTAGTGTACACGACAGTCTTTGTCCGGCTCGAGTACCGAACCCGCAATCTTCCAATTACGAGGCCGACACTCTACCTACTCAAACATGTTGAGAAATGCTATCAGCTATAGCTGTAATTGGAGACAGTTTACTTGCCACGACCATGTAGACGAATGTTACCAGTTGTAATTGCATAACATTCCACTGCATTTTTCGACTACATTTCATGAAACCATGGAAGCATCTGCGCAAGTGCTAACTCAACGAGTCCAATGCTAAAATAGGAGTGACAGTCATGTGACTCAGGCAAAATGAGCACTAACACAGAGCGCGGAATTACTGGATGTTTTCCAAATTTCAAACTGCCGGTCAAGCTGGCATCCCTCCAACATTTTGGACACGTCCTCACTGCTAGTTTTAGGATATGTGACTGCAGTGTATGCCTCTGTTACACAGTTATAGCTGATAACATTTCTCAGCTTGGTTGAGGAAAATAAATTCCCTCAATAATGTTGTGTATATTCTTACTCAAATTTTTTTACAGTTTGCGAACTTTTTTTTTTTTTTTTTTTTTTTTGTGTGTGTGTGTGTGTGCGTGTGTGTTAACTAGTAAGACATTACCCTATTGATTAAAACTATTATTTTGGTTTACTTTAAAAAAAAGAAAACTTTTAAAATATTACTTTATTACGGATTATTTTCAAGGGTGCTTTTTTGCTGCGCGCAGGATATCTCAATTTCAATTTCCTTTATCTCTATAAATTTTACATAAAATGAAACAAAACATTCAAATTATGAATCTGAAATAAATATTTTAATTATTTAGTAATATGGAGTTTATTAATAATTGAATTTGAAATATGAAATTCCCATTAACATTTTTATATTGCCACAATCATATTTTCTTTTAATTAAACTGAACTTCTTATTTTTAGTTCATTTTATTCATCATGTCAAAATTAATGGTTGAGAAAATTCTAAATTCATATCTCAAATACTTTTTGAAGTATCATGTGCTCAGTGAAAAAGCACCTCTTAAAATAATCTGTAACGAAATATTATTTAAAAAGTTTTCTCTTTTAAAGTAAACCAAAATATTATTTTTAATCGATAGATTAATGTCATACTAGTTAACACAGAAAAAATTTATTTGCACATGTACTTTTTTTTTTTTTTTTTTTAAATTCTGAAAGTAGATGGAAGATTTCTTCATTTCTTCATTAACATATATTAGATTTTACGAAAACAGCAAAGAGTGTCTGACATATATATTTATTTTTTCTTTTAGAAGTTTCGATTTTTAATAAAAATAATTTCAAATGAAGAAATAAATTCGCATTTAGTAACCATGCAATTAAAAGTTAACACAGGTCAGCAATGAATTTTTTTCTTCTTCCAAGTGATGTGTATTTTCATGCTGATTAAGGAGAAAAAAAATTTCTCATACAAAACACTAAAATACGTGTTAGAATCTTCACCTAGATGACAAGCATTCAGAATATATAAATACTTTTGTGTCATCCTAGAACTATTAACATTTCTTGCGACCATGGAAGCCTCTGCGCAAGTGCGGATTGAACGAGTCCAGTGTTAAAATAGGGGTGACTGAGTGAAAACAAGCGATAAGGGATGTTTGCCAAATAACTATCTCTCGGCCAATTTTGCATCCCTCTAAAATTTTGGACTCGGCCTCACTGCTAGTCGTAGGAAACGTGGTCGCACTATAGTATGTTGTGACTGTCAGAGTTACATCAGAGCGATTTAAATTGCAAGACGTTTAGAAATGTAATCTCTCTAGGCAGTGCGCAACATTATTTTGATTCACGAATCTTTCATTGTGATGTAATGATTTACAGATGAGTGACAAAATAATATGAACACTTCCGCTAATATCTTGAAAAGTTCTTTAAGAATCATCTTGAAACTTAGGTGGTGTAAAGAGCGTGTTATACCTCATATTTTTCAGTAAAAGTTGTGCCATGAAAAGGGAAAAGAGACCAGCAAAAAATTAAACAAAAATCAAAATGTTTTGGATCATTCTGTAAAAAGTAATGCTTTACGTTTTGGCCGTAACATGTGATTATCAGGATTTTTCTCATTATCTATATAAACTTTTATGAGGCTACCACATATATTTATGGAGATAAAACGGCTTCTTTAAAAGATTGCAAAAACAATTTCCCCGTTTTAAATTATAACATGTAGGGTATTAAACCCAGTTCAAAGAAATATCGTGGTTTTATCCGAAATTTTCGTAAATGCGTGCTAGGACTCCTTAGAAAGACCCCTCAAGTAGGTAATCCACTCATGCCGTAGGACTCTTATGCAGTCAATCGGCCTTAATTCCCACAACCAAACCAACCCCAAAAATGCGTACATACGGAATAGGATTCCTTTGAATGAACCCTATGAAGGTGAGCTCCTATTATGCCTATGACCTTAGCTCAGTCAAATGGCCTTAATTCTAATACCAATGCCTATTCAAATATCATTATGAAATTTTATACTGTCTGATTGCTATTATTTTACACTGTAAATATAAGTGTCTGAAATTCAGACACAATTGTGTCTAAAATGAGTGTTCAATTTTAAGACGCTAAACTCTGCCTTATTTATTTCACACATTAGAAGTATCTTAAAAGGCAATTCGTTTCACACTTGAAGTGTCTGAAATTCCACCATCTTTGATCTTGTCTACAGTGAATATTTTTCATAAATAAATAAATAAAAAGATGTGTTTTATACTGTTTACCTGTGAAAAATAGATTTTAGAATCTCCTAAAGCATAAAAAAAGCATTAATAATTTTTACAAAAATATTCCCCGTTGCCAGCGCCGGGAATCGAACTGGCAATCATCGGAGTCAAAGTCAAGCGTCTTCCCAATCAAGCCATCTGTACTCAACTGTACGTTGCTTGTATAATGAAAAATATTCTAGTATCCATAAAAGAAATCGAGGTTTTATGTCTGCAATAAAACTGTCCATAAGAAGTAAAGCTTAACCCTTTCAGTCGCAGTGTTCCTGCTGATGGAACACTTAATTTTAATTCTCAAGTGCAAAAACTGATCCCGGAAATTCTTTAGCAAAAATTTACATTTATAACACAGCAGAAAAGGCCCTTTTTTTAACGTGAAAATTTAAAATTTCTTTAATTTTAATTATGTTCGTAAATTCCGGTGGCAGTGTAATTTAAATGATCCTAATTACCTTGCGCCGCAAAGGGTTAAAATACTCCAGAATAAATTGAAATGTTGGGATCTATGCAACTTTTACGAGTTTTTGTTGTCGATAATGTTTACTTATAAAGTGATTTATTTACTAAATTAAATATTATTTGAATTTAATAAGGTTTACTTACAGATGTTTCAAACCGAAAACTTCTCGAAAAGGAACAATGCTAATTTTTTTTTTTTTAATATTTATGATCAGCTATGTGTCTAAAAGTCATTTTTAAAATTAGTTTAGTAATTTTTAAAATAAATTAAGTAGTGAACCTTAAAGGGTTAATACATATTTGATTATCTTAAATTTCATGTGTAGAGGTTTAGAGTTTTTTTGTAAAATGCATAATAAATATGAAAAATAATAGACTATGGATTTTAAACAATTTTTTTTTTACTGGTATTTGCAAGAAAACAGACTATATACATGAAACCAAAAAAATTGCTCTTTTACATTTTGATGTGTAGGGAAACGCGGAAAACAAAAAATCAATTATGCACAAATTGTTTAAGATTGTTTAGTTACGAATTCGCTTTCTTAGCTACAAGTTACATTCTTAGTTTATCTTTTTTTTTTTTTTTTTTTTTTTTTTATTACACGTGAGAACTTTAAATAAAAATTAATTTTGTTTTTTAATTTTTAACAGAATAAGTTCCGCGTCTAAGCATTTTAAATAAGTTAACTACTTATATTATATAAAATAATATCAAATTTATTTGTTAAAAAAATGTTAAAACAGGATATACATGCTGCTTAAAGTAGATTCCATATGGAAAATTTGTTAAGCAATACAAGTGTCTGAATTTCTAAGTTTCTGAAATTTGTAATAACTTTTAAGTGCCTAAATTGTAAAATGTCTGAAATTTTAGGTGTCTGAACTGTAATATGTCTTAATTTCAGACATATCAATCTTATTCAGACACTTATCTCAGCTCATTTTTAAAAAAGACACTTACGTGTCTTAATTTAAGACAGCACATGCGTCTGAAATTTTGCATGTGTAAGTGTTTCAGGCATTTATGTGTCTGAATTGGCATTTCACACACATTTCCGTCTGAATTTAAGACGCTTCTATTTACAGTGTAGTGATTGTTATTTTATTTATTTTATTTTGTTTATTTTTTATTATTACTATTATTTAATAGAAAATCATTTATGTTTTCCTAGATTGTATGCAATGTTTTGTATGAACTTGCGGATAGTTTTTATTGATAGAAAATGAAATTTATGTATGTTTTTAAATACATGAAAAATATACAAAATACATTAAAAAAAATTTCGTAAAAATTAATTGTATTAAAATTGGTAAATGCTTAAAAATATGAAATATTTCGTAATATTTTTACTAGATTAAACCGGGAAATATGTTGACAAGAGAAAATTTAATGTAATTACCATATTTGTTTTTTTTTAGAACTATTATCTTCCTCCAATCATGCCTCTTTAAAAATAAACTCATGTTATATTCTTACGTTCATTAATAATCATTCCTAATAAAGTTTATAGCCTACAGATTAAAATTTTATGATGCAATTTGGATTTGACTTATTAAGATCTTTAAAATAACAAATGGGTACATATACAGAGCTTTGGTTTTAGAAACACCTACTTCTGTAATTTTTAATATGGAATCTCATTTATTTAAATGCACTACCATTTACTTTACCTGTATATAATTGCAAACTTATACAACGAAATGAGAAACTCAAACTGCAATTTACTAAAGATAGTAACACCTGTTGTTTAAATGCGTTTCTAGAAACTATTATTGTGTCTCTTGAGAATCAATAAACAAATTAAGGGTACAGCCCGATTTTAAAAATGGGAAAAATGAAAAATCTTCGGTCAACTTTCAGAATAAAAAAAAAAAATTCATGTACACTGTAAAAAAAAAAAAAAAAAAAAAAAAAAAAAATGTGTAATAATACACAACATTACTGAGGGAATTTATTTTCCTCAAACATGTTGAGGTTTGTTGGTTGATTGGGTTTTACGTCGCATTAGTGCTGCGCAGATGGGCAATTGGCGAGGGTCTGGGACCCACCCCTAGAGATGGTCCGGAGACATGCCATCGCAGTTTTGATCCTACACGGAAGGGATGTCTCTCCCGCTTCGGTGACCCCCAGAGGTATAATTTTTGATCGGAACATGGAGGACATTGCTGCAACGACAGATTTTACGTGCACCAGCGACCATTAGTGTACACGACAGTCTTTGTCCGGCTCGAGTACCGAACCCGCAATCTTCCAATTACGAGGCCGACACTCTACCTACTCAAACATGTTGAGAAATGCTATCAGCTATAGCTGTAATTGGAGACAGTTTACTTGCCACGACCATGTAGACGAATGTTACCAGTTGTAATTGCATAACATTCCACTGCATTTTTCGACTACATTTCATGAAACCATGGAAGCATCTGCGCAAGTGCTAACTCAACGAGTCCAATGCTAAAATAGGAGTGACAGTCATGTGACTCAGGCAAAATGAGCACTAACACAGAGCGCGGAATTACTGGATGTTTTCCAAATTTCAAACTGCCGGTCAAGCTGGCATCCCTCCAACATTTTGGACACGTCCTCACAGCTAGTTTTAGGATATGTGACTGCAGTGTATGCCTCTGTTACACAGTTATAGCTGATAACATTTCTCAGCTTGGTTGAGGAAAATAAATTCCCCCAATAATGTTGTGTATATTCTTACTCAAATTTTTTTACAGTTTGCGAACTTTTTTTTTTTTTTTTTTTTTTTTTTTTTGTGTGTGTGTGTGTGTGTGCGCGTGTGTGTTAACTAGTAAGACATTACCCTATTGATTAAAACTATTATTTTGGTTTACTTTAAAAAAAAGAAAACTTTTAAAATATTACTTTATTACGGATTATTTTCAAGGGTGCTTTTTTGCTGCGCGCAGGATATCTCAATTTCAATTTCCTTTATCTCTATAAATTTTACATAAAATGAAACAAAACATTCAAATTATGAATCTGAAATAAATATTTTAATTATTTAGTAATATGGAGTTTATTAATAATTAAATTTGAAATATGAAATTCCCATTAACATTTTTATATTGCCACAATCATATTTTCTTTTAATTAAACTGAACTTCTTATTTTTAGTTCATTTTATTCATCATGTCAAAATTAATGGTTGAGAAAATTCTAAATTCATATCTCAAATACTTTTTGAAATATCATGTGCTCAGTGAAAAAGCACCTCTTAAAATAATCTGTAACGAAATATTATTTAAAAAGTTTTCTCTTTTAAAGTAAACCAAAATATTATTTTTAATCGATAGATTAATGTCATACTAGTTAACACAGAAAAAATTTATTTGCACATGTACTTATTTTTTCTTTCTTTTTTTTTTTTTTTTTAAATTCTGAAAGTAGATGGAAGATTTCTTCATTTCTTCATTAACATATATTAGATTTTACGAAAACAGCAAAGAGTGTCTGATATATATTTATTTTTTCTTTTAGAAGTTTCGATTTTTAATAAAAATAATTTCAAATGAAGAAATAAATTCGCATTTAGTAACCATGCAATTAAAAGTTAACACAGGTCAGCAATGAATTTTTTTCTTCTTCCAAGTGATGTGTATTTTCATGCTGATTAAGGAGAAAAAAATTTTCTCATACAAAACACTAAAATACGTGTTAGAATCTTCACCTAGATGACAAGCATTCAGAATATATAAATACTTTTGTGTCATCCTAGAACTATTAACATTTCTTGCGACCATGGAAGCCTCTGCGCAAGTGCGGATTGAACGAGTCCAGTGTTAAAATAGGGGTGACTGAGTGAAAACAAGCGATAAGGGATGTTTGCCAAATAACTATCTCTCGACCAATTTTGCATCCCTCTAAAATTTTGGACTCGGCCTCACTGCTAGTCGTAGGAAACGTGGTCGCACTATAGTATGTTGTGACTGTCAGAGTTACATCAGAGCGATTTAAATTGCAAGACGTTTAGAAATGTAATCTCTCTAGGCAGTGCGCAACATTATTTTGATTCACGAATCTTTCATTGTGATGTAATGATTTACAGATGAGTGACAAAATAATATGAACACTTCCGCTAATATCTTGAAAAGTTCTTTAAGAATCATCTTGAAACTTAGGTGGTGTAAAGAGCGTGTTATACCTCATATTTTTCAGTAAAAGTTGTGTCATGAAAAGGGAAAAGAGACCAGCAAAAAATTAAACAAAAATCAAAATGTTTTGGATCATTCTGTAAAAAGTAATGCCTTACGTTTTGGCCGTAACATGTGATTATCAGGATTTTTCTCATTATCTATATAAACTTTTATGAGGCTACCACATATATTTATGGAGATAAAACGGCTTCTTTAAAAGATTGCAAAAACAATTTCGCCGTTTTAAATTATAACATGTAGGGTATTAAACCCAGTTCAAAGAAATATGGCATTCTACATTACAGCATACAGCAATGAGAATGAAAAAATGTTAAATATCTTACGAAATACGAGAACTTTTACTAAATAATTTTTAACTACGCATGTGCAAGCTTTATAAAAATTTCAGTTGCATAATTTAACAGCCAAAAGTATTGCGCAATTTACATGAAACCCTCAAACTAATATCATACGAGCAGGCTTTGCCCGCTTCGCTGGCCACTAAATTTAAAGGAAACTCGTTTCTATATAGCTTTATAAAAATAAAATAAAATAAATTACTGAAATTGTTCAAAAGCTCGCTCCAGGTCCCTGCTGCATTCAGCAGCGATTTGGTCATAAATTCAAAACGTTACGAAAGATAGAATGAACAGAATATCAGTTCTCTCAAAAGGAAAGCTAAACTATAAGGGGTTTTAAGCACATTTTTATTTTCATTCTACTAGTGCCCAATGATATTACAGTATTTTCACTGATAGTAAATAAATATTGATAAAACCCCTTATCATTTTTTTTAAGAAGAACTAAAATTATGTTTATTCTAACTCTCGTAATGTTTTTAGTTTACATTATATTTGTTTAGGGTTTTCATGTAGGTTGCTCTATACTTTTAGCTATTAAATAAATTATGCAAATGAAATGTTTATAAAGTTTGAGCATGAGTAGTTAATTATTTAGTCAAAGTGTTCGTATTTCGTAAGATATTTAAAATTTTTTCTTTGATTGCTGTATGCTGTGTTTAATGTAGTATGCCATATTTCCTCAAAATGGATTTACACTGGGTTTAGTAATGTACATGTTATAATTTAAAAAGGTGAAATTGTTTTTGCAATTTTTTAAAGAAGCCGTTTTATCTCCATGAATATATGTATTAGTCTCATAAATTTTATACAGATAATATAAGTCCTCATAATCACATGCTACAGCCAAAACGCATTTAAAGCATTATCTTTTACAGGGTTATCGAAAACTATTTTATTTTTGATTAATTTTTCACTCGTCCCCTTTTCCTTTTCAAGACGCAACTTTTACTGAAAAATATGAGCTATAACATATTCTTTACACTACCAAATTTTCAAGATGACTCCTAAAGAAACTTTCAAGATAATTAACAAAACGTAAAAAAGTGAAAGTGTCCACATTTTTTTGTCATCCATCTGTATTTTCGCGCATGAAAATGCAAGGTTCCAAACTGTTGATTTAAATAAAAAAAATGCCGAAAAATTTCACGTGAGATGAATAATTATTTTTCACCCATATTAAGCAGATTTAGCACCAAATGACCATTTTCTTTTACTGATTATAAATAAACACTTATATGACAAAAGGTTCTCTTCGGACAGTATTATATATAAAAAGAGAATGATGAAAAATTACTAACAAGCTGATATAAAAATATTTTTCCTGTGTTCCAATATATATGTACATACTCTATAATAAAAAAAAAATCGACGCACCAAGAAGGAGTAAATCGAATGGGATGAAAATTGGTAGATGTGATGTACATGTGGAGAAAAACAAATGATTACAGTTTCAGAAGATTTGGATGATTTAATCAAGATTAAGGACCTCATAAACTAAACAAGTCAATAACGTGTTTGTCCACTTCTGATCCTTATGTATGTAGTTATTACGCTTGGCATTAATTGATACAGTTGGCAGATGTGCTCCTGCAAGATATCGTGCAAAATTCTATTCAATTGCTACATTAGATTAGCGAAATCCCGAGGTGGTTGTAGGACCATTTTCATGATTCTCCAAATGACGTCAGTGGGGTTGAGATCTGGCGACTTTGCTGGCCAAAATAATGTTGGACAAGCAAGAAAAGAAGCAGTGGAAACTATCTCTGTGCGCGGGTGGGCATTATCATGCTGAAATATACGATCAGAATTCGTGATATGAAGGGAAACACAACGGGACGTAGAATGTCGTCGACGCACCGCTGTGCTGTAAAGATGCTACGGCTGACAACCAAGGTGTCTTGCTATAAAATGAAATGACTCTTCAGACCATCACTCCTGGTTCTCAGGCAGTATGGCTACAGTCAGGTTGGAATACCCCCTTTTTTCGGGTCGTCTCCAGACGCATCTTCGCTGGTCATCGATGCTCAAATTGGAATGAGACTCATTTCTGAAGACAATTCTTCTCAATTCAGTAACATTCCAGTTTGGCAAATCCGGATATCACTGCAAACGTACTTGTCGGTATAGGAAGTTTAATAGCAGTTCGCACAAGGGGCTCGTGTGCTCAACGCCATTTCTCTGAGCCCCATGTTAATGGCCTTTGAAGACACTGAAGTACCAGTTGCATGTAGGATCGATGATAATGAGGAATTTTGGGCTTTGAGTACCGCTCTCACGATTGATCTGTTCTCACTGGAATCAAAATTTCTCCGTTTAAATATTCCGCCAATTGCGCATTTAAGATGCGCTACAGTGTCACATGTTCATTCGATGGCAGCCAAACTTTAAAATTTTGAATTTTCCATCGAAACCTGTATGCATTTCAAATTATGTCCAATTTACCTTACTCCTTTTTGGTGCGTCGTTTTTTTTTTTTTTTTTTTTTTTTTTGTTATAGAGTGTATATATAAATATATTTGGTAAACATATAATGAAAAGATCAACAAATTTGCCTCATTATTTCCGTCACATTTTTTGTGTATTGTCAACAAATACAAATAGCAATTTACACTTCGTTAAAAAGTAAAATAAATATTTTTGAAGAAATTCTAAGCCAATTCATAAAAGAAAGGTCTCATAAAAGAAAATATTTTTCTAGTTATGTTATTGTCATTTTTTTATAATCTTTATAATTTTTCAAAAATTACTTCGAATAGATATTTTTAATTTACAACTGTAACTCGAATAAACATTTATTAAAATTCGAGATAAAGTAACAAAATAAATATCAGATGAAAAAGAACAATTTTTGAAAGTATTAAGAAATATAAAATACATTTTTTTCGAAAATAAATTGAAAGAGATTCTTTAAAAGTATTAAATCACTAAAAGTATTTATTTCCTATTGATTAAAAGATAAAAACTTTTTGTGAGACTTTTTAGATTTCTAAAACATTGAAAAAGGTACTTGTAACATACACTGCTGCTCAAAGGTTTAGCAATATTTGCATACAGAAGTTTCTTAAGGGTTTTTTCACATGCCGCGTAATTAATTTGGAGTTCCAATTATTTCAACCATGCTTTATATGTACTTTTTTGTGGAAAAACCCTTATAAGCTTGCAAGTATAACTTATTTTTGTTTATTTACTAAGGATTGTTAAATTATAAGGGGTTTTTCACAAAAAAAAAAAAAAAAAAAAAAAAAAAACTTTTGCAAAGTGGTTGAAATAATTGAATCTTTAAATTAATTATGCGGCATGTGAAAACCCCTTAAGTAATTTCAACTTCTTTATCTTTCGCACATACGCAGGGAAAACGTTTTTCTTGTAAATGCTCATATTTCATGCTATATTTGGGATATTTGTCTTCAGATTGCAGTATATTGTTTTCCAAATTATCTGAAAGTGGGAAGAATTTTTGTTAAAAACTCTGAATGTTATAAATAAAAAAAGGTTGATTTTTTTTTTTTTTTTTTTTTTTTTTTTTTGAGTTTTAAAATAAATGCTTATATCTGCGTTTTTTAATATTCAATCGTCACACACATTTATACACAAATTAAACAGGGTCCACTTTAATATATCCTAAAGTTACAGTTCATTTCGTTCATTTAACGTTACACGGTAATCACAAACATTATTCATTTTGCTCAATTTGTTACCGGCCCTCTAAATATTTTCTTAAACCAATCTTCACTAAAAAACACGAGGAAGACCTAGTTCTTTAAACACCTAATGTTTAAAAACATTTCATAGAGATGTAAGTTTTTAAATTAAATAATCTGATGCGTCACTCACACGACTTTCTCTTACCCTGAAATTTAATACTATAAATACAGGTTGCAGATTAATAGGTAAGAAAACGAGTACAGTTATGTAAATTTGTGTTAAACAATTCAAATTAGGCTTCGGAAGAGTTTTATATGATAATTAGTTCTGTGGGGCCCCCCTCAAACCCCCGTTTCATTAATGCCCCTACATTTATATAGAATTTAATTCGGTTATTAAAAAATAATTCTGTTTTTAAAAAACAATTTTTTTTTATTATTATTTTTAAAAAAAGTTGAATTTTTTCTCAATATTACATTAAAAAATAATAATAATAATGTTAAAAATGGAAAAAAAAATGATAACTTTATTTTAAGTTATCGCAGATCGATGGTTCAACCATTCGTTTTAAAGGTATTGGTGAGCTCTTTTGAAAGATACCCATCAGGAAAATATACTCCCCTCGAGGGAGGACTTCCCCTGGGGGGGGGGGGGGAGGCGAGGTTCCTACATACACATTTTTTTTTTCCAGTTGACTATCTCTATTACAAAAAATATATATTCGTTTCATTTGGTTTAGTGCAGTCTACAAATGTTAAACTCTATTTACCTGCAATTTCCCCCATAGAAATAATGTATTTAAATACTTTTGATTGTCCCTGTACACGAAGCATTTTCTTCATCTCAACGAAAACGTAGTGTAGCATCCCTATATGATACACATTTAGAATACCGAGTTTGGAATTTCTGCTCCTATTTGTTCTTGAGATATGCTGATAACAGACACACAGACAGACAAACAGACCATTAGCTAAAAACATGATTTTCGTATTCATGGGACCTCAGAACATGTAAATATAACAAAAACTCATGTTCGAAAATTTGACAATACTTTCTCGACCTTATGGGTAAGAGAAATTAAAAACAGTGATCGTTTGCAAATTTTGCTAAACTTTTGAGCAGGAGTGTATTTCTTAGACTACCCAGATAGCAAGCACTTTTGCCACAGTTTGATTTATCTTGATATTATCTTGCCATGACAAATTTGACGCGACACATTTGCTGTGAAATTGCCGCAAACTAAACGGACGTAAATACATCTTTCGTTTTAATTAATATTTGTTTTGTTTTTTCCTTTCGTACTGTTCATGCTATAAAATAAAATTGCTATGTAAGTATTTGAAATTCAGCATATAGTGTCTGACGATTGATATCAAAGCGGTTCCGCAATGTTATCTTTCTCGTGTTTATTGGAGGAAGAAGCGTAGGTCTTTCACAATACTCGAAGTTTTGTACTGACAAGGCTTATGCGAGATATGTGCTATGTTTGGATATTTCTATGGATATTTCTAGGATATTTCTAGGATATTTATATTTTCTTTTGGATATTTCTAGACAGTGTGACGTGACAAGAATCTGAGTTTGCAATGCCTCAGCGGTGTGACAAGACAATCTTGCTTGATGCAGGGAATTTGCAGTAATCTTGATACGACAATGCTAACTTTTCTACTATTTTGCAACGAATTTGCAGCAAATTTGATACAGTAAGAATACAACTTGCACGACAAGTTTGCTGCAATGACTTTGGAGTTTGTGTTACCTTGCTTCAGTCTTGTTATGAACTTACAAGCTTATCACGATGAACTTGTCGCAAGTTTGTTGGCTTACAAAGCAAGACTGCTGCAGTTTTGCTGCAAACTAATATTGTTACGTGGTATACACTGCTGAAAATTTCTGTAAATTTAATGTAAATATTTATCCAGAGTCTGTGCAAATTCACAGTAAGGTAACGACACCAGTGCTCGTCACTCTTAAGGCCTTATTTTTAAAATGTTTGTTTTTTTCGCGTGGCATTCATGTGGAATTTATGTATCAATATTATACTTTGGTCTATTTTATACACTGATTCTTCTAGTTGTTGTTAGACACTTTCAATTTTTCAATACGTTAAGCCAATTTTAAAAAATAAAATAAAAATTAAACCTATAAAAATGCACCAGTGCTCGTCACTTGAAAACTGCGTTTCACCAGTAGTCGTCAGGTGTTTGCACCAGTGGTCGTCATGTAAATAAAACGCAACAATTTACTCAATAGTTTGATTTTAATTGCGTTTTTGCAAAATTAAATGAAATAGAATATGTTTGGAACATATTTAGAACCCAAATCCATTCTTAGGGTTTAAAACAAAAAAAATTAAATATAAAAATTCAAAATATTGCGAATAAAACAAATTCATATGTGAAATAATTTGAAAATTCTTTGCTTTTAAGAAAAGTTTTCAAAATTTTATTCGTTCTCAAAAATATCTTTACTTAAAGCAGAGGGTAAGGAGCAGGGGAGGGGGTAATAATCTCGTTTTTAAGAGTTAATTTGTTCCAAATTATCGCAGTAAGATTGATTTTACCATGCTTTTTATTAACGCGTATTCTTGTGTGTCCAGAACAAATCTTACAATTGATTTTTAACTAACTTCCCGACTACCAGACACTTGAAACTTTCAGAATAGCCCAGTATACGGTGACAATGCATTTTTTAAACACTTTTAGCCAACTATTTCGGGTCCCCGCTGCCTTCGGTAGCATTCACAAGATTAGACAGAAAATTTATTTAACTAACATCTCGACTAGCTAGACATTTGAAACTTTTAGAATAGCTCAAAACACGATAACAATGCATTTTTTAATACTTTTAGCCAATTGTTTCTGGTCCTCGCTGCCTTCAGTAGCGTTTATATGATTCATCAATCATATACTCATCCCGATCATCAATCTTCCCGACTACCTAGACTTTTGAAATTTTCAGAATAGCTCAGAACACAGGGATGATGCATTTTTAAATTACTTTTAGTCAATTGTTTCGGGTTCTCGCTGCCTTCAATAGCATTTATATGATTCAACAGAAAATTTTAAAACACGGTATATAAAAAATTCTTTTTGTTTTCCAAATATATATTTTTTTTAAACTTATGGGTTGATTATGCGTACCTAACACATACTATAAAGGAATTTTGAGAAATCCTTCGTCTCTCCTTCCTCATTAAGTGTGGGGTGGATGCAAAAATACGTTTTCAAGAGTAATTATTCTCCACATTATATCAGGACAAATTATATCAGGAAAGCAATTTTTTGATGCGTTGATTGGTTATGCGTACCCAAAAATACTGTAAAGGTATTTTGCGTAATTCTTTCCGACCTAATTTTGAGAAAGGGTAGCAAAAACCTATTTCTACGCATAACTCTGCTCTAAATAATCTTACAAAGGCGATTTCTGATGTGTGAGTTGGTCATATGCATCCAACACCTAGTATAAAGAGATTTTGCCAAGATCTTTCGTCTATGTGAGGGTGGCAAGAAAATATATATATATATATATATATATGTTTTCAAGCTCAACTCTGCTGCAAATTATTTTCGGGAGGGGATTTTTTTTAAGCGTTGGTTGGTTGTGTGTGTGTACCTTACACGCATTATAAGGCGATTTTGCAAAATTACCCTTCCCCTCTTCCCTCGGCCGGGCGGACAAAAAACACGTTTTTAACCTTAGCTCTACTCCAAATTAACTCAAAAAGGCAAGTTTTGATGTGTGGGTATTGGTTAAAAGTACGCAATATGTAATTTGATAATATTTCGTTAAAATTCTAAATTTACCCGTGGAAAAGGAGGGGGGGATAAAAAGCGGTTAAGCCTATGCCGAAGGCAGTAGAAGCCAATCATCATATTGCTGGACGGAAAGCTATTACAGAAGCCAGCGGGAACATTAACTGCGGTTTCGACTGATTTCAAAGATTTTTTTTTTTTTTATAATGATAGGGATTTTTTCCTATTTTATTTAAATATAGGGACCAGCGAAGGTGGCAAAGCTTGCTAGTATTATTCTACACATCAAGCTAATGTTATCAAATATTATGGATATTAATGTTATCAAATGTTAATGTTAATTAATGTTATCAAATATTATCTTACAATTTTAATTATTTAAGAACAACAGTCAACAGGGTAATTTTGATCAACATTTTAACTATTTCTTTATCTTACATAATTAATATAATGTATAAACAGAAAATTTGCTTAAGAAATGTTTTTAATGTTTAATATTTTCTATATAAGTTTTTATTCACCTGCATCTAACATAACAAAAAAGCCTTAATATAATTTTGAACCGACTCACAGTCATGCTAACTATGAAATTAAGCCTTTGTATTTTATCATTTTCGAAATATATATGAATTAAAATTAAATTATCACGGTCAATAAAAAACTTTAACATTACTTAAATACATCTTCCCAAAAGCATGACATCATAGAAATTTTAAATGCATTAGACAGATGTATGGAGTAATCATGTCTGTTTTTCTAAAATAAATAACATCAGAAAACTAGAAAAAGCTCTTTATAACTAAATATGTTTATGTGCCATTGTTTTATTTTTCCAGCAAAATAATATGGAAAATTTTAGACGGTTTAAAGTCAGTCATAGTGAATCAAAGGTACCATGACTGACTTTATTTAAACAAGCTATACAAAAGTTACAAGTGCAATAAAGTTCACGTTCTTGAGGTTAAAATACATTTGTTTACATTTACGAATACCCCTGACGACTACTGGTGCCGATAGTCAAATCAAAGTAAAAATTATACCATCATAATTCTAAACGAAAATATAGTATTTTTCATCAAAAAAGTTGCCCAGTTATTAAAAATGTTAAAACACCAGTGTTCGTCAGGGGTGACGAGCACTGGTAAAGCGTGCAAAATATGCACCAGTAGTCGTCATACCTTAAAAAACTTTATATTATGTCAAATTTTAAAAAGTTGCACACAAATCGTATTCTGCATTTCATAAGCATTATATACAATGCTTTAAGAGCAATGTCAAATGCAGCAAACAACAAAATATATCAAGAAATGCATATCTATTCCCTTAATCATTTGCTTTACGTTGACTCAATTCAATTGTAATTTAACGTATACTTCCCTTATTTTGTTTCTCCCTATTCTTCCCCAATAGTTTAAATCGAACTTTTTATGTCATAAGAAGCAGAAGGCTTTGGTGAATCTTATGCGGGTAGATTCAAATTCATACAGGTTATAAAACGGTTATTTTAACACTTCTTTTAACAGGGTGACGACTACTGGTGCAGATTTCCGGGGTGACGAGCACTGGTGTCTTTACCTTAATTCTTAGGTAAAAGTGAATAATCGAGATTCTCAATCTTTATTTTGTATTTTTACCTAATTTTATTATTTAATTATTTAATTAAAATTAAAAATGACTGTTTCTAATTTATAAAAAGCATTCTTCTCCCTAACTATTTTCTCACCAATAATTAATTAAATTAATATTAGTTATTAATATGAATGTATAAAATAAGTTTTTTTAACATTTCCTTTTAATTTTCTCTGCAATGTTACATAAGACTTAAGATAAAACAATACACAGAGTTTTTTGTTGAAATTTTTAACAGTATATCTAAAGTATTTCTCAATATATGCAAAATAAAATCAGAAATAGTTAAATCCATTCAGTAAAGAAGAATCAAGTAAACGTATCAAATAATTAAAGGTACTAAAGTATACAAAAAAAAAAAAAAAAAAAAAAAAAGAAAGAAAAGTAGTGTGTAGCAACTACACGACTACCATTACCCACTACCACACGTACGTATTATTTATACCTTTTGGAGATAAAATGATCACAAGACATAAAAGTGACCTAATAAATTAGACACCTGAAACATTTTCCATAACAGAAACCTAATACATGCATAAAGACATATAAAGCAGAGTTTACATTGAGAGTTTTTTAAAAAAATTGGTGGAGCCGTTTTATTTTAAACACTTATTTCCGAGATCTGAAGCTCACCTATCTAATGAGGATTTAATTATCCTGTAATAAGCACGTTGTACACGAGAAAGGATATCTAAAATGGATTTATGTATAAATCTGTACTGATACGTATAAAGGATTTAAGTCCAAAAATGTCGATTTTTGGTTAAGTACGTAGTCAGACTCAGAAGAGAATTATCTATCGATTGGTATAAAGGATTTAAATCCATGCCATTTAGTCTTTGAGAAAATCCATTGGAAAAAAAAAACATCCAAGTCAGAAATTTAGCATTAATCTCTGGTATAAATATTTAATTGAATTTTTCCCTTTATTAAATGAAGATTGAAAATCACTGAATGGTATAAAGCGTATAAACCAGCACAATCCCTTTTTCCTAAACGATTCTGCTCATTAGTTTTTAGTTAGTTTAACTTTATTTTTCGTCTCCTGAAAAATCAAGAATATGGACTAAAATCCTTTATACTTATCAGTACAGAAATTTTCAAGAAAATCATTAGAGCAATTTTTGAGATACCGACTTTCATCTAAACTTGGCATATTCAATTGATCGGAAAACAACAATTACATACGAATGGATGCCTGAAAGGGAATTAATAGGACGAGTTTGAAAAGAATGTCCGTATAGCCATGTTTAAATGAATGAACTCGCGAGACCTGGAACTGAGCTTCTTATATAGGATGCCTGTTATTTTTATTGAACCAACCAACTATGATATGCGATTGGATATGTAATAATGTGTTTATACAGCAACTTTGAAGAAAACATTTTTCAGGTACGTATTTACGGTCCCTCTTCCGGTTTCCGATGTCCCACTTCTGTTTTCCTAATTTTCACCTAAAGTTGGACAGTCATATGTGCAACAGTCCTGTCTCAGTTCTGAAGTTTTGTCATTTTATCTTTATGTGTTTAAGATATATGATAATTAGAAGAATCCCTGCACGCATACCGACAATTGCTGAAAACTCCTTTTTTGAACTCAGGAGACCTTAAAACGTGTAAATATGGTAAAACTCGATATCGAATTCTTTCACCTAATATTCCCATTACATCGGGTAATGAAAGAAATATTTAAGCGACAAACAAATGCATATAATGCATATTCGCTTTTCGTGAGAAATTTCATGCTAAAATGTTATAATAGCAAAATTCAAGATTTAATATTCCAGAATATTAACACCAGAGGTTTCTACTAAAAAAAAGAAATGAAATAAACAAAAATTACTTATTAACATAACGGTAAACGTCTCATTTCTATTGTTTTGTTACTTTAATCTTCAATATCTTTGAAAATGTCTGAAAGTATTTCACATTTCCAATTTAAAGTCTCTTTCCCATCCGTCAACGAAATTCCACTTTCTTTTATTAAAGATTCCATTTCTTCTTAGAACTGTAATAGTAATTTTTTATCCTTTACTTTTGGCACAGTTCAGGTTATATTGGCGAAAACAGAATGTGTCTGGAACACAAGATAAATCACACTCGTCGTAAATTTCGCAATGTAGCAATTTTAAAATCGTCTACTAGTTTCTACTGCGGTCTTGTTGTCTTAGTTTTCATTTTTCTAAGGCATTATCTACCCTTATTCTTCTCTTTTCTCTTTCTTGTGTTTTAATTTTCATGATTTTATTTATTTATTTATTACATTTATTTATTACATTTTATTTTTATATTTATTACACGATTCAAAATTCTTGTCAATGGTCGTGATTTCTCCGTTTATATCTAAAGATTTCAAATTGCTCACATAAATTTCTTGTGGTCACAGCAATTTATTGCATCTTCTTCATTTTTTTTTTTTTTTTTTTTTTTTTTTTTTGTGTGTGTGTGTGTGTGTGCATGTGTGTAATTTTCCTTTTTTGTACAATTTAATTTAGAAGTTATTCAGTTTTATCCTTACGTATTAGAATATGTAGATAAATATACAATTTTGTTTTTCTAATTTTAGTGTCAACAACAACTAAATATGTATTTCGTGCTTTATTTATTAAATCTTGTCGTGTCTCTTAGTTTTATGAGGTTGTTGGATTGCACAATATCCATACTCAATCGTTTTATTTTATTTCTTTAATTAGTGATGTTTTCTTACAATTTTTTTTATATATTAAAAAAGATTACTTTTCAAAGCAAGTCCTCGAGTTGTACTTTTACTACTTTGCATATATTTTTTACTTATTTTATGGATTCCCAAAATGAGACGCTTATTATACTGGACAGCAAAAATTCATTCTATTTTTTTTTTTATAGCATACAATTATCTTTTCGATTTATTGAACATACAAAAAAAAAACTTTACGCAGTTTGAATTTTACGTAACAATATGAAACTGTGAAGGGTGTAAAAAATAAATAAATAAATAAATAAATAAAATAATAATATATGTATATATAATCATTTGTCCTGGATGAGTGATAGATTCATCATTGCCCAGACCAAACTCTAGCAACTAGAAGCGCGAGACTTGGAGAAAACATTCCTTCTCTTAGATAGATACTCACTAAGAAGCGATTTTAGAAAATCCAAAACGTGATTTCAACGGCGGGCAAAACGGGATTTCGAAAAAAAACTTTTATATCTCAAAGGAAAAAACAAATATCCGTAAAATTTTTATTTTAAATTATAGCCAACACTAATTTCAAAAATAAACTAAAAAATAATTTCTGGAATTTTAGAAATTCGGCCCTAAGAAGGGGGGGGGGGAGGGGTCGGGAGTTAAGCGTGATTCCAGAGGCAAAAATCCTGATTTCACATAGTCTTTAAATTCTTAAAAAAAAAAAAAAAGAAAAAGAAAGTTATAGTGATATTTTTGCTTAAAAATATAGTAACACAAATACCTAAAAACTAATGTCTGGAATTGCAGAAATTCGTTCCCCAAAGAGGGGGGGGGAAGGGGGGTTATGAGATTTTTTATTAATAAGATTTTTTTATTAATAATTCATATGTAATTTTAAAGATTAATTTAAATATTGTGACCAACACCTGCTAGTAAATCATACAACAGCCATAATTTAACAAATTATTGCTTTAGTTAAAAAAAAAAAAAAAAAAAAAAAAGTAGTGTCCTTCCATTGAGACAAAAAAAAAAAAAAAAAAGATTTTGTTTTCTGTGTATCTGTTTGTCTGTCTGTATCACGATAGTGGCCGCGAATAGCTGCCGATTGCCTGCCAAATTGGTACACATATTTATGAACCATACAGAATCAGCTGTATATCAAATTATTTCTTACCATTAAGGCCTATGGACACAATTTGTGTGTACCGCAAAAGTGGCCGTAAAATTTCTTGGATTGACTAGAAATTAGTTCACATATTCATCAACCATAAAGAATTAGCTGTATGTTTTTAGGTTTACATATTGTCAATGGCTCGTTACAGGGACACGCAAAAATATTTCTTATTATTAAGGCTATAGCTTATTATTAAGTCTATTCCTTTAAGCACATTTTAACATGGTTACACTGTTTTCAACAAAATGAAAGGTGTAGTGTCCCTTCTTGTTTCGTTTTGTTGGCATTGGTTTCAGAAGAAATGTAGATTGTCCATGAACAGTTTGGTTAGTTGTTGGTAAAACGTCTATTCGAATTTCGTTTAGTTGTCTTTAGTTTCGGAAGAAGGGTGGAAAATTCTAAAACCCAGATGTGGAAGCTGGAAAATTTTAGAGTGCACTTGTATATCAGCAATTTCAGTTAACACGTTTTAAGGTGGATGAAGTGCAGTATTTCTCCAGTGAAGCTGTTTAAGTAAACATCGAAAAATCTTCGTGTGTTCTTTTGCAGAGAAGTAAAGTTAGTTCTATCTGGCAAATTATCAAGTTTCAAAAGTCATCGGTTAGTTAAATTACACATATTAACCCTAAGTCGGTCTCTAAGCTATATTTAAGTACAATTAAGTTAAGATGTGAGTGGGAAGTCTTCCCCTCTTATTTTTGATCTTTAATTAAAAATATGGTTTTTATATAATTCTGGTTTTTACCTAAGACCTTCACTGAAAGACACATATAAATAAATGAAAGAGCTGTTATTACAGTCGGCAGCAAAATTATCGAAGCGTTAGCAATAAATCATATTTAACATATGTGCACTGTTTTGTTACTGTTTTGTTGAATAATTATCTGTCGAGTCATGATCTTAGTCTTCATGCTGTTAAAAATAAAAAAAATAAAAAAAATAAATTGATGATAAAAATTAGCGATCAAACTAAAAGAAAAAGTATGAAGAATATGGATGTGTGCTTCAATAATTTTGCTGCGGACTGTAACCAACCCTTACAAATATAGGCATTGTAAGAGAAAAAAAATGATTGGAGCGCACTTGCCCATTCATGACTTCGAGAAACTTTAAAGGCGTGCAATAAAAATTGTATTAGTGTGTATGCGCGTAACTGTGTTTCATAATGTATTGTAAGTGCTCAGGCCCACCTCATGATCCACGATATTCTTCCTTATCAAAATGCACCGTTATGATGGATGCCAAAATAAATCACTTCTTTAAATCACTTCTATTGTAAGAATTACAATAAGCTTCGACCGTGTATTGCCATACAAAAAAAAGAGAGAGAGAGAGAGAGAGGGTAATAACTCTCAATTTAGCATAATTACATATGATAAAATATTGGTACACAATTTACAACACAAACGAAACATCCTCTAGGCATATAAAATGTTTACTTGTAAAGGATAAAACTTTCCATGATTTATAAAGATTTAAATGCGAAAATAATAAATTGTCTGAGCGGGAGCAAAGACTAACTCAAAACGTTTTTACTGTCTCATCTATAAACACGACGAATATTAAACTTTTTTGAGCAAGACAACTGGAAAAAAATATTAGTTGGATTTCGTTCAAACTTCCAGAGGAGGTGAATTTTGTTACAATAACAAAATTCTCCTAATTTAAAGAAAAACATTCAAATCGTCCACAAATTAGATTTGAAAAAATAAAATAAATATAAATATAAATATAAATTATTAAAAAAAAGGACTAATGTGCAAGTTGTACCTGGCGGGACTAAAGTGAAAGTTGTAATTCAAGGGTACAACTTGAGGTACAACTCAAATGTGAAAGTTGTACCTCACGGGACTAATGTGCAAGTTGCACCGAACGAACAAACTATTTCTTTCAACGAAAATGCCTACTAACCCTGGACGATAGGTCTAATATATCGTATCATATTATATATCGTATTTATCGTAATATAACTCAATACTTATTTCGCTTCCTTCTTCGACTTGTTTTAATACGCATTTTTTATATGCATGAGCAGCCCCCGAAAAACAAAAACATTAAATCATTAAATTCCTTTTTTACTTATTTTTATTTCATATTATTTCACGCGCACTTTTTAATTCCTAATTCAAAATTATTAAAAAAAAACTTTTTCGATATCGCTTGTAACGATACTGATTATTATTAATTTTCTTTTCTTTTCCTTTCAATAATAATAATAATAATAAAAAAAAAAAAAAAAAAAAAAAAAAGATTTTGATGAAATTCTGGCAAAAGCGGAATTAAGTTTAGGACGGAGGACTATTAGTTTTTTTTTTTTTTTTTTTTTTCTTTTTTCAAATTATAACATCGCTTTCAAATTATTCAATTATATTTTCGATAAATTTTAGATTTCGACAAACGTCCAACTATCGAAATTAACAACGCAAAAATCCCAGATTGAAACTAATAGGCGCTCAGTCCTGATAAAATTAAAGGTGCAATACTACAAACGGCGACACCGCAAAATCTCAGATTGAAAGAAACAGTACGATTTGTACTAGAAATATATAACTCTTAATATTATACCTGATATGACAGATTTTTGCGAAAGTCGTTCACCTTACCGAACGTATCCTGAAATACACATTTATGGGAAATAATGGCGATTTAGTTTCACATTATAACGTAATGAAAGAAACATTTTACGGAAGTAGAGCACTTTTAGACGATTAATCTTTCAAGCGATTCATATTTGGGTTTTGTTTCTTCGAAATATTATGTCTATTATATTTAGCTATTTCAGGAATAATGGACTTGTATAGCTGAATTATCAAGAAATGTTTGAATAAAATGTATAAATGATAATAAGAGTATAACAACATATGAAACATTTTTAGAATTTTAGGTGTCGATTGCTAACTTCAATTATTTACTTTGAATGTTCCTCAATTAGTTGATGAAATCTTTTAAATTCAAAATCTTATTACACTCTTTGATTTTTGATGAAATTAGAAGGACACAGAAGTAAAATTATTAATAAAATATTTAGATTTAAAATATAAAATATGAACACGTTTTCAATCAATTCTTAGTTATAGAGTTTACTGTAATCTTAAAGATAATTATAAGAAAAAAAAAAACTCTTTATATACCATGTTTTTAAATTTTCTGATGAATCATTAATAAAATATGCGAGGATAAAAAATAATATATGAGCAATATTTAAGCAAACAGACTCACTTCAGTAAACTAATCATAATAATGAAAAAAAAAAAAAAAAAGTTTAATTTTTTAAGGTTCACGTTTAATTAAATGTATTTATTTTTATCTCGAAAGAAAATGAACTTGTAATATTTTTTTTTGCAACAATTAAATTATAGCTAATATTTTAATGGCTATTTTTATTGCTATCCGCGTTTGTAATGATCGATATATGCCGCTTTCTCAACTGCAGTTGTTAGTAAATACTGACACGTGTAATAATTGCCACGTGCATTTATTATTGCGCTTTCTTGTTGTTCTATCATTGTTTCAGCGTGAAAGCTATCAGTGGTATGATAATTTCACCTTAGCCCACCAGAGGGCGAGCATTTCATTACAATCGCGGATTAGGAGCTTATAATTTTCATAATTTAATTATTTACAAGAAAACTATTCGAAAATTCGAAAATCTGACTTCGAAGTATTATGTTGTCACTGGGTTAACTGTCACTATTGTGAAAGTTACAAATGTCTAGCTATTAGGGAAGATAGTTAAAAATAGATTGCAAGATTTGTACCGAACAAACAAACAAGAATAGAAGTCACTTATGTTAACTGTCACTATTGTGAAAGTTACAAATGTCTAGCTATTAGGAAAGTTAGTTAAAAATACATTGCAAGATTTGTACCGAACAAACAAACAAGAATAGAAGTTAATAAAAACATGGTAATAATAAATCTGAAGATGAGAAGTGCTGCCATATCAAATAAATTTCTATTAATTTACAACGAAGATTAACTGCTCAACCCTTAAATACATAGCGAAGTAGGTCTGCATCGTATGCCTTATATCTCTTTACGTAGCAACCTTTGCATAGTGTTTTTTTTTTTTTTTTTTTTTTTTTTTTACCAACACTATTTTATCGTTTCCGAACGCAACTAAAATCGTTGAGAGTTTCTTTCTTTATCCGCGAGAGAATTTTCATTGTTGGCGCGCTATCTGAGTACAATTTCATTTCGGCGCGGGTGTTATGAATTATAGTTATTTATATTTTTTTTATAAATAACTATAATTCATAACACCCGCGCCGAAATGAAATTCTGGTTTTATTGCTTATTATTTATTAATCCCTGTTTTTATTGCAAAAAGCAATAAAAACAGGGGAAAATTGTTTTCGGATAGAAACGAGGTAAGAGTGACAAATAATATTTTTGTTTTTGCATATACTGATAAATTTATGCAAGAAAAATGCAGTTTTTTTTTTTGTTGTTGTTTGTTTGTAATGCTTATGTAGATTATTCCTTTTTCATTTTTTGTATTTTCCACATTGACTACACCCATTTCCCGGTTGGTTTCAAATGATATTTATTAAAAATAAAAATTCACGCATTTAAGTGTTAACTAATTACATTATTGTTTTTCTATAAGATTTAACATAAATTCTCTTGTGAAGAATTGTGTGCATCCATATTTCAGACTGAACTTTGAGCAATAAATAATCTAAATTATCGGAGTGCAGAAAAATTAACCGGTCTGTTTATATTTTTTGATATACATATGTAAGTTTTTCATACGCAACAATGATTTCCAAAAAATTAAATGTATATACCGGGTGATTCAAAATAGATGTTACAGCGATTATCTCGTAAACTAAGAAAGATAGAAACATACTTCCAATTACAAAATTGGTGCAAATTAAAAGCAGATTTCAGATATGGCATTTTTTTTGTACAAAGAGCTGTATACATATTAAATACGAAATTTAATCATATGACTTATACCTATCATATGACTTATATTTAGAAAAATATTCTCCTCAGTCTAAGAAGAAAAAAAACATCATGTTTCTAAGTGAAAATTTCGCTGAGTTATTGCAATTTGAAAATTCTAGCATTTTTCGCCAAGTTTTAAGGGGTTGTATCAAAAGTGATAAACTGTAATTATTATCTTTTGTAATAAGGCATAGGTTTATCAGCGTTTGGGGTGGAAATATCATTCATGGAAAGACGGCTATATTAACCTGTAATGTCTCTCTTTCCCCTAGTAAATACTCGAGAATACTCATTGATAATTTAACAAATATAATTTATGAATGATTTATGTACTGACAGGGAATTTTCAAATTCATTTTTCTTTGTTTTCCTTTATAAATTCCCGTGCACATATACATGGTATAGAGAAAGTATTGTTTTTGAGTCAAACTTCCGAAAATTAGCTTTTTTTATATTTGCACGATTTCATTTCAGATACTCTCAATTCGAAAATCCTGTTTTTGGTGGTTGGTCTCTTGCTCTCTCTCTTTCTCTCTGTGTGTGTGTGTGTGTGTGTGTGTGTGTGTGTATGTTATTAGTATATTTCAAGAACAAATAGTAGCAGGAAGTCCAAATTTGATACTCTAAATCCGTATCATATTGCGATGCTACACTAAACTATTCGTTGCGACCAGACAAAGGGTTGTGTACAGGGCCATCCAAGAGAATTCTAATACATTACGTCTGTGAGCAAAATTTCTCATATGTACAGTGTGGCATCTACAGGCTGCCCTAAACAAAATGAAAATAACAGATTTTTTTATGCGCATAAAAGGACGTTTCGTGTAGATTGTAGTATAGCAATCATTCATCATTCATTTACAGGGTTATTCATTTACAGCCTTAAGTAGAAGAATCTATGTGCAGTCCCAGGTGTCGATCCAGGCAAAAATTGGGACCCTTTTGCTGCCCCTTCACAAAATTCCAATCTGTAAAATGGGTCCCTTCACAAAATTCAAATCCATAAAATGGGTCCCTTCACAAAATTCAGATTCGTAAAAACAGCCCTTTGAAAATATTTCTTTTTATAGAAATGATAATTTTGTAAAAATTTTCTATGTTTACAGTATTATTTTTAATGAGTGTCATTATTTGATTCAATAAAATGCCATTAACTTGATATCAAAAATTAGATAGAAAAACTGCTAAAACGATAAGTTTCAGATGATAATTTTTTTTATCGTAAAATATATATAGATTTTCACAAAAGTAATTTGTTTTTTACAAAAATGGGCCCCAAAAATAAAACCTGGATCAACCCCTGAGTCCTGTATATGAAATATTGATTCTAGACACATATAATTTTAAATGGAAAACATAATATACATCAATAAAACATAAATGAGTTTGAAATTGTTAAAAAGTATTTCATGCAATTACTGCCCATGGACAGCAATGTATGTGAATTCTTTTGTTTTGCTTTAAAAAAACATTACATGTACCATTTTCTATTGAAAACAAGTACTGTTTTCAATTAATTATATTAATTGCATTACTTTTGAAATAGCATAATATAAAAATATTATCTTAAAACAATCATCCAGTTTGTTCAATTCTGTAAATGAACTATAAGTGTATACCGATTTCAATTGGTGTCTAAGTAAAAAAAAAAAAAAAATAGTACGATTTTAGGGTCGAAGAACAAGAAAACTAAAGTTATAAATGCTTTTTAATGATGATGGACAAGTATTAAAAATTAGTGAAGATTAAACATTTAATCAGTATAAAAGTAAAAATATATTTAAGTAAACCCCTAACTCATAAGCATTTATTATTTATTTTTAAAATAATTCTTGATTTTTCATAGGCTCTAATTATGTAAAATCCATAACCTGATTCACACTTTATTTCTTCTTATTTTTAACTGTTCAAAAGGATAAAGGATTAGCTTTCCGTTGTTCAACATGAACACGTGATATGAACCTGTTGCTATTTTTGGCTCTGTAACACTATTTTGGCATTTAAAATGTCAATTCGGTAAATTATAATTATTATTAGGTAACGCGATAGTCCTAAGACCAAAATAAATTGTTTTTAAAATAAATAAATTTTGACATCTTTCACATTGTAATAAACAATTAAATGTTTTTTTTTTTTTTTTTTTTTTTTTTTTTCATCATCTCCCAACAATGCTTAAAATTGTTTATAAAGAAATGTTAACTTTTAAAAGAGTTAAATTTAACAACAAATAATAATTTATCAACTATTTTTAAACACTTTGTCGGCTAAATTTCGATTGCACGAAATAAAAAGGGGTAATTAAAAAAAAAAAAAAAAAAAAAAAAAACTAAAATGACTTACAAGGAAACTTTCAAAAGGTGTCGTTTAAAAAAAAAAAAAAAAATAAATAAATAAATAAAAAATATAAAATAAATAAATAAATAGAAAAAATAATGTGTGATTCTACTTTTCATAAAACACCAGAAAGTGAAAAAAATATCGGCTAAAATGAATTACAGCGACCACAAAAGATTATCAAAATTAAGCATTTTTGACGATTTAGGGCTGTTATAGGATAAGTTCGCTAGCACCGAGATTGCCGTGTACGAACAGAACCGTGTTTTACTTCTCCGCGCAGTACTCAAAACCAATCGCCTAACAGTGTGAAATCGCCAAATATGGTGAATTTTGATAATTTTCTGTGGTCGCTGTAATTCATTTCAGCCGATATTTTTTTTTTTTTTTTTTTTTTTTTATTATTACTTTCTGGTGTTTTATGAAGAGTAGAATCACAAATATATCCATATTTCAATATTTTTTGAAGACGACACCTTTTGAATATTTCCTTGTTATAACAAAAACATATTAAACTGTATAAATAAACAAAAACAATGGCAGTTATGATTTTCGCTAAGTACAGTCTCCAAACCGTTGCCATGGAAATTTATTAAAAATAAGCTATTGCCAAGGAAATCAACGCATAGATGGTTCATGTCACATGATTCATGTTGGACCTTGTCAGGATTGCCATTTATCACTCTACTTTATTCATCTGGTTGGGACAGAACTGTAACACATCATGAAATTCTTAACTAGCGTTTTTAAAAAATGTAAAATAATAATAATAATAATAATAATAATAATAATAATAATAAATCAATAAATAAAACAAACTGGCCATTAACAAAAATCCGAATCCCGATAGATCCTCTCCTTTTTCCAAATATTTTATTAAAATAATAATAATAATAATAGTAATAATGAAGTAACTTATAATTAAAAAAAGCTATTAAGCTTCAAATTAAAAACAGTGGTAAAGCTTTAGCATAGGACGCCTTTGGTGAAATTTGAAATTTTGGCACCGGAGTAACTCGGGCGTTTCTCACAATGGTCTTTACTAGCGCAATTATGATATCCGCATTTTAATTTATAAAAAACAATTATTTAACAACAAAAAAGTTACTACTATATCAATGGCATCCTTAAATTACCAACTCAAATATCTTGTTACATCTTTTTACTTTCTCTTACCCATAGGGTCGAGAAAGTATTGTTTTAGGGTCAAATTTTCGAACGTGACTTTTTGTTATATTTACATGTTCTGAGATCCCCTGAATACGAAAATCATGTTTTTAGCGAATGGACTGTGTGTCTCTTATCAGCATATCTCAAGAACAAATAGTAGCAGAAATTCCAAACTCGGTATTCTAAATGTGTATCTTATAGGGATGTTACAGTAAGTTTTTCGTTGAGATGAAGCAGAGGGTTCGTGTACAGGGAAACTCAAAACTATTCGCCTATGGGGTAAATTGCAGGTAAGTAGAGTTTAACATTTAAAGACTGCGCTAAACCAAGTCAAAAGAATATATATTTTTTGTAACAGAGATAGTCAACTGGAAATTTTTTTTTTGTGTATGAAAGAGCTTCGCCTCCCCCCCCTGGGGGATGTCCCCCCCCCCTCGCGGGGAGTAAATTTTCATGATGGGTATCTTTCAAAAGAGCTGGCCAATACCTTTAAAACGAATGAATGAACCATCGATCTGCGATCATTTAAAATAAAGTTATCGATTTTTTTCATTTAAGAAAAAAAAAAAGATTTTTTTTTTTTTTTTATGTAATATTGAGAATAAATTCATTTTTTTTTTTTTTTTTTTTTTGGATATTTAATGTTATACTACTTCTCTAATATGGAAATCGTCTGCATTATCATAAAAAATAATTTTTTAAAATAATAATTAAAAATAAATTTTAAAAACCGAATTATTTTTTAATAACGGAATTAAATTCTATATAGATGTAGGTGCATTAATGAAACGGGCTGTATCCTCTTTCACACATAACTAATTATCATATAAATCTCTTCAGAAATCTAATTTGAATTGCTTAGCACATGTTTACATAACAGTACTCTTTATCTTACCTCTTAATCTACAACTTGTATTTATTAAATTTCAGGGTAAGAGAAAGTCGTGCGAATGACACACCAGATTATTTTATTTCATTTTTCACGCGAAAAAAAAAAAAAAACGGAATTTAGTTTAGGACGGATGACTATTAGTTTTTATTTATTTATTTATTTATTTTTATTTATATATATTTTTTCAAATAATACATTGCTTCCAAATTATTCATTTATTTTTTTGATAAATTTTAGATTTCGATACATGTCCATCTATCGTATGACTGGTATCGTAAAAATCCGTAGTATAACTCCGTAGATTGTGACTAATAGTCCTCAATCCTAATATCCTTATAAGGACGTTAATTGACGACTTAACTCTCTGACGCCATTCGACGTCATGATGATGATTTTTTTCAAATTTAACCTATAGAATTCTGAATTTAGCCCACAAATAATGGGACATTGCCAGTCAAAGCGCAGTTTTTCCCCACAAACAGTGGGAGCTCCGCCTCGTTCTAGTCGTCAATTTTACCCTGAAAGTTTAATTTTTCACAAAGTTTTATATCAATTTTATTATTTATCCGTGAATTTCTTTTCATTAAAAAAAATAAATAAATTAAAATAAATTATAATCATCTCGTAAACTTTTTTGACAACAATTAAAAATTAACATAAATTATGTATTTTTGTCTAAAAAAGGGCTTCTTCACCTTTTTCGATACTGTCTGTCTCGATATTGATTACTATTAATTTCCTTCAAAAAAAAAAAAAAAAAAAAAAAAAAAAGATGAAATTTTGACAAAGAGCAGAATTTAGTTTAGTACGGTGGACTATTAGTTTTTTTTTTTTCTTTCTTTCTTTTTTTTTTTTTATTTTAACATCGCTTTCAAATTACTCGATTATATTTTTGATAAAATTTTCCATTTCGATATATGTCTAACCATCGTAGAACTGGCGACAACATTTTATCCGTAGATTCAGACTAATAGTCCTCCATCCTAATAAAAAACTCAATAAAATGCTCGAAGTAGTGTTATTTATACATACGTTATGAAATTCTGACGTCAGTTTCATTGACTAAAATTTTTTGTAGACATTAGGATTAAAACTTAAGGCATAAACTATTTTTCGCAGGTTCTGACATTTAAATACAATATATTAAATAAATAAATACATTATTTTAAATTCAATTCAATTAGTTCATTTTCTATTTGAAGCTGAAAAGAGTAACATAATATCTTACAAGAGAACTCTTTCAAGTGTTAATCACCGATTTCCTTCAAAAAATTACAGAATATAGTTTACGTTATACTTAACTCACTGGTAAAAAAAATTAGCTGCTGAATCGCAACAGGAAAGCCACAAAAAATTCTTAAACTTTATGTTTTGAACGCCAAATACGAATAAAGTCTCATTAACCTTCCTTCAATGATGCCAAAGAAATTAAGTATAGGAGGGTAGTATTTTCTATCGCTCTAGGTGTTACTGAAGCAAGGAAGCCATCACCTCCGCGGAGGATCAAAATTAAGATGTCATGTCTCCGTCGGCTGATCAGATCAAAGCACCTTTATAATAGAGAAGCATAAAAATTACTATAATTATCAATTTATAGATGTATTTTTTCATTCCTAATAAATGAGGACTAAAAATAAAGTGTTATTGATTAATAATTTAGTTTCTTCAATTTTTTAAAACTTAGAAATATGCCTTCAAAAAAAAAAAAAAAAAAAAAGGACGTCCCATTTGTCCCCAGAAAATGGGGACGTTATGTCAGTGTAAGTCACAGATTATCATACAGATAGGACAGTGAAGCTAAAACGCGAACCGGAAATATAGTAGCACCATTAGTGTCAACAGAGGGGAACTACATGTGTTAAGTCTACATGAATAGCATCTTTGATCGAAAATTGTTTTTCTATTTCGCGAGTAGTTAGTAGCAGGTTAGTATGGGAAGTTTTCTTTTTCTTCGCTTTCTATTGTTTTTGAATTCACAAAATTATCCTCAAAACATTCACAGCTATTCTTCTAAGAAATAAAAATTAATTTTTATAATGTTTAAAAATATGCTTTGTCTAACATATTCATATTCAAGTACAAGTTAAAATTACAAACTGTAGTTCTGAAATAGCAGTATGAAATCATTAAATATTTAAAGCTGCTTGGTTTAAATAACACAAAATGCTTTAAAATGAAAAATTGTTTTTATTTTATGTATATTTTCAAAGTTTATTTTCTTAATATTTAGCACTTGCTTCTTAAAATAAATTTCTTTTGACAATCAAGTTTCTAAACAATAATAAAGTTGCCAAACGAAACGGTGCAGTTTTCTTTCCTTCACTTTTCTACTACTTTTAAATTCACAAAATCATAACATTCACAGCTATTTTCTAAGAAATAAAGCTAATTTTTATTATGTTTGAAAATAAATTTTGCCAAACACATTCGTGT
The DNA here is from genome assembly GCA_963930645.1 of Salticus scenicus. Taxonomy (NCBI): domain Eukaryota; kingdom Metazoa; phylum Arthropoda; class Arachnida; order Araneae; family Salticidae; genus Salticus; species Salticus scenicus. Next base: position 101,362,422 of record OZ005654.1, on the reverse strand, counting down.
TCAAGTGTACAAATTAATATAACAAACTGTAATGCTGAAATAGCAGTATGGTATGAAATCTTAAATATTCAACATTCATTGGTTTAAATAACACAAAATGCTTTAAATTGAAAAAAAAAAAATATTTCTGCTTTATGTATATTTTCGAAATTTATTTGCTTAATGTTTAGTACTTGCTTCTTAAAATAAATTGCTTTCGACAATCAAGTTCGTAAACAATAACAAAGTTGCCAAACGTAAACATCAATATAATGGTTAGTTGGTTGGATGTTGGGTTTAACGTTGCACTAATATTAAGATATGAACATAGATACAATAAAAATAAGACGCGCGATTGCGTAAGCTGGAGAGCTCGAGAAACTTACAGCAATTGAGAATAGGGTCGTTGCAGTCAAATTTTGGTTACCGAAGAATATACGGGAGTGTCCTATCTGTATAATAATCTGTGGTATAAGTATGCCTCCCTTAATCTGATTTATAGGTTGGTTGGTTGGGTTTTACGTCGCACTATTGCTGCGTAATGGGCAATTGGAGACCAATATGAATTTTAATATTTGATTGAACATTTGATTATTAGAATAGTCAATTGAAATTAATACTCAAATAAATAAATCAAAATTAAAATATTTAAGATGTTTGAGGTTGAGTAGGTTTTAAGTTTTAATTCGCACTACAGCTTTGCAATGGGCAGCTGGCGACAGTCTGGGATACATTTCTATAGATGGTCCGCAGACGTGCCATTACAGTTTTGATCCTTTACGGAGGAGATTATTTAAAATTGGAAAAACATGTGCATAACTACTACTTTATGGAATCTTACATTTGTGGCAATTTATTTTATATCAGTTTACGAATGATAATATAAACAATTTTGTAAAAATATGAATTAGAATTTCATATGGTTGGTTGTTTGGTTGGATTTTACGTCGCACTAGTGCTGCGCAATTAATTTCATAGGGAATTTTATAGAATTATTTACTACGAAATCTTGTTGTTTTAAAAATAATTGTTACGCTAAATGCAGACCCTCCGTAACCGAGTATGTCACCCTTGCTAATTGCCTTTAAGTGTAGAAGAATGGGTTCGATTGTCCCGCTGACCCAGGGTGTTTTTTTTTAATTTTTTTGTATTTTAATCCGGTTAGGTGATATATGTCCTCATATCGATGAAATTTACTTCGGGGAGGGGATGTCAGTCAAACATACAAATTGTATGTATGTATTAAAAATAAATAATATACGCAGAATGCAACCATTTACCACCTGCAGATGTCATCGGACCATCTTCAGAAGTACATTGCAAACCGCCGCCAATTGCCCATAGTGAAGTTCTAGACCGATGTTAAATCCATAACCAAAAAACAGGACGAAATTTAGATTAGAATCACAGATCGTCTCCAATTGCTCATTGTGTAGCTCTAATGAGATATGTGATCCACACAACTCATATTCTGTGGAGTTGCTTGTTCGCCGAAGGTTCCTACTGCCCAATAAAATGATTAGACTTATAAGGAAAATGTGTTCGGATTCGAAATGCTTTCATTTTAGTTTAAAAAAAATAGCTTTGTGTTTTAATATATAATGTTTTATTTTATTTAAATTTATATAAAAGTCCCCATCATATATACATTTTTTTAATGTTGTTATTAAAAACTTGGCGTTAATGCTCTTGCAATTGTTATTGGCACAGCTTATTTAACTGAAATGTTAAGTATTATTTAGTATTTCAACTATGTGAGTCTAAATCTGGTGAATTATCTGGTTTTTTTAAAATCCAATCTGAATTCTCAAGTGCTCGACAGCGTATGGAGTTTGTTTGGCTATCAAAAAGAAAGAAAGACATCTACATCTATTAAATCTTCATTGCAATGAAATTCCGAAGCCAGACAGGCGCTTTTTTGGAAATATTGCAGACATGCTTTCATTTTTAATAATTTTTTATAGGTTATCTATTTCGACTCAGCAGCTAATATTTTAGGAAGATGCTGTATATAATTAAATCTTATGCCAGAATTTCATTCAAGAAAATCGACGATTAGCACTAGAGTTCCCTTGTTAGTAACATATATTTTTTAGATTTTCTTTTTTCATTAATAGATTAACCATTGCTTAAAAACAAAATTTCATAGTTTTGAAAAGAAGAATGAACATACTCCCAAAACAAAATACTATATAGTACTCGAATCGTTATTTCCATACGATTTTTTTTCCTCTTTGCAAAGTTTTATATTCTGGAATAGTATTTTGTAAAATTTGTACTTATTTGGCATAAGAACATCTCAAGAAACTTTTAAATTTTTGTTGCAATTAGGATCATGAACTAAAACGGCTATCGCAATTTCGAAAATAAAGATCTTGATAAAAAATAAAAAAGATCTTGATAATATAAAGATCTTGAATAATAATCCAAATTATCTTGCGCAGCAAAGGGTTAAAAATCTAACCAACTGTGAAAATTTAAAACCTCAATGGAATAAATGTATTTCAATGAATTTTCATTTGTATCTTGGTTATAATACGATTTATGCATATAGAAACAAAAATATTACGGTGAAATATTGTGGCTAATAATATGCTTTTATTTTAAAATTTTCTAGAGAATATGCCAATATTTTATGATTTAAAAATTCCATTACGTTCAAAATATCTTTCATGCACACCGATAATTAGAATAGTTTTTTAATTTGATGAATGATAGATTATTATTACAAATAATTATAAGATAAAAAACTTTTTATAAACCATGTTTTTAAATTTTCTGTTGATTCATAGCTATAGAACTAACTACATTAACACTTTATCAATGCGTATTGTTACGAAATTGTAAATAATTGTATTTATTTTTGTATAAATTCTTTCAAAGAGGCTTAGTAAGTTGATAAAATGTCAATTTTCTGCATTTCCAGCTCTTTTTCGCGTTAAAATAGCTTAAATTTCCCTTTAAAAGGCATTAAAAAGCTCCAATAGGCAGGTAATGGATTTGGCGTCAAATTTGGCGACTTTTTGCCCTTGGCGATTTTATTGGCGACTTTTGGCGAGAAAATGCTTATTATCGATATTCCAAAGATGGACATTCTAATGTGATTGGTTAAAGAGTTACGGGAAATTAAAATTAAAAAAAAAATTTGGTTTTAAAAATAAAATATTAATCCTTTCAGAACAACATATATTTGCATCATGAACTACATTAGCACTTTATCAATGTGTAGAAAATCTTTAAAGTGATAATGACGTCAATTTTTGCCAGATGCATAATTACACATTTACAATTTGTTTAATTAAACGTATTTATTTTTACTAGTATCGCCCAGTGGTCGAAATTCGACCACAAATTTATTCAAATCTCAGAATTCTTTTAAGTTAGCACTAAATAAATAAATTTAGAAATTTAAAATTTCTCTGTAAACAATGTTCTTTGTAAATACTCTTTCGTCATTAGCTAAATGACCGTGCCCACTGTGTTCTGAAATATAAAATTTTAAGCTATTGAAAGAACGGATCCGACTTGCTGCAACATAAAATTGACCGTGTGTAAAAACTGGTTCTTTCAATAAAATACCAACCCTTTCAAACGTTTGTTCTTGTAAATAAATAAATAAAGTCCCTTTTTTTTGCCAAAAGACAAATAACAAAGAACATTTGAAGTTTCAAAAATTAAATAATATATATTATTTACATATTAATACACAAACATGAAATTTATCGTACGGCTAATATCTCTTTAAATTACAGCTGACATAAATCATAAAACAAAAAAGGAAGAAATTAGATCATAAATAAATTAGAAAATAAAAAATTATTTCTCATAAATCAAATCCTTAGGAAATCTTTTTTGTGGTTCCACGGACGGCCAGTGACGTCATCACTTCGCTTGCGTATAAGGATGCTATACAAATTACTGTGTCTATGGTTTTATTTGAACTTTCCACTTTTAGGTATTTTTTAATGTAAAGGAATACGTGTATGAAAGGAAAAAATGGGGAAAAATGCATAAAAAATAAAAGTATTTTTTAATACCTTCTTGACATCGTAAGAAAATAATATTTGTATTCGCACCTTCCGGCTAACCATACCTTTCGAATGATACCATTTTCAACCCTCTACTCCCATAATTAATATGTTAAAAAGGGACTACAAATTTTATGCTTGCCTATTAATATATAGATGTCGAAAGAAAATGAATTCGTAACTTTTTTTTTTTTTTTTTTTTTTTTTTGGCAACAATTAAATTATAGCTAATATTTTAATGACTATTTTTTACCATGTTTTTATTATTAATATTATTATTATTAACTTCTATTCTTGTTTGATTGTTTGTCCGGTACAAATCTTGCAATCTATTTTTAACTAACTTCCCTACTAGCTAGACATTTGAAACTTTACAGTAGCTCAGAACCCGGTGACAACACAATACTTCGAAGTCAGATTTTCGAATTTTCGAATAGTTTTCTTTTAATTAATGAAAATATGAAAATAATAAGCTCCTAATAGCGTTAAAATAACCATTAAAATATTAGCTAAAATTTAATTGTTGCCAAAAAAAAAAAAATAATGTTCGAGTTTATTTTCTTTCGACATAAAAATAAATACATTTAATTAAACGTGATCGTTAAAAAATTGTAAAAAGTTAAATTATGCATCTGGCAAAAATTCACGTCATTATCATTTTAAAGATTTTCTACACATTGATAAAGTGCTCATGTAGTTCATGATGCAAATATATGTTGTTCTGAAAGGATTAATATTTTATTTTTAAAACCAACCTTTTTTTTTTTTATTCAATTTTCCCGTAACTCTTTAACCAATCACATCAGAACGTCCATCTTTGGAATATCGATAATAATGATTTTCTCGCCAAAAATCTCCAATAGAATTGCCAAGGACAGAAAGTCGCCAAATTTGGCGCTAAATTCATTACCTGCCGATTAAAGCTTTTTAATGCGTTTTAAAGGGGGAAATTAAGCTATTTTCACGCGAAAAAGAGCTGGAAATACATAAAATTGACATTTTATCAACTTTCTAAGCCTCTTTGAAAGAATTTATACAAAAATAAATACAATTATTTACAATTTCGTAACAATACGCATTGATAAAGTGCTAATGTAGTTAATACTATAGCTATGATTCAACAAAAAATTTAAAAACATGGTTTATAAAAAGTTTTTCCCTTATAATTGTATTGCTATTAGGAGCTTATTATTTTCATATTTTAATTATTTAAAAGAAAACTATTCGAAAATCTGACTTCGAAGTATTGTGTTTTCACCGTGTTATGAGCTACGGTGAAAGTTTCAAATGTCTAGCTAGTAGGGAAGTTAGTTAAAAATAGATTGAAAGATTTGTACCGGATGAACACACAAACAAACAAGAATAGAAGTTAATAAAAACATGGTAAAAATTATCAATATGTAATAAAAGCAAAACAAAGATATGCGCAATTCTTTGAATTATTATTATTTAAAAAAAAAAAAAAAAAAAAAAAACTATGAATTATTTATTTATTATTATTATTATTATTTACATATGGTTAAAAAAAAAAAAAAAAAAAAAAAAAAAAACTTTCTTTGTAAACAGAACTTTATTTAGTACACACACGATAGGACTTATTAAAATCTATTCTTCCACATAAAGACATGCAGTAATTGTGTTTTATTCCCTAGCATCGGTTATTATATTCATTTCTTCAAATTTCTTTGATGTAGCTTTAACAGATGAGCAGCTTCGCAACTTTTTAATTTTTGTGGAAACGCGATGAATTAAAACGGCTACCGCAATTCTGTATTTAAAGATCTTGGCCATAAACGTCCGAGCTTCTTTAGGGCCAAATTTTAAATTTCTCCGAGAGGTTCTATATTAAAGCTATTCCTTTTCACTAGAACGATTTTTCGCAATTTCATTTTAATTATTAAAAAATATATATTTTCACTTTTATTGTTTTTGACATAAAAAGAAAGATATTTCTTTCTTTATTTATTGGCTTATAAGTAATAAATCTTTCGATATATAGTTTTTATAATTTTAATAAATTTTATTAATCAAATTTATGTCTGAAAGGTTGTTTACTTTCAAAAATTTTCATGTCTTTTACTTTATTTAAACTTTTTACGGCTATTTCCATTTATTTCAATTTATTATAAATTGACATCATTACTATAAAATTTAACTGAATTGTCATTAAAAATGTTTACACATTCATATTTTTTTTTCACATAAAAAGAAATATAAAATTCAAGGTGTAATACAATGAGCGGCAACTAAATTAAAATCGCTCTCTGAAAGACCAATAGAAAAAAATTTTCCATCACATTTCTTGGTTTAAATACTGAATATATAAACATGTTATATGCTTTTGTTCTTTTCCATAAAAAAAAAAAAAAAAAAAAAAAAAAAAATCAAAACAGTGATAAATTATTTTATTCTATATTTTAACTATATTTCATTCTCGGAAATATTTACGTCTTGGAAAACAAATGAATAATTTTATATATGTTATTGAACGGGAAAACTATCGCAAGCATGGCAGATTTATGAAATACTTTTGCCTCAATGGTACAAGAATAGATAAAAGCCATAAGAATTTTATTTCGTCTACTTTAAATATAATTCCACTAGAAGAGTTAAAGCCAAGAATTTTATTTTGTCTACTTTAAGTAAAATTCCAGTAGAAGAGTAAAAGCTTTGGCTTAGCGGAATTTCTGCATACTTTCAAGGTTTTATGCCATTCTTTTTTAAAAGGAAATAGATGGTAATTCTAAAAATAAAACGCATGAACATAACTTTAGTAAATTCTTTGACTTGTTAGAAAATTGGAAAATAATAGCAATAATTTGTAGTTTTTTTTTTTTTTTTTTTTTTTTTTTAATGTATATATATAACTTAGGTGAAGATTTATTAAACTATATACTATGTTTCACTCAGATGTTCTTAGATTTTTTTTTTTTTTTTTTTTTTTTTCGTTTTGCCCAAATGGCACGTATGAGCTTATGAGTGTGTCAGATCATAAGAAGAAGGCATTACATAAAAGGGGGGGGGGGGTTGTCAGTAACGCGATTGTAACCCGCTTCCGAACGTTAAGCTCTGGCCAACTTGTACGCACGCAAAAACACACAAATGACGATATGAACCGTGCATAGTGGCTAATGAGGTACAATTTTAGAACCTCTGATAAGTTGTAACATGTTTATACTTGTATTTTGTACTACTTTGATTTCGTTTTTTATAAAATAAATGTCATTTTGCACTGTTTGTTATCGAATAGACGGAATTACATAAAAAATGGGGGAGGGGGGGTATATGTCAGTAACGCGATTGTAACCCGCTTCAGAACGATAAGCTCCGGCCAATTTGGACAGTCGGTAACAAAAGTGTCCAGACACTAGTAAAAATTCCTATATAAAAAAAGTACAGTTAAAACTGTTTTGTTAAATAAATCTTTGTCGAATTCTTTTTTAAGTCAGTGTAAGAACATGATTTGATAAGGATTTATTTAACAAAACAGTATGAAGTGTATTTTTTTTACGTAGGGATTTTTGCTAGTGTTCGGACCCTTTTGTTACCGACTGTACGCACGCAAAAAAACACAAGTAACGATATGAACCATGCATAGTGACTAATGAGGCATAATTTTAGAACTTTTTATGATTTGTAACATGTTTAGATCTTTATTTAGTACTTCGATTTCGTTTTATTTTATAAAATAAAGCTCATTTTACGCTGGTTGTTATCGAGAAGAAGGAATTACATAAGAACTGAGGTGTGTGTGTGGGGGGGGGGGGGGAAGGGGGATGTCAGTAACGCGATTGTAACCCGCTTCAGAACGCTAAGCTCTGGACAACTTGTACACACACAAAAACACACAAGTGACGATATGGACTATGCACAGTGACAAATGAGGCATATTTTTAGAACTTCTTATGAATTGTAACATGTTTATATTTGTATTTTGTACTTCAAGTTTTTTTTTTTTTTTTTAAATATAAAATAAAGGTCATTTTACGGTGTTTGTTATCGAAAAGAATGGATTACATAAGAACTGAGGGGGGGAGGAGATGTCAGTAACGCGATTGTAACTCGTTTCAGGTTATAAGCTCTCGATAAGCTCTGGCCAAATTGTACGCACGCAAAAAAAAAAAAAAAAAAAAGAACAACAACAACAAGTGACGATGTGAACCATTTGGAGCGCTTATTATACGCTGTAACATTTTTCATATTTGTATTTTGTACTTCGATTTCGTTTTTTATAAAATAAAGGTCATATGCTATTTGCTATCTTTATGTAAATGTATAAGTTAATGTATAATTTTTATTCACCATTCTCCTTTAAAAAAAAATCTAAATTTGATAGATAAATCTTCTACTCAACGCACCTGGAATGTTTAAAATTTATTAAAATTGTTATCGAATTTACTAATATCTAATATATATATATATAAACAAAAAATTATAATTAGCGTTTATTCTAACTAAATTAAACACAATTGATTCAGTAAAGCAAATATCTCATAAAAATATTTAACTGACATGAAAGCTGTTATTTCTATTTCTATTGTAATTTGACTGTTGAATGATATTTTATCATTTCCGAAAATAATTAAACTTTTAATTATTTTTAGCACTTTTGAAAATTTTTATATTATGATATTTATGTCTTCGAAGTTTAATTATCATATCGCATTAAATTATAAAAAATGTATAACGTAAAAAATTTTTATAATTTTCATACACTCTTTTATTGCTTAAAAGATGTATTTTTAAACGAAATTTGTGTCTGGAAAACTTAATTGTAATTATACATTAAATATTTATAAAACAATTTAAAATAATATTTTTTCAAAACGATGCCAGTTGGAAATTGTGAAAATTATTTTTAAATGTTTACTATATATATATATATATATATATATATAAGGCAATATCTGTGTGTGTCTATGGACAGCGTAGCACACCTCGAACAGTCACGGGATTCGACAAGAAGGTGTCCCCCGAGGAGTCTATGAGCACCTCGAGGAAAATTAAATTAGGCATCTCACAAAAATTAACGTCAATATCACTTTAAAAATTTTATAGGTATTGATAAAGTGCTAATATAGTTTATGATGCTAATGTACGTTGTTCCATTTTTTTTTTCTTAACTACTATTTTTTGCATTTTTTCTGTCAAGTTGTTATTAAAAAAAAAAAAAAAAAAAAAAAAAAAAACTGTCCATGACAACACATTTGACTTCGTAGCGTTTCTATACTACTCTAAACTATATGAACCATAAATTTATTTTATCAGTTTTATTTATAGATCATCCTGGGCGATTTTGAAGTAAATCGAATATTTTTCAGCAAGAACGTTATTTTAGCAACAGCCATTTTAATCTAAGTAGCGCATCAAAAGTACAAATAAATTATAAAATATTACGAAAAAAAAAAAAAAAAAAAAAAAGAAAGAAAGGGAAAAAAAAAGAAAGAAAAAGAATAGAAACCAAAACTGTAGTCACATAAATAATCTATTTTTATAAGTGTAGATAATTCTATAGAAAAAAAATATATGTAGTTTTAAAAATGGAAAATTTATTTCAGCAAGCATTCTTTTAAACCTAAAAAAAAACAATACAAATATGAACAAAATATGAAATATTCTTATAACATAACGAAAAAGTGTTCGATAAAAGTATTACCCAAAAAAGTACTGAAATAAAATGCCCCCTTTTTACACAAGAAATTATAATTAAGAAGAAATTCATAGCTAATATGGCGACAAAAATTCAAAAGCCACCAAGCCAGAGATAAAATAAAATTGTGTAGGACGTTAATATTTACTTACTGCTTTTATATATATATATATATATATATATATATATATATATATATATATCACTAAGCAAATTTAACATACAAATAAATGAGTTGCTGTGTGTGACTGCACTTGCACGCTGTCTGGAAGAAATAATTGATTAATTCAAATTGATATTTAAATAAATAAAAAAAATATATAAAATATTTTTAATGGGAAATATATATAACCGAAAAATCATTAGTTGTCTAAAATACGGGAGAAAAAGTGCTCACACAAACATATTGTTACAATAGATTAAGTCTTTTTCCTGCATCAGTTGTACTTTTGAAATTAAAGCAGTTTTACAGGCATAGTGAAAATAAAAAGGCAGTTCATTAACTTTCAGTAGGGTCAGCCTTGGCGACAAACTTGGCGAGTGGGCAACCAAATTTAGCGAAAAAGGGTAATTTAGGGTTCCCAGAGTTACGAAGTTCTCCGACACACGGGAGCATAGGTTTCGAGATTTCCATGGACTTCTCTATGGAATAATCGTCAAGCCCCAATCGCCAAAATGTTACATATAGGAGTGAAATGATTTCTGCGAGAGAGTATGTAATCACTTCGATTCAGAATTATTCAGAAACCTATTCTGAGTGATTGCAATTTAAGGATTGAACTCTAAGAATTAACCCTACAATTCGACTGTCTTCGAAAATATTCGTTTTAATAATAGTTTTGTTGAAGAGATTTGAAAGGTTCATAAAATATTTGAAATCGTTGAGGAGGTCCCATACGAAAGCTGTGACAAAAATAATCGCCAATTCAAACGTTTCAATTATTCAATTAAAAAGAAATCATTTAAATATAGTGACCAGCGAAGTGGGCAGAGCCTTCTAGTCAAAATATAAAGTAAACATGGCATTAATTTTCAAATTATATTCATCTACAACCAGAATGCTTTTCGCAAAAAAAAAGTAGAATAAATTAATATAATCTGGTGTGCCACTCACGCGGCTTTCTCTTACCCAGAAATTTAATACTATAAATACAGGTAGGAGATTAAGAGGTAATATAACGAGTACTGTTGTGTAAACCTGTGTTAAACAATTCAAATCAGGCTTCGGAAGAGTTTTATGTGATAATTAGTTCTGTGTGAGGGGGGCTACCACCCGTTCATCCCCCCGTTTCATTAATGTACCTACACTTAAATCTGTTATTAAAATTAAAAGTTCACTTAAAATTATTCAAACAATTTTCACACGCACACATTCCCTGAAACTTATATATCTTGATCAAACTTTTCCTGCAGCAAACTTATATTGACTTCAAAATACAACATTTGGATCTCCTAAAATTATTCGTTTTTAAGTCACTCTAAAAGACACAAAGATCAAATGTGAAAAACCTTGAATACGGTAATCAGGAAGTCTCAAAACGTGTAAATATACAAATAACAAGCGACGAATATTTAGCTTAAAAACATACATTATTTACCACATCTCTATGAGGAATTCATTTCAATTCCCGAACAGCTTTCCTGGAAATGACAAAATATTATTAATAACGCACATCCACTAACAACAAAAAAAATGTTATCGCTTAAATATTTGCAGCCCTGTATACCTTTCGAAGATTATATACAGACCGCATGGTGCACCTAAATATAATCCTATAGTAATAATAAATGGCCCTGCCTGAAATACACTTCCATCAATTTTCAACTATTGTCTTACTTTTATCTAGTTCTTTTGTGTAGCCCTGTAAACGAACAGTGAATGATTTCCCTACCATATTCTATATAAGACATGTTTTTACACGCATAAAAAATATATATTCGTTTCATTTGGTTTAGTGCAGTGTATAGATGTTAAACTGTACTTACTTAAACTGTACTTTTCCCCATAGACGTAATGTATTTGAATATTTTGGGCGTCCCTGTACACGAACCATTTTCATCATCTCAACGAAAATCTTAGAGTAGCATCCCTATATCATACACATTAAGAATAACAAGTTTGGACTTTCTGCTACTATTTGTTTTTGAGCTACAGACAGACAGACACACACACACACACACAGACCATTCGCTAAAAATATGTTTTTAGGATTCAGGTGACCTCAAAACGTGTAAATATAACAAAAACTCGCCTTTGAAAATTTGACCCTAAAACAACACTTTCTCTACCTTATGGGTAAGAGAAAATAAAAAAATATAAATATAAAAATATAAAAAAATAGGTGAAAAAAAGATTTAATATACCGCACTTTTTTTAATTTCTTTTCAATGCTATTATACTCACACAATGCCTTTCTTGGAAAAATAAATTATAATAAGTTTATTCAGACGTAAAAAAGTCTAATTCGAGCGCATTACCCGGTAAATTAGGTAATGCGTTAATCTCAGAACCCCTTTTTAAAATTTGTTTACCTTGAGTGCACTTTAAGTTTAATTAATTAATAAGGAAAATAAGAACATGATTCAGCGCGAAAGGATAAGTGATTTTCAAAAGTATGAATTCTGAATTATTATTTTTTTTTTCGTATATACTTCATTTAATTTATATTCAAATTGTTCATTTAATTCATATTTAAATTTATTTGTACTTCAAACATATAACTTAATAAATATTTAATTCATATGTAAGTTATAAAGAATGTAAACATTATAATACTTTAAACATGAGTTTTGTCATTTATTTTAAATTTAATTGGTTAGAAGTGCTTTATGTAAACAATAAATTATTTTACATTATTTTTTTAATGTTAAAGAATATCACTCAAGTGTAAAAATTCTGAGAAATACGTATGATACCTGTTTACAGTAAATGAATACACAGTGAATAGGAGATTGTGTTATATGTACATTTTTCAAACTAATTAATCTCTTAATTATCATTTGGAAGTAAGGAAGTTCTAAAATAATAAAATGAATAATTATAATAATTCTTTTAAAAATAATATACTTTAATATTAACGCAGAGAAATGATATATTAAATTTGAGGAAATTATCGTACAAAAATATGTTATAAATATAAAATATATAAGTACAGTAAGACCCTGCTTAACGCTGTTTCATTTAGCGCTTTTTCGGTTAGTGCTCTTTTATTTCATCCCGGAGATTCCCCGAAATTGATCGCATCAGTGCGGGGATTCCCCGAAATTGTAGATAGCCTCGTTTAGCGCTGTTTCGCATTACGCTCTACTTTGATGGAACGTATCCCCCGCGTTAAGCGGGGTCTTACTGTATATGTTATAAATATAATGTTAAAATATAATAAAAAATATACGGCATAGGGTTGAATAATCATCGGATGTCATTAGTAGCAATATTTATGTATAAATTATTTATACAATCGTTTGTAAAATTACCCATGGTGCAGCAGGATTTTGCATATGTACGCAGGATTTTGTATATATTCCACATGATCTTTTTTTTTTTATTTTTTTTTTTTGTATGTACCTTAATTATTTTATATCTGTTGTTTTTTAACTGAAACCAAGCATCTAAAAAGTTCTTTAGACAGAAACGTTATTCCAAATTTTAACAAATTATATTTCAGAGGAAGCCGTATGCAGAAAACGTCTTTACTTTTTTAGTTGGCACGAGTTTTCCTTGTTGTTTGGTGGTTCCTACGTTATTACTTTTCGCAACTGATGAAGGATAGTTCTACTATTTTAACCTCAAACAAATGTTCGGAGTTTTTGAAAATTGTAGTGGTTACTTACAAAGCTGTTTATTTAGTAAAGCAATTACTTTTTGAATTTGTTCCGGTTAATATACAGGAGTTTCACACCAAACATGTCTCAAAATTTATAGCTATTATTGTTATTTTTACTTTCTTCCCATACAGCACAGAACGTTTCAGTTATGTTGCAAAAAGCTTACAATCTTTCAAAAACGTAACACGTTTTAGTATGCTCTCTGATACCTTTCTGAATCATTCGCCCTTTTTAATTTTCTATCTGTTAAGTGATTGTAACGTTTCTGTTACATATCTGATTTTTTGTTACGATCGCGGACATTTCTACGTTTTTGAAACTAATCGGAAAGCAATCTGAATGTTTTTAAACGCTTCGGAAATATTTATAATGTTTCAATGTTATATGATTGTCACGTTTCTGGAACATTTTATGCTGTTAGGGTTCTACAGTCGGCTGCAAATTATTGAAGAACTAGAAATAATCCTTATTTAAAATGTGTACACCTAAAACTGTTTTGTTAAGTAATTATTTGTCGAGTCATGATCTTAGTCTTACGCTTTTTTATGAAAAAGTAAGTTGATGATAAATATTAACAAACAAACTAAAAAATTTATGTATAAAAAATGTGGATGTGTGCTTTAATAATACTGCTGTTGACTGTATATGTATAAGAAAAAAGTGAACGTATTCGTGAAAATTTTCGACCTCAGGTTTTCAATGGCTTTACATGTTTTGGTATGTCTTGAGCCGGATTTGAACATTTTTAGAAAATGCCTGTCTGTTTCTCTGTACGTGTGCGTTAATGTATGTATATCATGAATTTTGTAGATGCTGTATCTCAGAAGAAAACAATGAACTAAACTTAACAAAACTTAGAATTTAGTTCAAGCTTGACCTAAACTGTTGTTGATTATATTTTGGGATTAATAACTTAATAGTTGACTTTGTCATCTGTTTTTTTTTTTTTTTTATAATATTTAAAACTACAGTATAGAACAAAATTTCTTATACATGCGCATAACGAGAGTTGATTTAAACACGTTATTGTAAAATTAAAATGATCTATTGATAAGTAGTAAATTAGTGAAAAATTGTGTGCTTGCAGGAACATTGCTTCCCACCCCTGGGAATAATCATATCTATGAATTTGATTATTAAGGCTAATTAATAATAACCTATAATGTTTAACATGTATATTTTATTTGAATTATAGCTTTGAAAATAATAAAAGTATTGTTAAATTAAAGTTTTATGGAATACATTGTCAAAAAATACAGAGATCAAATTTCGAAAAGAAAAAAAATAATAATAATAAACATTTTTCTTTAAATATTTAAAAATATAAAAGCAAATATAGCTTTAAATTTTAAGATTTTTTTTTCAGTAAAATTTTTATATTATAAATAATACATACGTGTATTTAAAATTTGGTAATTAATTTCGGATCATGCATAACGAACATTCTTCAAAAGTATGATATTACGTTAGTTAATTTTAGCTTACTACAAAATATTTTCATTAATTACTTCTTTAATTCAAAATACAAATTAAAACTAATTAAAACAATTTTATTAAATAAATATCTTTCGCATATTTTTTTTAAATAATTTATTTTGTTTTTCATATAAAAATTAAAACTAAATAAATTTTGAATATTATTAAAAAAAAAAAAAATATGTACATGACAAATTTTATGAAATAATTTCTAAAAATAATTACTACTTTAACTGGATGCCTACACATTAATATTTCTAATATAACTAATATTTTCTTCCAAAACTAACTTATGTCTACATGAAGTAAAATAATTTAATTAATATTTGATTTCGTAAAACATTCTTATTTTTCATAATACATAGGTTCTAATTTTTAAATATTTAATTGCAAAATTTTATTTGGCCCTGCCAAACAAAAAGAGAAAAGCTTCATAAGAAGAAAGTTGAAATGAAAAAGTAAATCGGAAAAAAAAAAAAAAAATTAAAGAAAAGAAAAAAGAAAAGAAAAAACTCATAACGACGTAATTTTTAATGGCTCTAGATGTTCTTAAAATTTATATTTAAAAGCCTTTTATGGCTTTATGCAAACTAGTATCACTCTATGGTCGAAACTCGACCACTTTTTGCAAAGCAAAGCAAAACAACTGCATTCTCATAAACGGAATTAAGTTCCAGCACAACAGCGACACTTGTCGGCAGATATGCACCCAAATTAAAATAGTATAGTTTTACAGAATATCAATCTCATATGTTTGATTTGGTGACGTATGCGATACAGAAGATGAGATGAAGCCGGTCGAATTTAGTTATGGACGTGTAACTCCATCGAAAATCGAAAATCGGAAATCTAAATTATTTTCTTAATTGTATACTTTCTTCTTATATATGCAGAAGATAGAAAAATAAATCTACTTAAAAAAAAAAAAAAAAAGAAATTATATATATATATATATATATATATAGTCGATTTCTCTTAATTAAAATGCAAGGAAATCTCAAAACGTGTAAACCCATCCAAAAAACGAGAATCTAAATTTTTTTCGTGTCTTCTACTATCTTCGCATATAGACAGCAGCTAATAATAAATCTACCTTTTAAAAATTGAGTAGTCAATTTCATTCAATTGAAATGCAAGGCAATCTCAAAACGTGTAAGTTTATTGAAAACCGGAAATATATTTTTATTTCCAAATCATATACTTCCTTCTTATATATGCAGAAGATATAGTATTAAATAATTTTTTTTTATAGGTATTCAGTTTCAGTTAATTGGAATGCATTATGTTTTAGTTTAAAAATATGTCTTCAAAATACCGCTGGCAAAAAAAAAAAAAAAAGAGAGAGAGAAATAAAAAAGAAATTAGATCTTAAAAAAATTTGAAAAAAATTAGAACTTTCATAAATGAAATCCTTTTTCTAATTTACGTATACTTTCAACGGTATAAACTTTTGATCTAACACACATTCATTCAAATTTCTACCACTCTAATGGCTGTTTTCTCTTAGAATAAAAAAATTGTAGTCGGGAGTACAGTGATACTACATCTATACAAATTAATGTGTCAATGGTTTTACTTGAGTTTTAAGAATTGCCAGATTTAACAATTTTCTACTTTAGGTATTTTTTAATATAAAAGAATGAGTATATAAAATGGAAAAAGGTTAAAAAATAAAAATATCTTTAAATATCTTCTTGACATCGTAAGAAAATATTTTTTTCATTCTGCAAATCTGGCTAATTATACCTTTCGAATGATACCATTTTCAACCCTCTAATAATACCTTAAAAGTATACTGTTGCAAAAATCGCTACTCCCACTTCTACTTTTTGTAATCCGATCGTCTACGCCTGCGCGCACGTAAGGAATTGTGCGTTCGATAGCAAGAAGAAGGATGTTCTAAGTTCAAAATGTAAATATTGTGTATTGTTAGCGCGCGTTAGGTATTTATGTAATTTTATCAGTATTATACGTTCGAACAATATAGATGAAGGAAGGAAAGTTTTTCTTACCTTTTTATATTGAATTGAAATATAAATGATTCTATCTGTGTTTATTAAGAAATTTTTGATTAGATGAAGATTTGTAGAATCAATTTGTTGAATACTAATTTATTTAAAATTTAGTATATAGATATCGAATATAGTTATTCTTAAAGTTTGAATTCGATACATTCCACAAATTTCATGTTTGCCTGTTAATATATAGATAACATTACAAATAAATAAACGACAAAGTTTTTTTTTACATAATTTAATATTTGATTTATTTTCATGTTACATAAAATTATTTTTGCCATTATATATTAACAAAACCATTCCAAACAGAAGGAAAAATTCCATAAGGACATATCAAAAAAAAAAAAAAAAAAAAAAAGATGCTCTCTCGAGAAAAAAATAAAAAAAAAGAAAAGAAAATACAAATACTTAAAAAAAAAAAAAAACATTTTTGAACAGCTGCAGTGTTCTTTCAATTTAACTGAGACCTGGAATTAAGCTATTTATACAGGACGCCTATCAATTTTCCTGAACTAACGAACTATATCATTCTAAAGGACATCTAATAGAGTGTTAATAGAGCAAATTTGGAGAAAATCGATACTGCCGTTTTTGAGATACGGACTTACGGTACCACTTCCGGTTTTTCAATTTTCACCAAAATTTGGAAAATTCATCTACACACCAGACCTGTCTCAATTCTGAAGTTTCGTAGTTCTGTCTTTATTAGTTTCGGAGATATGATAGCAAGAAGATTCCGTACATACATACATACATACACACACACTGAGCAATTGCCAAAAACCACTTTTTTGGACTAAGGGGACATTAAAACGTGTAAATCAGGTGAAACTCTAGATAACGAATTTTTGGACCAAATACAATACTTGCATTACCTACGGTAGTAAGGTAATGGATGTAAAAAAAGTAATTATTATATTTAGAATGTAAGCTGTTGAAAACAGGCTATTTCTCCCAGAGTAACCAGATGCATGATTCCTCTAATTTGGTGACTCAAGTAGTCAACATAGTTAGCAGACACTAATAGTCTAAAAGAAAATCCTCTAACATGGTTATTCAATATTTGGTGGATCCTCCATTGTTTTTTATAAGATAAAAGGTGCGATTCGGCATCGAATCTATCAATTCTAACAAAATATCACAAGACAGTTCTTCCCAAGCACATTTTATAGCATTTTTTAGGTCTTCGACACATATAAACTGCCTCCCATTTCGGTAAACCGCACGAGCTAAGATCCCCCACAAGTTTTCGATAGGATTTAAGTCTGTGGAGCGAGAAGGCCACGGGAGAACATTGATACTTTGCTCTGAAAGCCACTTTTTTGTTTCGTGTTATGCATGAATCGGCGCGTTATCGTGCTGGAAAGTGTAGTTTTCGCCACAAAAAAGTTCACCGTATATGGCTAGTTGATCTTTAAGAAGATTATTATTCTTTTCGGAATTCATTCTTGAATGTACAAAAATAATATCCGTTTTCCCTTGAGCCGAAAAACTAGCCCAAACCATTACTGAGCCTCCACCCATTTGGCGGCTCATGAGTACATGAGGAGACTTCAGTAAATCATTCCAATAATATTGAAACTCGTCAGGACCATCCAGGTTAAACTTTTTTTCATAAGAAAATATCACAGAGTATCATTTAGAGGTCCAGGACATAGTTTGTTTAGCGAAGTTTAGACGCCCCATTTTGTGCCGGCTTAGAAGCGGTGGTTTTTTCTTCAATTTTTGATATTTTACATAGGAAGCATTATGCAACACCCTGCGAATGGTTCTTTTAGAACAATTCAGTTTCAAAGCATTTTTAATGCCTGTAGTGGTCATCTTACTCTGTGTAGCGATTGAAAGCACATGGCGTCTGTCTCTCGAGGACAAGCATGGAGCACGTCCAGATCTTTTAATCACCGACTCATTAATTCCTCTTTTCAAAGCATTTCTAATTGCACATCTAGAGCGTTTAATAACTTTTAAAATATTATTAATTGAAGCACCAGTTCCATTTAATCTCCAAATTTCGTGAATTTCACTTTCTTTTAATTCTGTACTTCGTGGCATGTTTGTATATGCGGTCTAAAGTCGGTTATGGTCTGCTTTAGTTAACTGCTGACGTCATAACTGCGTGCAGAAAATTTGCATATTGCACATTATTTTCGAAAAAAAAGTAGGTGTTTCATTTAAATTGTTAGGGTGTCTTATAATTTTCTCCGCGGTATTTTTAATTATTTTTATTAAACTCTCTAAGAATATCATTTCTGTAAAACAATTACATGTGATAACAGAATAAATTTATGTTTTTGACGTATTTGATAAAACATTTGTAAGTTCTGAATCTTTTCTTTCACTATTTGCCAAATTAGATAGGTGTCTTATAATTATATCCACCACTGTATATGTGTGCAGAAATTTATAAAAATAAGAAATTAAAAAGTAGCGCAATGATTAAAAAAACAGAGTTCTAATATTACGCTTCCGTTAAATTTTCTTGCATGCGATTAAAATATATTTTTTTGTGAATACTTTAAAATAACGTAGTATCTTATTACAATTAAGAATAAGTAATTTTTATACAATGTTAGGATGCCGTATAACGTTCAGAAAGATCTCACAAATGACATATTATCATCGTTGAAAATTACGTCATTTGTTAGAAGTTATTCGATAGAAAACGGGCATTTTCATGAAGGAAACTGCTTCACCACTTTTTAGTTTCCCATCATACTATATGTATAGGGAACGTAGGTAATTTTAACCTCCATTTTTCGAATTTTTTCAGGTATAAAGAATCTTTATATAATAAATTCAATACGGTGTTCTTCGGTAGGGTGTCTGTTACTGTGTTAGTTTGTTAGTGGATTAATTTGTTAGTCTGTGTACACGATATCTCAAGAACGAATGCGCGTAAAGAGGTTGAATTAGTTTTAAATATCATTTATAACACTGTAAAGAGCTCGATTGATTTGTAGTACTCTGCTTTAAAAACTTCTTGAGTCATTCGAAATTTACGATTTTCTTAATATGGTAAAATTACGCGAAATTTCATTTAAACGTGCATGAAACAGATATTTTTATTGTAATGATGTAATTCCAGCTTTTCGATATCGCTGATAATGCTGGCATAAATACCATAAACTACGAAACGAACATTCTATTTTAAAATTTTTGTAAAATATTCGAAGTTTACGACTTTTATTAACACCGTAGAATAAGGTAAAATTTTGCTTAAACATATGAACATTGGAAGGAATATCTTTGTCATGAAGACGTCAAACCAGTTTTTAAATATAAGTTTTGATGCTCAGATTAACACATGAATAATTTACTTTTAAAACTTAGTAATGTATTTGAAATTTACTAAATTTAACATTGCAAAATAAGGTAAAATTTCGCTTAAACGTCCATTTTGAGGGATATTTTTATGGTAAAGATGATAGACAATATTTAAAATATCATTTATGTGAATGGTTTGAACGTCATTGGGTACGAATAATCCAATTTGAAAATTTCGTAAATTATTCAAAATTTAGCATTTTTTTTTTTTTTTAAATAAAAGAATAGAGATATAATTAACACAAACTCTCATTATGAGGGATAATTTCATTGAAAATTGTATTGAATAACATAAAGACTGAAACAGAAAATTGACCTCAATAAAAAGTTAAATGCATCGCAAAAGGTAATGCAATGAAAAAGGTAAATGCAATAAAGTCACAACAATTGTTTCGGGTCGGAAAACACATGACCGTTCATCAGGCGAACAAAGTAGACACGAGTGCTGCAGTGAAAGCGTTTTGACTGCAGCACTCGTGACTACTTTGTTCACCCTACGAAGAGTCGTGTGTTTTTCGACCATAAACAATTTTTGCGAGTTTATTGTGTTTTAAGGTGTTTACACAAAGTTTTGTACTTATTACATTTCAAATGTTTTTCATGAAATGCTGTTGATTTTGGGGTACATTACAATAGATGCAGTCGAATTACATAGTAAACGTGAAAATTTACATATGTTTTATTATATTTATGTATTCAGTTAAATCTTATACTATTAAGTGAGCAATATTTGAATATATATATATATATATATATATATATATATGTTTATTTCACTGTTCTCGAAAACGGTAGCTCGGACAGTCTCGTGATTTAACACAAAGGTGCCCTCCGTAGGGTCATTCGAATTTTTTATTAGTTTTCTTTTAATTAATAAAAATATGAAAATAAAACTTCCCATTTTTATACTGACGCAAAATGGAGAATCTTAGGAGAGATTTCATTGGTTTATTTGATTTCCATTGATTTGAGTGTATTTTACATTGAACTACAGCTGCGTTATGAGGAATTACAAGAGATTAGATTGGTTTATTTGATTTTCATTGATTTGAGTGTACTTTACGTTGAGCTACAGCTACTTTATAAGGAATTCCAAGAGATTTGATTGTTTTTTATTTGATTTTCTTTGATTTGAGTGTATTTTACGTTGAACTAGAGCTACATTATGAGGAATTACTAATGAGTTGATTGGTGCATTTGATTTTCATTGATTTTAGTGTATTTTACGTTGAACTAGAGCTACGTTATAAGGAATTACGAGAAATTTGATAGCTTTATTTAATTTTCATTGATTTGAGTGTATTTTACGTTGAACTAGAACTACGTTATAAGGAAGTACGAGAGATTTGATTGGTTTATTTGATTTTCATTGATTGGAGTGTATTTTGCGTTGAACTAGATCTACGTTTTGATGAATTACGAGAGATTTGATTGGTTTATTTGAGTTTCATTGATTTGAGTGTATTTTACGTTAAACTAGTGCTACGTTTTGAGGAATTACGAGAGGTTTGATTAGTTTATTTGATTTTCATTGATTTGAGTGTATTTTACGTTGAACTAGAGCTACGTTATGAGGAATTACGAGATATTTGATTGGATTATTTGATTTTCATTGATTTGAGGGGGGTGTCCAGTGATGTTTTTTTGGTTTTAACATGCTTGATAGTGATTGCTGCGAAAACGAGTTTCGTGTGTTTTCAGATTCATGCGCAGTGAGGTAGGGGTGTCCTGTGATGTTCTTTTTGGTTTTAACATGCGTGATAGTGATTGCCACGGAACCGAGTTACGTACGTTTTTAGATTCATGCACAGAAAGGTATGGGTTCCAGTGATTTTTTATTTATTTTTTTGTTTTAACATGAATGATAGTGATTGCCGCGGAACCGAGTTTCGTGCGTTTTCACATTCATGCACAGTGAGGTAGGGTTCCAGTGATGTTTTTTGGTTTTAACATGAGTGATAGTGATTGCCGCGAAACCGAGTTTCGTGTTTTCTGAGATTCATGCACATCGATATAGGGCTTTCCAGTGACTTATTATTTTTTAATTATTTTTATTTTCATGTGCGTGAAGCGTACATACGTGCGTTATTGTGATTGCTGCGGAAATTACTTACGTGCGTCGTCTGATTCGACCATTCATCGAATTGTGACTTTTACTGTACGAGTAACAGCTTCAACTGTTTCCAGAATATTCGAAGAATTAACATTTCTATTTGACTGTTTTCGAGAATATTCGTTTTAATAATAATTTTGTTACACAGATTCGAGAAGTTCGAAAAATGTTTGATATTGTCAAGGAGATCCTATACTAAAACTGTGAAGAAATTAGTCGTTAATCGAAATATATTTATTTTAACGTTTCAATTATTTAATTAAAAAGAAATTCCTTAAATATAGTGCCCAGCAAAGCGGGCGAAACCTGCTAGTTTATATTTATAGAAACAAACAAAACCTGCTAGTTATGTAATAAAAGTGGAGTAGAAGAAAAAATTGCGATGCTAAATGTTTACTGTTTTTATGGAAATCATTAACTGAAACTATACAGTAATATGCACTAGCTACCAATAAATATTGGACATTTCTGAATTTACACGTTTTGCCAGATATCTAGAAAATTTGTCTAAGAATCATCTTGGAACTTTAGGAGTATAAAGAATAGATTATACCTGATCCATTTCAACAACAATTTTGTCTTGAAATAGAAAAGCAGGCCATTAAAAAAAAAAAAAAAAAAAAAAAAAAAAATCTGTCAAAATGTTTAGGATCACCCTGTAAAAATGATATCTTTAAAATAGGTTTTGGCTGTAGCATGTGATAATGTGGATTTTTCTAAATATCTGCATAATTTTTTTATGATGCTACCGTGCTGCTATTCACGGGCGTATAACGCTTTCTTTAAAAAATTGCAAAAAAGAAAAAATACACTTTTAAATTATAACACGCAGGGCATTAGGCCAAGAAAAAAGCCATTTTTAAGAAAATTTATATCCTACATTAAGTACAACCTACTGCAATCAAATTGCAAACATTTTAAATATCGCACGAAATATGAGCATTTTTACTAAATAATAATTTAACTACGCATAAGCAAGATTTAGCGATGTAAAGAAGTGTAATGTTTGAAATCTCCATTCATAAACAAAAACAAAAACAAAATAATAATAATATTATTAGTAATTAAGAAAATGGTTAACACGTAATTTCTTTTTCTTTTATTATTATTGTTGTTGTTGTTATAACGTCATACGATAGAAAATTAAAGTCTGTTTAAAAAGAAAAATGACATTCAAAATCTTTTGCGATGGAAATCAAGAAATTCGTAATTTTATGCTTTTAAAGATCCGTATTCTCTGTGATAGAAATTTAATATTTTCCACGACAGTAATATTTCTTTATTGAAATTGTGTTATCGTATTTCAAGAAAATTTCAATTTTGTCGCTAGTTTTTTTCTTTTTTCTTTTTCGTTATTGAAGAGTGTGTTGTGTTCTTCAATTCTCTCTTTTCCAATACGCTAATATCCTCTTATGCTGACACATACTACGTACAGTGATTGAAGATACAATATTTACTTTAAACAAAACTCTAATTTTCTTGTCAGCAATGCGATAACGAATAGTTATTGGAATAGTTATTGTTATAGTAATTTCTTCACACACGTTTTACATAAAAATGTAATATATGTAATAAGTCCTTTGGAAGCTTGAATTACTTCTTTTATTTAGAAATGAGGGGGTAGAATAAAATTTCCATTTGGATTTATAAATTTGAAACAAATGTTTAATAAATATTTTAATATAGATTGAATTTTTATGACTAAAAATGTGTATCCCGAAAGTAAAGGACACCATTTCTTTTTTTTTTGCGAAAAAGAGTTAACAACTTGTCCTTCATGTGCATTTTTTGCGTTATTTCATTAGTACATAATATCTTTAAAAATATTATAAAATACCACTAAAAGATTAATTTTATTCGCAAAGAAGTGCATTTAAACATGCATTTTAATATGAATAAATAATTAAATGAATAAATAAATGAAAAATTTGCTCTTCTGTAAAATTACAATTTTGTGACACGGTTTCCTTTGCCGCCGTAGTAGAGAATTACAAACCCATATAAAACATATTAACTCGAAATGTGTTAGTTTAAATGGTATGTAATGACATTTTTTAAAGATTAATAAACGAGTTTCATTGACATTGTTTGATTAACATTAAAATAATAGTATAATAATATTGTTAAAATAAGACAAAAGATACACTGCAAATAAAAGGGTCTTAAAGTAAGACATAAAAACAACTGAAACGGCATTTAAGATACGTAAATGTCATAAAATATAGATTAGACGTTATAGCTATCTTAATTTAAGACAGATATATGTCTGAAATACCAATTTAGATACAAAAATGTCTGAAACACATAAAAATTCGAATTTTCCGACAGCAAAAGCGTTTGAAATTTCAGATACTTTAGAAATTCAGACACTTGCATTGCTTAGAAAAATTTTCATATGGAAGCTGCTTTAAGAAAATATGCTAATCTTACTTCATTTCTCATTCAATAAATATATTGTTTTTTTTATATAATAAAAAGTTAAGCTACTTAAACTATAGTAACTTTATGAAATTAAACTTTTATGTAATAATTCGGGATGTGAATTATATTTGCATGCTATTATCTTTAACATAATTCATAAACAACATATTTAGACACAAAGCTTATTTTGTTTAAAGAAAAAAAAATCTTTGTATTTAAAGCTTTCTTATACAGTGTGTCCTAAAAGTTCCAGTACTCCAACTTAAAGAACTCATTGTGTCCATGATTTTTTTTTAAATATCAAATTTTATCGTCTGCTTATTTTTGCATCAATTCTTTAATTTCGATCGTTTGTTTCTTTTCTCCCTCAAGTTGTGTGAGAATAAAGTTTTATGCTATTTTGTTCTTCATAGTGAAATGAGTTTATCACGGATTCAGAGAATTGCGCTGTATGAAGCTTATTTTGAATGTAAATCGTATGAAAGATGCAAAGATGTTTGGCGATATAAATATCCAGATGATGCAATACCGAGTAAAAATATGCTATATCAGCTCGTTCGACAATTTCGTAATACAGGTTATGTGCAGGTGTGTACAGGTTTCTCTACAAGAAGTCACTCGCAACATGTTAAAACGTGTTTCTAAACACATGCGCAAACGAGTTCAGCTTTGCCTCCTAGAAAAGGGTGGACATTTTGAATATTTATTATAAATTTAAGTTCTGTATTTTTTCCTCCGTTATTTTAAATGTGCCTTGTATCAGTAGCATAAAAATAATCGTTTTAAGGATTGTTGTTTTGTAAATAAAAAATACATCAGCGTCAGTACTGGAACTTTTAGGACACTCTGTATTAAAAGAAAAAGACGGATGTAGCAAGTAATTTGTAGAGAAGAAAGCAAATTTATAAGTGAACAATCATGAATAATTTGTGCATAACTTTTTTCCTCCTTTCTTCTTCATATTCATTATTCATAAAAAAAAAAAAAAAAATAAAAAAAAATCACATATTTATCTACATCTAAATGTAAAACAACAAATTTTCTAGTATTCATGATTATAGTTTGTTTTTATTTAAATATCACTTTAAGGAAAGAAATCGTTATCATCGAGGGATGCAACCTTCACATACTTGTTATGCATTATTAAAAAATTCTAGACCTCTAGATATGAAATTTAGGATAATAATATTTATTAAGTTTAAGGTACCATACTATCAATAGTTTTATGGTAAAAAATTAGAAATAAAACACAACACTGCGATTTGTTTCGCGAATACTACAGTATATTTTAACATAAAAACACCTATTTCAGTATTCGATGGTGGCGTTATTGGTAAATGCTTGGCGCAAGGTTTCGGTTTCCTTGGACTGTGTGAGTTCGAATCCCAACGCCGGATAACGGGGATTTTATATAAGCATTTCATTAATGCTCTAAACATTTCTAAAATCTATTTTTAACAGAAAAACATAATCATGCACCATATTAATTAATTAATTAATTTATTAAAAAGCTTTAAAAAGGTAGTGTTTTAAAGCCTAACATCATGGCTATTTTTTTAAGCTTAAAACATGGCGGCACATTACGACACTTGCAATGTTTTAATTTCAGATGCAAAAAGGTGTCTTAAAAAGTAAGACATTTTAATTTCGATTAAAAAGTGACCATCCATTTAAGACACTTTTTTAACTGAATTTAAGACATTTACGTTTACAGTGTTTATCTAATATATAAAATTCTCGTTTCACAGTGTTTGTTACCATACCCCTCCAAAGCGGCTTAACCTATTTTAATGAATTTTTTTATGTACATTCGGTAGGTCTACGAATAGGTTTTTATCTATTAATGAAAGTTGTAACTTAATTAGTTCTTTCTTAATTAATTTTTAATCAACTCTTTCAACAACTTTTCCACCTAGATGGCGTGAGTTGTCCGTAAACACGATGTCAGAATTTATTTAATGTTGAAATAAAAAAAGAATTTTTAACCGTATCTTACAAAGTGTTTAAAATATTTTTTCAAAGTTAATATTTTTAGAATCGTAACCGTATCTTACGAAGTGTTTAAAATATTTTTTCAAAGTTAATATTTTTATCCTGAGGATCAAAATGGTATATTCTTTTAAAAAATTTGTCAATATCCGACGGAGTTATTTTATGTTAAAATGAAAAATGAATTTTTAGGCCATTATTATTTGTGCATCGATCGTAGTAGTGACGTGTTTACAATTATCAGTGTAATTTTACCTTTTCAGTGTGTTTCTCAAGTGAATTCATTATTAATTTGTAGGGGCTGTGATCTTCTATTTGTGTGATTTGTACAATGCCAGCAAGGCGCAGACTAATGTGCATGTGCATATGGCACGATTGTGTCGAGCTGAATCAGTAGATGCACGAGCTGAACGAAATTAACAAAGAAGATTAGAACAAAGGCAAGCGCGCCGTTATTTAGTTAGTAGACGCAGAGCAAATGATCAACAGCGCCAACAGGTGCATCGATCATTTACATCCAATTCATTCCTGCGTCTAGCATTCGAGTATGAGGTATGAGCCCTATATTCAATATTATGCTCATTCAAAAGTGGTAATTGGTTCTATGGACAAGGAATGTCCACATTGTAATGCTCTTAAGTTTAAAAATGAGCCAGTCGGGATGTGTTGTTCGTCAGGAAAGGTGCAATTACCTGCAATTGAGACACCTCCTGAACCATTGAACGGTTTACTTATCAACACGGATCCAGATTCTAATCTGTTCCTAAAGTCCATTTGAACATTTAATTCATGTTTCCAGATGACATCGTTCGGAGCAACAGAAATAGTTAAGAATAATGCTACCAATGGTCAACAATTTAATTCAACATTCAAATTCAAATGCCAACTTTATCACAAAGTGGGCTCATTGTTGCCAATGCGAAACGAATCACCTAAATTTTTACAAATTTATTTTATGGGCGGGGAGGATGCACGTTTGCACGTGCGGATGCACGTTGTGGCTATAATAACCTCGATTCACTTTTTGTCAGACGCATCGTCAACAACCTGGACGCTCTGTTGAATGAGCACAATGAATTGTTGAAAATATTCAAATCACACATGCACAAATTACAAAGTGGTAATCACGCTATTGCATCAATCCTGATAAAACACCTGCTGGAGAGCATATTCGTAGATTCAATGAAATAGAAGAAATAATAATCTACAGTTCATTGCTGATACACACCGTTCATATGACGCTCTCCAATATCCGCTAATGTTTTGGAAGGGACAAGACGGTTATTGCATAAATATTAAGCAACGAGATCCCGCAACAGGTGCCGAAGGAAACAAGAATGTTAGTTCGAAGGATTATTATGCGTATCGGTTGATGATTAGACGCGATCAGGACAACGTTATTCTACGATGTCGTGAGCTCTGCCAAGAATTCATGGTCGACATGTATGTAAAGATAGAGAGCGAACGACTACGGTACTTGCGATTTAGTCAACAAAGCTTCGTGCGGCAGAATGCATTCACCTGCGAGACGCTACTGTCAACAACGCCGACGAGACTGAAATCGGTAACTCTGTCATTCAACCATCATCATACATAGACAGTCCACGTCATATGTAGGAATACATACAGGATGCTCTGACTTACGTGCGCGAATATGGACGGCCGTGTGTATTTATCACGTTCACGTGTAATCCGAAATGTCCGGACTATTGCCTGGCAAAACTGCAATACATCATCGTGACATTACAGCACGTGTGTTCAGATAAAAATTGAAGTCTTTGATAAATTTCATAACAAAATTACATGTATTCCGTCCCACACGTTGCTGGATGTATGCCGTTGAATGGCAAAAGCGGGGATTAACTCATGCCCACATTTTGGTTTGGTTAATCGATAAAATACGTCCTGAAGAAATCGACGGAATAATTTCTGCGGAAATTCCAGATCCGTCTACTGATCAAATGTTGTTTGATATTGTTACAGCAAACATGATTCATGGCCCATGCGGCAATCTGAATCGTTCATCGCCTTGCATGGCAGATGGAAAATGTACTAAAAGTTTTCCGAAAAATTTCACTAACGATACGATCACAAATGTTGACGGATATCGAATATATCCTCGAAGAAATCCCGATAATGGCGGACAATCATTTGTTAAAAATGTCAACAACATAGACATTGACATTGATAACCTTTGGGTGGTCCCATATTCGCCTCTGCTGAGCAAAACATTCAATGCTCATATTAATGTTGAGTTCTGCAGTTCAGTGAAGAGCATCAAATACATTTGCAAGTATGTGAATTAAGGCAGTGATATGGCTTTATTTCGAGTTGAATATACCAATGTGAATGCTCCTCCGGTGAATAACAACGATGAAATAACATTTTACCAACTTGGCCGGTACGTCAGCTCCAGTGAAGCTGTTTGGCATATCTTTGGTTTCCCAATTCATGAACGGGATCCAGCAGTTCTTCATTTAGCCGTCCATCTTGAAAATGGCCAGCGCGTATATTTCACGAGCGAGACAGCGATGGATCGCGCTATAAATCCACCAAAAACTACACTCACCGAATTTTTTGAATTGTGTAATCGTGCGGATGCTTTTGGTGCTTTTGCACGGACATTACTCTATTCAGAAGTACCACGCTATTTCGCATGGGCTCGAAAAAAAATGGATGTCCCGCAAGCAAGGCACGCCGATTGATGCATGCCCCGGTTTATTCAAATCAAACACTTTGGGGCGACTATTTACAGTCAATCCAAGCAGACTGAGTTCTTTTATATTCTACTGTTATTGGTTAATGTCACCGGTCCTTTGTCATTTCAAGATTTACGTAAAGTGAATGGACAGCAGTATCCAACGTATAAAGATGCATGCCTTGCACTCGGCTTGCTGGAAGACGACAACCAGTGGGAGTGTATGCTTGCTGAAGCAGGATTGAATTGTACAGCAAAACAAATTCGTCTACTTTTCACTATAGTGTTGACTACATGTTTCCTGGCCCGAGCAGAGACATTATGGGATAATCACAAAGATTCAATGACTGATGATATATTGCATCAACATCGTTCACGGTGCAACGATGTAACGATAGTATTCAGTGACGCTATGTACAATGAAGCATTGATTGCTATTGAAGATATTTGCATTATCATTGCCAACTTATCACTCAGTCATTTCGGTATGCATTCAACAAATCGAAATGCATCTGATTTAATAAACACTGAATTGAATCGTGAACAACAATACAATACTGTAGAAATGGCCGCGATTGTTGCTCGCAATGTCCCACTAATGAATGAAGAACAAAGAACCATTTACGATCGCATCATGCTCGCAGTTTCGGCAGTACAAGGTGGATTCTTTTTTTTTGTATGCACAGGTAGAACTGGCAAAACATTTCTTATTTCGCTAATTCTCGCCGAAATACGATCAAATAATGGCATCGCATTGGCTGTTGCATCATCTGGCATTGCGGCAACTTTATTGGATAGAGGCAGAACAGCTCATTCATTATTTAAACAGCCACCAAATATTCAAAATAACCCTGACGCAGTGTGCAACATAAAAAAAACAATTGTCCATGGCCACAGTGCTGAAACAGTGTAAAATTCTTATCTGGGATGAATGCACTATGGCACAGAAACATTCGCTTGAGGCGTTGAACAGGACATTGAAACATATAAAAAACAACCACAAACTATTTGGCGGCACTCTGTTACTACTTTCAGGTGATTTCAGACAAACACTTACCGTTATTCCTCGTTAAACATACGCTGATGAGAACAACGTGTGCTTAAAATCATCGCTATTGTGGCGTAATGTTGAAAAACTACAACTGAAAATAAATATGCGCGTTGAAATGCTTCAAGATCCATCCGCTGAAACATTCTCAATACAACTGTTAGATATCGGCGATGGAAAAGTTACTACAGATGAAACTGGATGCATAAAATTACCGACCGATTTCTGCACAATTATTGATTCGTGAGATGCTCTTATTGACCAGATATTTCCCGATGTACACAGACGATACACAAATCATGAGTGGCTGGCAGAAAGAGCAATTTTAGCAGCAAAAAATGTGGACGTCAACGAATTGAATCTCAAGATACAACATTTATTACCAGGAGACCTTGTGTCATACAAATCTAATGATACAGTTTGCGATGCCACCGAAGCTGTAAATTATCCAACAGAGTTTTTAAACTCATTGAATTTACCAGGCATGCCACCGCATAATTTACAACTGAAGGTTGGATCTCCGGTTATTTTGCTTCGTAATTTGAACGCACCACGGTTGTGCAACGTTACGCGATTAGTCATAAAAAAATTAATGAAAAATTTTATCGAAGCCATCATTTTAAATGGCAAATTCCAAGGTGAAAATATATTACTACCGCGAATCCCTATTATACCCTCAGATGTGCCAATTCAAATTAAACGCCCTCAATTCCCAATTAGATTGGCATTTGCAATGACTATCAATAAGTCTCAGGGCCAAACGATGTCTGTCTGTGGCTTGATTTGAACACATCATGTTTTTTACACGGACAATTATACGTGGCGTGCTCTCGAGTGGGCAAACCATCCAGTTTGTTTGTATTGGCGAAAGATGGGATAACAAAAAATATTGTACACTCTGTTGCATTAAGGGATTGATATTGTTTTTAGTAATATTGTTATAAGTAATGATATTTATATAATTTTAAAGAATCAATTTTAATGTATTAAAAAAATAAATGTTTGGTGTTTTGTTATTTTTATATTCCTTCACCGTCCACGACGCTCCATACATCTTCCACTTATACACCACATCCTTACTCACTTACAATAAGTTAGTTATTTTTTTCTAGCAAAATATTCTCTAGAAATATTTCATATGACAAAACAACTTTTGTCGGGTCAGCTATTATATATATATGTGAAAGTACGAGCAAGTCAAATGTTTTTATTTTATTTATAAAAGAAGTTCACCTTATTCCGCATCTGTAACTTTGGTGTATAAACGGGAAGAAGGAAAAAAGACGCGATTATGTATTGACTTCCGTAAACTCAATCAAATCACTAAAACAGATGCTGAACCACTTCCCAGAATAGATACTTTGTTAGATAAACAAGCTAAAGCAAAAATTTTTTCCACTCTTGACTTGGCAAGTGGATATTGGCACTTTCCTATTCACCCAAAAGATACTGAAAAATTGGCCTTCGCTACAACTTTCGGATTATATGAGTGGAAATACCTTCCCTTTGGGCTTAAAAATGCCCCTGCTATCTTCAATCGAACCATTAGACGGATTCTAAGTAAATACAAAATAGACTTTGCCTGTAATTATTTTGATGATATAATTGTATTTTCACAGTCAGAAGATGAACACTTCCAACACCTACAACAACTTTTTGATATATGTGTTAAAGAAAACTTAAAATTAAAACTATCAAAGTACAATTTTGTCAAAACAAAAATTTATTTCTTAGGATACGAAATAACTAATGGCCTAATTACCCCTGATAATCCAAATGTTGAAGTAATAAAAAATTTGAAACAGACAAAAAATGTCAAGGAATTACAGAGAGTTTTGGGATCAGCTAACATTTATGCTAGATTTATTCCAAAATATGCCGAAACAAGAGCTACTTTAAATAATTTATTAAAGAAAAATGTCCCCTATGTTTGGGACCAGAAATGTGAAAAATCCTTCCAAAAATTAAAAAATGCTCTTATAAGTAAACCTATTTTAAGACTTTATGATCCCAGAACTCCCTGTCAGTTATTTGTTGACGCCTCTTGTCATGGTGTGGGATGTGTTGTTAAACAGGCAGATATGAATGGTAATTTACACCCAGTGGCATATCGTTCAAGAAATTTACGAGATTATGAAAAAAATTATGCAATTACGGAATTAGAATGTTTAGCAATTATTGATGCCTTAGATAACTTTTATCATTATTTGCACGGTCAAAAGTTTGTCATACATACGGATCATGCGTCTCTCACTTGGTTAAAAAATGTTAAAAACTTAAGAGGAAGATTATTCCGCTGGTCCCTTAAACTTAGTATGTTTGACTATGAAATTAAATATAAATAAAGGATCAACAAATATTGAAGCTGATATGCTATCTAGATTGCCTGTTTTGGAAAATGTGTCCCACCATGTACACCTCCTAGATTTAAATGAAATTAAAGAAAACCAGAAAAAAGAAAACATAGGTATTAACATTAAGAAAATTCTTGAAATTGAAGATGTAATTGTAATTATAAAGAAAGGTTTGTATAAGATAATAGTCCCGATGTCATTAAGATTACCTCTATTAGAGAAAACCCACACTCAATTTGGACATCCAGAAATTTATAAAATGATAAATTTAATTACACCACAGTATTATTGGCCTAATATTAATAAAGATATTGAAAATTTTGTAAAACATTGTCATACTTGTCAAATAAATAAAAAATGTAGCTAAAACGGTTTGGTTCATTACAGCCAGTACCGCCAACAGATAAACCTTTTGAATGTTTGTCTTTGAACACTGTTGGTGTGTTGAACTACTATAATTCTACAAAAAAATATTTGCATTTGGTGTTGGACCATGCAACCCGTTATGCGTGGGGATTTCCATCAAAAAACGTTACCACTGAAACTTATACAAACTTTTTAAAACAAATGTTTCAAATTCAAGTACCTAAAAAATTGTTAACAGATAGGAATGCAGCATTCACGGCAACCTGTTTCAAAATTTTTTTTCGAAATTATGATACAAAACATTTGTTAACAAGTAGCCATGATCGCGAATGCAACGGGAAAATCGAGCGCCTCAATCGGACTATTGTTATGCGTCTAAAGTGTAAGGTTAATTCTTCTTCAAACAAAATTCCCTGGACTAAATTAATTGGTGAAGTTTTAAATCAATATATCTAAACACCTCACTCTGTAACTCAATTCCCACCTAGTTATTTATTATTAGGAGAATTACCATATGATCCATTATTAGTAAACAATAGTTACTATCCTTCAATTGATGAAGCTAGAAAAATAGCAAAAGAAAAAACAATACAATATCATAAAATAACAAAATCCGATATGATGCTCGATTTCTCCCTGTTAAATTTAAAGTCGACAGTGATGGTCTAGCTGTAGGGGAAAACCAACAATTCATCATGAAATGAATTGTGTTCAGCACCTTATCTTAGTTTTTAAAAATTGGATGCAATGGCAGTATATTGGAATGCTACATCCTGGGACCGGAACTTTTCCAAACCAGCCAGGATTTTGCCAAACCAAGCCGGACGATGTCAGACTCTAGTCATAAAGATCAACTGTAAACAGTGTCCTTAGGAAGAAAGAACAGAGACTGACTTACACCACTTTGTCTCAAATGTTCCGATTGCTTTCTCAAATGCTGTTAGAATGAAAGGAGACGTGACTTACACCACTTTGTTTCAAGTGTGCCGATTGCTTTCCCAAATGCCGGTTGAATGAAGAAAGAGAGAGGTGACTTACACCAGTTTGACTCAATTTGTTCCGTTGATGTGAGGAGTACCAGATGGCCTTTTTCATGGAAGCTTGTGCTTAATTAGTGCACGTCAATAAAAAGTTTATTTTAGCGGTCCCAGGAGGGGATTGGTTTGCAGTTCCGCCATTAACGGGACGTTTTCGGCCCGACTCTTCTACGGTTCTGTATGTCAGCGTGCTCAGATTGATTGACTGTTAATAAAGTGTAAAATGATTAAGTGCCTTCAATAAAACGACTGCATCAACTTATTGTGCAATATTTATTTGAGTGACTGTCATTCATCAACTAAAGAACGATGCGTTACATATATATATATATATATATATATATATATTAATAGAAAGAAAATCCTAATATCTAGACCATTTTGCATTACAGATTTTGTATATGACCCTTTTTATTTCTTTTTTATAAACTTAAAACTGGACCACCGTACCCCAGTCGATAGAGCGCCGAGCTCGTAATTGGAAGATTGTGGGTTCGGTTCTCGAGCCAAACAAAGACCGTCGTGTACACTGATGATGGCTGGTGCACGTAAAATATGTCGTGACCACAATATACTCCGTGTTCCCATCAAAATTATACCTCTGGAGGCCACCGAAGCTGGGGAACTATCCCCTTCGTGTATGACCAAAACTGTGGTGACATGTCTCCAGAACATCCGTAAGGGTGCGTCCCAGACCGTCGCCAATTATCCATAGCGCAGCAATGGTGCGGCGTCAATCACAACCTACCTAATTATCTACCTACCTACAACCATGGATCATATTTTAATTTTCCCGTGTAAGAAGATTAATTTTCTAAAAGTAGAGAAAAAAAGTTGACATTTATTTTCTTTGTTTTTTATATCCATGGTTTCAGGCCGCGGTACCCTAGTCGGTAAAACGCTGAGCACTTAATTGGAAGATTGCCGATTCGATACTTGAGCCGGCCAAAGGCCGTAGTGTACACAATGGTGGCTGGTGCAGATAAAATCTGTCGTGGTCGCAAAGTCCTCCATGTTCCCATCCAAACTATACCTCTGGGGATCACCAAAGGGGAGGAGGATCCCCTCCGTGAAGGTTCAAAATTGTGATGACATGTCTCCGGATTATGTCTAGGGGTGCGTCCCAGACCGTCGCCAATTACCCAAAGCGCAGTAATGGTGCGACGTTAAATCCAACCAACCTACCTACCTACGTACAACCATGGATCATATTTTTATTTTCTCGTGTAAAATGACTTCATGACAGAAGAACAACGTCACTGGCAGAAACTTTTTTCAAAATGGCAAATAGAGTACTTGCATAAACTTGTCGTTTTTAGTAAATAACTTCTTTAATTAAAATGATAGAAATTTCTAAGCGGCTGAAATATCTGCCTTGGAGTACTCGGAACACATTGATACCTCTCATGACGCGAAGGACCCTGCCCTCCGTTAGAAGATGCTGCCGCAGACAAAAAAATTGACGCCAGTGACAGTAACTTTTTTTAAATATACAGAGATTTTAAAAGTCGATATAAGCTTTATACAAAGTTTCTACCATCAATAATTACAGAATTAGTTACAAACTTCATTTATATTATAATAGCGAAATAGGGGAAAGTGGTGTACCTTAGGCATAAGTGTACCTCGGACCTATGCCATTTCTAGCTCTATTTATTTAGATATATGAACAATATTACATGCAGTTAAAATATTTACTGTTAGGGGTCTCAGTGAATGAATCTATGTTTGCTTGGAAGTTCAACTTTTTGAAACGTTTTTGAAAAAGTAAATTCGTCTTTCAAAAGTAAATTTTTCTCAGCTACTTTTACGTATTTCTATACCCACACACACGTTGTACCTACTTTCAACTAAATTTACAAGGCTATACGTCGAGTAAGATACCGAAAATTGTACTCTTTCTGCTTGCAATTTTGTCAAAATTCAAATTCCAATTTTTTTTTCTTAAATCCTTTGTTCAAGCCCTAAAAAATTCTATTTTGAAAAGGTGGGAAATTTTTCAATAAGATCGTTGCATTAGATTTTCAGAATCCTACCTTCAGATTCTTTGAAGTTTCTCCGAAATATCGAACCCAATGACTGAAATCTCGAAAATTTTTAATGAAAATTTTATTTGAAAAAAAATGTTTAAATGTTGCTCTTTTGTATGCTATATCTTTTGTATATATAAATACAGAAATATCCCCCTTTTTTAATCCTACGAAACGCACGTAACACCTTAAAACGTAAACAAATAAAGAACTTACCAGTAAACATTTATGAAAATATTTTCAGTAACAATGAATTAAAAAGAAAATCTAACTTTATGTGACAAACTTGTCATAGATGTAGCAACAAATGACTTTTTCATATCATATTGCGTTTCGTTATCTTGTGATCGCAGGTATGAATTGTCGTTCAGAGCATATAGCGAATGCATAACTTATACGTCAACAAAGATAAATTATTCATAAAGTAAATGAAAAGATAAGATACAGTTTTAGACATGTATATTAAATTTTAAAAAATATTAAAAGTTTCATTTCCGAATATTTTTATAAACCATTCCAATGTTGTATATATTTCATATTTTTTGTATGCCATTTATATATTGTATTTATAATCATTACTTTCTGTTCGTACATTATGTATTGAAAGTATTATAATCATAAAAGTAATCGAATTTGAGATTTTGATGTATCTGTACATTTCGACATTCTCCCGATTTCCTTTTTGCTATTTTTACAATGTGTGCACGTGTATTTGTGTGTGTGTATATATGAGTGGACATGATAATGTCTAAATTCTTTGATGTATTGAGCTTAAAGTTGGTAGTTATGGTACAGGTATCTGTCGAACGAACTGTGTTTGTTTTGATGAATCTAGAACTTAGTGTTTTACAGGGACACAAAAAATAATTCTTTATCGTTATGTCCTATGGACTGAAATCATTTAAGGTGCAACAGTGTATAAACTCTTTCATCGGAATGGTTGTATGCATAAATTACGTCAGTGTCACATGGTTGATATAAATCCTTTGAGGGAGAGATTTATTGTTTTTACAGGGGCACAAAAAAAAAAAAAAAAAAAAAAGACTCTTTATCATTATGGCTAATGGGCGTAGGATATTTGAGATGCGATAGATTTAACCTGACATCCTGTGGATAAAAAAATTATTCTACATACTATCAAAAGTATTCTTTGATATGTGTCATCTTCACACTGCAGCTGTAAAAAAGTTTAAATTAATGTAGTGAATATAAATTTGCATGAGTGTTTGACTGTACAAAAAAAAAAAAAAATAAAATAAAAAAAAAAAAAATTAAAACACTAACTTTATGTAACAACTTTCTAGATTTTTGAAATAAAAAGCACACAATAATTCCATGCTTCTTATTTTGTAATGCATTGGCGGTCAAAAGTGTTCGAACTCAATTGGACAGATATTTTCTAAAAATGGTTGAACTGAGTTCAGGTAATCACAAAACTTGGAACTTCATCGAAAACTGAAAATCTAAAATCTTTCTGAATCTTATACTTCTTTCTTATATATGCAGAGGACAGAATAATAAATCCACTTTTTTAAAAATAAGTTGTAAGTTTCAGTTAAATGAATTGCATGGAAATCTCAAAATGTGTAAATTCATCGAAAACCGGAAATCGAAATTTTTTTCGTATGTTATACATATTTCTTATACATGCAGAAGCTAGTAATAAATCGAATTTTTTTTTTTTTTTTTTTTAATAAGTAAGCAATTTCATTAAATCGAAATGCAAGGAAATCTCAAAACGTGTAAATTCATCGAAAATCGGAAATCGAATGCTTTTCTATATCTTCTACTTTCTTTTTACACATGCGGAAGCTAGTAATAGATTCTTTTTTTTTTTTTCTAATAAGTAGTCAATTTTACTTAATTGAAATGCATGCTAATCACAAAATTACATGCCTAAAACTACTTTTTTAAAAATTATCTAAATTCACTTTTTTAATAAAAAATAAGTAGTCAATTTCAGTTTAATGAAATGCAAGTAAATCTCAAAATGTGTAAATTCATCGAAAACCGGAAATTGATTTTTTTCCGCATTTTGTAGTCTCTTCGAATACATGCAGAAGCTAGTAATAACTCCACTTTATTAAAAACTAGCTGCCTTCAGCGACCAGATGGTTCGTGATCCTTGAAAAATCCGACTTTACGAAATCCCCGCTCGCTGACGACTGCGACGCCTTTTTCCTGTTTCAGGTCCTACAAC
Organism: Salticus scenicus; assembly: GCA_963930645.1. Classification (NCBI taxonomy): domain Eukaryota; kingdom Metazoa; phylum Arthropoda; class Arachnida; order Araneae; family Salticidae; genus Salticus; species Salticus scenicus. The sequence continues at coordinate 101,323,866 of OZ005654.1, read as the reverse complement.
TTCTTTTTGACATATACTGAAAATAGCTTTATTGAAAATTTTAACCGTAGAAAATTCCCTCTCAGCAGCGCCTGCGGCGCCCTCTTCCCGTCTCAATATCTGAAACAGCCTGTTCGCTCATCTTGTTATGATCTTTGAAAATTCTGACTTTAGTGAAGTCCTGCTCGGTGGCGCCTGTAGTGCTTTATCCCCGTTTTAGAACTTTATGGTTACTTAATAGCGGTTGGTTTATAGAATTAATAATAGTAATAATAATAAATCTCTAAACGACATCATTTACATTCATTATAGCTCTCCTTGGCCACTTTTTAATTTTGAATAAATGAAAAGGGATCTCTCCAACATGGCGGCAAAAATTTAAAAGCCGCCATTAGGGGTCCTTTATTAAAGCTGCCTTGCCAGAGGAAATATGAAAACTAAGTCGTCTAACATAAAATGTATTTAGATTTTTTTTTTTTTTTTTTTATGATTTAGTTGAAAAATAATTTAGTGGATTTGAAGTACCATAGCATTTCAAACTAATAATAATTTGGCTCTGGTGAATTAAAATTTTAATTGGAGCGCGGAATTCGTATCTATATTAGTAAAATCAGACTTTTGTCTGTAAATATGTCGGAATCAATAAAAATTGCGATATCTTCACGCTTCACACCCCATGAAAGCCGAAAATGACTTCAGAAAATTTAGCCTGTGTGTGTGTCATCGTGTCTGTATGTCGCTTTTTTTTTGTTTGGGCATCACTTGAGAACGGCTGGACAGAGAATTCAACGGTGCTTGGCATTAATTTAGGTCTTCACCTAACTTAAAATTATATCTATCAACTTTTCAGAAATTCCCCCTCCCCGTCCCCCCCTGGGGGGTAAAAGACTAAAACACGTTTGTCCGGGCATCACCCGAGAACGGCTGGACGGAATTCAACGGCGCTTGGCAAAAACTTAGGTCTTCACCCAACTTAAATTATATCTATAGAAAGTTTCAAAATTATGATTAGTGTTTAAGAGCCATTTTTTTTAAAGCTCGACAAAGTCTATGGAGGTGTGATAGTTGACATTTTCAATTTTCCCGAAACTTTCAGGATATGTCAGTAGTACTGTGATAAGAAAAAGTGAAATTAATTTTTTTCTGAATTTCATTTGTTTGACCTAGAGAGGGGGTCAAAGTCTGAGGCCGTAAATAAAGGGTGCCATTTTAATATCATTTTACTCCTAAAGCCATGAGTGATCCATGTCATTTTTTTTAAATACGGATACTACTTGATACTAATTTTAGCATAAACAGTTTGGTGGGTCATTAATGGCTTTAAAGGCTAGGGTTATTCAAAAGCGCATTTTTCGTTGATTTTTTCCTTGTTTTCAGTCTGAATATCTACTAAGGCCATGAGTGCCCCATAGAAATAATTATGGGGTTAATTACACAACTTAGTACGGAACTTAAAAATATTTAAAATTGCATGGTTCACTCTTGGCTTTAGTAGATAAACGGTCTCAAATTTGAAAATTTTCAAAAAAAGATCAAATTTGATGGTAAATTACTCTATAAGCCAAGAGTCAATAACTATGAGAGAAAGTTTTAATTATACCCTAGATGATCTAGTTTTAGACCCAGGTTACAAACCTATGGGACTTGCAAGATTTATTTAGATATAGTTTATTTTATATCGCCAATGTGTACCTGTTCTATGTAGTACAAAACACTTGAGACCCAATTTTGTAATACATTAATCCTTGTTTAAAACTTCCCATTTTACATTACAGAGGTCAGCATCAAAATAAATATAAAATAAATATAAAATAAAAAAAATCTGGAGTGACTCCACTCGACTTTCCGAACATTGAGTAATTAACAGTTTTGTAGATAAAGCCTATAAATGCTAGATTCACCAAAATGCTTACAGTTAGTGCAACAGTGATTTATAATATTCATATAAATTTTCAGCTCAATTGAATAAGGCGTTTAGATGCTATCGCACTTTTAAAAATTTGGTCCCATAGGCCCTAATGATAAAGAAATTTTCTTTGTGTCCCTGTAAAAACACTATAAGTGCTAGATTCTCCAAATTCTATACAGGATGAGTACCTGTGACCTATAATATGTGTATAAATGTTTTGCTCAATTGAATAAAGCATTTAGATGCTATCGCATTTTTAAGATTTTGGTCCCATAGGCCATAATGATAAACAAGTTTTCTTTGTGTCCCTGTAAAAATACTATCAGTGCTAGATTCATCAAAATCGATAGGGTTCGTGCTACGGTGACTTGCAACATACGTACCAACTTACAGCTCATTCGAGCAAAGCATTTAGACGCTAGCGTGTTCACACACACGCATACGCACACACATACACACACACACATACATGCATCATCGTAAAAAGAGTGAAGACGGACTCAGGGAACCTCGAAACGTATAGAAACATCAAAATCTCAAATTCGGATTTTTGATATGATTACAACACTTTCCTCACTATAGTGTTCGGAAAATAATAACCTAAGATACATCTGAAATGTGCATATTGTTATATTATGCAAAACATATATAGGGTCATGAAAACAAGACTGTATACAATAATAATAATAATAATAATAATAAAAATAATTGTGCATGAGACTAATTGAAACAGGTGTTTCAAATAGCTTCCCCTATATTTGTTTCAGATTGCCCCTTCCCACAATTTTCACTTCACGAGATGTTAAGCTACCAGTACTTATGCTCGTGGACGTTTCAAATCATATGATTAGCAAGCTGCACCTATACACTATAAACGCTGAATAAATCAGAAACATTCACCAATTTTTGTTACATAAAATGCAGCATCACTTAAAAATTTGAATTTTTACTCAATGTAAAAAACAGTACTCAAAAACAGTTTTATCCTCATAAAATCGACAGATGTTTGCATACACATCTTTTTACTTTCTTCTATATGTAATATAGAGAAAGTATTGGATTCGCGAAAATTTTCGACCTCCGTTTTTTGACGGATCTACACGTTTTGGGGTGTCCTGAACACGAATTGATAGTTTTTAGAAAATGTCTGTCTGTGTGTCTGTCTGTCTGTGTGTCTGTCTGTCTGTCTGTCTGTATCATTTTTTTGTGGACGCTGTATCTCACGAACATATGAATGAAATTTAACCAAACTTGGTATTTAGTTGCACCCTGACATGAACTGGTGCCCATTAGATTTGGGGATCAATAGCTCAACAGGTGGCGCTGTAATCGCATTTTATGCAAATTTTTAACATGGCAGCATAGGACAAAATTCCGTATAAATGGGCATAATGAGAGTTATTTTAAACTTGTGATTGTAAAATTAATTTGAATTATTGATGATAGTAGTAGTTAACTAGGAAAAAAAAATTGTGCATGGGGGGGCATCGGTTCCCCCCCCTGGGGGGGAAGTACCCCCCCCGGGGGGGTTAAATTTTGAAGATGGGTATCATTCGAAAGATCTCGTCAATACCTTTAAAACGAATGGTTGAACCATAAATCTGTGATAATTTAAAACAAAGTTATCGATTTTTTTTACTTTTAACAAAAAAAAAAAAAAAAAAAAAAAAAAACTTAGAAAAAAATTCGATTTTTTTTTTTTTTTTTTTTTTTTTTTTTTTTTTATTATTGTTAGTGATTGAATATGTATTAATTTTCACAAAAAAAAAAAAAAAAAAAAAAAAAAGAAAGAAAAAAAAAAAGAAAAAGAAAAAAAAAATCTTTTTTTTTTTTTTTTTTTTTAAATATTGTTACTGATTGAATATGTATAGGAAAATATAGAAGAAAGTCTTGTGGTGGCCACAACATACTAGTTTCACATTGTAAAGTAGGTTTTGTGTGTCTGTACTTCCCTTTATTGGCAATGGATAAGAACTTAAAAATTGTATTTTTTATTTCCATGTTTCAACTTACCCTGTACTTCAACTTGCCCCTGTCTCCCTTATGTAATTTTTACTTTCCGAACACTATAGTGAGGAAAGTATTGCAGTCATGTCAAAAATACGAATTTGAGATTTTGATATTTCTATACGTTTCGAGGTTCTCTGAGTCCGTTTTCACTATTTTTGCGATGATGTATGTGTGTGAGTGAACACGCTAGCGTCTAAACGCTTTGCTCGAATGAGCTGCAAGTTGGTACGCATGCTGGAAGTCACCGTAGAACGAACTCTATTAATTTTCATGAATCTAGCCCTTATAGTTTTTTTACAGGGACGCACAGAAAAATTCTTTATCATTATGGCCTATGGGACCAAAATTTTAAAGTGCGATAGTATCTAAACGCCTCATTCAATTGAGTAAAAAAATTATGCAAATATTATAAGTCACAGATACTCTATCTGTATAGATTTTGGAGAATCTAGACGTCATGGTTTTTTTACAGGGACACAAAGAAAAATTATTTATCATTATGGCCTATGAGGCCAAATCTTTAAAAGTGTGATAGTGTCTAAACGCCTTATTAATCTGAGCAAAAAATTTGTACACATGTTATAGATCACAGTTGCACCAAGTGTATCGGTTTTGGTGAATTTAGCAGTTACAGTTTTTTTACAGGGACACAAGGAAAAATTCTTTATCATTATGACCTATGAGACCAAATTTTTAAAAGTGCGATAGCATCTAAACGCCTTATTCAATTGAGCTGAAAATTTATATGAATATTATAAATCACTGTTGCACTAACTATAAGCATTTTGGTGAATCTGGCATTTATAGGCTTTATCTACAAAACTGTTAATTACTCAATGTTCGGAAAGTCGAGTGGAGTCACTCAAGATTTTTTAATTTTATATTTATTACTTTCTTCTATCTTCAATAGAAGAAAGTATTGGATTCGTAAAAATTTTCGATTTCGGGTTTTTGATGGATTTACACGTTTTGAGAGGTGTAGAACACGATTTTACCATTTTTAGAAAATGTCTGTCTGTCTGTCTGTCTGTCTGTCTGTCTGTCTGTGTGTGTGTGTGTGTGTGTGACAAAATTTTGTGGCAACTGTATCTCTGGAACTACTGCACAGAATTTCATACAAATTGGTATGTAGTTGCACCTTGACATAAATTAGTGCCTATCAACTTTTGGTAAAAATCGTCTTACAGGTTGCGTTGCCATCCCGCTTTTTCTAAATTTTCAACAGAGTGATAAAGGCAAAAATTTTCAAGATGGGTATCTTTCGAAAGGTCTCGTCAGTACCTTTAAAACGAATGGTTGAACTATAAATCTGTGATAATTTAAAACAAAGTTATCGATTTTTTTACTTTTTACGAAAAAAAAACTTAGAAAAAAAAATCTTTTTTTTTTTTTTTTTTCTCCCCTTAATTTTATCAAACTCCCACGGTTTCCGTGATCTGACAAACTTAAACTAATTTTTGCTTTTTTCCCCTAATTTTGTCAAAGTCCTACGGTTTCCGTGTCTTGACAAACTTTAACATATTTTTGCATTTTTCCCCTAATTTTGTCAAAGTTCCACGGTTTCCGTGTTTTGACAAACTTTGACAAAATTTTGGGTAAAATGTGAAAATTATTCTAAATTTGTCAAAACACGGAAACCGTGGGACTTTGACAAAATTGGGGGAAAAAAGCAAAAATTAGTTTAAGTTTGTCAGAACACGGAAACCGTAGGAGTTTGATAGAATTAAGGGAAGAGAAAAAAAAAAAGTGGGACTTTGACAAAATTTTGGGTAAAATCTGAAAATTTGTTTAAGTCCCACTTTTTTTTTTTTTTTCCCTCTCCCCTTAATTCTATCTAACTCCCACGGTTTCCGTGTTCTGACAAACTTAAACTAATTTTTGCTTTTTTCCCCTAATTTTGTGAAAGTCCTACGGTTTCCGTGTTTTGACAAACTTAGAATAATTTTCATATTTTACCCAAAATTTTGTCAAAGTCCCACTTTTTTTTTTTTTTTTTTTTTTTTTTTTTTTAAATTATTGTTGCTGAGTGAATTTGTATAGGAAAAGATAGAAGAAAGTCATGTGGTGGCCACAACAAACTAGTTTTATATTTGTTTTGATGCTGACCTCTGTAATGTAAAATGGGAAGTTTTAAACAAGCATTAATGTATTACAAAATTGGGGCTCAAGCGTTTTGTACTACATAGAACAGGTACACATTGGCGATATAAAATAAACTACATCTAAATAAATCTTGCAAGCCCCATAGGTTTGTAACCTGGGTCTTAAACTAGACCATCTAGGGTATAATTAAAACTCTCTCTCATAGTTATTGACTCATGGCTTATAGAGTAATTTACCATCAAATTTGACCTTTTTTTTGAAAATTTTCAACTTTGAGGCCCCGTTTATCTACTAAAGCCAAGAGTGACCCATGCAATTTTAAATATTTTTAAGTTCTGTACTAAGGTGTGTAATTAACCCCATAATTATTTCTGTGGGGCACTCATGGCCTTAGCAGATATTCAGACTCAAATCATGAAAAAAATCAACGAAAACTGCACTTTTGAATGACCCTGGCCTTTAAAGCCATGAATGACCCACCAAACTGTTTATGCTAAAATGTACTTAGTATCAAGTAGTATCCGTATTTAAACAAAATTGACATGGGTCACTCATGTTTTTAGGAGTAAAATGATATTAAAATGGCACCATTTATTTACGGCCTCAAACTTCGACCCCCTCTCTAGGTCGAACAAATCAAATTCAGAAAAAATTAAATTTCACTTTTTCTTACCACAGTACTACTAACACATCCTGAAAGTTTCGGAAAAATTGAAGATGTCAACTATCAAAAGTATCCAACTTTAAAAAAAAAAATGACTCTTAAATTGTGGGTAAAAAACGCCTGCGCATGCGCCATAAATATTTTTTCACTAAAACGCTTTGAATGGAAAAATAAAATATAAAAATAAATTTTTGAGATAAAGACTTTTTTTATTCGCGTGATTCGCACTACAAATTATGAAAAGATTGAAATGAAGTGTTGCTAGCTAAATTCCATACTTTAGTTAATTTTAAAAAATCTAATTGTCGTATCGAAAAACTGTTTGAACCCCATGATTCAGAAAAATCACCCCTTTCATTTGGTATTGAATTTGTAACGATAGGTCTGATATATCTAACTTTTTTTTCCCTTTTTCCGTTTTTCCGTTGCCACTTAAATTTCATACTTTAGTTATTTTTTTAAAATATAATTGTCGCATCGAAAAACTGTTTGCACCCCTGGATTCAGAAAAATTGCCCCTTTCATTTGGTATCAAATTTATAAATATAGGTCTGATTTTTCTAATTTATTTTACCCTTTTTCCGTTTTCAATTCAGATTCGGTAGAAGGTTTTATATTTATATATTTTTTTATTTTCCAGAAATAAAATGAAATATTTTAGATTTCACGTGAATAATAATAAAAATTAGAGAGAAAAATACCTACAAAAGTTGGTGATTTTTTTTTTTTTTTTTTTAATCAGGAAATTGTATGTGGATAAATATTTTCATAGAGATATTTGACATTAGTTTAATATTTTTATTTAATTAAGCAGCACTTTTATTTCCTGCAGTAAAACAAAATTTTTTGTTGCTATTGTACCTCATGAAGTTCTTTTATGTTCTCTTAATTGTAAATGATTATAATTTGGATTTTATTAAGATTTTTAATTTTTATTTTGTAAATATCAGAAAAGAGTTTTATTTTATTTTATTTATTTATTTATTTTGTGTATGGAACAGCTTTAGTATCGGATCCCTTTGGCAAAATTTGAAATTCGGCACCGAAGTAGCTCGGACATTTCTCGCCAAGATTTTTAATTGCACAATTGAGATAGCCAATTCAGTTCATCTCAAAAATGACTTAAAATAATTAAAGTCACGAAAGGGGTCCCATACTAAAGCTGTGCTTTTTGTATATATTTACTTATAATATTTTATATTAAATACTTCTGTGGTCACGGAATTTGGTGCGTAAACTGCTTGTATGCATCCGGCACTTATTGTAACTGGATTTCGCGAAATTCGAAATCCCCCCCCCCCTTCTCGGAGTCGGAGTGCAATAAACATATGTAAAAATATGTTTTTCCGTTTAAATTCGCTTTGAATTATCTTAGAATGGCGAATTTTGGTGAGTGGATATTGATTAAGTGTACGCACTCTGTACATTAGTGGGATTTTGCAAAACTTCGAACTCACCCGCTGAGGAACGGGAAGTAAGAAGTGGGTACGTTGCTTCCGAAGGCAGTGGGGACCCAGACTCCTCACTTTCCGAGTTAAAAAACCTCTACCAATCACAGCGAGAACTTAGGTTTTAATAAAGATATGGGATTTTGACAACACATTTAAGTTTAATGTCCAGCGAAGCGGGCAAAGCCTGTAGTAAGAATAATAAGTTTCAAATTTTAAAGGTTAAAAAAAAAAAAAAAAAAAAAAAAATGGAATGAAATGAACTGCGAAAATATAGCATGGGTTTGCTGGTGTCAACGCTTAATTAATTTTTTTATTTAAATTTTAACGTTAAAATAACATCACATTTTTCTCGTATGCACAAGCAAATCTAAATTTTTGATATTTTTTTATTAATCACGTGAAAACAATGAAAAAAAAATAAAAAACGGAATTTTTTTTGGCAACATTTAAATTTAAAACAAATATTTAAATGGTTAATTAATGGTTGACATTTTAATTAATATCTCCGAAACTAATTATAATTTTTAAATTCTGTTTTCAGGAGCCCCTCGGGAAGGCTCCTGAAACTATTTAATGATTAAAACAGACTAGCGTCTCTTTCTAGCGGCAAACGTCTATGGAGCTAAGTGAGTTTGGCGAGAATTCACGCTTGGCGCACATATAACTAGTTATCTGTGGTTTGACGCTATGCGCTTATTCATCGAGCTCTTTCGCTTAGGTTTGTTAAGTTTGTGTTTGTTACTGTTCGGCTGTTTGATGAGAAATCACTGAATAATAATACGAACACAAAAATCGAAATCTGTTTTTATTGATTAAAAGTCAGTATTCTTTTCACATTAAAAAATAAATCGATCGTTTGGAAAGCAACAGAAATTTTACTTAATATCAAGGACATCTAACAAAATTATGCCTTTGTATTAAAAAAAAAAAAAAAAAACGGCAATTTTTTTGCCAACAATTAAATTTAAAACAAATATTATTTAAATGGTTAATTAATGGTTGACATTTTAATTAATATCTCCGAAACTAATTAAAATTTTAAAATTCTGTTTTCAGGAGCCCCTGGGAAGGCTCCTGAAACTATTTAAGGATTAAAACAGACTAGCGTCTCTTTGTAGCGGCAAACGTTTATGGAGCTAAGTGAGTTTGGCGAGAATTCACGCTTGGCGCACATATAACTAGTTGTCTGTGGTTTGACGCTATGCGCTTATTCATCGAGCTCTTTCGCTTAGGTTTGTTAAGTTTGTGTTTGTTACTGTCTGGCTGTTTGATGAGAAATCACAGAATAATAATACGAACAGAAAAATCGAAATTTGTTTTTATTGATTAAAAGTCAGTATTCTTTTCACATTAAAAAATAAGTCGATCGTTTGGAAAGCAACAGAAATTTTATTTAATATCAAGGATATGTAACAAATTATGCCTTTGCATTAAAAAAAAAAAAAAAAAAAAACTTTCTTCTTCAGGCAATGATTGCAAACGGAAGAGTGACATCGCATGCAGATACTTTTTGCTAGACGTTGGCGGGCCTCTAAACTATCATCCAGGGTTCTTTGCATATCTGATTAGGGAACCAGTCAGACGAAGCGTTAGACTAGTGTACATACCCCCCCCCCAAAAAAAAAACAAAAACAGAATACCTCTATTTTAAAATGCATGAATTTCAAAAACGCGTGAAATTACATATTTCAGCAATTAGTAATACGCACGTCTGTGCGCTTGAATAAAAAAAATAAAAACACACACACACAAAAAAAAAAAAAAAAAAAATTACAGAATACCCATACCTCAAAAGGCATGAATCTCAAAAATGCAAGAAATTACATATTGCAGCAATTAGTAATACGCACGTCTGTGCGCTTCGCGTTCATGTAAGAAAAAAGAACACAGAATAGCCTAACTCAAAAAACATGGATCTGAAAATGCATGAAATTACATATTACAGCAATTAGTAATATGCACGTCTGTGCGCTTCGCGTACATGAAAACATTAGTAATACGCACGTCTGTGCACTTTTCGTACAAGAAAACAAACAAAAAAAAATCACAGAATACCCCTATCTCAAAATGCATGAAACTCAAAAACGCATAAAATTACATATTGCAGCAATTAGTAATATGTACGTCTGTGCGCTTCGCGTACATGAAAAAAAAAAAAAAAAAAAAAAAAAACAGAATACCCCTATCTCAAAATGCATGAATCTCAAAAATGCATGAAATTACATATTGCCGCAATTAGTAATACGCAAGTCTGTACGTTTCGTGTACTTGAAAAAACACATTTTAAAAGTAAATAATCGAAATAAAACATTAAATTTATCTAATATCACGTGCAACAACATAGCACGAGCGCATTTTGCTTTATAACAAAATAAATCTGAAAATTGTCTTCTGTTGCTACGCGCATAATTAGTTATCTGTGCGCCAAGCGTGAATTCTCGCCAAACTCCATAGACGTTCGCTGCTACAAAGAGACGCTTCTTTAAAACAGTCAAAATTATTCAAGAAAAATTTCTTATCAATGGTACTAATGACAATAAAATAAAATAAAAATAAAATTTTAGGAATGGTCAAAAGGAATTCCGGTGATAACCAAGAAAGGGGCATTTATTCGAAGGGCGGGGTACTTTTACAGTATTTTGCAGTAATCAGCTTAAATTTTTCTATCTCATATTTATTTAATGTTTCAAATATTAGTTATTGTTCGTGAACATATTTATTTTTATTTCCTTCCTATTTAGTAAGACTAATAGTAAATTCTATTTGGAAAAAGCCATCGTGATCTTTAGGAATTTGTTTGCAACATTTCCAAATAATAAAAAGAACTTTAAAGAACTTTATAAATTAGCTTTCATAGAATTCAGAGAAGTCGTTTGATATTTATTTCCAGACTAGAAATTCAAAACATATTTTCTAAATCATTTCGCAATTCGAAACAAATTGCTTTAAAATGTACTTATTTCTCATACCAATTTGTTATGATAAAGAAGATATATATATATTATTTAAGACTCATATTATTACTTTTAATATTATTACTTTTAAACACATTTTTCTTAAATAATATTTCAAAATAGTACAGTTTTTGCATTAAAACAAAATAACAACAATAATGCCCCAAAATGAGGAAAATAATAAAATGAGATGTTTTATAATTAAAATAACACGTTGTGGTTGTGGTAATATTATTTCAATTTAATGTAGGTTTATAGTGAAGTCTAATTTTGGACCCAGATCTTTTTTGTTGCTCTAAATTGATTTTTTACGATTTCTGTTATTTTTTCAAACTAGTTTAGGTGAAAGCCGTTGGAAACTTCGACCAATTAAGCTGACGATCGCAACATGTATTCAGAAGTATGAGACTCCTTCCTACTGGCTTTTATACAGTGATAAATAAGGTAATACAAATAATTGTAATAAAGAAAAATAATTAAAATGTTTGCAATATTTGAATTACTATTACGAAAATTTTGAATTAATAATTAACTAATTTGAAAAGCATTTTACACAAAACAATTCTGTGTGATATTCATACGACTTTTCATTACGCTTCATCTGAATATTATAAAAAAATAAAAATAAATAAATAAGTTGTGAGCATGAATATATATATATATATATAGAGAGAGAGAGAGAGAGAGAATTAGACAGCAATAAACACTTACTAATTTGTTTACATTTATAAACCGGCAATGAAATTCATTTTATAAATGAAAAAAAAAAATCATTCAAACACTAAATACATGAACACTAAATACATCTTTTAAATATACAACTTAACATTTCTTATTTCAAATGTGCCAAAAGTTATGTTTTCATACTATTTCAAAAATTTAGCATGAAATGAAGCATTCAAAACTTTAAAAAAACTTTTTCGATATCGTTTGTTTCGATATCGCATACGGATTATTAATAATTTTCTTTTCTTTTTCTTTCAAAAAAAGAAATTCTAGCAAAAGCAGAATTTAGTTTAGGACGGAGGAATATTAGTTCTTCTTTTTTTTTTTTTTTCAAATTATTCAATTATATTTTCGATAAATTTTAGATTTCGATAAATGTCCAACTACCAAAAAATGATTTCGACAACTGTCCAACTATCGAAAAATGACTCCGTAAAGATCCCAGATTGAGACTAATAGTCCTCTGTCCTAAAAAAAAAAAAAAAAAAAAAAATGCTTAATAAAGGTACGATTAAAAAAAAAAATGCTTAGTAATGGTACGATAAAAAAAAAAAAAAAAAAAAAAAAAATAATGTTTTCAATCTTATATTGAAAACAATTCAAAATAAGCTAATAGGAGCAATAGTATTTGACAAGTAATTCTGCGTGATGAGGTTACCACTTCAACAACATGCCGTTTGAATATGCCCAGCTTTGGATTCTGTATACATATTGTATATATATTCATACAGAATTCAAAGCTGTTATTAAATTTAAAATTTCATTCCAATTTATTCAGTCAACTTTCCCCTGCACAATTCCTTGAAACTTATTATTCTTGATCAACCAATTCAACTATAAACCTCATTTGATCTTCAAAATACAATATTTGAATTGCCTGTAATTATTTCTTTTTAAGCTACTCTATTAAGAGACACAAAGAATAAACGTTAAAAATCTGATTTGAGTATTCAAATAATCTTAAAACGTCTAATTATATATATAGAGAAAGAGAGTTCTCTGTTTTGCTCGAGTTTTGAAATCAGTTTTATGGCTCGTGTTTAGATTTTATTTTTTCTGGTTGGTTTTTCAATACATCAGGATAAATTATGTCTAAATTACATCTCTTTCATTTCAAGGTAATTTTTTCTTGAAGGTTTAAGTTATGGTTTCATTATTTTTTAAGGTTCATGATGCGATTTTATTTTTCTAGAAAGTTTTCTGGTTTTATTTTTCTGGAAAAAGTTTTTGTCATCATTTCATTTAATTCATTTCAGGGTTCTTTTTTATTGTAGGTTCGTGCTTGATAGCTTGCTAAAATACATATCAATTACAGAAAACATACAATTCTTTGCTCAATGCTATGAGGATAGCACTTTAAAACGTCTTATAGCATTTTGAGCTTTTAAGCCAAAATTCAGTCTTGTTCTGTTTTGTTCCGAAATTCTTTTCCTCAACTCAAGAATAATAGGTTCATTTCATTACATATTACTCTTTTTTCACCTTAAAATATTATCCTAGAGTCAACCTTCTTTTCTTCAAAATCTAATTACACGGTACTATTTCAATTTTCAACAGGTATTGTTGTCTAATAAATTAAAGTTAGTACTATTATTAAACTTAATAATTAAATGAATTTAAGAAATCTTGTTACTTTTTTTGGCCTGTGTGTGTTACTCTGGTGAATTATTTGACTGACTATTCTTCGTTCTCATTCTTTACGTTTGCTATCAAAAAGATTATATATATATATATATATATATATTACAACGAATTTATGAGATTAAAGATAAGAAAAACAAAAAAAGGATTTCTTATGCTTTCGCTAATTTATTTTTATATTTTTTTGATTTTTTTTTTTTTTTTTAATAAATATTACTTTCTACAGGTATATTGATAATTTGATTGTTTTTAACTGTAATGATTTCGAAAATATTTCTAAAAAAATATATCCTAAAAAATAGATACAGATGAAATTTCATTCCTGGATCTTAACATAAAGCGAAATAAAGATAAATGGCTTACTGGTTTATACGATAAAAGGAAAGATTTTGATTTTAAAGTAAACAGTCTCACGAATTGGTTTTCAAATATCAGTAGAAAAATCAGTTTGAAAAATATCTGTTCGCACAGTTAAAAAGAATTCGCACTATTTGCAATAATGATGATGATTTAAAATATGCTCTTGTAGATTTAAGAAAAACTTTGCAAGTTAACTGTTACCCGTCTCAATTTTAACCGAATGTTTCCAGTGTTCTCTTCTTTCGGTTTCTTCTAGTTCCTGAATCAAGGGCGATATTTAAGTACCCACGAGGTACCCCGTCGGCCGAAGATGTTTTGTTTATCAGGTAGGGGGTTCCATTTTATTGTATTTCATTTTATTGTATTTTGTAATTTCTTGTATTCTTGTATATTGCATATGTATTAATTTGTTGTACTAGTTTTGTAATTTTGTAATTGTTTTTGTAATTTTTAAATTATATGTATGTCAGATTTCTTCTCAGTTAATGGTGGTTTTCTGTTTGGTAAGAAGTTGGGGGCTAAGGATAGTTATTAGCTAATTGCTACTATCCTTTCAGAAACTTCTCTTTCACCCCTACACTGAGGGTCCTCTCTGATGAAGACCTCAGTGTTCTTTGGGGTTTTATTTCATTTTATTCATTGATAATCAATTCCTATATATATATATATATATATATTAAAAAAAGAAATGAAAGAAAAAAAGCATTGGATATTAATGGAAGACTTGGCGTGGGATTATAAAAACAAGGGAAACAACAACGTCTAAAACGCCAAATAGAAATTATAGGAAAGCAGGGAGCTTTCCAATTATTTTTATTGGAATATAATAGAACAGTTTTCCTATTATTTCTATTGAACGACAAATAATAATAATAGGAACGCAGACATCTTCTCTATAATTTCCTATAATTTCTGTTATTTCTTGTTGTAAATTTTACATTCAGTGCACATTTTCTTAAATTCTTCCATATTTTTCACAAATAGTATTTCGTAATGTCCTATTTGTCAATCACCCACATTCTGCGTAAACCTATCGACTGTTCATCCTGAGCTGAATTCAATCCCTTTCCTATACATAGGACACTTTTTTCTCATTTCTTTATGCATTGAAGGCGGCACGCTAAGTGCTACCGGAACAGCAGTCTAATTTCCTATTATTTTTATTTGGCGTTCTAGATGTTGTTGTTTGTTTCGTTTTTATAAAGCGTTAAATATTTAATTTAAAAATTTACTTTAGAGTCATGAGGTATTATTTTTGAGCAGTTTTTCCGGGCATGTAAAATATTATAGAAGAGCAATAACATTCAATGAAAAAGAATACTTTCGTTTAATTGTTGGTAGCTAGCTATGTATAGCTTCTAAAATTTATGTGCACACCGCATTACGTAAATAAATATAGTCCTATACACATAGTACAAATTGAAACAAACTTGCATCAATTTCCAAGCATACTATCACTATATTATAGTTCTTTTGGGTAACCCTGTAAACGAATGATGAATTATTTTCATACACTGAGGAAAAAAAAAAAAAAAAATATATATATATATATATATATATATATATACCGCCTTCCTCTAGCATGTATAAGTGGCCATTTTCTAAATCCCTTAACTAAAAATATAGATTTCCGAGCTTGCACATAAGACACGCCAATAAACTGAATACACGTAATTATCGAGAATTTCTAGTGTACACATTTCTATATGGTGAAACAATATTCTAAATACTCTAAATATTACGAATTATTTATCTTGCGAGAAATTCTCGCTTGATTTTCTTGAATTTGGTAATAAACCAAGATTATAGTTGCAGATTATAGTTGCAGAAACCCGCCTCTTGTAGTCTCATGTATATCCAGAGATTTTTAAATAACTTTGCCCTAGATAATACTGGCAAATGCTGTAGTATTCTAATAGGGGCTTCTAGAACTCGCTTTCGAAGGGGGCTAGAATTTATAAGGATGACATGAAACTATTTTTTCTAGAGCCACAATTTAGATTCTAGATGTCAGTTGCAGACTTTTTTCTCAGTGTACCATATTCTATACGAAAAATGTTTTCAAGCTTGTAAAAATTATATGTTTATTTCGTTTTGTCCGAGAAGCCTATATGTGTTAAACCGTACTTACTTGGAATTTTGCCCATAGACGTAATGCATTGGAATTAACTTGGATGACCCCGTACACGCCTGTACAAGAACTATTTGCTTTTTCTAATCAAAAAGGTTAGTGTAGCATTTCTGTATCCTACAGATATAGCATACCTAATTTTGACATTCTGTTGCTATTTGTTCGGTAAAAATTAGTTTTGCAGCGAAACCAAACATTTACATAATTTAACAACTTTTTATGTAGCAGTTTTTAGCATTTACCTCTTGTTTTAATCCGTTTTTAAACTTTTGTTCCCTTTCTGTTCGAGAGATATCAGCACTAACCCAAAATTTAACAAATAATGTTTTAAAGGAAGCTTAATGCATAAGTCACTCTAAGTTTCTTAGTTGGCGCGAGTGCGAATTGCTGGTTTGATCATGTACTCATGTCTAGTTTTTTTCTTTTTCTTTTTTTTTTTTTTTTTTAATTTAATGAAGAGCTGGACTATTATTTTCACAGGAAGCAACGTTTACGAGTTTTTGTAGTCAATAACGTTTACTTACAAAGTGTTTTATTTATTAAATTAAATATTGTATGAATTTAATAAGGTTAACTTACAGATGATTCAAACGAAAAATTTCTCGAAGAGGGACAATGCATTTTTTTTTTTAAATATTTATGATCAGCTATGTCTTTAAAAGCCATTTTTTAAAATTAGTTTAGTAATTTTTAAAATAAATTAAGTAGTGAACTTTAAAGGGTTACCAAAACTAAATGCAAAACTGGTGTACAAACGATAAATAGTCAATAAGACTTCTTCACACACCATATTATTATTTTTTTTTTTTTAAGCCAGCACAACTGGTTTCGAATCGACGTAGTCTTACTTCATGAGGTGCAAAAAAAAACACGTGCTACTGCCTTGGAGGTAAAAGCAAGACTTTGCCTCCAAGCAAGGGCAAAAGCAAGACTGTCTTGCTTTTGCCTCCAAGGCAGTAGCACGTGTTTTTTTGCACCTGATGAAGGAAGGCTACGTCCTTTCGAAACCGGTTGCGCTGGCTTGAAATTTATGGTGTGTGAAGAAGTCTTCTTGTCTATTTAAAGGGTTAATATATAAAAGGGACCGCAATACTTTTTCTTCTATATATATGGCTAAGAGAAAATAAAAAAAAACGTACATAATTTGTATGAAAATAGAATTTTTTTTCTCATAGTGTTGCGAAAGTAAAACTAACTGCTTAATTTTTTAGTTTTTATTTATTTATTTTTTAAGTAAAATAAACTTTAAAAATTTAACAATAGCCAATTATTTTAAGCTTCAATTCTCTTAAAAGATATGCAAACTAAAGACATAGGTCTGATCTTTTTGCACTGAGAAACTCTTTCATCTTATTTCTCAGATAAGGGAATCGTTTCTTTCAAACCATAGTTTTTTAATTCCAGAATGAAAGTAGTTTAACATTTTTTTTTTTTTGAAACACCAACTGTTACGACCACGTAACTTTTTATCGTGCTAGATTAAGTGAATTGTCATAAAGATTCGGGCACATCTAAACCAAGGCGAAAAAAAAGTAAAAAAAATAAAAAAAATAAATAAAAAAATAAAAAAGATTAAACAATATATTGTATAAGAAGCTTAAAAGTTAACTTAAACTGTACGAAACAGGTTCAATTTTTTCTTTATAAATTTCACGCTTTGTTGACTGAGAAAGTTACTTTTACACTGAACTAATGCTGCACATAAAAATAAAAATAAAAACAGTTTTATAAATTGCTTCATTACTAATGTTCTATACCTTTTTTGTAACAACATACTTTAAAAATAGAAAGAAAAAATAAAAAGAAAAGAAAGAAAAGTAAAAAGGAACAAAATCCGATTTACATAAATTATAAAATGTTTTTCAAGAGTAATCTTATATTATTTAATAAAGGCTGATATTTCATGGAAAGCGTTAAAAAACCATAACAGAACTGAAAATGCAATTTTCACTAATATTAAAAATATGCGTTTGATTATAAACCTGTGAACCAATGATAGATTCTTCACATGCCATATTCTTCAGGATACATTCTTTTGCGCGTTAAAAAATATCTATTAACTTTTGTTAAATTTCGTATTGATTAAAAAGATAAAAATATGCATTCAAGAAAAATCTCTCGTAAATCGTGACGTATTCGATTTTTCTACTTTTTCTTCTTCTTCTTCTTCTTTTTTTTTTTTTTTTTTTTTTTTTTAAATTTCAGCAGCTAAACGATCAATAAACATTTTAATAACAGTTGTACTAAATTTTCTTAAAACGCACAACAAATATAATTTGATAAAATGCACAACACATGGGATATACTAACCCGTTAGTAGTCGCTATAAACAGCGCCACCTATTACAGATTGCGCACTTTTTATTTAACTGTCACCAGTAATTTTAAGTAGTGGCGTGATCGACGTTTCTTCGATTTTATTCACGTTTTATGTATATCAAATGCTACTTCTAAAGTTTTTGGTGGCTATTGAATAAAAAAGGCTGGCAACAATGAAGGATGGGCGGCAAATCGACCAACTAGCGACTACTAACGGGTTAATTTTCATTTTTGAATGATTGTCCGTTTTACCCCAAATTGCAATAGAATAGCTTTATTTGGACCTGTTAACTAATGAATAATTCAAATGAAATCATATTCAACAATATTTCACCTTCCCTTCAATAACTTTAATCATCCTTATATAGTTCTCATACCTTAGTTTCACAAATCTCCAATTAAATTTCGCACTTTCACTATTGGATGTAACACTTATAACAACAATGCTAATAAAACTCTACTGGATATTCTTAAACAAATTTATAACTGTACTTGCAAAGTCGATAATTTACACTGCCTTAAAAATAGCTTTCAATTAATTCAATACATTAATTCGCTTGATAAAATAGAAAATATTATGACTTTTGACTTTCAAGATCTTTTCAATAATATTGAGTTATCTGATCTTATTAACATCACTTACAGTCTGTTTAACAAATATAAAACTCAAATTAAATTTCTTCGCAATTTTAAAGCAGAAAAATTCAAAGCACTTCTTAATTTTGTTATCCATAGTAATTATATCTTCGAAAACAACAATATCTATTTATGAATAGAAGGAATCACACAAGGAGGATGACGCTCCATTATTTTGGCAGATCTATACCATTATTACTATGAAAAACAATTTTGTTATGATGATGTTCGGCTTTGTCGTTACATAGATGATATAATTATATTTTATCTTAACAAGAAATCACAAAATACCTTCTCCTTTAATTATCCATCTAACCTAAAGCTACCTCAAAATACTCTACATAATCGCTCAATTAACTTTTTAGATCTAACAATAATATTTCATGGTAATAAAGTTTACACATATATCTATGACAAATGTTAAGACATTAGTTTTAAAGTAAATTTATTTACACATTTTAATTCCTGCCTGCGTCTTTCGGTATTTAGAAACATCATCATTAACCACTTATTTCGTATTAACGATTTATGCTCTGCAAAGTATAAAAACAGGAATATTAATAAATTGATCACAGACACTGCTAAAATGGGTTTTCCTAATAACTTTGTATTTCCCATTTTATATCCATAACCATGTCTCTGTCAGTACATAAAAAAATAAAAAATAAAAACAGAGTGCACATTTGTTTATTTTCACCAAAAAAATATAAAACAATAAAAGACAATAAAAAAGTTGGAGGTTGGGTGTGCAGATGTTTAATTATGGAGGTTGGGGGTGTTGTTTGGCGGGATGGTTGGGTGGAAATGTAAAATTATATATATATATATATATATATATATATATATATATATAAGCCGAAGGCCTGTTGTATTTACCTAATATAAATATGCATTCTTTCCTTTTCCTTTAAATGTTCACTTTCTTCATTTGAGTTGTCAACTATTCTTAAAATTAATAATTATACTCTTGCACACATAATAAATATCCATATTGCTGTATGGTTTAATTGCTCTTTATCAGCTATGAACCACTAAACCTTGAGTTTTGCTTGTTTCTACTCCATGAACATATAAACCCCTGAATTAATATGCTTTTTTAAATCCTTCTTGTATGTCATCCTCTGAGCATTGTTTATTTGTTATGTTTTCTATAATTAAAGTTGTTTTCTGTTGGATTCTTTGATAATCTGTATTTAATAGTTTATTCCATTTTAAATTTCACTTCTATTAATTTCATGTATTATAGGGGGCCCGCTAGCAATTTGCTGTTATAGCCACTGGTAAACGAAATCATACATTGGTACTCAAGGTCTCCCCTGAAGATTTTTTTTTTCACCTTTCTAAGCTTCTCCTACTCGAAAAATATTCATTTTTATTGGTTTATGTGGTTTCAGTGATATTCTATCTGTTGCTTGGTTTTTACTACGTATAATAATTCATTATTATATTATATATATATATTTGTACACCTAAATATTTTATTTTAATCCCTTGCTGGCTTAGTTTATTCCTAGCTTGAGGTAAAAAAAATTCAAAAAATTTAATTCTTTTTTTCGTAGATATATATATATATATATTTAAAACATAATAGCAACATCCGCATATAACCCCCCCCCCCCACTACTCTTTCAAAAAAAAAAAAAAATAAGAATAAATGTAATGATAAATTAGATTTAAATCTGGATTTCTGTATTTCGCCTGTTTGATATAAACCGGCAAGGGGCTAATTTCTTTATCTATATATTAATAGGCAAGCATAAAATTTGTTGTCCCTTTTTAACATATTAATTATGGGAGTAGAGGGTTAAAAATGGTATCATTCGAAAGGTATGGTTAGCCGAAAGGTGCGAATACAAATATTATTTTCTTACGATGTCAAGAAGGTATTTGAAAATACATTTATTTTTGATGCATTTTCCCCCATTTTTCCCTTTTATACACGTATTCCTTCACATTAAAAAATACCTAAAAGTAGAAAGTTGTTAAATCTGGCAATTTCTTAAAGCTCAAATAAAACCATAGACACAGTAATTTGTATAATGTAGCATCACTATACGCAAGCGAAGTGATGACGTCACTGTCTGTTCCATGGAGCCATGTAAAAGATTTTCTATGTTAATTGTCCATTGAATTTTTTGTAAAAAATTATTAAAAAATAACGGAAATGTTTGATTGAGTTATTTTTTCTGTAAAATTGATAAAATTTTAATTTAAAATCACAAAACTCCAGAAAAAAAAAAATGGCAAACTTCCAGTTTCGAATGTAAACATAAACATTTCATTTCAAAGGGTGATATTTAAACAATAAATATTGAACTAATATAGTAAATAAAAGGAAAATGGATTTGTTACTAACTGCTGCATGTATAAGTAGACGATACGGAAAAAATTCCGATTTCCGTTATTTGCTGAATTTACATGTTTTGAGCTTTCTTTACGTTTCAATTAACTGAAATTGGCTACTTATTTTTTAAAAAAGTGTCTTTATTGCTAGCTTTTGTGGGTAGAAGAAGCAAGTAGAAGATACATAAAAACTTTTGATTTCTGGTTTGTGTGTGTGTGTCTGTGGTTTCTTGTTTTCACCGTATCTCACGAACCAATGAATGAAATTCAACCAAACTTTGTATATAGTTGGACCCTGGCGGGGCGTTGTGCTGATTAGGTTTGGGCATCTATCTCCCAGCAGGTGGCCCTGTGATCGCATTTTATGTAAACTTTTAACATGGCAAAATAGGACAAAATTTCGTATTTTTCACCGTATGTCACGAACCTATGAATGAAATTCAACCAAACTTGGTATATAGTTGGAACCTGACAGGGAATGGTGCTGATTAGATTTGGGGATCAATCGCTCAGCAGGTGGCGCTGTGATCGCAACATTTCGTATTTTTCACCGTATCTCACGAACCAATGAATGAAACTGAACCAAACTTGGTATATAGTTGGACCCTGGTGGGGCATTGTGCTGATTAGATTTTGGGATCAATCACTCCTCAGATGGCGCTGTGATCGCATTTTCTGCAAACTTTTAACATGGCAGTATAGGACAAAATTTCGTATAAATGTACATAATGAGCGTTATTTTAAACTTGTGATTGTAAAATTAATATGAATTATTGATAATAGTAGTAGTTAACTAGAAAAAAAAATGTGCATGGGGGGGATCGGTTCCCCCCTGGGGGGGAACTTTCCCCCCGGGGGGACTAAATTTTCAAGATGGGTATCTTTCGAAAGGTCTCGTCAATACCTTTAAAACGAATGGTTGAACTTTAAATCTGTGATAATTTAAAACAAAGTTATCGATTTTTAAAAATTTTCACGAAAAAAAAAATACAAAGAAAAATCGTATTTTTTATTTTTATTTATTTTTTTTAATATTGTTACTGAGTGAATTTGTATAGGAAAATATAGAAGAAAGTCTTGTGGTGGCCACAACATACTAGTTTATTCTTAGGAGAAAGATTAATTATGCGCCGAAGTTTTTCGGATAGAAACATCCCAGGTATGGCCTTGTCTATGATAATGTTTACTATTTAATATTCATCATGCGTGCCATATTTTACTTTTTCTGCAAAGTATTGCGAATGACTTCTCGAAATGTTTATATCTCTCAAAACATTTTGTGGGTTTACATTATTAAACGAATACATTATACAAAGGTTTATTTTTAAGTATGGTATTTTGATTATTTATGATTTAAAACTTTATTTAATTAAAAAAAACATTTTTTAATAATAAAAGCTTTTTATTGAGGAGCTCCTAAAATACTACATTTTTGAGTTGCGGCATTTTACTAAATTCTACTTTTTCAAAATTTAGTTTAGTATTAGAGAATGGTTTCGCGTTGGGTTCATTTTTTGAGGGACTGTATATTAATAACACACAGCACAATCTAAAATACATTCCAACCAATTTTCAAGAATATTTCCGGTCTATTCTACTTTATTTGTGTAGCCCTGTAAACGAACGGTGGAGGATTTTCATACCATAGTCTACATGAAACCTTCTTTCACTCATATAAAACATATATATTCATTTAATTTGTTTTAATGCAGCCTATAGATGTTAAATTCAACTCAGCTGCATTTTCCCCCTTAGAAGTAATGTATTTGAATTATCTTGGGTGTCTCAGTACACGAACCATTCGCTTGATCTCAATGAAAAGTTTAGTGTAGCATTCCTATATATGATACAGGTTTGGGATACTGAGTTTGAATGATTTGATTTAGAAAATGACAGAGATGAGTGGTTTCATTCAAATTAACACATTTACTGTAATATACTAAAAGATTTAGAATAACAAAATTACAATGATTTAACAAATTTGTAAACAAGTTAAAAAAATATATATTTAAAAAATCAGTTTGTACCCATTTAAACATATTGCAATCGTCGTGGAATATGTTTCGTACTTTTGTCTATTATTAATTAATTACATGTATTACTCTGCTACACCAATGAATTCTGCTGTATAAGGTAAGCACAGATTTAATGTGAAAGGTGTGACGAGAAGATACCTTCACATATCCACCGTAAGGTGATTCAATCACGACATGTGTACATGACCAGATAAATTACAGGAACTAAACGTCTTTACTGAGTAACTTCCATTACTTATACTTCAATAACGCTTTAACATTATACAGTAGTTCTCAGTTTTAATAAACTATTTCCTCTTTATCGCAAAGAAAGTGATAAATAACTGATAATTAACTGCAACAAATGTTATTCAGAATAAAATAGTCTCAGTTTATAATACTTTTACCAAATAAAATTGTTCAAAAAAGATTAAAATTAATATTTAATTATTGTTGAATTTTTATTTGAAATAAACTTTGATATATTAAAAAACAGTGAATCGTTACAAATTGCTTTAAATATGTCTTTGATAATTTAAAGTGTAAAAATTTATCATTAAATATCATAGGCTTGCGATGCAAATAAATACTAGGGAAACGACAGCTGAACTTTATGTATTTTTTGGTGCTGATTTCAAAAAGAAGAAAGCAAAAATTCTATCATATGAGGTTTTCTTGAAAAATTCAATTTTACTTTGATCTTTATGAACATTTGCTATGAACAAGTAATATATATATATATATATATATATAAATATATATGTAAAATTATAATTATTGTCATAATATTGCTGGGGATGCACTGCGGGTGTTCTAGGAGCATTACACCTGATTCTAGAGTCATTAAATTGCACACTTGCAGTCTAGGCACAATAATCACTCAGTAGTTAGCTTTAATTGACTTTATTAATTCCAAGGCATGACTGTAGGTGGTTGAAGGCAATGGAGTTCTGGGTTTTGCTGGACATTATTGTCGAAACTTGCCGAAACTTTTCCGGACCTCGGAGCCGGGCCCCGAGGCCGGTCTATTAGGTCGTTCCAATCTTTTTAGCCGATGATAGTTCAAATATCTCTAAAAACTCTCTCTAACTCTCTCTATGGACCAAAAAAATTAGAAATACAGTTAGGCCGTTCAAAATTGGTATATAGAGGTTTTCGATACTTACAAATCGATTGCGGATATTTCCGAATTTATAAAATTATTAGGAGGGGCGAGAAGGGGGGTGTGGCGGTAAGGCGGGGCTATGGGAAAAAACAAATAGAAATACAGTTAGGCCGTTCAAAATTGGTACAGATAGGTTTTAGAGGCCTGCAAGTCGAATGGGGATATTTTCGAAAGTGTAAAGTTATTAGGAGGGCCGCGAAAGGGGGGGCGGAGGGGCAAAAAAATAAAATAGAGTTAGATTATTCACAATTGGTACATAGAGGTTTTCGATACCTACAAATCTATTGCGGATATTTTCGAATTTTTAAAATTATTGGGAGGGGCGGGAAGGGGGGGGGGCGGATGGGCAAAAAAATTAAAATAGAGATAGATCGTTCAAACTGGTGCAGAGAGGTTTTTGATTCTTACAAATCGATTGCGGATATTTTCGAATTTGTAAAATTATTAGGATAGACAGGAGGGAGGGGCGAAGGGGGAAAATAATAGAAATAAGAGTTAGAGCATTTTGGGAATTTTTTTCCGAAGACAGTGAGAACCCGGTGCGACATTTTTCCTAATCAGATTTTGTTTCTCTTTTTTTTTTTTTTTTTTTCACGTGATAAAAATTAATGCAATTTTGAGAATTCAGTAAGTATAGTGATTCATTTAAAAATAGGGACCAGCGAAGCGGGCGCTGCCTGCTAGTATTTCATATATATATATAATAAATAAATAAATAAAATAAATAAAGTCAATTCCTACGTACAAACACTATCGAAATTTTTTTTTTTCTTTAATAAATTTGAATTAGGAAATAAAAAGCGCTCGTGTAAAATTAAATAAAAATAATTATAATCTAATTTTTTTTTTTTTTTTATATCATGCTTTAAATTTTCTAATGAATCATAGAGCTCTTATCAATGTGCATAAAATTTTTAAATTGATAATGACGTCAATTTTTGTGAGATGCATATATTTTTTTTCTTATATAATTTTTTAATGTTCACGTTTAGTTAAATGTATTTATTTTTATTTCGAAAGAAAAAGAACTCGTACTTTTTATTTAATTTAATTTAACTTTTTTTTTTTTGGCAACAATAAAATTATAGCTAATATTTTAATGGATATTTTAACGCTATTAGGATGTTATTATTTTCATATTTTAATTAATTATAAGAAAACTAATAAAAAATTCGAAAATCGGACTTCGAAGTATTTTGTTGTCACCGAGTTCTGAGCAATCCTGAAAGTTTCAAATTTCTAACTATTCGGGAAAGTTAGTTAAAAATCGATTGCAAGATTTGTACAAGATATATATAGGGATAGTATTAACTAATAGTAGGAATTGAAAAATAAATAATTAAATAAATAAAAAAGTCAAAAAGAATAGCCGAAAAGACAAAATCTTGAATCAGGCACTAAGAATGTGATTCGGAACAGCTTAGTTGAGACAAATAATGTATGTTGTTGTTGTTGTTGTTGTTGTTTCTTATGCCACTCGGAAATTCAAATCCCCGGTAGTGGAACTATCCGGATTTAGGACAGGTAGTGTGCGCCTTCCGTTTTTCAGAGGAGTGCCACTAGGGTGGGAGAACGACTTAGCTCCAGACGCTGGCGAATAATGGCAGCACCAGCAAACAACAGGACTCGAATTTTGATCTGAATCAAAGCCGAGTTAAACCCATGTTCCGGTACTCTCAGAGGTATAATTTTTGATGAGAACTTGGTGGACTTCGCGACCACGACGGAATTTAACATGCGCCAGTCGCCATTAGCGTACACGACGGCCTTCGGCCGGCTCGAGGACCGAACCCGCAATCTTTCGATCACGAACTCGCTGCTCTTACCGACCAGACTATCGCGAAATATTGTTAACCATTCTGCATATAAAATTAAATGTAATGAAGCAGTGTGTCAAAGATACCCCAAAACATGGCGACTGTTTCTAACACCTGTGCAAAGAGTTTCCAGGTTTATCAGAAACGAAGTTGAAAATGGGAATCTTTGTTGGTTCAGATATCCGCAAGCTTATGCAGGATAAAAAATTTGAGACTAGGATGACAACAAAGTAAAATCTAGTATGTTGTGACCACTACAAGACTGTGTTCTATATTTTCCAATACAAATTCACTAAGTGCAAATAATTTATTAAGACTATTATTTATGATTTTCATCTTAGGGAAAACTAACACTAAGTATCCAAAGAAAGACAGTTTTGTTGTCTATAAATAACATCTTAAAAAATGCCTTTTTATAACGGTTATCTCACATATTAAGTTTCGTACAGTTATATGCCATAGAAGTTTAGAAATACCCTACCTATTATCGAGAAAATTTGCAGTATAGCAGCGTCACCTATTGGCCGACAAGCGTCCAAATTGAATTTGCATAATGTCTCACAATGGCCTTCTCACATATCAAGTTTTGTTTGATGATACGCAATAGAACCCGAAATAGAGCCTTGCCTTAAATAGCGGAAATCGCTGTGTAGCAGCGGCACCTGTTGAGTGGTTCACACCAAAAATTGGAAGCCACCACTTTACATTAAGGTGCATCTACATACAAACTTACATGCAGTTATGTGTAGTAGTTCCTTAGATATAGCCTTTCCTTAAATTGCAGAAATCGCTGTATACCATCGCCACCTGTTGGCCGATAAGCATTCAAATTGAACCAGCATAATGTCTCAAAATGGTCTTCTGACATGTCAAGTTTTGTTTGATTATACGCAATAGAACATGAGATATAGCCTTCCTGAAGATGCGGAAATTGCTTTATAGCAGCGTCACCTATTGAGCAATTGACACCAAAAGTTGATAGGCACTAAATTAGGTCAAGGTGTATCTAAATATAAATTTATATATAATTATGTGCAGTATTTCTGGAGATACAGTTTCCAAAATAAATCCCCCCCCCCTCCACACACACACAGACAGACATTTTCAAAAGTTGGTCAAACCTTGTTCTAGATCTCTCAAAATCTGTAAATCCGCCAAAAACCGCAAGTCCAATTTTTTTACGAATTCAATACTTTCTTCTGTTGAATACAGAAGAAAGTAAAATGCTTAGGTTGCCTTTAAAGTAAATTTCTGGGTAATTTTAAGGATCCTGACTAAGAAATTGTAACGAACATGCTGGACAGATTTCAAGCATTGAGTTGTTCCATGGATGCCAAAATACATTTCCTTCACTCGCATTTGGAAAATTTAAGAGCAATCAGCGAAGAACAAGGTCAAAGGATTCACCAGGACATCAAAGATAGGGAGCGCAAATATCAAGGATGATGGGACATGAACATGCTCGGCGTCTACTGTTTCATGTTAACATGGCACAGGCCTGAGATTAAACGTCAAAGAAGAACATCAAAACGAAGTTTCAAAGGAAATAGTCTATGAACTTAAATAGAAACTTTTTTTTTTTTGGCTTTATGTAAGTTACCTTAATAAAAACAAATTAAAATAGTATGGTAATGATTTTCTTCTAGAAACTGCAACATAATTTGATGTAAAAAGTTTAAACTCAAGGGAACTTTTTTTTTTCGAACAGAGGCGGCTCGTGCGATCTGGCAGTAGTAGTTATCATTCTTTTAAACATATAAATAAACAAATCGATTGCTGAAAAATCGATTTTTCTCACTAAGAATTGATCATTTTACTCAGATTTAAATGGATAAAAGCACTTTTGCCAGATAATACATGCAAAATTATTCGAGAGAATTCATCAAATATGGTTCTAGCAAAAATATCAATATCTATTTTTAAAAAAATTCCTGACTTGATTAAAAAAAACAAAACAAAAAAAAAAAAAAAAAAAAAAAACAGAGGTCATTTTCGAAATCAGCACACCAAATTATATAAAAATCATCAAAAACTTCTCTATTTTTCCAAAAGTTTAATTTCGAAAGCCGTGATATTATTAATTCAAAATATCTTTTTTACTTACGTTTCAAGAAATTAGTAATTTAATTATTGATACCAACAATAACTATTTAAAAAATCCCAACTTATAAAATAATTAATTCCTTTTGTTATTGAAAGATAAAGGTAGAAATTATTTTCCTTTAATCATTTTTTTTCCTCTATAAAAATAGATAATATATATATATATATATATTCTTTTTTTTATGTGACTTAGTAATTTTTGTGAATGATTAAATAATTCACATTATCGTAACTTTTTGAAGAAATATTTCTTAAATACGAAAATACGTATGAGAAAAACAAAGTCAACTAAAAAGAAGAAATATCTTTTCCCGATATCCTGTCTAATAAGAATAGTTTTCATGTCTAGGATATCTAAGTTATAAACTTGATATATCCTGGAAAAAATGCTTATAGTATTTACGATTATTAAATATTCAAGAAATATGGTAATTTAAAAATGATGATAACACTATACATTACATTGTTAAATTGAAATAATTTTCGATGTAATTGAATTCGTGTCAATACGCTTAGAACAAAGCTGACAAGCCTCCAGCTTTTCACATACCACAATTATTTTATTTTATATTATTTTATTTTATTTTATTTTATTTATTATTTTATTTATTTTTTGGTTAATGATTCATTTGTGCAATTAAATAACACTAATTTCATTAGAAATAAATTTTAATAATAAGCTTGGAAATTTTGCAACTGTGGCTTAGATATTTTAAAATTTAAACTTATACAAAAGATGCAATTCAAAATCATATTCGAGAGTAAAATATTTTTAATGTAATATTTACCATAGCTCATGAAAAACTACGTCTAAACGTAGAATACATATTGAAAATATTGAAAAAGACACATTTTTGATTAGATAAACTTTTAATCTAAATATATATAATCATTTATCATGAGTGAGTGAGTGATTCGTCATCGCCCAGTCCAAACCTCTGGACCTAGAAGCATGAAATTTTGTGACAATGTTCCTTTTGCTATGTAGACATTCACTAAGAAGCGAGTTTATGAAATTCGCCCCCGAAGGGGGGGGGGGTGTAGGGCAAAATGTGATTTCACAAAATCCTTTGTATCTGAAAGAAAAAAACAGATATCCGTAAAATTTTTGCTTTAAATATTGCTGACACAAATACCTAAGAACCAATTTTTAGAATTTTAGAACTTTAGTCCTCAATGAGAGGGGGTGGGGAGGGAATCAAAACATTATCTATATTATATCATCTATATAATGTAGATATTTCTTCTATAATAAAGATTTAAATCTTTTTTTTTTTTTCCCTTTAATGTTGCCAAAGAAGTTTTAGAGTTAACTTACTTTTCGACATATAATAAAATATATCTTTACGCCAATAATAATAATAATAATAATAATAATAATATATATATACATATATATATATTAAATTTGCTCAGGCACATGACAAAATGACGTCATTATGAAATTAAATAATAATAAAATGAAAGCTAATTTAGATGTATATTAAAGAGTTTTATTTATTGATAATCCTGGGTATTTTTTAAACTTTTGATGCTGAAGTAGGTAGGACATTTTTGGACAAGGAACTTTTTCTTTTTTTTTGTGACAGCCACCTTGAGCCAAGTAGTCTATTAAAAAAAAAAAAAAAAAAAAAGCAGAGCGTAAAAAGCAGGTAAGAGACTGCATTGGGAACCCAGAATCGACTGTGGCGTGCGGGAATACCGGTACAGAAAATAGCGGGAACTTAAACTTATATTTTGACTAATTTCTATATATATATATATATATTACATTTTATTATTATTATTATTATTAATTATATGGTGTTTTGAGGATTCATTTCAATATTTTGACCAGCGAAGCGGGCAAAGCCTGGTAGTAGTATATATATCATTTGCTGTTTATGTCGAAAGAAATGAAACATGTTAAACCTGATCGAGATAAACATGGTTTGAGTGACAGCAATGATGTTTTTTAGAAAACTGCAGCTACTTTGAGCTAAATTAAAATTGCAGTAGAAACTCTTTTGACTCTGTTTGATGTTATTCTATAACACACTTTTTGTTTAATAAAAAACCCTATTTCATCTTAATTTAATAGTACAAAATTAAGCAAGCACATAGATCAAAGCGGTTTTTAATATACCATCCAATTAATATATATAAAAAAAAAAAAAAAATGTTTTTATTGTCTATTTCGGTAAGAAAATCGTATTCTAAATGTTACCATTTTTGGCACATTTTAAAGAGATGTTAACTCATAAATAATTAAAAATGAGTTTCCTCTTCTTGGGTTGTTTGCTTTTACGAATGCGGGAGAGCGCCTTTTTCATGGTGAGCGGCAGGTTACTACCTACGAAAGATTATCAGTCCGTTAGTTTTAAAATTAAGATACGATAAATTTCCCCTTTTTCAAATGAGTTTATGATTTGGTATTATGTCTGTTAATGCACATGTTCGGATAATAGTTAATGTTCACGTTTAGATCATAGATTGTTGCTACTTAAAGACCATGTAAAAAATATTATAAAATCCATGTTTATAATAAAACATATGTAAAATAAGGCTTAGAATCAGAGCCTTTATTTATTTCTTTTATTTAACTAATCTAGTTCAATTAAGGGGACTATCTACCTATCGTCTCCGAAAGCCGAAGCCAATGTTATTCTATGGGAAATTGGGCCCTATTATAATTCATTAACGAATGCATATTTTTAAATTTCGTTTTCACTTTCTTAAAGTTCACACCTGTGGAACAACTTATAGCTTTTAAAAATTGATTATTATTATTATTATTATTATTATTCTTATTCTTATTCTTTTTTTTTTTTTTTTTTTTTTTTAGATTTAATTTTTAAGTTCAAAAATATAAAATTTCACATTGTGAAAATTCGCCTTTTACAACCTCAAAATAAAATATTAAAAATGAAAAAAAAAAAAAAAGTAATAATAATTTTTAGAAAGCGATAAACTGTTTAATAGTTGTAAAGTTTCTAAATGTGAAAACGGAATTTATACATATGTATTAGTTAATAAGTTATAATTGGCTCTGGCTTCTGGGGACGATAAGCGGAGAGGCCTCTGAAGGTGGCATTCTTCTATCTGCATCAAATTTAACAACCTTGATAGATCTAAAAAATTCTCCAAAGTTGTCAATCGAATTATATCCTTATTCATACTCTCTCTTTCATAGATGTCGATGTTTTCTATAATGGTCCTTTAGATGACATCTTGTATTAATTCCCTATTACGTAATAATGCTAACCATTTTAAAAATATATTTCAGTATAGTTACTTTGTGTGCCAACATCAAATGAACATTCTACTCTGCATCTATGACTTTAAAGATGAAAATGAAAATTATGAAAAAGGGTCAATTACAGTTTTACCTATTTCAACCGATCTGCAAAAAAATTACACTAAATTTGATCCGCTTGTTTCGACACGAGTTTGTTCTGCTTAATATTTACTTTGTTCCTCCTTTCCTGTACAATTATGGAAATAATTCGTATGCACAACAGGGTTTGAGTTTGTTGGAGCAATTATTTTTACCCCATCAAAACACCTCTAGACACTGTTCATCATTGCACCCTGAAAATGACATTTGAATGTCCCCAAGTTGAAACTGTTGTTCAGTGTTCCATTTTATGCAGATTTTGTAAAGACGATATCTACTCAAAAATTTCTCTGTTTGCATTAGATAGTAATTTAGATGTAATTTATCTTACCTGTATTAGAACTTAATAAAAAAATGTACTACTTTGAATATCGATGAGTATTTGAATATTAGAAAATCATTTTCTGTCGACAAGAATTCCATAAAACTCGATTATTGAATTGCATTTCGGTTTTTCTCTCTAGTTACTATTCTTTGCACAGATTTGTGTATTTTTAAGACTAAAACCTTTTTATTATTAGCGTTTTGTTCTTCTATTGTAATTTTTTATTCAAATCTTCATGCTATAAATAAATGAATAAAATAAAAAATTAAATTGACATACCACACTTTATCTAAAAAGTTTTTATTTTCGAAATTCTTACCTATTCCTACACGGGAAGAACCAGTTGCCACCCCCCACCCCCCACCCCCCAATTCGGTAGCCACTCTTTGAAATCCAAAACTGCATTATGAACAGAAGTTAAAACAAGAAGTTCATGAACATACTATTATTTATATTTTTCATGCCTGTTTTTTAATGTTCTGTTAATACGTCATCGACAAGTAAAGAATTGATGGACATTTTTAAAAAGATCTCTCTGTTATTTGAAAAAGCCCCTTTCTGATATCCGCTTCCTTCAAATTGAATAAATAAATATATAAACAAATATCCATTTTAATCGTAATAATAATAATAATTGTTTAAGTAGGAATGCATACAAAAAATAAATGCAGATGACTGAGAGAAATTTCAAAGGATTAAATTTACATGAATTGAAATTTAATATTCATACCTGTAATGTTGTGCAATATGTGTATAAAAAAATAAAATCTAAATAATATTAACATTAATTTCATGCAGCCACACTATCGAATGTTTTTTTTTTTTTTTTTTCAGGGTGTAATTTGAAATATAATAAAAAATAAATAAGTAAATAAATTATCGTTTATTGTTCCTTTATTTATATCTACAACTTTTCAAAACAGTTATGGTTAATTTAGAAAGTCTTTATTTATCAACCTTAATTAATTTTAGAAAATTTGGAGTGGAAGGATGATTTTTATACCAACTATGTGAAAAATACCAGAACCGGGAATCGAACCCGGGCCTTCCGCTTAAAGAGCGGATGCTCTACCACTGAGCTACCCTGGGTGATAACCAGCTAGGCATTTCTCACATAATAATCGGAGTTGTACCACGATTAATTATGTCACTTGATATAGCTGCGTTTGCAGACTTCGTGACCTTGCCAATGATTATTATGTGAGAAATGCCTAGCTGGTTACCACCCAGGGTAGCTCAGTGGTAGAGCATCCGCGCGTTAAGCGGAAGGCCCGGGTTCAATTCCCGGCATTGGTATTTTTCACATAGTTGGTATAAAAATCATCCTTCCACTCCAAATTTTCTAAAGTTATCGTTAATTCAAACGTGTTATTTCTCAGCATAATCTTACAAAGTACCACTGAATAAATAATAAATGAGGATTGTAAATGATCATAAATATCAATTATTATTCCCAAAAATAATTGGTGATACAATAATGTTTCGAAATCTTTTACAGATGTAATTAGTATGTATAACCTAATTAACTATTCTGAAATTTAAAAATCGACGATCTATTACCAATCTATTTATTTTTTATAATTCCTGAATTCTTCATTTAAGCCATGTTTAAATTTAGTAAATATATTTTTTTTCTTCAATACATAAATAAATCAAGAAACATTTGCATATTCGTTTTATTTTAAAAGACTTTTCCATGAATTAATTAAAAATTTTAGAAAAAAAAAAGTTACATTTGTTTCACAAATTTATTATATTTTTAATCTCTAAATTTTAATAGTGCGGAATTTTGAACGATCTTTTATTATTATTATTATTATTATTATTATTATTATTATTATTTATGAAATCCTGTTGTTAACATTATAGATATATCTGCGATACATTCATTTAACAGTTCTTCCTAAATTTTTGATAATATTTGCAAGTGTTACTGTGATATCTAATTCCTCACAATAGCGATAGCGTTAGAAAACATTTTTTGAAATAATTCAATATGTGTCACCAGGTTCATATATGGAATTCTACTAATTATAGCACTCTTAAATGATCC
The DNA here is from genome assembly GCA_963930645.1 of Salticus scenicus. Classification (NCBI taxonomy): domain Eukaryota; kingdom Metazoa; phylum Arthropoda; class Arachnida; order Araneae; family Salticidae; genus Salticus; species Salticus scenicus. The sequence goes on along the minus strand of OZ005654.1, from coordinate 101,289,787 downwards.
TACATGAATGCATAAATTTACAAATTTCAAGTCAAACAGAACTTATTCTACTACGGGAATTAAATTTGTATATTAAAATTTCTTCGAAATTTTGTTTAGAATTTTAATATTATACACATACACAATTTATTTATCATACGGTGTAGCTGATATTCTATACACTATTGCTGATATTAACATATTTTCATGACTATCATTTAAAATTTCACTATTTCATATATATTTACATAAATTTAAATTGCATTTTATCATGCTATATTTAAGTTTAATATTATTAAAGTTATAGTAAGTTTATAATTTAAAATACTTCCTTAAATTGTTTATTTATAATTTCAGGAATTTTCTACAGCTGTGTAAATAAAATCTTAACTGAGAACTAATAAATTTAAAAATATTTATTCATTAACATAATATTTATTTTTTAAAAACATGTAAAATAAAATATATATGTTTAAATGTTAAATATTATTCTGCATATGTAATTTTTGTAATTGCACAACGAGATTTTTTTAATTTATGCAAAATATTGCAATTTAAGTAACAACGTCAGCTACTAAAGATAAAAAGTTTGTTATATTGGAAATGTCAAAAGTTAACATTCGTATGTAATGCAAAAGAAATAATAATATTAATAATTGTCCAACATTTAATTTATTAAACTGAGATAAATTTTTGTGATTGAAAATAATATATTCTTCTATTTCATTTTGATACGTATTATATTGCATTTATGTGATGGAATTAGGCAGTAAAAATGCTTTTTGAGAAGAAAAACTTTTTTCATGCAAACCCTTTGTAAGAGATTAAACAAAATCTTAGAGTCGTTAGTAGGTAATAGTCAGTATTACCAGTAAAATTGGTTATACAATACGGCTTTTATTCAATTAATACTAATTATAGCTTATTATTAATCATAAATTACAATTTTATGCTGTATGCGAATCATTGGAAAACCATATTAAAGTAGTTCTCGAGAATTATCTACACTTTACAAAGCCCAGACAGGTACAGCTTAATATAACTTTGTGCATAATTTTGAATTTTCACTACGCTATCGTAACACTCTCCCCCTTTTTAGCACTTTCCAATGAGGTTGAAAAGTGTTAATGACTTCGGTTTGTCTGTCTCTCTGTCAGTCCGTCTGTCTGTCCGCGCTCTTGCTCCCGTAAATTCATATGGACTATCTTGAAACGGACATATGATATTTATGTTTACTGTCGAATGTTACACATAGGAAATGGAGTTAATATGTCTACTGGTTTCTGTACAGGAACACCCGAAAGCATTCCAACACATTGTGTTTTATGAGAGGTATTTTTATAAAAAATATTTTAATACCCTTAATGTACAGAATTCACTAATATCTTAATGAAATTTAAATATGTTATTTAAGTGCACTATCGGATGTTTCTTAAATAAAATGGAGTGAATACCGCAACTGGTTTATGTACAGGGACACAAGAAAATGTTCCAAAGCATTGTTTTCTATGTGATTTATTTCTATAAACCATATTTTAATACCTTTACTGTACACAAATATTTATGAAGTTGTGATTAACGTTTACTATGGGATGTTTCATAAATAAAAAGTATGAAATACCACCACTGGTTTGTGCAAAGGGACACCGTAAAAATTTCCAAAGTATTGTGTTCTGTGAGAGTTATTTCTATAAACCATATTTTAATACCTTTACTGTACACAAGTATTAATAAAATTGAAATATGATATTCCAGTTCATTATCGGATGTTTCATAAATAAAATGGAGTACATACCACCACTGGTTTGTCTACAGAAACACCTGGGGTGAAGAATTGGTTATTTTTGTACCGGGAAAGCAAGGGAACACAGGTGGCGATTCGGTCATCCCATTGATTAGCTGTCAGGTTATGTGGAACCCAACGATCCAACTTTCTCGTAAAACCCAACTTAACCAGCCGTTTCTTGACCATTATCCGGTGTACGTTGAAGACCTTCGCTAATTCTTGCACGGTTGGGTTCGTGTTGTTCCTTATGGCTTGGTCAATATCATCGTCTCCAACGTGTGATGGCCGTCCACTCGTAGCTTTATCTTGGCAGCTTCGATATCCTTCCCTAAATTTACGAATCCATCAACGACATGTGCTTTCATCTATTGTATCCTCCCCATAAACTTGACAAACATTGCGACATGCTGTGGCTGTCGTACTCTTTTTATGGAACTCGTATAACAAACAATGTCTTATATGCTCCTTCTCGCTTTCCATGTTACAGTCTCTGATATATTTTTTCAGATGATTAACTTTGTGCGACACGACGCATTTATATGCGAGATATCCACACGTTTCATTGTCTGACGATCTGTTTCATTACAATGTCATGCGTGACATCAAATCCATTGCAAATTTGCACATCCAAAAACGGTTAGAACTTTCGTACTCACCCAGTATATAAAATCAATGATAATGCTGATGTAAAAATTGTAACAGCAATAGAAATGCATCATAATGTAACTAATTTTTTAAATAAAAATCCTTAGTTTTCTGTAAAGGAAATTCAAATTACTATAAAAACAAATAGCTTAAAAAAAGATTTGGAATAAACAGTATAAATTATTGCACGTATGTAAAGGTTGCAACAAAATATTCCAAATAAATGTTAAAGTAAAAAAAAAAAAAAAAAAAAAAAAAAAAAACTTTTTATTTTATGCAATATTGACAAAGTATTTAAAATAAAAGCCATATTTTCTATGAATTATTCATTACGTATTGAAGGAAAATGCGAAATTGAAAAGTGAAAATTTAAACTTTAAGTTAGTATTCTAAAAAAGAAAAAGTATAACTTAGTTATATCTAAAGTATTGATTACCTTTTTGATATATAGCAGTGCGCAAAAACTTTTCTGACGCTCAAACATAATTTAAGAAAAAACTTCCATAATTAGATAGAAATTCTAAATTTTATGCTGAACTTTATGTTACGATAAAACTTTTCGTAGAAGTTTATACAATATAAGATTTCATTAAAAATATATTTTTGTAAATTTTAATAATTTCAGTAAATTATTGTAATAAATGATTTTTAAAGAAGGAACTTATTATTATGATTATTTTTTATTTATTTATTTATTTCTTTTATTTTCTTTTATATATATTTTTTTATTAATACTTTAACATTTTTTGAAGAATATAAATACACAATTATATATACTTGGAACATAAAAAATAATGTAAATTAATTTTATTCTTATATTTGGTAAATGTACAAATTTTTTATCTTTGTATTTATACTCATAGTTCGAAGTGTTATTTGTAGATGATGTTCAAATTCTGTTTGATATACTAAGCAATGTGCGGTTTCATCACTTGTGAGTCAAATAATTCATTTTACAATTCATAAGATTGTTTGTTCTAATGATTATCAAAATCATGAAATACAACAACAATTAACAAAATTAGCAAAAAACAAATTATTATTTTTTTTATTTTTATTTTTATTTTTTTTGTATTTATTTAGAGCTTTCAGTTTTATTTAAAAGAAAACGAAAAGAATGTATTATGCATATAAAATACATTGTATTCCCTTCAGAATTAAATGGTGAATGTTTAAACTAATTTTATGTAAGATTTTGACTTTTTAATTGTAAATAAGGGCTTGACGTTTTCTATGGACAATTATAATGAATATAATTTAATAAATATAATCTAAGGCAATTTTTATTTGCGAAAAAATAACAACCTTAAGCATTATTCTCGATTGCCCGTACAAATTTATAGCCATGGTATTTGGATTCTGCAATCCTAATGCGACTTATGAGCAGACGATGTAAAATTCACTACGCAATTCAAAACGTTCTATTTGAGTTGCTCTCTGAACTATACAATATATTTCTACGAAACTTTCAAAGACCACATCATCAGATTAAGTATCGTTTTGAAAGGCATTAAAAACGAGAAATTTATCATAAATACAAAGAAATTTATTTTTAGTGTATAATAAATTAATATCAGACGATACTTTCTTTAAAGAAAGTATAAAGTCATATCTTGAGATAGTTAAAACTTCCGCCACATTTTATATGCTAATGATTGTACATGAATGATATGAAAAGTTTCTTTAGACCTTGTATCTTTAAATTTATGAATGGATTTTGCCTTTCTTCGTGAGACTTCTTCCGACTGTTTTCAAAGACAATACAAAGTTTTACCGAATTCATACAAAAGTGGAAGTTATTATCAGTAGAACGAAAGTACTCATTTCTAATCGAGTCATTGGAAAAAACGTTCCGAAAGTTTGAGCAGATGGTAATTTGTATGGTTCTAGAGAAGTGTTAATGTAAATAAAGAATGAATCTGAAAAGACCTTTATATATTCTTCTAGAACTTTCTCAAAAATAGAAAAAAAATACATACAGTACCTGTTATAAGTGAAGACACATTTTCGAATCAAAAGGTTTTTGTCAAGTATCTAATGAAATATTCCATGAAATCCTTTTGAAATTTTAGGGGTTTAAATAACATGTTATGCTACATATATTCCAGCAAAAAAAAATTTTCCGAAAGCTAAAAGGGAATAAGTCACAAATTAACCAATAAAATATAATCTTTCGGGTCACTCTGTAAAATTAATGCTTGAGATGAGTTGTAGATGTTGTATATGATAATTGTATATATAAATTATCATATTATGTGTTATTATATGTGTCATTTATCATATCATGTATTTTTTTATTATATATGTAAATTTATATGAGAATTTATGTTAATGGAGATATGAAGGTTTCTTAGCATTCATTAAAAAAAAAAAAAAAAAAAAAAAAAAGTTTTAAAACCAATGCAATGCTACTTTAAGAAGATTTTACATACGACATTAGGCACATTGATTACATTGGTCTCTCACTGTGGGTCCCAAACCACGTGGTTATAGGTATTTTTATTAAAATAACGCAATTATAATATAAAAATATTGATTATCTCATGAAATATGAGTTTTTTTACTAAATAAATTTTTACTAAATAACTGCGTCTGCGCAACACTTAGCAAAATTTCTTTAACATAATTTATTATCCAAGTACATAGACTATGACTAAAAAAGTCCCCAAGCAAATATCTTTAAAACGCAGAAAGATATCATCGATAGAAAAGTTGATTTTCAAGTACTTAAAAAAAAAAAAAAAAAAAAAAAAAAAATGCAAAACACACTAATGTAGTTTTACTCATATTTTCATTTTGAATCGACGAATAGTCATGGGCATAAAGTTAAGGCACACTATGCATTTTCTGAAAAGATGGGGAAAATATTTGAAAACCATTACTCTTACTAAAACATTTCTTTATATCTTCTTTATATATATATATATATATATATATATATATATATAATATTTAGTATTTTATGATTGAGAATAATACTGACAACACACATAATTCTGTCTAATATTACAGTTACTGTGCTTTCACTTTTGCTTTTCAATTTCATGCTGAAAAAATGTATTAATTTTAGAAATTTTATTAATTTCAATGTTTATTTAATTTTTCGTACTTATTATAACACTCAAAATATTATATAAACAATGTTTTAGTTAATAAAAAATAATTTTCAAATATTTATCCCATTTTTTGAGAAAATGCATAGTGTGTCTTCACTTATCTCCATGACTGTTCTTCCATTCAAAGTGAAAATATGGGTAAAAACCCCTTTTTCGTTTTGCATGTATTCGATATACTTGAAAAGAAACTTTTTTATTGATGATATCTTTCTGCTTTTTTAAAGATATTTGCATGGGGATTTTTTCAAAGTTAGTATGTACATTTTGCTAACAAATTATTTTAAAGAAATTTTGCTACGTGTTGCGCATACGCAGTTAAGAATTTAGTAAAAATACTCATATTTCATGAGATAATCGATATTTTTATATTCTGATTGCGTTATGTCGTGTCTAATGCTGTATGTAACGTACACTGATGGAAAAAAAAAATCCCAACACCAGGAAGGAGCTGTGCTAGATAAACGAAATTTGGTAGGCGTGTTTATACATCTGAAAGATGACGTCGATTCAAATTTCGAGCTAAACGCATAGGTGTGGCGCTAGTAGCCACACTATGAACATGCAAATGAGGTTACTTTAAATAAGCGCTGTAAGGTTCGTGATCGTTATTTACAGTTGAGATTTGACATAGTGGGTAAATGTTAGTCAAGGATGCCTCTAAGAAGACGAAGAAGCCATTATCAACAGCTCACTGAGTTTGAACGAGGTCGTGTAGTAGAGCTACGAGAAGGTGGGTTTTCTTTCCGCGATATTGCAGAAAGACTTGGCAGGAATGTATCCATTGTGCATGTGTGTTGGCAGCAGTGGTCAAGGGAAGGTACTGCCTCAAGAAGACCGGGTTCCGGGTGGCCACGTGGCACTACTGAGAGGGAAGACCGCCGTGTTCGGCGTATGGCTCCGGCTAATCGTACTGCGTCTGCAGCTGAAATTCGAGCTGCAGTTGGCACCACAGTGACACAACGAACTGTTACAAATCGGTTACTTCAAGGACAGCTCCGAGCCAGACGCCCTGTAGCGTGCATTCCACTGACTCCAAACCACTGCCGTTTGCGACGTGAGTGGGGTCAAGCTAGAGCTCATTGGAGGACGGAGTGGAGATCTGTTGTGTTTTCTGATGAAAGCCAGTTCCGCCTTGGTCGCAGTGATAGCCGTGTGTTGGTTAGAAGGAGGTCAAGTGAACGCCTGCTAGCGACCTGTCTGCGGCCTAGACACACAGGGCCTACTCCTGGAGTTATGGTTTGGGGAGCAATTTCGTATGACAGCAGGAGCACTCTCGTGGTTATCCCACGCACCCTGACTGCAAATTTGTACGTCAGTCTAGTGATACAACCTGTTGTGTTGCCATTCATGAACAGCATTCAAGGGGGTGTTTTCCAACAGGATAACGCTCGCCCTCATACCGCTGTTGTAACCCAACATGTTCTACAGAGTGTCGACATGTTGCCTTGGCCTGCTAGATCACCAGATCTTTCTCCAATCGAGCACGTGTGGGACATCATTGGACGACAACTCCAGCGTCATCCACAACCAGCATTAACCGTCCCTGCATTGACCGCCCAAGTTCAACAGGCATGGAACTCCATCCCACAAACTGATATCCGACACCTGTACGACACAATGCATGCACATTTGCATGCTTGCATTCAAAATTCTGGCGGTTACACCGGTTACTAATGTACCAACATTTCACATTTGAAATGGCTCTTCTCGCCAATGGCTCTACCTGTGATCTTGAAACTTTAATCAATTAAATATGTTACCTAGACAAATGTATTGCTGAAATTTCATTACTGTACAATAATTTTTTCTTGGTGTTGGGATTTTTTTTCCATCAGTGTATTATTAAAATAACATTGCCTTGATTTTAAAACCTCACATGTTATAAAGAAAAAACGTAGAAAAAAATTGTGGATGTTATTAAAAAAACCTTTGTATCTCCGTTAATATAAATGCCATTCTTATATAATCTTTTGTATACATTTAAAAAGACGCTGATAATCATATACTACAGCAACAACACATTTCAAGTATCATTTTTTAGAGAGTGGTCGGCAAAGATTATATATTTTAGTTAATTTATGACTCATATCCTTTTAGCTTAAGGAATAATTTTTTTTACTGGAATATATGTAGCATAACATGTTGTTTAATTCCCTAAAGGATCTAAAGGATTCACGAATTATTTCGTTATAATCAACAAAAACCTCTAGATTCGACAGTGTGCCTTCACATATGTCAGGTATTGTACGTAAAGCTGAAAGAGAATATATTTCTATCATATGAACTATCAAAATACTTCGCCCTCAACGTATTGTAAGGAGTTCATTAATTTTGACAGATCAACATTCAGTTATCTGGCTCATGCGTTTAAAGGATCATTTAAGATGACCTACAACATGGGCTTTTTAAATTTACAATTTTAATTTTTTAAAAAAGGTAAAACAGAAAATAAGTATAAAGATGACATTTGTCTTTCTAGAAAAACAGGAAAATCGGACAGTAATTGAATATGTGGTTTTTGAAAATTGATGTGGCAGGATCCAAAAAATATTTTATAGGCTGAGTTTTCTGAACTGAGTTTTCTGAAATGACTGAAATATCTTTAGATATATTATGCATTGCTGATATTATCCTCACAGAAAACCATGTGGTCAATGGCAATCTGGATGCTTAGTATCAATTTCCTAAATTAAATACCTTTACATAAAATTGAAATTATTATTTTTTTGCAATTTACAAAATGTTTACACAGGAATAAATGTATATGTTTACAGATTGTTTAACATATTATCCTTTACATACAGCGGCCAGAATTTTTTTTATTGAATTTGAGGAGAAATACGATGGTGTCCCCAAATTTCGAGGACAAAATAAATGAATTACTTAAATTGTAAAATTTTAGTAATTTTTATGTATGAAGCTGTTGAAACAAGATTTTTCTACTTGTTTATTTTGCATAAATAAAATTATTATGATAAAACAGTAACTTTATAACCTGCGTTCCCAAATGTGCTCTAAATTTTTGGGAACGATGATAGCTTTCGATGACTGTCCTCGGGACTCGAGGACATGGCCTCACCCTACCTCTACAGAAATATTTCTAAAATCTATATTTTAATGCATTTATTTTGCAGAATTAATAATGTAATTGACATTTATTATTCATATGCACATTTTTACTTCTTTATACAAAGTATAAGGAAGTATAGTAATCCCGATTTGCGAAATGGATTTTGTATTTGGCATAGCTCAAAAATGAATGATAGTAGAATGTTGCAAATTTGTATGCGCGACTGTTATGATGCCTAGTTGTTCACCTGCAACTTTGGTTTAAATACGAGTTCCCGTTTCAGAGTTCTTTACACAAATTTTCGTGACGTGTGTATATAAGTATGTGTATGTGGGGTGGGTTCGTGTCGCATAACTCAATAACAGTTAGACGTAGAACATTGCAAATTGGTATATAGGTTTGTTATAACATCTAGCTGTGCGCCTCCATTTTTGGAATTTCTATGATTTTCCGTTTTGGAGATATTTAGGAAAATTATATTCATAATGATAAAAAAATACAAATGTTTTGGACATAATATATGCCATAGAGGTTTCAATATAAGCTAATAGAGCTAGTACAGTCGGTTACAAAAGTGTCCGAACACTAGAAAAAATTCCTATGTAGAAAAATACACTTCATACGGCTTTCTTAAATAAATCCTTGTCGAATTCTGTTCTTAGTGTAAGAACATGATTCGATAAGGATTTATTTCACAAAACCGTATGAAGTGTACTTTTTTACATAGGAATTTTTGCTAGAGTTCGGACACTTTTGTTACCGACTGTATAATGATATCGTTATGAAAGTTGAAGACATTTTTGTCAGAAGAATGTTATGCTTAAAGACATAAGCAGGTTCTTGTTGACGAATGCGCTTTTTTAAAATAAATATTCAGCCTGTAGATAGAGCCCGTAGATTCATTATTGTAAAAGTTGTCGATATTTTAGCTTGTAGAAATTGATTCTTTAAGACATAAATAGGTTCTAGTCGACGAATGCATTTCATTTAATGAATATTCAGCCCGTAGATAGATCCTGTAATGATACTGATAAAACATTTCATCATCTTAGCGTGTAAAATGTAATTCTTTATTTAATTAATATTCAGTAAATAGTTAAATAAATCTCTTTTTTGTGCTACAATTATTAATATTATTGAAGCAATCCAATGAAATAGTCATTTTTACTACAGAAATCAAATAAACCTTGTTAAATACACTGCAGAGCGTAAATTTCACTAAATCAGGAATAACAGAACATTCCGATTTCTGATTGGAATTCGAATTCATCGAAAGTACTGTCAGTGGTTTAAGGAATTTTGAAGGTAGTTCTGCGCGAGAAACCAATGCGTAATAACAAAATTTCCAGAAAAAGACTTCTATTAAGGTAAAGTTTCCAAATTTTGTAAAACCCTTACTACCATATTTCGCCACATTTGAATGCCTAATATGACGCTAAGTCAAAGCCCACCTTCTTGGAAATGAAAAAACTTTCATCTGTTTCCACTAAAATCCCCTGCTTTGACACGTGTTAAAGGTCATTGCTCTTATCTTTGTAGTCGTCAGTCGTTATCTGCCTTTAGTACATGTTTTGCGATAAGAGAGTAAATTTAATGGTGTTATCGACGGTGGTGACCTTTAACTTGTTTCAAAGGAGGATATTTTACTGTTCATCTTTTACTGCCCAAAACATTTAACATGGGAGTTACTGAAAGCAAACGTCGTACAGTGATTCACTCAAACTTTCTTGCGAGGGCTTTGAGACTTTACTCCACTCACCAACATTTTGAAAAAAAAATCACTGTACATTTTTTATTATTTCGGGTATTTTGGTAAGAAAGTGGCAAACTGGAAGCTGGAATATGTAAAAATAAGAGAAATATTGCGAACAAAAAAAAAAAACAGAAACAGAAACTGATTGTTTTTATTGATTTTCTTTTGTTTTCTGGACACAAATCCCCTCAAATTTCCTCCTTGCTACAAATGTTTGTGTTTTAGACCTTTCTACCTGTTTAGCTCCTTCGGTCAGAAGACATTTAGCGGTTAAGACAATCATCGTTCCTCTGCAAATCAAACTGATGGGTACAAAATTACCAAACAATGATAAAAATGAGGGAGGGAGTGTATCTAGAAAATGGTGGGTGATTGGGCAAAATGGTGGTCATATTCGGATTCAGGCAGGTATTTTACATAAGAAACTGAAAGAATAGTATCATATCTCGATTTTTTTTTTTTTTTTTTTTTTTTTTTTTAGAGCAGTTTTATTGGCATTCATCCGACAATATAGGAAGGTACAAAAATGGTTATCACTACTAAAAATACTCTTTAAACCTTTTTCACTGATGTACCGTAATGTATCTGAATCTTGTCATGTGATTTCGTAAACAAAATTTTAAGTCTCATCTAACCATTTTCAATAGATAAGATGCTTTTGCACATCTTAAAGTGATGCTAATTTCATACAATGCACTGGAAAGTAGAGGGAAAGTTAAAGTCGAAAGACCTTTATATCCTTCATACCACCTAGAATTTAAATATCATACAGATCATGGGGCACAAAGCTTCATAGACAGTAACGTATCTAATTTCTTTTGTTTTACATGTGCGCAAACTAGTAGTAACATACAGACTATTTTGAATAAGGAAACCATCTAATATTACTCGAAATATAATATACCTATTTCAAGATATGCTAAAAATATTTGCGGAAAAACAGTTTGCAAACAGACAGACTGATAGACAATTAAGTTGAAGTTATAAACATTTTATTAACAAAATAAATTTTATGCGACATACTAATCTACAAAATTACGTAAAATAAATAACTGAAGAAATATCTTATCATTATCCGAATATTTTTCTACTTTCCTCGTTCATTAACGAAGAAGGAAAGTATGAAAATATCTGGGCCAAAATTGCATGGAAAACAATTCATCCACGACGGAACCGTCTCGAGGCCGCACAATTTTTTTTAGCCAAAGCCTGGCCCAGCCCGAGAGCAAATCGAAAAATGCGGCCTTATCCCGGACGGAGGGGTGGACCGGGCCAGGCTCCGTCCGCAAACCCAGGAACGTGTAGACCTCTAAGCTGCAATTTTCCCTGAAAGCTTCATATTTGTAAGTTACATTCTCTAACTATACACACATTCACCTAAACATAGCTAAATTAACTATAAAAATATTTTCCATATTATCCGAATCGCCATCTTGGCGATTATATCAACCTCAAAAACCTGTTAGTAGAAATAAGTTTTTAGTAATTAGACTACTAATTCAACTTCCCTACAGGATATGACACTAAGTCTTCACTCATTATTTTTGCCTCTAAGTAGATTTCAGAATTCTTTAATATATAACCTTAATAATACAAAAATGTTCCGTGGTATAAAAATTGCTCTTGTCACTGACTGAAAGCGAACTACCGTTCATATTTGAGGCCCAATAAAGACGCTTAACGTGCTTGCGAAATGTTACAGCACCGTACAAGTAATATATATCGATATTCTTTATAACCCGACTATTCTAAATTCTCCACCGTTCTTCTACGTATACCCAAAAAAATAAGAAAATGAATGCAAAATATTTAACCCGTTAGCGCCCAGTGTCCTCATTTGAGTACAGCTAATAAAATGACACGTATATTTTTTGTGGTTTCTTGGAATGATTTCTGCTTTTTAGCGACAGTTTAAAGCGTCACTCTAAATGATCCCTGAAAGTTTTATGTGCTTACTATTAACTATTATTTCATAATTTGGATAGTCGTTTTATGAGTTTTCATTCGTCGCACATATATTTGCTTTTTGCGCAGGTATACTAACTTAAATCAAGTTGAATAATAATATATATTATAATACTTCACTTTCGAGATCTTTGTCAACACATAATAAGAAATTAATATGTTATATCAAAGTTTTTCTATCTCAAAGTTTTCTCGCTATAACACTAAACGTCAATAAATGAGGATAGGCTTTAAATTTAAAACTATCAGAGAATTGTTTAAGTTAATATATTTTACTGTCAGTTGTCTATATTAATTATAAGTGAAACAATCAGCTAATAATACTTTGCAAATTAATTTGGGCGTTAACGGGTTAATTAAAGAGAACATATCAAATATTTTACATTGTGATGTTATAGTGATTTCTTTTTAAATTTTAAATGAGTTTCTGTTTGTCTCATCTGAATTTAAAAAAAAGTTAAAAATAAACTCCATTTTTCAAATAACTCTAAATAAAATTTCAAAAATAACTCCAGTGTTCGTTGTTTTAAAATAAATCAAGTAAATGTATGCTTTATATCTTTCTAATTTCTTTAATATGCATAAAAACTTCCGCATCAATCGCTACCCCGAATATCGTACGTCATAGAATAGTCAGATGCATAAAGTATTAACAACTTGTAAAATTTATCACACAGAAATATCGAAAATTTCTGCAGAAATTTGTTAATTACTTTTGATAGGAAGAAAACTGTATTTAAACTAAAAACTCATATTAAAAATTTCTTTTCCTGTTCTATTATCGTTTAAATATGCTAATTACATCACATTAAAATACATTTAATATTTAATGCTATTAAATTATAATAAACTAGTATGTTGTGGCCACCACAAGACTTTCTTCTATATTTTCCTATACATATTCAATCAGTAACAATATTTAAAAAAAAAAAAAAAAAAAAAAAAAAAAACGATTTTTTTTTTCTAAGTTTTTTTTTTGTCAAAAGTAAAAAAAATCGATAACTTTGTTTTAAATTATCACAGATTTATGGTTCAACCATTCGTTTTAAAGGTATTGACGAGATCTTTCGAATGATACCCATCTTCAAAATTTAACCCCCCCGGGGGGTACTTCCCCCCCAGGGGGGGAACCGATGCCCCCCCATGCACAAATTTTTTTTCCTAGTTAACTACTACTATTATCAATAATTCATATTAATTTTACAATCACAAGTTTAAAATAACTCTCATTATGCCCATTTATACGGAATTTTGTCCTATAAAATGCGATCACAGCGCCACCTGTTGAGCTATTGATCCCCAAATCTAATGGGCACCAGTTCTTGTCAGGGTGCAACTAAATACCAAGTTTGGTTAAATTTCATTCATTGGTTCGTGAGATACAGCGTCCACAAAAAAATGATACAGACAGACAGACAGACAGACAGACAGACAGACACACAGACAGACACACAGACAGACATTTTTTAAAAACTATCAATTCGTGTTCAGGACATCCCAAAACGTGTAGATCCGTCAAAAAACGGAGGTCGAAAATTTTCGCGAATCCAATACTTTCTCTATATTACATATAGAAGAAAGTAAAAATGTAATACAATATAATAAATTAAAATATAATAGGATAATATAAATATTAAAATTTTAGATTAATAACTATAATAATAAACTATAATAACAATATAATAAAACTTAAAATGCTTATTTAATATCTAACCTTTTGCCGGTCCTATTAAATTTTTCTTTCTGGTCTGAATGTTGTCAAATTTAAAGATATTTTTATTCAATAAAATCATATTTTTACAACTAAATTTTATATGTAACGAGAGCATAATCACTTCGAAAATTATTATTTCATTATGTATATCAAGTATCACTTCTCAAAATTATTGGTGATAGTAAAATAAAAGAGTCCCTAAATTTGGTATCAGTGTGTTTAGAACGCTTTAGAGCTACAGGGCCTGTAAAGCGTTAATATTATTCTCGTAGAATTTAATATATCAAAAGTTTCATACAGCACTAACACAGTTTACAAGGGAAATGGATATTTAAATCTTACATTTTTGCCAATTACAATAATACTTATATCCAACAATTATTATTATTATTACTTTCTTCTATATTCAATAGAAGAAAGTTTTGGATTCCTAAAAATTTTCGACCTCGGGTTTTTGATGGATTTGCACGTTTTGAGAGCTGCAGAACACGATTTGACCATTTTAAAAAATGTCTGTCTGTGTGTGTGTGTGTGACAAAATTTTGTGGCAACTGTATCTCAGGAACTACTGCACAGAATTGCATACAAATTGGTATGTAGTTGCATCTTGACATATATTAGTGCCTATCAACTTTTGGTAAAAATTGTCTTAGATCCCGCTTTTCAAGCTTAGATCCCGCTTAAATCCCGCTTTTTCTAAATTTTTAACATTGTGATATAGGACAAAATTTTGTTTAAATGTGCATAAAGAGAATTATTTTTTAGTAATCAGTATGAAATTTATAAGAATAATTTATAATAGATATAGTCAACTGAGAAAATTTTTTTTGTATGTGTAGGAGCCAGCCCCCCCCTTAGAGGGGGGGGGGAAGTTCTCCCTCGAGGGGAGTAAATTTTCAAGATGGATATCTTTCGAAAGGTCTCATCAATACCTTTAAAACGAATGGTTGAACTATAAATCTGTGATAATTTAAACAATGTTATCGATTTTTCTCACTTAAAAAATAAATAAATAAATAAATAAAAAATTGTTACTGAGTGAATTTGTATAGGAAAATATAGAATAAAGTCTTAGGGTGGCCAGAACATACTAGTTATTATTATTATTGGTATGGTTGTTATTATTATTATCATTATTATTATAAAAAATCCTCTATTTGTCATAACACTTAGTGAGAAATAAATGGATCGAAATCATATATGTATTTAATACATTATTTGACTAAAACAGGACAATAAAGAAAGAAAGAAAAGGAAAGGAAAGGAAAGATATAAAAAAGAAATGAGTCAAATAATAATAAACATTTGGCACTCCTTTATTCAATACTTTAATAATATTTATTAATGTTATTTTCTTAATGAACTAAAATTAGATATTCTCGCATTTAATTAAAATATGTATAGTACAAAGAAGTGTAATCATTTTTTTTTCTTAATTTACATAGGTTATAATGTGAAAAATATTTACTTCGGTATGTATATATATATATATATATATATATATAATTTAAAATCAAAAGAAAAGAAAATAGATGGAATAAATGGGAAAATCAAATTTTGTTTTTGAATTTTCTCAATGCGAGCAGTTTTTAAAACTAAATGTTTTGTATTGAAATAGGAAAAAACTTTTAAAATAAACATTAATTTGCATATTATGTAAGCCCGTTGTTTACGTTATCAGACACGTATGAGTATATAATTCAATTTGAAAATCAAGCTTTAGAAAAAGTTTCCTCAATCAAACTTTTTATTTACTGCTTTTATATTTTGAAGTCCGTTTCTGTTTCCTTAAAAAGCTTATTTTTCGCAGTAGGTTTTTGAAAAAAAATAAAAGATTTCAAATAAATCATCTTTTTGTTCTTCTTCATGTTGTCGAATAAGAATAAATGGATTACATTTTTAAAAAATTCTTCAAATGCCTTTAAATAAAATATATACTGACGTAAGTATTTTTTTTTTAAATTCAAATATTCATGCAATTCTATAAATATGTTTGAACATTTTACACATTTATATCTGCGTTGCATAATAAATTCTTTGATGTAATAAACTGCATCCTATTTAAATACTTATTAATACTTTGACTGCAAAGCCAAAATTGCAAATGTTCACCACCACGGTGCCGAAAAATTATGTTGTGTAATTTGCATTTTTTTTTTCGACATAAAATTATGTATAATACATATATATATTTCAATCTGATTCATTTTGCAACACATGGGGAGATTAACCTTCTCCAACAATCAAACTCCAGTACGATTTTCATGTAACTGATATCATTTTTATAGCCAAGGACTGAAGTGTGGAAAATCCATGGCTATCATATCTGATAGCCAATGTCCCAGCGGGAACATCACTGGCTATCACATATGATAGCCATGACAGTCAAAGTGTTAATGGTATTTTTTGAAATAAATAAATAAATAAATAACACAATATGCATTGTTCATACGAGTCTTTTTAAACTGTATCCAAAAGGAATTATTTATTAAATAACATAATTTCCCTTTATAATTTAGACTACTTGTTCGATAATCGAGCCGACCGAAGACCGTCATATAAACTAACGGTAGCTGGTGCCTGTAGAATCCATCGTGGCCACTATGTCTCATCCAAATTTTACCTCTGTGTATCACTCACACCATTCCTTCCGTAGAAGATGAAACTTTTGATGGCGGTGATCCGGACCACAGCCTCCTTAAATAGATGCCTCTCTAGTTGTTCGAAAACTAGGAAACAGTTGAAGCGGTAGACAGCGCCACCTAGTACAGATTATGGGACTTTTTTATTCAATTGTCACCAATAATTTAAAGAAGTGATATATGATATATATAATCGACGTTTCTTCGATTCTATTCGCCTTTTTTGTATATAATATCTCACTTTTAAAAATTTTTGGTGGCTGTTGAATAAAACAGCCGCACAACCTGCACCAGGTGGCGCTTTCT
Organism: Salticus scenicus; assembly: GCA_963930645.1. NCBI lineage: Eukaryota > Metazoa > Arthropoda > Arachnida > Araneae > Salticidae > Salticus > Salticus scenicus. The sequence continues at coordinate 101,272,811 of OZ005654.1, read as the reverse complement.
ACCGTTTCAACTGTTGCCTAGTTTCCGAGCTACGCGACAGGCATCTAGTTAAGGAGGATATGCCCGGACCAACTTCAGGAATTCGTCCCAGATCGTTCCGAATTGCCCATTGTGTAGCACTAGTGCTATGTAAAACACATTCCACAACTCGTCCAGTCCATTTAAAACGTAATGGTAAATAAAAACAGCATTTCATTTTTTACCTGAGATGACTTTCAGAAAAATGTATATTAAAGGTTTATATTTATTATATTTAGTTATTTATTTTTTTTACAAATTACCATTTTCTAAAATTATTTTTTTTAGAATTCACAGTTATTACCATTCATATTTTTGGATAAATAGTTACATTTGAAATTCTAAAAAAATTCAAAAAGCAAATGGTAAGTTGAAAAAAAAAAAAAAAAAAAATGAAAATGAAAATAACAACAATATTTATAACTAGCAAACCTGGGCGAAATATTTACACTTTATTTCTTTTCCTATTTACCTTTAAAATTTAAAAATCATAAATGTTATACCGATTTCACTGATTTAAAATTGAAATCTACCAGAAGCCAAATTATTATTAAAACCAGATTAATATTGCACAACAGTGAAACTAAAATCATTCAAAGAAGGGATTCCAAGTAAAATTCATCGATCACGACCAATATTCATACTTCCACAGGCAGTACAGTTTTAATATAGTACTCCCATGACGCCTTTTAAATTTTTGTTGTCATGTTGGCGATGACTTTTATTAATTTCGGTATATATATATATATATATATATATATATATATATATTGTTTAAAAATAAATAAATACATGAAATAAAATAAAATAACTCCTATTTTGTTTATATTTTTTATGATTGTGTTTTTTAGTAAATTTATGACACAAAAGTTCATATTCTGTACATATCTTTAAAATATTGTTAGGCTTAAAATCACGCTTGCAAATTTTCTGAAGAATCAACTGTTAAAAATATATTTTTTCGTAAAATAATCGCATCAGACAAATGCCGACATTTTTTCTTATTAGTCCATTCATCTAAGTCCTTGTGATTAAATATTGTCCATGTATATATATATATATATATATATATATATATATACATATATATACATATATATATATACATATATATATATATATATATATATATATATATATATATATATATATACATATATATATATATATATATATATATATACATATTATCCTCGCGTATCGTATCGTTTCGACAAAATATAGTTGAAACTGGTCCACGTTAGAGAAATATTATATAGATTATCTTGGTGAATACTTACTTTTGATGAATGTATATTGAAAATACTTTTCGTCATGACGAACAGAAATAATTACTTAGAAGGAGATGGATAATCATACTAAAAATTTTTTGAGAAATAAAGACTAGTACAGTAACCTAAGACAACAACATTATCACAACCATTTATCAGACGAACTAAACCATATTACAGTGTGAAAACAGTCATGCGTAATTTTTTTGTAAATTTTTATTTTATTTTTTCTCTTGTTTGGCGTAGAATGTCCTATTTTGGATACTACGCCATTACAAAATGCCAACCAACCATCCAACTTAAAATCACAATTCACATATGATTCAAAAATCATGTGTAAATTACAAATAATTAAACGTGATTTTTAAAATCATAATAGACACAGATCATTGTAACAGCTTTTAAGCAAAACATAATTTTTAATACTAATATAAGTGTTTTTTATTAAAAAAATTAATTTTACTTATTTATAGAAAAATATAAGAGAACTTTTAATTAGATATAAAGTATAAGAGCTTTTACATAAAATTTAATTATGTTCATGACAAATAAAATAAAGTGAATATAAGTACCAGAGTTTAAATTGAAAGTAAACTCTTGTTAACAAAACATTTGTTAGAAAAGGTTTAGAAAATTTCTAATTGTAATTAAAACTTCTGAGCGCTCAAGTTAGATGTTTTAGTCAAGTAATAAATTGGTTTACAGAAGAGAAATCCTGCATCTAGATGCAATAATTAAATTACGCGGAAACGTTAAAACTTACAAAATGAAAGAGAAATTTTATGCTCTGAAAATGCAAATAATGTTAAATATCTCTTAGAATTTGGATAGCAAACTTGCATACTATAATATATTTTTTTTTTTTTTTTTTTTTTTTTTTAAACATGTTTTAATTAATTCATCACAAAGTTTGTAAGAAAAATTAAATAATTGCTAATCAATTAATCTCTAAACATATAAAATATGTTTTATAAAATAAAATTGTTTTATAATAAAATATTAATAAAATTGTTTAACTTAAGACTGAAATATATGTTTAATTGAACTAGAAAAGTATTTTTTTTTTCACAAATAGAATATATCGATAATAATAATAATAATAATAATAATAATAATAATAATAATACTTCACGATAATCTATTATTTGCTGAAATTTTTAAAAGGAATTCCTACAATGATGTTCTCGTTCAATATGCTACGATTTAAGCTACTCAGCTTAATAACTCTTACTGTTCGTGCACATATCAAATGATTTTACTTATTATACTATGCATATTGTTTTGAAATCGTTGCGATTTTGTTTGGAAAACTTTGTTCGTAAAAGTAACGGAATGTAATTGACAAATGCACTTGACAAATATTCGCCAAACAATCCAATAAAATTAGTCGTAATACAGAAGTACGATAGCTTAAATATGTAGCCAGTAAAACACAAATATAGCCTATTCAGGAGGAGTAAACAAATCTTAATGAAAATGCTCAATTCAGAAGTCTGCTTTGAAATGACTTCCCTCGAAAACGGAAGGCTATTTTTTAATACTCTTAGTAATTAGAGGCGAGAATTTAGTAGATTACTCGAGAAAATGCCATATAATTAGAATACAAATTAATATAGGGTTTTCAGAGTTTTCCAATATTAAACTTTGTTTTTGAATAAACTTTATAGCCAAATCGCAAAAGCTGTTCAGGTATTAGTTTTCATAATATAACATGTTCTGAAACATAAGTAGTCTTGTTTGCTTCATATATTTGGTTTGACGAAATGACAACCTTTTCGCCAAAATTTAAATACAAATTTTATTTTATTATTTTTTTTTCAATATAAAAGTGTCTCAGTGTAAACATTTTCTTGGTAATAATAATAATAATAATAATAATAACATTTTAAAAAAAAGTTTTGTTGCAATACTTGTGACATTTTTAGAATTTTGTTTCGTTATATTAAATAATATATATATATATATATATATATATATATATATAAGAGGCGTCTTTAAATAAATTAAAGTTTTATTTTGTTTTATTTTTTATTTATTTATATTTATATTTTTATTTAAACAGCAAATGGAAAAGAAAAGATTTTGATGTAGATACCAAGTTATCTCAGCACACATATTAATTTTTAAATATTGCTACGATAATGTTGGAATATTCTTGTACAAAAAAGTTGTTTATGAATGAAAAAAATGTAGAATGCACTTTAATCAACGAATATTTTTCAAACAATTCAATAATTTTCAATAGTTGTATCATAATCCGATAAACTTATCATAGGAGTTCACAATGACGCATGCACAGATAAGATGTTTGGTTATAAATCAATTTCCTCAAGATCAGATATATATATATATATATATATATATATATACATATATAGTAATGCAATATTATCAGTGCAAAAATTTGAAATTTAAAGATGATTTAATTTCAGTATAAAAACAATTATTCGGATCATAAGCAAAGACTACACAAATCAAACCAAAAAAGAAATAAAGTAAAATCGAAATGAATTATTGGAAATTGGAATGAGAAAAAAGCATTATTTGCATTCTAATGTTTTCAAGGGCCTTGTAGAATGCAAATATGCTAAAATACGGATGTTTTTCTGTCACAAAGAAAGTAAAAGCTGAGAATTTCTTTGTTCACAGGCCCGAAACACCCATAGTAAAACAAGAAAAAACGAAGATCAAAATAAAACAATTCACTAAAAATGATAATCCAAAACCATTTAAAATCGTAGATCAAAATAAACTCACCACTACAAATAATAATTCAAAATTACTTTAAAAAATTTTATTGAAAAAGATGCTACTCAAAGTTATAATAAACGAGACTTATGTAATATATACTTTTATATACTTTATATAAACTAATATATACTTTTTGTCATGATTTTATTATCTTCTAATGGTATATCTCAAAGGATTACCAAATAATTTGCAAATTATACACCTTATACTGCATGATAATGCATTATAAATCATTAACTTAAACAATTTTCAAAAGCAAGATTGAAACTTTTCATTACAAATCCTAATTAACAAATTCATTTAGTGTTTTTTTTCTATGTATTGCAAAAATTAAACAAAATATTTGTTATTTTAGTCTATTCAAGAGATGTGTCTGTTTTTAACGATAATAATAATAATAACAATATTAACAATAATCCAAAAATTTATGTTTACTATAGAATTTTTTCTGGATTTATATATTTTTAACCAGAAATTAAATAAGAAATGTGTTATAATATTGAACCCTATTCTGTCTATATGTGTGATTGTAGCTTCCAATTACTTGAATCGATTTCAAAGCTTTTTGTTTTTATTTAAAACCCCGTTTAATGAGGATGGATTTTTACTTTTACTTCATCGAAATCTTTTTTAATAGATTTTTATCCATTAATTAAAGTAAGAATGACAATAGTGAAAACTAAACCATTAGTAGACACTCTAAATATTAAAAATAATTTTTTTGAGGTGTTAAAAATTAAATTCATCTTCTACATTTTAATCAATAGGCAGAATGATATAGTGAAAAATATTCACATGCAATTAGTTTATTTCATCTGAAAGATTCTGCAAAATTCTATACAGCTTTTTTAAACCTTCATAATACAACACATTTTTAAATATAAGCGCTCTCGTTAGTTTCACTTCGATAGTCCAAAGTAATGATAACTTTTCGCCTACATTCAAACAAAATTTTATGCTTGAATTTGTTTCAGTATAGAAGTATCAGAATTTAAATGTTATTTTAACTTTATTTATTTATTTGGTAAGAACTGCAAAAGTAAAAGAGAAAAAAATCAGTTTGAATAAGTAATGAAACGAGAAACACCTTAAGATGGATATGCATTGCTAATATTGAGTTTTTCAGTAAAATATAATACACTGAAGCAATCACAATCATATTTTCTTATACAAATTCAAGTGATTTTCATCAAAATTGTCATCACTACACATTACATCGTTATAATAAGTAATACAAATATACATGGCGATTCTTTTTAGAGAAAAATATCGTTATTATTATTTTTTTCCCCAAATTATCACAGATATATGGTTTAATCATTCATCTTAAAAATAACGACGCGTATTTTTATAAAATAATTGTATTGAGACTTTACATGAAGTATTGTATTAAAATTAATAAGTCAGTAAATATATTGTAAATTTATGATGTGAGGCATAGTATGTGAGGATCTTGAGCACAAAAATATGTTTTTTGGTAATTGATCAATGTGTTTGTGTGTGTGTATATATGTGTGTAGGAGGAAGAGTATTCGTCTGACTATCTCTAAAAATAATAGAGGTTTAACGACGAAGTTTCAGAATTAAGACAGAGGTAACGCCGTACACATGATTTTTCAAACTTTTGGTGAAAATCGGAAAACTGTAAGTGGGAACATACATTCGTAACTCAAAATCGGCTCCAACTATTTTCTTCAAAGTCGCTATTTAAACACCCTTTATATAACAATATTAAAGTTATGTTAATAAGCATACCCTCGTGCTTTCGAATGTATTACTTAGTTCAGAAAAACTGACAGACGTTCTGAAATAAATAAATGAACTTTAGGTCTTCCAAGGGTCTTCTCCTTGAAAAACTGTTTCATGGATTTCCTCCAAACTCTCCAAATTAACTTCCTTAGAGATAATCTTTCATGTAGTTAGTTTCCGTTGAGCAGATGAATTTCAAAAGTTTTGGTGAAAATCGGCAGAGGCGATAGAAAGTCAGTATCTCAAAACTATTTTTTTTCAAATGGCCTACATAAAGCCCTTTTTAGATATCCTTTACCATGTGTTACTTGACTACAACAAGAAAATTGACAGGCGTCTGGATTATGTAGGCTAGTTATAGATCTCGGAGATGGGTGTTTAAGAAAATTAGTCTAACATTTTTTTTTTTTTTTTTTTTTTTTTCAGGAAATTTGCTAGTTATCTAATTTCTCAAATTTGTTTTACGTCTTCTCACGACACTACTTTCAAAAATATTATATAATACGTGTAGTAGTGGTAAATGAAATCCGTGTGTTTCTTACAAATCAGATTTTTTTTTTTTAAGACTGAGGGCCTATTAGTCTCAATGTGGGATTTTTGCGTTGTCAATTTCGATAGTTGGACATTTGTCGAAATCTTAAATTTATCGAAAATATAATTGAATAATTTGAAAGCGATGTTATAATTTGAAAAAAGAAAAAAAAAAACTAATAGTCCTCCATCCTAAATTAATTCTGCTTTTGCCAGAATTTCATCAAAATCTTTTTTTTTTTTTTTTTTTTTTTTTTTATTGAAAGAAAAAGAAAAGAAAATTAATAATAATCAGTATCGTTACAAGCGATATCGAAAAAGTTTTTTTTAATAATTTTGAATTAGGAAACAAAAAGTGCGCGTGAAATAATATGAAATAAAAATAAGCAAAAAAATTAATTTAATGATTTAATGTTTTTGTTTTTCGGGGGCTGCTCATGCATATAAAAAATGCGTATTAAAACGAGTCGAAGAAGTATTGAGTTATATTACGAGATAAGTATTGAGTTATATTACGATAAATACGATATATAATATGATACGATATATTAGACCTATCGTCCAGCGTTAGTAGGCATTTTCTTTAAAAGAAATAGTTTGTTCGTTCGGTGCAACTTGCACATTAGTCCCGTGAGGTACAACTTTCACATTAGTCCCTTGAAGTACAACTTTCACTTTAGTCCCGTCAGGAACAACTTTCACATTAGTCCACTTTAAATATAGTGATTTTTTTTTTTTTTTTTTTTTTTTTTTTTTTTTTTTTGCACCTTGATTTTTATTCACCTGTCTACAGACTTATTTTCAATTACGAATATCACTATCAAATAACAGTTAACAAAATATCGAAAAACAAAAAGATGGAAGTTATCTAATCTGCTGCTTTCTGATAATAGAGAAAAAACTTCAGTGATGCCTCATCGAAAGTAATACGTACATTTCAAATTTCTCAGGTCTCATGTAAGAATATTTTTTATATTATTATAATTTTATTTAGATAATGAATATAGAATGATCATTTAAGATCGGTGGCAATGATTCAAAAAAATTTTTAACATTTTTTAAAAGACTAAGTAAAATATTAACCATGTACTAATGAAGATAATCAAAACATAAAGATAGGTGTTGCAACATTTGCAAAACAAATAAAGGAAATCTCTATCAAATTTGTACAAGAAATTTATTTTCAAAATTCGAATTTTTGAAAATGTCTGTTAAAATGCCAAATGTGCAAAGTATTTTTTGCTTTCAAATCAATATTTTCACCATAATTCACGTAAAAATCCTGATTCCATTTTTACTCTAATCTATATGCATAAGAGGAAAGTACTGAAAATTTCCGACCTTTGGTTTTCGATAATTTTACACGTTTTGAGATATCCCGAACACGATTTTTTTTTTTTTTTTTTTTTTTTTTTTTTATGTGAATAACGTTTGAAAAAAAGAAAGTATATGGACACCACATTAGTTCCTTATACACCCATTGGAATATACAAATTGTTATGAAACATTATTCGTGAGGTAACTGATTCATAAATAAACAGGCAGTTTCCAGTCCGCGAAAATACTTGAAACAACCAACAAAGAAAACTGCTACTCACATCACAAAAGTCACGATAATATGTTTATATATGCCGCTGAAACAAATATATAAATATAGTTTTTTTTTTTTTTTTTTTTCATGAATCGTACGGTTTATTTCAGAATCTCTCATTGACAAATGCGCAGCTTAGAGTGCAATAAAAATCATCCGAGTATAGATGGACTAATTTAGTTCTATTTGGGGAATATCAGGGGCGAGAAACGATACGTTTTATGAAAACAATTAATACCGTAAAATTGTGAAAGCGTCTATTAATTTTGGCTATCCTGAAACAATATCTACCGCCTAATTTGATCGCTCTTTTTGCCAAGCCGCAAAGATTGCAGAATTTTGTCGAGTTGCTGAATTTCGCGATTTGGCGACTGAATTTGGCGAAAAACTTTAGTTTAGGGTTGCCAAAGTTTCAAAGCTCTAACTTCAATAAGAACACAGTTCTGGGATTTTCCGGAAAGATTCATTGGTTTATGTCGCAGAACTAAATTCTTCGTGAGTTCTATAAATGAATAACAAGACTATAAAAAAGAAGAAAGATTATTGATGACTGAGGACTAAAATTTGCCTATATCTTTAAGCGTTACTTTCTATGCGATATCACAGCAAAAGTGAAAAGAGATGGTAGTTTTTTCGTTTCCACGAAGGTGGGCGTTGACTCAGCATCAAATTAGGTAATTTGCATAGATGCCAACATCCTAATTAATATTCCGTAGCACTATTAGTAACTGCCACTTTTTCTACACGACGTAGAGGTGTAGAAAAAGTTCAAATGTAAGTACGATTAAATAAGACGCAAAATACTCTAAAAAAAAAGACCATTGTGAAAAAAAGGCGGATATAAAATGCACTACGGAATATTAGCTAGGATGTTGGCAACTATTAATTTGGCTTCCGAATTTCACAAAAAGTAGGGGTTTAGGATTTCATAATTGTGCAATCTCTAACTTCAGTAGGAGTTCTGAAATTTACCCGAATAATTCATTGGTTTCTAGTGCAGAACTAGCTCGAAAATTCTATAAATCATAAACAGGTCACTCGATGAATTAAAATTCTGGTGACTTCAAACTGGGCGGTTGATCCTTATTCATGAATTAGTGGAAATTTTACTGTGTTGTACATTTAACCCTGTTTACTTGACTTCTGTAGCACGTATGACTGTTTTATTGGATTGATTCGAGAATATTTCTTAGTTATTTTTTATTTTTGTAGTACAGTTTTATTCAACTGTTTTCAGAATATTCATTAAATAAAGTGCATTCGTCACCTAAAACCTGCTTATGTCTTTACAAATTACTTTCTACACAAAAATGTCTACACCTTTCATAACAACATCAATAAAGGATATATTATAATTATTATAATCTTTGTAAAATATTTCATTTACATACTATATTATAGGAATTTAACTTTAAGAAAATCATAATCTATTCAAAAAATTTTACAGCTTAAAATTTTGTAATATGTATATATATATATATATATACTAGAAGTTTAATGAGCAAATTAATCAATTAATTCTTCTTTTTTTTTTTTTTTTTTTTTGTTGTTGTTTGTTTCCGGATTTTTTCAATTCATAGTTTAAGTGATTTATCAATTAGTTAAAAAAAAAAAAAAAGGGGGGTTACATATATTTGCATATGATTATGATATTATCTATCATTTTTATGAAAGTAAAGAAAAAAGTTTTTGCTGATGCAATCACTTTTTATAATAAAACCAATTTTGAAAGTTAACAACGTATCAACTTACAAACAATGTGAATTGAATGAATATTTTTGATAAAAAAAAAACATTATATTAAATACAAATACCTAAATAAATAACTCATTTAATATATATATATTAAAGAAAGAAAAATATTTTATTTTTGTATTAAGTTTATTTTTTACACTAACTGCCGATAGATCTAGCCAAATTACCTATTTGAGATTGAATATTTCAAATGGAAGCGAAGTCTGTATTGTATGCATCCGCGAACGTTCCAAACCGGATTACAATCTTTTCTTTTGAACGAGGCGAAAGAAAACAGTGTAATCCGCGAGGTAATATAGTTCCATTTTTTAAGTAAAATATATAAGAAACTAGAGTTTTTTGGAAAAAACTTCGCACGTCATGCTTCTCAGACAAAAGAAATTAATATCATATAACAATTTCATGAAATTTGTCCGAGCGGTTTTCGATAAAAAAAAAGTTACACAATTAACATTTTTCCTTTGAAGTCTTAATTTGCAATTCCAGATCTCAAAATATATAGAATGTGGAAGTGTGAAACTTTCAGGATAGCATCAAGAAGAAGATAAAAGATTATTCTGAAAACGTTAGATCAGAATATATCCAATTTGCTGAGATATTAAGTGTCGGCGTTTCCAAATTCCTTTCATCTTAAATTAGCTGTATATATAGTGTCGCAGGTAAGCTTCGTTTGAGCGTTGCTGCGTCACGGAGACACGGCCGTGTCTCATGATATATATATATATATATATATATATATATTAGTGAAAAAAATCGATAACTTTATTTTAAATTATCGCAGATCGATGGTTCAACCATTCGTTTTAAAGGTATTGACGACCTCTTTTGAAAGATACCCATCATGAAAATTTACTCCCCTCGAGGGGAAGTGGAGGCGAGGCTCCTACATACACAATTTTTTTTTTCCCAGTTGACTTTCTCTATTACAAAAAATATATATTCGTTTGATTTAGTGTACTGCAGTCTATAGACGTTAAACTCTACTTACCTGCAATTTCCCCCATAGACGTAATGAATTTGAATAAATTTGAGTGTCCCTCTACACTAACAATTTGCTTTATCTCAACAAAAAGCTTAGTGTAGCATCCCTATATGATACACATTTGGAATACCGAGTTTGCAATTTCTGCCACTATTTGTTATTGAGATATGCTGATAACAGACAGACACACACACACACACACACACACACACACACACACACACACACACACACACACACACACACACACACAGACCATTCGCTAAAAATATGATTTTCGTATTCAGGGAACCTCAGAACATTTAAATATAAAAAAAAACCTCACTTTCAAAAATTTTGACCTAAAGCAATACTTTCTCTACCGTATGGGTAAGAGAAAGTAAAAATTCTCTCTTCAGTTAAAACTTAATTTGATAACCAACTTTAATAAAATATGCAATTATTTGTTAAATAAATCATTAAACCTATTACTCTAAAAATTAATAAATCATGCAGCTTTTTATATTAATTATTTTATATCTTTATATTTATATATTTATATGTATCTTTATATATCTTTATATCTTATATTAATATCTTTATATATCTAATTTTTTTTTTTTTTTCTTCTTTGTAAAAATGTTCATACTCTCTGTACTAAATTTTTATATTATAAAATCTTCATGAGATTAATTTATTAATATATTTATTTTTTGTAAAATGATAATTAACATACTCATTAAAACTGTAGACAAAAAAAAAAATTCTTTCTTTCTTTTTTTCTTGTAAATAGTATATGACGGTGATGTTTTTCTTAACATCTAAACTAATCCCAAAGGAAGCGCTTTCTTTAATTACAATTAATTATTTCACAAATTTAATTATGCATGTATTATTTTTTTAAAACGAATATTATTTTCGCTTACATGAAATAATATATATATATATATATATACGTTGTAAACGTATTAAATATTCCTTTAATTTTGGCAGATTAGCGAGGCAATATTTTTACAGAGTGGGAGATTTTTTTTAATGAAAAAAGCGAAGTATATATTCAATATAAAAAAAAACTATCAATAAAGACAAATGACTTATCAGGAAGCTTTTAACCTTATTTTCAAAATAATTTTATTTAATTTTACGTATATATATATATATATATTGTATACAGGGTGATCGTAATTAAACTTGGTCTATTCAGAGCACTTTGTAACTGTAACTGATAGGAGAATTGTGACGACATTTAAAAAGAAGCGCTGAAATTTACTGGAAAAAAACAGATGCTAATAGCGTTGTACAATCAATTTGCTAGAAATTATATGTACTTAAACAACTGGGGATTATTTTAATATTTTTAAATATTACTGCGATTAAAACTGTTATTTTAACAGAACTGTTATTTTAACAGGACGATGAATGATAATTATTGCAATGCAAGTGAAAAAGAACATAATCTAGTATGAAATTTGCGTAAGGTCTGGTTATAAAAGGAGGAAAGTGAGTGAGTAGCATTCTTTCACATATGATGGCTATTAGTTTACCGGAAAGAGTGGTAATCTTGGAACTGTTTTACTAAGGACCCTAATAGAGAGACTGGACACTGACTAAAAGTCGGCCAGTTTAGTGCCAATTCGGTGCGATCCCTATAGAACGTAATGCTTTTTTCTTCGCGATTGACGCTTTACTATACAACAAAAATGAAAGGAAATTGTGCTATATTTGTGAAGAAAGTAATGCAGAATATAAATATGTATTTTTTTTTCGTCTTAGAGAAAAAGGATTTGAAGAAACACGAATTTTGTTTTAACCTTCGACATGGTTACTTTTTCAATTCCTATCGGAAAACAGAGGAATATTTTGTTGTTTATTTCTATATTAAGCAAAATGCGTTGATTGTGAAAGCAAATCGACCTTAGTGAAAGTAATTCTACCTTATTTTTTCTGAGGATATACATTTTATTTATAAAAAAGTTAGAAAATTTTTAACAAAAACATGGTAATCTTAGTTTTTCTGAAGTAATTCATGAATAAATGTAAAACCACGGCAGAAGAACAGAAAATATTTTTTTATTATTTTATAAAAATATTTACGTAATATTTTTACAAGATAAAAATACATATTTTATTTATTTCAATTACACATTATTAATAATAATGACTCAGTTAAATATTAAAAATAAAAATTTTATTAATAATAATTTGTAAAAATATTTACTAATATATTTAGAAATTAAGAAAATGTTTTTATTTATTTTATTTACATTGATATATTACACATATATATTTCATTGATTTTTTTTTTAGTTTTTTTAAATATTATGTAAATAAAAATAATTACTTATTTAAATATTATTTACAAAATTTATTATGGCAATTATTATTTAAAAGAAATTTATATGTCATATGTTAGCAAATAATATACACCTTATTTTCTTTATTTTTATTAATTTATTTTAAGAAATCTGATACCTTTTGCGTACTAGCAAAAAATCAAACTAGTATGTTGTGGCCACCACAAGAATTTCTTCTATATTTTCCTATACAAATTTACTCAGTAACAATAAAAAAAAAAAAAAAAAAAAAAAATCCCCCCCCCCCAAAGTGCACAAAATTGTTTTCCTAATTAACTACTACTATTATCAACAATTCATATTAATTTTACAATCACAGGTTAAGAATAACTCTCATTATGTACATTTGTACGAAATTTTGTCCTATACTGCCATGTTAAAAATTTAGAAAAATACGATCACAGCACCTCCTGTTGAACGATTGATCCCAAAATCTAATCAGCACCAGTTAATGTCAGGATCCAACTAAATACCAAGTTTGGTTAAATTTCGTAAAAAAAAAAAAAAAAAAAAAAAAAAAAAAAAAAAAAAAAAAACGATTTTTTTTTCTAAGTTATTTTTTTCGTAAAAATTAAAAAAAAAAAAAAAAATCGATAACGTTGTTTTAAATTGTCACAGATTTATAGTTCAACCATTCGTTTTAAAGGCATTGACGAGACCTTTGGAAAGATACCCATCTTAAAAATTTGGGGTTTACGAGGCTCCTACACATACAAAAAACTTTTCCCAGTTGCCTATCTCTATTATAAATAATTCTTGTAAATTTCATAATGATTACTAAAAGATAATTCTCTTTATGCACATTTATACACATTTTTGTCCTATATCACCATGTTAAAAATTTAGAAAAAGCGGGATGGCAACGCAACCTGTAAGACATTTTTTACCAAAAGTTGATAGGTACTAATTTATGTCAATGTGCAACTACATATCAATTTGTATGAAATTCTGTGCAGTAGTTCCTGAGATACAGTTGCCACAAAATTTTGTCACACACACAGACTGACAGATAGAAAGACAGACAGACAGACAGACAGAAAGACATTTTCTAAAAATGGTCAAATAGTGTTCTACAGCTCTCAAAACGTGTAAATCCATCAAAAACCCGAGGTCGAAAATTTTTACGAATCCAATACTTTCTTCTATTTAATATAGAAGAAAGTAAATATGTACTTTTATATAGTTATTTTAAATATGTATTTTAAAATATATCAGAAAAATACATTGAGATCTAACATATTACATATATTGCACAACAGAACTTAAAAACTAATAGCTAGCAAAAAAAAATAATGTAATTATCTAATATGTTAGGAAATAAATACGTAAAACAGCATGCAATAAGATAATTCAAAATATTTAAAGCATGATATAAAATAAATAATTATGAATTTTTATGTTTTAAAAGTATCCCAAAATTAAAGCAATTTATCTCCCAACAAAGTAAAAATGCAATAAATAAGTTATTTTTCGATTATGACGTAAAATAATCAAAATTTCTTCTCAGCTTAATGATAAGCAATGGAGCAACTGGCACTAAAATGGAGAATTTGTCAAAAAGCCGGCGCGCCAATGTGCAGTCTCTCTCTATCGAGGTACCTATGTTTTACTAAAACCTGGCTGGCATAAAGGACAAAGTACGATAAATGACTAGAGTCCTGCTGCGGTTGTCTGTTGATATGCCATTGTCCATGGGTTCCACAGAAATAAATGATGGGATCCCAAATAAAAAATGTGCTTACACCGTTAAATAGTCTTTAACAAAAATATATTTTACAGATAAAGATGTATGTATTGAATTTTTCGATCTGTTTGTATTTCGGTGTATGTCCCCCCCCCCCCCCAGCGGTTTTTATTTATTTCTTGTCTGCAGAATCTTTAAGCGCATCATTTCAACTGTCTACATATAAAATTTCGACTCAGTATATATTTGAGTTATAGCTGCAGGGAGCGCTGAATAGGCCGTGTTTAATTACGATCCCTCTTTATAACCACGATCCATTACGACCTTTACGAGACTTTATTAAGATCCATCTTTATAACATTTTTATAAATCTCTTACAAAATCCAATGCTAAAGAATTAAATTAATATTAAATCAGTAATAATAATAATAATAATAATAATAATAATAAATCATTAAAATTTAACAGAAGTATTTAAAAAAATAATAAAAATAAAAATCAATAAAATTTAACAGACGTATTTAAAAAAAAAAAAAAAAATCAATAAAATTTAACAGAAGTATTAAAAAAAAAAATATTATTTAATTATTATACTTAACGTACACTTAGGGACCAAAAAAGAATAAATAAATAAAAAAAAAAAAAAAAAAAATAACCGCACTTGGATATTTTCTCTTCTCTTTCTGCAACCGCCGCCAAATTAATCACTTAAAAAGGCAAATTTTCGAACAAATTTTATTACGTCATCCTCCACGTACACTTTAGGATTCAGCCCAGTGTTAACTAGTATGTTGTGGCCACCACATGACTTTCTTCTATCTTTTCCTATACAAATTCACTCAGTAACAATAATTAAAAAAAAAAAAAAAAAAAGTGGGACTTTGACAAAATTTTGGGTAAAATGTGAAAATTATTCTAAGTTTGTCAGAACACGGAAACCGTAGGACTTTGACAAAATTAGGGGAAAAAGCAAAAATTAGTTTAAGTTTGTCAGAACACGGAAACCGTGGGAGTTTGATAGAATTAAGGGGAGAGGGGGAAAAAAAGTGGGACTTCAACAAATTTTCACATTTTACCCAAAATTTTGTCAATGTCCCACTTTTTTTTTTCCCTCTCCCCTTAATTCTATCAAACTCCCACGGTTTCCGTGTTCTGACAAACTTAAACAAATTTTTGCATTTTTCCCCCAATTTTGTCAAAGTCCCACGGTTTCCGTGTTTTGACCAACTTAGAATAATTTTCACATTTTACCCAAAATTTTGTCAAAGTTTGTCAAAACACGGAAACCGTGGGACTTTGAAAAAATTAGGGGAAAAATGCAAAAATATGTTAAAGTTTGTCAAGACACGGAAACCGTAGGACTTTGACAAAATTAGGGGAAAAAAGCAAAAACTAGTTTAAGTTTGTCAGAACACGGAAACCGTGGGAGTTTGATAAAATTAAGGGGAGAGAAAAAAAAAAAAAAAAGTTTTTTTTTCTAAGTTTTTTTTCGTAAAAAGTAAAAAAAATCGATAACTTTGTTTTAAATTATCACAGATTTATAGTTCAATCATTAGTTTTAAAGGTACTGACGAGACCTTTCGAAAGATACCCATCTTGAAAATTTTGCCCTATATCACCCTGTTAAAAATTTAGAAAAAGCGGGATGGCAACGCAACCTGTAAGACGATTTTTACCAAACGTTGATAGGCACTAATTTATGTCAAGGTGCAACTACATACCAATTTGTATGAAATTCTGTGCAGTGGTTCCAGAGATACAGTTGCCACAAAATTTTGTCACACACACACACACAGACAGACAGACAGACAGACAGACAGACAGACATTTTCTAAAAATGGTAAAATCGTGTTCTACAGCTCTCAAAACGTGTAAATCCATCAAAAACCCGAAATCGAAAATTTTTACGAATCCAATACTTTCTTCTATTGAAGATAGAAGAAAGTAAAAACGTAATACAACTGTCAGGAAAATTCTAATTTGAGAAAGTATTTAAAAAATGGCAATGATAAGGCAATTAACAATGCAATAAAAAATATTAATTTTAGAATGAAAATAAAAAAAAAATTCTATAAATGAGATGGAAAAATAATTAAATGTTAATAAATTACTGGTAAGATGGTTTTTAGCAAGATGTAAAATATTTTGGCAGTTGGAAATTTTGGTTAGGGAAAATTGGAAATTTTGCTTTAGGTGGCCGCATTGTCCATTGAAATGAGGTGACCGCAAGTTAAAAAAAAAAAAAAAAAAAAACTCTATTTGTATCGTGTTCAAAACTTTGAAAAAATTAAAAAATGTATATGTGTACTAGCAGACCCGGCCACGCGTTGCTGTGACTAAGTTATACGTTGAATTATACGGCTGTAAACTATTTAGTACAGTTAAATTATTATTTACGAACAAAGACGAAAACGTTGTAGCCGATGTAAAAACCCACAGGGTTGAGATTTGAAACTTAGGTCAAAATTTGGAAGCGATTGATAAAAATTTTCGTAGTGTTGATATTAAGCACAAATTAATTTTATTGTAGGGTCCTATAAATTTTAATGGAGAAGTGATATATATTATTTCTAATGCTACTTTGGATAAAATTGCTAAAATGACTAATATATAAATTAAATTCTATTAAAATTCTATTAAAATAAAAGTATAAAAGAAACAGACGATTTTAAAATCACTTTTTATGGAGGAGTGAAATATAATATATGCTATAATGGATAATTTTACTATTAAATGACCTCATCATTTTAAATATTTTAAAGAGGGCAACAGCTGTAGTTATAAAAGGGAAAACAATAAGGCTAAACCAGAAAAATAAGTAAATTTGATAAATATTTTAAAACTTTAAAATTGGAAATCTTATGAAATATTGGACATTTAAAGTAAAATACATGTATCATTTTAAATACAAAAAGATTTTGGAAAAGTTTAGTGTATTTTAACGAAGTGATGAGAAGTTTTTGAGTATGTTTAAATTTTAATAGTAAATTCAAGTCAATAAAGATGGGAAACATTGAGGATTAAGATAAGAATAATTATAAGATTTAAAAAAAAAAAAAAAAAAAAAAAAAAAAACTTTTTATATACCATGCTTTTAAATTTTAATGTACTAATAATATACAAATTAAAAGGAAAATGATAAATATTCTATCATAGTTTGAAGTCAAATTTGTTTTCAAATGTCTAAATAAAATATCTGATGTAAGATACTAATATTTTGCAGCGGAATAGATTTCATTTCTGTCATCCTTGGCGAAAAAAAAAGAATATCGCCAAATTATCTGGCGAAAATATTTAATTCCTTTCAAAAATCATGGTTATTTTAACAACTTATATTAAAAGAGTAATGAATAATATGAAACAATATTTCGTACAATACATATTACATGTCATACATACGTACAATGAATAATACATATTACATTTCGTACAATGCATACATCTGGCATGTATATTTTCGTGTTACGCTTTTGATCGCCAAATAATAATAATAATAATAAAAAAAGCCAAGGGCGACAGAGTTTAAAAATTTAAAATTAAAATTTTGTCAATTTGACAGCAAAATAATTCAATCTAACACCCGCGATAACTAATACATATCTATACCCAAATATAAGGATTAAAATCGGGAAATAAATTTCCTCGATTTTTAATAATTTCTTACAAAAAATCCAGTGGGCAATTAACATAGGAAATCTTTTTCTTGGCTGCACAGACGGTCAGTGAGTCACACTTCGCTTGCGTATAGAACTCATAGATATAGTATAGCATATATAGAATAGAGTGATCATTGGGGAGAAAAAAGTTATTCCTTTTCATTTGGGAAAAGACGACGTTTTTACCAAAATATGGCCGTCTTTCCCCGAGTGAATACACACGGGAATACATACTAATATTTTAGCAAATAAAATTTATGAATAATTTATTTGCTAAAGGGGAATGGAAGACTCCAGATACAGTTTCAAATTCATATTTCTTTCTTTCTTTTCTTTCTTTTTTTTTTTTCTTTTTTTTTTTTTTTTCAATACGACTTAATGGCTGTTTCCAAAGCTTTTATTTTTTATCTTTTTTCGGCATCAAAAATCTTTCTACGATAACATGGGGATGAGAGATCTATATATATTACTATATCTATGATAGAACTACATTAGCACTTTATCAATGTGTATAAAATCTTTAAATTGATTATGACGTCAATTTTCGTGAGATGCATAATTTAACTTTTTATAATTTTTTAACGTTCACGTTTGATTAAATGTATTTATTTTTATGTCGAAAGAAAATGAACTCGTATTTTTTTTTTTTTTTTTGGCAACAATTAAATTAATGGAACTCACAGATATTTTGGAGCAACTTTAATAAAGGTCTATAATTAACAAATAATTGCAATAAAACAATATTGTGACAATAAATTGAGATAAAAACTATCCTATCTCTCAAGTTGGATCAAACTGCACACAGTGTGCAAAATTTCATCAAAATCAGTTCCTTAGTTTAGGAGTTTACCCCGGACAAACATCGTGACACGTAATTTATATATATATACAGATTAAATTATAAAGTTTTGATCAATGAAGCACAAATAAGTAAAAAACAGGATTAATTTCACTGTATTATCTTCATTATAATATGAATTCAATTTACACTTCAGTCTAAGTAACACGTGGCCGGCTATGCTAACACCAAAAATTTAAAAAGTGGAAATAATTGAATTATACGAAATTTATTAATAGGTTAAAAAGTTGAAGATTCTTTGTGTAGATGGCAGCACCAAATATATTTCAGCTTTCATTTCAACCCAGTCGAAAGGTATCGACATCTGTTAGAATCATTTGGAGTTAACAGATAATTGTGACTGTCAAATAATAACAGACAAATAATTAGCAATAAATTAAAATTGCGACTATAATTTGAGATTTAAACTATCCTATCTCTCAAGTTGGATCGAACTGCACATGGTGTGCGAATTTTATTATAATCGGTTAAGTGGTTTAGGAGTCCATTGAGGACAAACATTGTGCAAGAAGAGTACGGAAACAATTAAACAAAAAAGGTTAAAATACAGAAAATCTGTAAAAAAAAAAAAAAAAAAAAAAAACGGAAAAGAGAGAGAGGAAAAAAAAAAAAAAAGAAAACAAGACTTTAGTTAACCAAAATTTAAAGAAAACAAAATATCAGTTCATTATTGAACTGAACAGTTCTTCTTTGATAAGTTTAATTTATTTTGATCTGGAGAAGAAAGCTAGCAGGACAACGATAATTACACTCTTAAAACCGTAACGCATTCTCCGTACAATAAGCCACGGAAATGCATAACCTTGAAAGGAATCGGATAAATTTTCATGCTCAAGGGATGAATTAATTGAAATAAAAGACCGACATTATAAAAGTGGGGCCTGACCGACTATTTTGAAGGTATCTCATACATTTCCGCAAAGAGCATTTCAAGATGGTAATGCACCTTGCTATACTGTGTCTGCGGTAAGTTTATTTGATTCAGATTGTTAAAATTACCTATCGATTCTCATGAGCACGTATAATTTTATAAGTAATCATATATTTTTTCACTTTAAGTTAAATTCCACAAAGAATATCGTAGAATTTCTTTTTTACCAGACCTAGAAATAGTCCTAATCTCAATCCTCTAAAAAATGTTTAGTCTATAAAAAGGTGAGGGGAGAGGGGGGGGATTCAAAATTTACAGTCTACAACTCTGCAAGAACTAGAAAAATTTATTTATGATATTTGGCACTGTGAAATCTCTAAAATTTATATTAAAACACTGTATTACACTATGTCATTGCGCATTAAAGCAGTAATTCCATATAAAGGTGAAATTAACACGATGCAAAATACATATTTTTACAAAGCAATTGTTAATACCAAACAGATAAATAGTTGTATTTCACATATTAAAATGTAACTTGTTTACTTCATAGAATAAATCATAATCGAATACAAATTATGTATTTATTAAATTACGTTTAAAAAGAAAGTTTAATGTAGATTATTATTAGGTGTCACGATGATTTTCTTGTACAGTAGGTAAGATAATATTTCGTAGGATAATTCAGGTATGCAGAGAAGATTTTGCAGTTAGTAGCAGGTAGATAAAATGTTAATAGAAGTTTCCAGTTCGATGGTCTCCATTAGGCCATATTTTCGTATAGGTGAAAAATACTTCTTCTATTTGCGTTGATTGCCGCTAGCAACAGTTTACAATTCTTCCATTAAAATAACCAAGATTCTATCCAAAGGTGTTTAAAATAATAAATTCAGAAATCAATAAAAATTTGACAAAATTTTGTGCACAGTTTTTTTTATTAACTTGCTGCATAAAATAAGGAGGGAAGGTGCCCCTAACGTATAAATATTTTAGGAACTACATCCGTATCTTCTGAGCAGGAGAGATCAGAGAAGAATGATGAAGTTTCAGCCAAATTCAAATTATTGTTACATATTGGCATTTAATTTTATCGCCAGCAAGAACACATAAAAAGTGGTTTTATAAAGATACGTTACACTCAAATTAAGCTAACAATTTTGAATACAGAGTAGGATTGCCATAATATGATAACCCTATCAAAAATCACAAATTTCGCCAGAGATTCATCATGAGAAAAGTAAACCGCAATATAGCTTTAATTTAATTGTGTTCAAGGATATTTTGTCTAACTGAATAAATTACGTTAGGAATAAGGCTACTGTGATTTAGGAGGAATATAAATAAAATGGGCCATGTGTTATTCTTTATGATAGGAAATCATTATGAGAATATGCTAGGAGATTGATTATCTTTTACATTTATTTTTTTATTTTACTGATAGAGGAAGAATTCGGCAGTTACTAAAGATTAATATTGAATACATGAGTGAATTATTATATAAAGCGATAAAATAGATTTGAATTAAAATTAAATAGAGAATTTTTTTAAATATATGTGATTTCTACATCACATATTTCTCCCCTTCACGCAGAAAAAAATTTTACGAAGGGAGAAAATTTTTTATATGTTCTTGCTGTTACATGAATAAAATATTTATTATAATACTAGATGATATTACTGTTATATGAGTGTAATTTTCTCTAAAAATGTAAAAATATAAAGAACTTCAATGAATATTACACGAGGCATACATCCTATACAAAAATATAAGAAATAAAAATATATAGTCATGACATAAAATAATTAAAAAGGATCCACATCAAATTATGCATAATCTTTTGCATAATAAAAACAGCTGTAGCATATTATTATTCAAAATATCTGGACATATATAATAGTCCGTATCATGTTTACCCATATTTGGTAAATTCAAATGACCTGTATATATATATATATATTTATTTATTAATAAAACAAGCATATGCATTTATTTAACATTGGGCCCAACAAAACAGGTCAGATGCCAGCTTATCTGACTTAAATATGCTTAAATTTGAGTTCTTTTTTTTTTTTTTAATGTGTATATATAATTATTTTTATAACATTTATGCATACATTTAGAAAACATGATATAAACACATAATATATACACACTATAATAGCAACATATGAGCATTGGTAATTAAGTGTGTTAATAATAATTAGGCATGGCTGTATTATAATAAGAATTGACATAAAAGGTTTTTTTTTTTTTTTTTTGCATAAATTGTTGGTGTTTACATAGGTGAGAGAAAATAAATATTTGATAAAATATGATAATGTTGATTTAATAAAGTGACATATAATAATGCCTGATGTAAAACAATGTGCATCTTAAATCTCTGTAGTGTAATGTGAATTTCTCTTTTTTACTACTTTTTCTTTTTTTATATTTATAAAAAACGATTTTTTTTCATGTATAAAAGTGTTAAGTATACTTTTAATAATCATATAATTTACAAATATTTAAAACTTAAATATGAATACTGACTTAAATATGCTTAAATTTGAGTTCTTTTTTTTTTTTTTTTTTTTTTAATGTGTATATATAATTATTTTTATAACATTTATGCATACATTTAGAAAACATGATATAAACACATAATATATACACACCATAATAGCAACATATGAGCATTGGTAATTAAGTGTGTTAATAATAATTAGGCATGGCTGTATTATAATAAGAATTGACATAAAAGGTTTTTTTTTTTTTTTTTTTGCATAAATTGTTGGTGTTTACATAGGTGAGAGAAAATAAATATTTGATAAAATATGATAATGTTGATTTAATAAAGTGACATATAATAATGCCTGATGTAAAACAATGTGCATCTTAAATCTCTGTAGTGTAATGTGAATTTCTCTTTTTTACTACTTTTTCTTTTTTTATATTTATAAAAAACGATTTTTTTTCATGTATAAAAGTGTTAAGTATACTTTTAATAATCATATAATTTACAAATATTTAAAACTTAAATATGAATACTGACTTAAATATGCTTAAATTTGAGTTCTTTTTTTTTTTTTTTTTTAATGTGTATATATAATTATTTTTATAACATTTATGCATACATTTAGAAAACATGATATAAACACATAATATATACACACCATAATAGCAACATATGAGCATTGGTAATTAAGTGTGTTAATAATAATTAGGCATGGCTGTATTATAATAAGAATTGACATAAAAGGTTTTTTTTTTTTTTTTTTTTTTTTTTCATAAATTGTTGGTGTTTACATAGGTGAGAGAAAATAAATATTTGATAAAATATGATAATGTTGATTTAATAAAGTGACATATAATAATGCCTGATGTAAAACAATGTGCATCTTAAATCTCTGTAGTGTAATGTGAATTTCTCTTTTTTACTACTTTTTCTTTTTTTATATTTATAAAAAACGATTTTTTTTCATGTATAAAACTGTTAAGTATACTTTTAATAATCATATAATTTACAAATATTTAAAATGTGAATGTTCATGCTGTAATTGTAATCGAGGGAAAATATTAATCATCTGTGCAAGAGTCTAGAGTGAATATTTTTTTTTACAGTTTCAAGCTAAGGCAAATCAATCATGCAAAATGATTGATCAACAATTTACCAACGAAGCTTAAGTAAATTTTATGTTAAGTGTAAAAAATGTGTAAACATGAAAATATGTGTGTGAATGTGTGAAAAGGAAGCCTTATTGAAACCTATAAATATCACAAAAATACAATTGCACTAAATACAAATATTACGGACAATTAAAAAAATATATAAATCTGTAACAATTATTAAAACTTTTGATTTGTAAAAAATTTAATCATAATGTGTCCAAACTTATCATTAAAAATATTTACCCCTGGTTATAATTTATTGAAAAAAATAATTATTATGTACGAAGTGTGAATGTGTAAGTGTGTTATAACTGTCATAACATATTTGTTTTTAATTAACAAAATAAGATGGAAAACTGTCATGTAATGTCCAAATTTTAGTGCCAAAGATTTAAATATTTAATATATACCTTTTATAGTTATGAAAGTTCTTTGACAAAAATTGGGCAAACAAGTTTAAAAAGTGAAAGTAATATGAAAATGTGTGTAGCGTGAACTGTAATTCGATTAAAAAAAAGTTATCTCATGCGTAAATGTTCGAAGTAAGTATTTTTTACAGTTACTGGACAAGGCAAATCAATCATATGTATGATTGATTAAACATTTACCTAAAATAATTGTAAGGTAAATATCTTTTTTTTTTTTTTTTTTTTTTTTTTGTGTGTGTGTGTATAATGTGTAAACATGAAATAATTGTGTGAACGTGTTTATAAAATTTGAGAAAAACGAGAAACCTTGCCAAATCTAACCTATAAATGCTACATCATAAAACAATTACACAGAGTAACCTCTTAAATCATCAAAAGTTTTTTTTTTTTTTTTTTTTTTTTTTTTTTTTACACAATAGTCCTTTTTCACTGAAAAAAGATAAGTGTGAAATTATGATCTGTGGTGATCATTATTGTAACTTTTTGAAAGATGGTTATTAAAAAAAAATTGTATAAGTGGTATATCAACAAATGTGTGTGTAAAAATTTTGGTTAATTGGTAATACACCATGAAGTACAAAAATAATGAATATATTCATAAATACCAAATCTATATATACCATAAAATGTAAAATCTGCAAACATATAAACCATTCATTCGTGTAAGCATGTGAAAAATATTGAATAAAATCTGTGTTAAATTAATGTGTTTGTTAAAATGTAAAATAACATGAGTAACACAAATAATCACATAAAAATTTAAAAGAAGAAGTACATGCAGTGTTTATATAGTATTAAAATAAATTTTATGTTTGTGAAGCATAAAATATTATTGAATATAACCATAATTTTGTAAATAAATATAACTTGTTAAAAGAAAATTCAAATGGATAGTGTGCGTGCGTGTGTGTGTAACCGCAACTAAATTGAAGTGCCTTGAGTGAAACAAGATGATCGGATAAATAAATCTTCTCTGTTCCTAAGCACCAAATTGCATAAACAGATATAAATATGTGTAAATGTATAACAGCAATAAAAATAAATTTATATTTGCTGAAAGTGCATATAAACATTGCCAAAAAAAGTGTATGTGTGAAACAAAACTTATATATGTGAAGTAACTATGTAAATGGAAAAATGCCAATGCATAATTTCCAGAAAACAGCAAAGATGTGACATTATCAACATGTAATTCTGTATATTATGTATACATGCATAGCAAAACTTGTAAGTTGAAGTGAAAAGATCCTTTAAAAATATTGAAAAGAGAAAAACTATATTTGAACAACTATTTGAAATGTATGAAATAAATATAAAATTAACAAATAGTTATCGATAAATTTATGACATTAGCATTAAATATATATTTTTTTTATTATTATTTGTTTATTTGTTTATTTGTTTATCAATATATTTATTTTATTTTATTTTATTTTATTTTATTTTATTTTTTTTTTTTTTAAGATTCTACGAGGTAAGGTCATGTGAATTAATGTTAACGATGCATAAATTATCATCATTATCATTACTATTATTATTGATTTCTCTTTTATGAATCAATAACTATATTTTATAACAATAGAATAACAAAAGCACTCAAATTAAATTATTGCCGATCAAGTGATATGTGAACACATGACATGCCAAATAATTAAGTCAGAGAAAAGTGTGTAAACTCCGAAGAGAACATGCCAGAATAATTGGGTTGTGAGGCCAATTATAACATGCCTTAGTGAGTGAATTGTGTAAAAACGTGTAAAAATGTGGAAAAGAACTATTGAAAAAATTTGCCATTCAACCGGACCCCAAATTAGTCAAATGACAATGAAGTTCTGACTCAAAAATAACATGTATAAGAACACATGTACATAATCAGCAAAAATATATACAGAAAGAAACACATAATTTTGTTACTTACTTGTGATTTTTTTTTTTTTTTTTTGCAAATTAATATACGTAATACTTTATTGCATTTTACTTTATTTATTTATTTGATTATTTATTAATTCACCATGCCTTCCTTTATGTCATTTTATTTTGAAGTAAGTAAGAGGAAAAATCTTCAAAAACATGTAAAATTTAAATTGGCACAACTACCTTGCAAACATGTAATAAGAAACATTTAAATGAACTTAGATTTTTCATCATATTTTACTAATAAAATTTAAAACAAACTGTAAATTTAATTATTTTAATATTTTAACCATAATTTACTTCAACATGAAATATATATATATATGCAAATAGCAGTATACTTTGTGTATTACTGTGTTACGAAATACTTTGTGTATTACTTTGATATGAAATACTGTCATTTAAAATTGTGCTGAATTTTTAGAAATTTTATAAGTATTCTCTTATATGCACATAATTAAAAAATATATCTGGATTTCTTGTTTATATATATATATATATATATATATATATATATTCCACATGATGGATGGATTTAAAAAAAATGTGAGATGTGAAACAAAAATGTGTGCGTATATTGATTAGAAAATATACCATTCACTGTATGTCATTCCAACAATTTCAAGTAACAAAATGAGAATGATTTTAAAATTTTAAAATATATGATTGATTAGTCTAAAACAATCAAAAATAAACTAATATTAAATATTTATCCACACAGAAGAAACATCTACAAAATCAAGTAAAAAGAAATACTTACCACAAGAAGTACCGGAAACCTATCGGTATTTTAAAACATTTTGAACAAAAGTTTATTTATTTTCTTACGTCTTACTGTTTATTATAATATACTTTTTCTTTAATCAGAGGTATGAAAAAAATTATTCTTAAGAACATAACATTTTAATATGAAAATTACTCTGTATATATGCAGAAATATAAAAATATATATCCTTATTTAAAAATATTTACTATTATTATCTTATATCAATTGATTTTAAAATGTATAAGAAAATTATATAAGCAGTTATTAAATATTTTTTTCTTTTAAATATCATTGCTACCATTACTTATAATTATTTATTTTAAACATATTTTAGTTGAATGTTGCCTGAAAAAGAAATATATAATAAAACAAAAGTATGTAACTTGGCAAAAATACAACAAATTTCATTATAAATTTGAGAAAAAGAATTGTGAAAATAAAATAGTATGATAAAATTTAAAATAAGTTTAAAAATCAAATTAAAATTTAGTAATAAATCTTGCTGTTGTAATGATATATATATACATATATGAAAATATTAATATCATTACATAATATATCTGTTTCAATCGAATCCTACAGGTATATGGATTATTGCATTAAAAAATGGATGTGATAAGGAAAACTACGAAAATATTCCAAATGATTTTCAAGTTGTTGTGTAAAATTTATCTCTGTACATGGCAAAACGATCCAGCCGTATATTGCCATGCAAAGGTATATGCAACAAAACAAAAACATTGCATTCCCGCGCGCTTGAGATTGCAAGAAGAAAAACAATTGAAAATTAAAAATTTAAGTTGCTTACATTATAAAAACTTTTGAATATCATTAATATGTATATTTTTTTTATTGGCAATAGATAGAAATGAAAATAAACATTCAAGTAATAAAATACAAAATTTAATTAATATAAAAATTGTGGCAAGTTTTTTTTTTACCCATTATTTGGTGAAAGAAATGTATATATAGCCATACCTAAAAATAAAATTTTAATATGTTTCATAGCAGAATATGTATGCAAACTGCTATAGCAAAAATAGAATAAATATAAAAAATGAATGTATATATATTTTTTTATATCAAGAAATGAATGTATCATCTCAAGAAATATATATCAAATAAAAACTGCTGTATTAAAAAACAAAATATGAATAAAATGTATCTATATATATCATACCAAGTAATAAGGAAGCACCTAATAACTCCCATAAAATATAAAATAAAATAAAAGCAATTAAAACATTTCAATAATAAAACATCAAATATGAAATATCTCATCTTTAAATGATATGTGTATAAATATTAAAAGAGTTCTTCTCTTTACATATACATATAATATATATTTTTCTTTTAATATATTGAATTATTTCCTTGAATAATAATAAAAATTGAAGTAGTTGAAATACTAAACTAACTATATATTTTATATCATCATCATTATTATTATATTTTTTTTTTTTAGAAATTATTAGCATTAAAATATTTAAATGCTATATTAGAGATTAAAAAAGTTAGACATAAAACATAAAAGCAACTACCTTTTTCTTTGATGATCCATAAAAGCGGTAGCTAAAGATTCGATAAATCGATATATTTATTTAACTCGATAATTTAAATTCGCAAATCCTGGAACCATTAATACGAAAAAGTACAGCGAATGTTTTGACTGGAGAATTTCTAACTTAACGAAACTGCAGTTCTCCTTTGCAGGATCAGAGTTCAAGACAAACACGAAAGTCGCTGACCGAAATAAAAACGTCCATAGGAAAGAAACACTGTTAATAATTCGATTCGCATAGGATCTCCAGGAATATGGTAAATCTTCTGACACATATTAAATAATAAAATCGGATAATCGAAGATGATTGTTTTATCTTGAGTTAAAAACAGTTCGGAAAACTCCATGTAATGAAGTTTAAAGATGATCACTTTCATATAGTAGATAGACTAATAGACTAACAAAATACAGGAACCATGTAAAAATGCATTCAAGTATCTTCATAAAATCACATGGCGAAAAGTTCAAAAATATCCAGTGGAGTAATAGAAGTCGATATTTTTTTTTAAATTATTATTTTTTTTTTAAGATCCAGTTGAAAATATTTAGTCGCAAAAAAAGTCATTTCTAGACTAAAATATATATTTCCTTCTATAAGGACGCTTATTACATGCACATGTATATTTGAAAGTCTATTTTAGCACATACTTTTTGTTTATTTTCTTGACGTACTTTTCTTGAACACACCAGTTCAAAAGCAAAGCTTAAAAGAATTAGGGCAATCTTCATAAGAATCACTTGCTAAAAGTTCATGATTATCCTGTATTAATGTTCATAATTTTATCGAAAAATAGCAGATAATTTTATTATTCATTTCATCAATATTAAAATATTTTGTTTCCTTGGGGGCACCTCCCCGAAATAAATGCAAGAACACCTCTGGTTCCTAAAGTACTTGGCACCAGGTATGTAATGAAGATTTTTCTTGTGGCAGGTAATATAATATTTCGAAGGTTAATTCAGGTATGCAGAGAAGATTTTGCAGTTAGTAGCAGGTAGATAAAATGTTAATAGAAGTTTCCAGTTCGATGGTCTCCATTAGGCCATATTTTCGTATAGGTGAAAAATACTTCTTCTATTTGCGTTGATTGCCGCTAGCAACAGTTTACAATTCTTCCATTAAAATAACCAAGATTATATCCAGAGGTGTTTAAAATAATAAATTCAGAAATCAATAAAAATTTGACAAAATTTTGTGCACAGTTTTTTTTATTGACTTGCTGCATAAAATAAGGAGGGAAGGTGCCCCTAACGTATAAATATTTTAGGAACTACATCCGTATCTTCTAAGCAGGAGAGATCAGAGAAGAATGATGAAGTTTCAGCCAAATTCAAATTATTGTTACATATTGGCATTTAATTTTATCGCCAGCAAGAACACATAAAAAGTGGTTTTATAAAGATACGTTACACTCAAATTTAGCTAACAATTTTGAATACAGAGTAGGATTGCCATAATATGATAACCCTATCAAAAATCACAAATTTCGCCAGAGATTCATCATGAGAAAAGTAAACCGCAATATAGCTTTAATTTAATTGTGTTCAAGGATATTTTGTCTAACTGAATAAATTACGATTAAAAACTATTAAAAGTTTAAAATTATAAAACATTTCACGTGTATAAATAATATCAAAGGTAACAAAACCACTTTAAAACACGTATATACAATATTTTTATTAAAAACTACACAAAGCTTTTCGCTATCATAATAATAGCATCATCAGGTGTAATTACGTTACATAGAAACTAGCAATATATAAATAAAGAAGTTCAAATGGTTTAAAGTTACGGTTACAATAAAAATTTTAATTTACAGTTACAATAAAAATTATCATTTTCAGTATTTTTTATTTATTTATTTTTTTTTTTTTCCTCTATGAGCACAACGCGTGCCAAATTTTAGGAAGTGATGCAGCGTCCTTGGAGTTAATAACATTATTGTATTTGATAATATTTATGGCTTCTGTTATTAGCAGGTCTTGAAAGTCTCGAGGGGCTGAAATAATTTCGGACTGGGTCCACATATGATGCTATTCGCCTGATGCTATTCCTATGTGGACCCAGTCCGAAATTATTTCAGCCCCTCGAGACTTTCAAGACCTGCTAATAACAGAAGCCATAAATATTATCAAATACAATAATGTTATTAACTCCAAGGACGCTGCATCACTTCCTAAAATTTGGCACGCGTTGTGCTCATAGAGGAAGAAAAAAAAAAATAATAATACTGAAAATAATAATTTTTATTGTAACTGTAAATTAAAATTTTTATTGTAACCGTAACTTTAAACCATTTGAACTTCTTTATTTATATATTGCTAGTTTCTATGTAACGTAATTACACCTGATGATGCTATTATTATGATAGCGAAAAGCTTTGTGTAGTTTTTAATAAAAATATTGTATATACGTGTTTTAAAGTGGTTTTGTTACCTTTGAATAAATTACGTTAGGAATAAGGCTACTGTGATTTAGGAAGAACATAAATAAAATGGGCCATGTGTTATTCTTTATGATAGGAAATCATTATGAGAATATGCTAGGAGATTGATTATCTTTTACATTTATTTTTTTATTTTACTGATAGAGGAAGAATTCGGCAGTTACTAAAGATTAATATTGAATACATGAGTGAATTATTATATAAAGCGATAAAATAGATTTGAATTAAAATTAAATAGAGAATTATTTTAAACATATGTGATTTCTACATCACATTAGGTACTTCGTAGAGTGTAATAAAGCGAATTATGAAGTCGAATATGTACATAGTAATCATTTCATCTCCTTGGTATTATGTAAACATGACAGTTTTATTTGTTTCAATTATTAGTTTTCAAGTTATTACAAATAAAAAAAAAACTCGTGTGAAACGACCACACGACGCTTCCATTACCCACTATTACACGTGTTATATGCATTTTTGGGAGACAATGTGATCGGGAAACATAAAAGTGAAATAAAGAAGTAGAAACCTAAAATATTTCCGTTAAGAGAAACTTTATATACATATAAAGACATATAAAACGATGCTTACACATAGCGTAGTAAAAAATAAGGGAAAAAAATGGTAGAGTTATTTTTTAAAACACAAATTTCCGAGATCTCGAGATGACCTATCTAAGCAGGATTACTGTTTATTTTTCTCTAATAACCACATAATACATAAGAAAGAAATGGATTAAATAACAATTTTTAAGAAAATCGTTAGAGCCGTTTTTGAGATACCAACTTTAAAAAAAATATCAATTATTGACCGGAAAACAGTAATTACATACAAAAGGATATTTAAAAGTGAGTTAATAGGGCGAGTTTGAAAAAAACCGTACAATTGTTTTTAAAGGAACACGCTTGCGAGACCTGAAATTGAGCTATTTAAACCAGACGCCTATCAATTTTCTTGAACTAACCAACTATATCATTTGAAAGGACATCTAATAGAGTGTTTTTATAGCAAATATGAAGAAAATCGCTAGAGCCGTTTTTGAGATACGGACTTACGGTCCCACTTCCGGTTTTCGATGTCCCACTTCCGGATTTTCAATTTTCACCAAAATATGGATAATTCACCTGTACACCAAACCTGTCTGAATTTTGCAGTTTTGTAGATATATCTTTATTAGTTTCGGAGATATGATAGCCAGAAGGTTCCACACATACATACACATACATACGAACATACGCACACACATATATATATAAACACACACACACACACAGAGAGAGAGAGAGACCGATTGCCAAAACCACATTTTTGGACTCAGAGTAACTTAAAACGTGTAAATCAGGTGAAATCTCGATATCGAATTTTTGGACCGAATACAATACTAAAAAAATCTGATGTGGGCACCACGTAACTTCCTTATACACTTTTAGAAATATATACATAATGTTAAAAAACATTGTCATTGAACCCGACTGTTGCCTAAAAATATTTTAAAAAATGAATTATCACCGTGTTCTGTGCTTTTCTGAAAGTTAGTTAAAAACCGATGCAAGATTTGTACTGGTAACGCTGACGAAGGCAGCAGGGACCCGAAAAAATTGGCTAAAAGTATTAAAAAAATGCATTTTCTCCGTGTTCTGAACTATTCTGAAAGTTTCAAATGTCTAGCTACTCGGGAAGTTAGTTAAATGAATTTTCTGTTGAACCATATAAACGCTGTCGAAGGCAGCAGTCACCTGAAACAATTGGCTAAAAATATTTAAAAAATGCATTGTCAGAAGTTTTAAATGTCTAGCTAGTCGGGAAGTTAGTTAAATAAATTTTCTGTTGAATCCCATAAACGCTGCTGAATGCAGCAGGTATTAGAAACAGTTGGCTAAAAATATTTTTAAAAATGCATTGTCAACGTGTTCTGAACTTTTCCGAAAGTTTCAAATGTCTAGCTAGTCGGGAAGTCAGTTAAATTGCAAGATTTGTCCAAACCCTTTTTGAGTTATTACCGTTTTTTATGCATTTTGGCCATCATGAACCTAATTTTCCTAAATATCTCCAAAACGGAAAATCTTACAAAGTCCAAAAAGGGAGGTGCACAACTAGATGTTATAACAAACCTATGTACCAATTCGCAACTTTCTACGTCCAACCGTTTTTGAGTTATGCGACATACTCACACACACACACACACAGACACACATACATACAGACGTCACGAAAAATCGTGTAAAGTCCCTTATATCTCTAAAACGAGAGCTCGTGTTAAGACGACACTTGCAGGTGTACAACTAGACATCATGACAGTCACACGTATAAATTGGCAACATTCAGCGATCATTCGTTTTCGAGCAGTGTGAAATGCAAAATCCATTTCGCAAATCGGGATTACTATACTTCCTTATACTTTGTATAAGGAAGTAAAAATATAAGTCATTTTTTCTGCAGTGCGGCTTCTTTTTTTTTTTTTTTTTTTTTTTCTTACTGTATTTTGTTCTATTTATTAGAAAAATTAGCTGAATTTTATATATGCGTTTTCCATTTTTTTTATTTTTTATTTTTGAGTGACTATGTGACGTGAGTTTTCAGTGGCAAATGGCAGCTAAAGGAATATAATAAAATAACCAGTCTACTTAATTTGCTTATTTTCTATTTAAAAAAATAACTAAATAACTAAATAAAGAATTGTTAAATTCCGTTTATAGTTCTTCTAAACGTCTAATCTATACTCATTAACAACCCGGCCAATGTATTGTGAGTTTGAATCATGTGTCTACTTGTGTGCATGTGCATTTCTTCTCTGCGGCATAATAGCTAATGTCGGGGATTCCCCGTTCATTCTTCTGTTTTCAGAACAATTGTCTGTCCAGACACAGTGACGCGCACCTCTTTCGATTGCGCCACTCTTTCTTTTTAAAATGAGAAGTATTCGAAAGATGTATTTTAGAATCAGAACAGAAAAGGACTTTGAATAGAAATGGGGCTACGAGAAAAGTGTTTTGTTTACAGACGCCCCGGTCCTAAAGAAGAACTTTTAAAAACTATTAAAAACTAATGTTAAGAATTAATAATTAAGTACTAATGTTAAGAATTATTTTAATTATCTACTTGTAAATAGCTTTTTGTTTGTGTTTCGTTTTCATGTATGCTAACGAAGGATTAAATTATGTATTCCCAGCAAGCAGTGATCTTCGTTCATCGACTATTTATTAATGGATATCATTTTTCATAGCTGCCACCTTCCACACCCGGACCTATTGCACTAGAAGCTTTCAGGTAAGACCCATCCATATCTTATTAGTTAAGAAGTTATTATAATAAAGAAATTTACCATTAGATTTTTGAGAACTTTTTTATCAGAATTAAGAATGCTGTAAAGTGTCTGTAAGACATAAAACCGAATTTAGATTTAAAACAGAAGTAATATTTCGTTTCAACAACAAATTCTGGCATCCCAGCCGCGGTATGTGGTACAGCTAATTAAATATCCATTAATGATTATTGAAAAGAAAAAAAATAAATATTATAGAATTTTAAATTTTGTATCTATAAACTAATTTAGTGATTGCTAAAAAAGAGAGAGCTGTCATAAGAGACAGTATTAACAAATTTATTAACAAATTACAAACTCTATGCGACGACATAGATCCGGAAGCTGTGTATTTAGAAAAAACAATCGAATTATTGACTGAAACGACTAAAGATTTAAAAAGTAAAGATTCAGAGATAAACACATTAACTCAAGAAAATCAATTACAAGCCAAATTAGAAACGGCAAATGAATACCGCGAGAAAATACTTACTTGGCGATTTCGAGGCAATAGAAAATTAAAAGATTTAAAGAAAAGTGAAAGAAGTGTTTCATCAATAGAAACCGAAAGAAGACCTATTTTAAAAGAAGCAATGCACAACAAATTACCACAGCTAGATCCCGTTAAATTTAACGGGAACGCAGCTGAATGGCTGACTTTTTGGTCGTCATTCGAAACGGCTATTCATAATAATGAAAGTTTAGATCCTGTAGATAAATTCAATTATTTGAAATCACTTTTAGCACCTGATCCCTTAAAATGTATTGAAGGATTCTCTGTTACCGCGAGGAATTACATAAAAGTAATTGATATTTTAAAACAAAGATATGGAAAAGAAGAACTCTTAGTGAATGTACATTTGAATAATATATTAAATATCGCCCCACTAAAACATTCAAGTGACATTAAATCGCTCAGGAAAATTTACGATGACATACAGATTAACATTAGGAGTTTAGAGTCATTAGATGTTTCTTTAGATATCTACGGCAGTTTATTGTCACCGATATTACAAAAAAAATTACCTAAAGATTTAGCATTACAATTTAATATGGAATTTCATGGTTGTTAATTACGGTGTAAAAGATATATTATCTTTCTTAAATAAACAATTCGTATCGCGATAATGCTTAATAACTACCAGACAAAATGACTGCGGTGCTAGTGGTAGCCACTTCACCCCCCGAGCTCAAAGGTTAGATAATCAAAATCGTAGAGATGTCCCCCCCCCCGCGTTAATAAATTTGATACTCAGAACCGGAAATTGCTTACTCCTTGTGATTTGGTAAATGAGAATAGAAGTGTTAGGTGTAATTTTTGCTCCGAATCGCATTTAAGTAATAAATGTGTCAAAACTCGTAATTTACCATTTGATGAAAGAGTTAATCTATTGCGTAAGAAGGCCTTTGTTATTTATGTCTTCAGTCTTTGCATCTAGCTAGAGACTGTGTATCAAAAACTGTATGCAAGTTATGTAACCGTAGGCATTCAGAAATAATGTGCAATGGAAATAAAGATTTCAAACAGGAAATAAGTAATTACGAAAGAAATGATCAATCTAAATTGGCGTTATCGAATCATAAGTTACAAGCGAATGTTTATTTGCAGACGTTAATAGTAGTAATTTCTAACAGTGATGATAGTAAATCATCATATATTCGGCTAATTATTATTGACTCCGGATCTCATAATAGTTATATCAGTAAGTTTGCAGCTGATAAGTTGAAATTAAAAAGAATGAATAAAGAAACAATCAGACATGGTCTTTTTGGGGGCATGGAAATGTCAGCTGAACATAATCGTTATGAATTTACGATTGTGAGTTTAGATAATAAGTTTAAGTGTAAAATACAAGCACAAGATCAAGAAAAAATATGTACAGGCGTGAATTTATGTCGCGATGATAAATTAGTAAAACTCTTAGAAAAAGAAGGTGTATATTTATCAGATGTCCCTAGAAATAATAAATCTTGTTTATACCAGAAAAATCCAGACGAAGTACATATACTTTTGGGAGATGATCTGTCCGCTAAACTATTCACAGATGACAAAATATTTTCCAAAATTGGGATAACTACATTTAGAACTAAAGTGGGTTGGACCATTTTGGGCAAGACAGAGGGTCACAAGAGTGAGCAGGACAATTCTTTGGCGGGCCTATAGTTGTCATTGCATGCGTCAAACGCCAGTTTATCAGATTTATGGTGCATTGACACTCTAGGAATTACTAATGAAGATAATAAATCGAAACAGGATTTAGAACAAGAAACCAAGAATTATTTTCTAGAAACTGTTAAACGAGATAAAAGCGGTCGATATGAAGTCAATTTACCATGGACAGTTGACCATTCTATCTTATCAGATAATTACTCGTTGGCAGAAAAGTGCCTGTACAAGACGGAAAATAAATTAATAAATTCTGATAGGAAAAAGGAATATGGGGAAATTTTTGATTTCTGGGAAAACAATCAGATTATAGAAGAGGTATTGGACCAGAAAAGGGACAAGGTAGATTATTTAGCACACAGACCTGTGGTTAAAGAATCTAGTGAAACCACTAAGATTCGTCCAGTATTTAATGCCTCAGCACACACTAGAAACAGTCCCTCCCTTAATGGTTGTTTAACAAAAAGACCAAATCTTGTAGAAATTATACCTAGCATTTTAGATAAATTTCGTAAATACAAGATAGGAATTTTGTCCGACATAGGCAAAGCCTTTTTGCAAATTAAAATAACTGAGAAAGGTCGCGACTTTTTGAGATTTTTTTTGGTCTAATAGCGAAAATAAATTAAAAATTTATAAACATTGTCGTGTGGTTTTCGGCCCAACTTCAAGCCCTTTTCTGCTTATGGCAACATTAAATCACCTTTTAGATAATGTGAGACAGCTAGGCTCTTAAGAGATTCTTTCTATTTAGATAATTCCCTCATCAGCCTGAATTCAATTCAAGAAACAGAAAAATTCATATCAGGATCTCAAGGAATTTTGGCTTCGGCACATTTCAATTTGAGATTTTGGCGATCGAAATGGCCCCAGGCTATGATCGACAAAGCTGAAGATGAACAGAGGTTTGCTCCCCTGTTAGGATTGCTCTGGGATTTGGAAAATGACAAATTAGTTTGTAAAATTGAGGAACCCCTGAAGATAAGTGAACCCCTTACAAAAAGAAAGCTGTTATCAGTTACCCCAAAAATACTTGATCCTGTAGGATTCACAGCACCTGTCAGTTTAGTTCCCAGACTAATCCTTCAAGAAACGTGGATTCAGAAGGTGAAGTGGGACGAAGAGCTTTCTGAAACTTTAAAACAACAGTCTTGTAATTGGCTGAAAGGAATAATTTGTTATCCCAAATTAAAATACCTCGTTGGTTTAACATCTGCCCAGAGAAAGAAATGAAAACATCGTTACATGTTTTTTCTGTTGCAAGCAAGCGAGCATATGCCACTTGCGTATTCATAAGAGTAGAGACCTCAGAAGGCATCAAGATCCAGTTAATCAATGCTAAAAGTCGAGTTGCACCTATTAAGGAATTGACCATACGCCGCCTTGAACAGTTATCTTGTCTTATTGGCGCTAGGTTGGCCAAAAATGTGCAAAACGATTTATATTTACATGTAAATACCATATTTTGGTCAGATTCAACCACAGCTTTAGGTTGGATAAGAAGAAAAGAAGAATGGGGTACCTTTATGCATAACAGAGTATTAGAAATCCGAAATCTGACCGAAGTTTGCAATTGGAGACATGTACCCGGAGATTTGAATCCCGCGGACCTCCCGTCTAGAGGATGTTCTTTTGAACAACTACAGAAATCGAGATGGTGGAGGGTCCTAGTTGGCTTTATTTACCTGAAAATGAATGGCCTCAAATAGAAGAATACCCAAATGAAGAACTCATAAACAGTGAAAAAAGGAAGACAATCTTAAATCTTTTAGATAAAAAAGAAGATAATTTCAATCGATTTTATCAATATTTTTCCTCTTACAAGAAAACTGTTAGAACCATTCCCTGGATATATAGATTTTATCATAATTCGAAGACTACTGAGAAAATATCCGAATTGGATATTTCAGTTGAAGAATTTTCAAGAGCAGAAAACCCAAGTAGCACAGTATGGTATTTTCAACGTTGAACAAACGGCAATGCATTCCGTTGAATGACCGTTTTTCCGTAACGTTAATAATCTGAAAATATGTCTCGTTGATTTCCTCATCTTTCAACGGTTGTTTTAATACATTTTACAACGCAAAAAAAACCGTTGTAAAAGGGTTGTACGAAATCGCAATACTATCGTTTTTTTTATAACCTAAAAAAAAACAGTTGTAAAATGGTTGTTCAGAATCGCAATACTGTCGTGTTTTTTATATCAGTTTTCAACGGTTTTTCTTTTGTCTTATAAACGTTGAAATACAAAAAAAAAGAGCTAGCTCTATATATCCATTGCGAATTTTCCTTTCTAATAAATATTGCTAAATAAAAAATCCCTTGTAAAAAGTTTTGCAACTTTTTTTTTTTTTTTTTTTTTTACTTAACGGCTCTCTTCACTTACCGCCGCCGGAAGCCCGAGCCAATATTATTCTATGGGGAAATTTTCTTTGGAAATAATTTATTAACTAATACATATTTTTAAATTCTGTTTTCACATTCTGAAAATTCCGAACTGTTAAATTGACTGACCTTTTTTAAAAATGTATTTTTTTTTTATTTTTAATATTTTATTTTGGAATTGCAAAATGAAAAAAATTCACCTATTGAAAATTCGTATTTTGCAGCTTCAAAATAAAATAAAATAAATTTTTTAAAAAAGGTCCGTTAATTTAACAGCTGAGAATTTTCAGAATGTGAAACCAGAATTTAAAAATATGTATTATTTAATAAGTTATTTGTAAAGAAAAATTTCCCATAGAATAACATTAGCTTTGGCTTCCGGCGGCGGTGAGTGAAGCGGGCCCTTAATTTTTAGACTCTTTATTACTTTTTTAAGACTCAATATAAGAAAATACTAGATTCGTAAAAATTTTCAATTTCTGTTTTTCGAGGGATATACAAGTTTTGAGGAGTCCAGAACACTTTTAAAAAACGTCTGTTGGATAAAAGTTTTGTCCGAACTGTATCTCAGGAACTTATTGCACACACATATAAAATTATATGAATTTCATATAAAATTACATGCAATTGCATCTTGACATAAGTACTTTATTGATTTTTGGTACAAATGGCCCAATAGTGGTGCTACCATATTCCAATTTCTCCCACTTAATGGAACGCTATATCTCAGGTTCTATTGTGTATAATCAATTGCATATAACTGCACAAATATACATCATAATTTCACCACTTATTCATGCTTTTCAAAAGTTGATACCTGAAATTCACGATATTTTTGCAGTCAGTTACCAAAATATTCAATTGTTTGACTTATAATCAATGAAATCTATGTCCTTTTCGAAGCTGAATCCCCAAATACTGAAAATCTTTGCCACTAACTGATGAAATTCGGACTTTCTTCTATTATGAAACACTATGCTGATTCAATTCGGATGCAGATAGGCCGATAGGTGGCGCGGTTGTGCAGCAATTTAAACTGTGAATAAGAAAGCAAAATCTCAACTTATTTTAGCATATATAATTGCACTAAACTTGACATAGGAGACAACCAATATGAAAACGAATACTGAATTAGTTTGAGTGTGTATCAGCTGACAGGCGTTGCTGTCTTTACTCACTTTCTGCTATTTTTACATGACTACATCTCAACTACTGTTAATTAAAATTGTTGCAAATTCTGTATATAAAATCTTTATTCTGAGAAGCTATATGAAACTTTAGTGCATGTTAAATAACGGCAAGTGGCAATTTTAATCTCCTTCTATTAGTCAATTGTTTATGGTGTTTGGTGCAATTTAAATCAACAGATGCTGAGATGTAGCTATGTGGAAAAGACACTGATCAATAGCAACACTATCTGTCATCAGATACAGTTGGCAGCAAAAGTATAAAGCAATAGCCAATAATTCCCATATCAAAAAAGTACACTTAATACTGTTTTGTTAAATAAATCCTTATTGAATCATGTTCTTAGACTGATAATAAGAACATGACTCGACAAGGATTTATTTAACAAAGAAGTATTAACAGGGGTCAAAGCAATCAAATAGGAAAATATAGGAATTTTTTTTCACAGAAATGTAGTTCTAAGAAAAGATTGAGAGATTAGTAAAAAAGAATTTTCTGTAACATTTTATAATCCCTCAACAATTAAATGACTTTATTTACAAAGTCATTTAATCATTGTAAATTACGGAAAAGAAATCAAAACATTTAATTTCACTAACACATGGTTGAATACGTTTTGAGGCTGCGGTCAGTGCCTATTTAATGAACTGGGCACAGTAAAAATAATATGGTGTGTCACTCACACGACTTTCCCTTATCCTGAAATTTAATACTATAAATACAGGTTGGAGATTAAGAGGTAAGATAACGATGCTATGTAAAACAATTCAAATTAGGCTTTGGAAGAGTTTTATATGATAATTAATTCTGTGTGAGGGGGGGCTACCGCTCCCCTTAAACCCCCTTTCATTAATGCACCTACATTTATATAGAATTTAATTCTGTTTTTTAAAAATAATTTATTAAAATTATTATTTAAAAAAATTATCTTTTATGATAATGCAGACGATTTCCATATTAGAGAAGTAGTATAACACTAAATATCCAAAAAAAAACTCCATTTTATCCTCAATAATTTAAAAAAAAAAAAGTTTTTTTCGTTAAAAAAATCGATCTTTGTTTTAAATTATTGCAGATCGATGGTTCAGCCATTCGTTTTAAGATATTGGCGAGCTCTTTTGAAAGATACCCATATTCGTTTCATTTGGCTTAGTGCAGTCTATAGACGTTAAACTCTACTTACCTGCAATTTCACCCATAGGCGAAATTTATTAGAATTCTCTTGATTTTCCCTGTACACGAACCATTTGCTTGATCTTAAAAAGCTTACTGTAGCATCCCTATATGATACACATTTAGAATACCAAGTTTGGAATGTCTGCTACTATTTTTTCTTGAGATATGCTAATAACAGACACACAGACCAACCACTAAAAACATGATTTTCGTATTCAGGAGACCTCAAAACGTGTAAATAACAAAATCTCACTTACGAAAATTTGACCCAAAAACAATACTTTCTCTACCTTATGGGTAAGAGATAATAAAAAATAAATAACAAGAATAAGTGAAAATATAAAACGGTAATAGAATTATAAATTCTTTTAATGATTGTACAATTTTTTTTTTTTTTTTTTTGTGCTATTTGTTAAGCTTCAAGTAACAATACATTCACATTAGGATATATATATCTTTTATTTTAAATTACTTTTTTTTATATCATTTGTTCGAAGCCACGAGGAAAAATTTGTTTTACTTTTCGTCATATTTTCTGTTAAATTACCCTTTTAAAAAATTCTTTTATGCCTTCCATACCACAAATAGGGTTTTATTTATCAGTAAGTTATTGTACAGTGTAACCATGTTTCTTAAAATCAGCAGCGAAGAACGGTCTAAAAGCTTGGAGAATTGACCGACAGCTTGGGATTTGGAAAACATCTACTCATTCGCTGCTCTCTTATAGTTTATTTTCTCTGAATCAGATGACTATCTCCAATACTTTAAAACTGACTTGTCGAGTCAATACTTGCACAGAGCACCATGGTCTCAAGAAATGTGGTCGAAGAATAGCTGTAAAGTGAAAGTCTCGAGTCCAGTGGATTATACTGGAGTTGTGCATGAAATTAAGTAGATTCTTATTATAAAAAATGTTTACGAATCAAATACTTTCCTCTCTTTTTACATAGAGAAAAATAAAAATAGTGCTTTATGAACTCTACAAATATTTTAAAGCTGTGTTTTGCCATTTTCCAACTTTGGAACTGGGCCTATAAATTAACGTTGGAAAATAAAGCATGTTTCTAATATGCTTAAAATTAGTTGGTATTGGTGAATTTTGTATAATTTCTCATCATTCTAATAAATGAGGTCATACAGGAATTGAAAAGTTCCTATATTTTTGTTGACTTACTATATTGTCAGCACTATTTTTAAAAAGAAATTTTTCTTATTTTATAAAATTCGTACAAGCTGTTTCTTAAAAATAATAATAAAAATAAATAAAAAGTAGAAAACTAAAGTATTCAGAAAAGCAATGAATTTTGTCCATACCTTACTTACTCTAATTTGCTGCATGTTATTGACATCAATATTTCAGTGTCAAACATTCCTAAAAATTTTCCTATCTAAATAATCTTTATGCAAGTTCAGGTGCAATATTGAGCATTTCTCTCCAACTTGTATGTTGTTAAATAGATCATAATCTAGGTTTTTCGAAATAGTACCCAATTTGTCAATTTATTCAATAATTCATAAAAAATCAAGTTAAGTGAAAATTAAGGCTGCTTTTAAACAATTAACCAAATTATATTATTTAATTTTAAAATACATTTAAAAAATAAAATTAAACAGTCGTAAAATATGTATTTGGGGGCGAGTAACTTCTCATGTGTAAACTGAGAAGGTGCAATACCATTGTCTACAGTAAATACTCAAATTGAGGATATTATGCGTTTGATGCAGTAAAGCTCCTATTAGAAAGTTTTTGTGTACAGTTATATTGCTGAGAGTTGACTGAAGGTGCATATTTGTTAAAAATTGATTTTGTGAAGGTGACTCTTTTCCAAAAGTTGATTTTGCAAAAGTAAGTGCCTCAGTCAATGCGTCACTAAATTTCTTTTGGATTAACCTCCATTCCTTTTGTGCATGTCTCATGGGCAGGGTATGCCGATTTAAATAGGCTTGATTAAAATGACTGATTTTTTTTTAAATCAAAAATAAAATTTTATAATTTTGGGGCAATATGTAGTTTTATCTAGAATATAAGAAAACTTGAACAAACTTGTTGTTTACATCAAATACACCCCCCCCCCCCCAAAAAAAAAATAAATAAATAAATAAATAAATAAATAAATAAATAATAATATGATTCTTTCAATTTTCCAGAACTCTATTTTTATCTTCTATTCTTATTTAGAAGCTA
This sequence comes from Salticus scenicus, assembly GCA_963930645.1. Taxonomy (NCBI): domain Eukaryota; kingdom Metazoa; phylum Arthropoda; class Arachnida; order Araneae; family Salticidae; genus Salticus; species Salticus scenicus. The sequence goes on along the minus strand of OZ005654.1, from coordinate 101,229,590 downwards.
ACTACTTTCATTTGCAGCCTAATCTTTTTATAAAAAGCCTTAAATTCTCTGCCCTAGGTTTTATTATTATTATTATTTTTTTTTTTTTCAAGGGATAATAAATATTGTATCATCTGATCTGAAGCATTTGATTTGTCTGTCCATTATTTTTAACTGGTCAAGGAATTCCTAAGCAATTTTTCCTTTTTTACTTAGGCTTTTATAAAATTAGAAATGAAATGGTAATGGCCTAAGCTAGTTGTTTCAGTTTTCTTAATTTTTTAAAACTTAATATAATATTATATATATAATTGAATTTCCTTTAATTGAATAATTATTCTCCAAAAAGTTTCTCTTCAAAAAATTTCAGAATGTGATATTCAAGATTTAATATGCACAATTTAATGACAATAATAATAAAAACATTAAAAAAATGTTGATCTTATATGCTTTTGAGCTATTTACACTTAATCATTTATTTATTTATCATTATTTATTTTTTATTTTTTTCGGGGAAGGGGGGGGGGGGTTAAAATGTACCTATGTTGGCTAATATTACAATTTTTCCTTTTTTAATATCATAATATATATTTTTTAATTTATATTTATTGCTTCTTATATGTATTCACATTTAAATTTAAAAAAAGTTTTTATGCTTAATTTCTTAACATTTATTTTTAGTCGAATAATGTAAATAAAACAAAAATAAAATTTAAAAAATCTGATTTAAATAAAAAAAAAAAATCATTTTTTCACACCTTGCTCATGGGTGATTGTGACTATTTTAAAAATCCTGAAATTACAAAAAAAAAAAATAAAAAATCAGGGCATGATCAACAATTTTTAATGATTGTTACCAATAAAATACATTCCTACTTATTTAGTATTTGAAAATCTAAGGAATTACCAGCCAATTACAAAATATGTACTAATTTTTCACTATATTACAGTTTTTTTTTAATAGTCACAAAAAAAATTATTGGAAAATATCCTGAAACTAGGAAGTACATTATGCAAAATTTCCTGAAACCAGGAAAAATTCCTGCACAAAATCACCCCTAATCCCTGTAAAAAAGAACTGAAAATAAGCTCACAATACCAAACATGATTCTTTTTACTCCCATTGCCTGACTTCTGTAGGTAATGGAAGTGTTGTATTTGATCTGGAAATTTGATATAGAGTTTTCACCTGATTATGTTTTACGGTCCGAGTCTAAAAAAAAAGTTTTTGGCAATTGTTCAGAGTGTGTGTATATGGGAAATCTGGCTATTACACCTCCAGAACTAATATAGAACTACGAAACTTTAGAATTGAGTCAGGTCTCATGTACAGATGAAATTTACAATCTTGTGGTTTCACACTAAATTTTCTTTTCAGTTAATAAAACCATTTAGTATATGTATACCATACCTATATGTATGTATACCTAAATATAAACAAGTTATTTTTACATATGCTTGACTGGTATATATATTCAATTGTATGATGCTCATGTAATTCTAAAGTATGGAGTTTTTTTTTTTCTTAATCCTCCCTTAACCCTGCTGCTGTGTTCAGGTCCATTTTGACCCAACATCGACATACATGAAAATTATGCAGACTACACTCAGTAAAAACGTTATATAAATTTAATAAAAAAATAGGAAATGAAATTTTGGCTATACACCGTGTCCCGAAAGTTTAGACAATCAATGAAATTTGTCCCCAGAAGCCAGAGCCAATGTTATTCTATGGAGAATTTCGCCCCATTATAACTTATTAACTAATATATGTTTTTAAATTCTGTTTTCACATTCAGAAACTTTACAACTATTAAACAATTTATCGCATTCTAAAAATTATTTTTTAAAATTTTTATTACTTTATTTTGAGGTTGTAAAATGCAAATTTTTTTTTATTTTTGAGCTTAAAAATGAAATATTAAAAATTAAAAAAAAATCTATTTTTAGAAAGCGATAAATTGTTTAATAGTTTTGGATTTTCGGAAAGTGAAAACGGAATTTAAAAATACGTATTATTTAATGAATTATGGGGCAAAATTTCCCATAGAATAACATTGGCTTCGGCTTTCGGAGACAATGGGTAGAGAGTCCCCTTAACATAAAAAGTCATTACGTACAATTAAAATTCGTGAGATAGGTAATAAATAAAAACAGTTTTGCTGATATACACATAAATTATATAAAAATTTGCTGTGTTAAAAGCATAGACACCTGCAAGTGTTTTTGGTTTTACATTTTTAAAAGTAACTAAAAACTTGCTTTTAATATTGCATTGCCGCGACACTTTATAACATCCAGTACACGTTAGTCCATAGAATTAATTAAGCATTGCATTACAGAATTGCATTATTTCATACCACACTTTGTCAATTGCAGTTTTTAAGTCATTTACATATGTATATTCCTTTCCATTTTCATATATTTTACAAGATAAGATCCCCCATATATTCTCCATGGGATTCAAATCTGGACTAAGTGCTGGCCAGCCTAATAGTGTGATATTGTTTTGATAAACCCCGTTTTCGTTGATCTGGAGGTATGGATGGATGCCACAGATCTTGTTGGAAAACACAGTCTGGTCCTGCTTGACAGTAAATTGGTACGTAAAATATCCTGATAATCCTCCGATTTCATTTTTCTGTCCGTAAATCGGAGAATGTTTGCCAGTTGAAACAAAATCCTCCCCAAGTCACTACGGATTCTCTGCCTTGTTACCTGCTGAAACAGTTCGATTCTTTTCTTAGGTCATGCCAGTAAAATTTATAATCGTGAGGGACGTCCAAATTCCATTTATTTTCGTCGCTGAAGATGCTAAAAAGCCACTTTTCACCGACATATGCATTCTTGCCCACTTTAGACCTGCATCTTTATGTCTCTGTTTTAAGCAAGGTTTTGCTTTCATTCTTCTGTAAACAATGCATTTTGAAGCTTTAATTCTTCTGTGAAAAAGTACTTTTTGAAATTCTGGAAGTTGATGCAATTGCACGCACAGATAAATTATCAGCTGAAGCCTTTTTTAATAACATTCTATCATCACATAACGTTGTTTTATTTGGTCTTCTAACTCTCTTTCGAGTATTCCATGTTCCACCTGATCTTAAAACTCTATAAATACTGCTCAAGGATCTCTCTATTTTTCTCGATATTTGTACAGGATTTTGTCCTTGCGCTTTTAACTGTAAAATCTTAACAATTTCATCTTTAGAAATTTCTTCAGAACACGGCATTTTTATCAGAATATGCAGGAAGTGTTTTTTCTGAATCACTAACAAAACAATACATTAAACTCAAAAAATTATTATTATGCTAAAAATATAGCAGACGATATTTCAATTAATGGCAAAAATTATTCTGCATTTATAGAAGCAGATGACAACAAAAATGTTTTATTCTGTGAACAAAAATGTAAAAGAAAGCATGTAATGCTGTATTGTGTTTATACTTTTGGGTTAGCAAATTTTTATATAATTTAATGTACATTTTATAATTTCAAACCTTTGATCATAATTTATATGTGTATATCAGCAAAACTGTTTTTATTTATTACCTATCTCACAAATTTTAATTAGTACCTTATAACTTTTTATGTTAATGCAAATTTTATTGATTGTCTAAACTTTAGGGACACTGTGTATATTGAAATTAAAAACTTTTAGTCTCATTTGGACGCCATACTCATTACTTTTATTTTCTTAAAAGTATTTTTACAATCCGAAAACTCACAACTTACATTTGTTCTTATTTTTCAAAATTTTTTGCTATTTTTTAAATTGGTTTTTAGAGCTTAAAAAGAAAAAAAAAAAAAGTGAATTGTCTCTGTTGAAATAATGGAAAATTGGCAGGTATGTAGGACAATTAACTGGTCTTTTCTAAATTAGCATGGTTTATGAAATCTTGCTTTGGTTTGCTCATTGTGGGAATAACCAACCCTGATTAACACTTACCACAATCTGAAGTGTTTTTGGTTTCCTATTCAACTGTATTTATACAGTCTTGCTTCAAATTTCTACAAATGTGTTTGTAGGCATGTTTAACTTTTGTTATTGTCATATCAACTTTACTGCTGTCACTACAGTCTTCTCCATTTTGGTGAGAGTATTTTATTATGTTTTTCTTAACTCTTTATACATATATGCATTCAACTACATTTGAAAGAAATGAAAAAAAATTTTTATTATACACATAAGTTTTACAATGAGAAAATTCTTCAAATATTTTTTTTTTTTACTTCTCTCTAAATACTTATTTTTTAGCGGTGCGTATTTAGAAACAGATTTATACGATCCTCAACAATGTTTTCATCGTATCTGTCACCCATTTTAGTACGTACAGCATCTGAAAAAAAAAAAAAAAAAAAAAAAAAAAAAAAATATGAACTTACAGAATGAAAATGAAAAATGTTTTATAATTTAATAAATATCAAAAACAATTACTGCACCAGCATTAAATATACACTGCCCTTTATATCACAACACTGGAGTGGCAAAGTCAAATGATCCATTGTCCAAAAGAGAACCTTGAAATTTTAGACATGTTTAAGGACATTACTTTTTATTGCTCTTTTACAAAAGAGACCCCAGTTCTACATGCAATTATCGCAGTAGGTTTGTCAGGGTAGAAAACTGCTCTTAAAGATTAGTGGCAACGCAAATCACACAAAGTAATTTGAATAAAAACCGCACTTGTCGCATTGAAGTCGCTAGTGCTTTTTAGACTTTTGAAATTGCAGTGCCAGTAGCTCAGCCTGGAGGATTTTTCTGAGGCATCAGCATTAAATCTTGATCTATCTTTGGTGTTTCCTATGAACCATGTGTGCATTTACAGTTAAAAAAAATTATTCCAGATCCTTGAAATCAAAAGTAATAATACTTGTAATATTCCTAATTATATCTTTTTGTGTTGTGCCTCTCAAGCAGTAAATGATTCTTCAGACTTCTGACTGGGTTGGTTGTAGGTTTAAGGCTGATTATGGTCTTAGGCCTAAGGCTGAATTGCCACTCATGGGGTCTTTCCAAGAGGTCCTAGCGTGTTTTTACACAGTTTCGAAGAAAACTCTGAACGGCTGTCTACGAGTGCAACCTGGGATTGCACCTGACATTTCCCATCTACCAGCATTTAATACAGAACCACTGGTGGTCTGCTTCTGATTCATTGGGAGAAATCATTTCAAAGATATATTGCCTTCATTGATTCAAACACTGGAAAGCAAGCCAATCATTTATGTCTACTTTTTTTAAATATGTATATGAATAACTCATTTTCATTTGCTGTCACTCAAGCATTTTTTTTTATATGGCAGAAACTTTACACATTTCTATACTTTCCAACATTTAAAAGATTACTAGGTTTTATTTTGCTTAGAATAAAATACAATTATATCTTTCCCTTTATGGGAAAACTAATGCTTTAATTTTTTTTTTAAACAATGTAGCAGAAAAACAAGTTTGATAATCTAATACAAATTTACAATTTTAAACACATACGATTTCAAAACAAAAAAACATTTTTGTTTAAACAAAAAGTATAGTATTTTGGAATAAGGCCAATTGACTGCTGTAGGTTCTTGGCCTGAGGGGGAGTGCCCTCCATAGGAGTCTTTCGAAGGGGTCTTAGCCCCGATTAACAAAGAATTTGAACTACTTTTCCCTCTTATATCATTTGCAAGGACAAATTATTTCAAGAGGGGTTAAACGGTAAAAAAAAAAATCTGGAGTGACTCCACTCGACTTTCCGAACATTGAGTAACTAACAGTTTTGTAGATAAAATAAAGAAAGGGGAATTGCTAAACAAACAAAAGAGAGAAAACCATAATATAGTGTTTTTTTCTCCATATATCACACGAGGTTTTATTTAACGCTAATGAACTTTGAGCCCTTAGATCATAATGATAAAGAATTTTTCGTTTTGTCCCTGTAAAAATCTATAGATGCTAGATTCACCAAAATGCTTATAGTTAGTGCAACAGTGATTTATAATATTCATACAAATTTTCAGCTCAATTGAATAAGGCGTTTAGATGCTATCGCACTTTTAAAAATTTGGTCTCATAGGCCATAATGATAAAGAATTTTTCTTTGTGTCCCTGTAAAAAAACTGTAGTGCTAGATTCACCAAAATCTATACAGTTGGTGCAAATGCGACCTATAACATGTGTACAATTTTTTTGCTCAGATTAATAAGGCGTTTAGACGCTATCACACTTTTAAAAATTTGGCCCCATTGGCCTTAATGATAAAGAATTTTTCTTTGTGTCCCTGTAAAAAAACTGTAAGTGCTAGATTCTCCAAAATCTATACAGATTGAGTATCTGTGACCTATAATATGGGTATAAAATTTTTGCTCAATTGAATAAGGCGTTTAGATGCTATCGCACTTTTAAGATTTTGGTCCCATAGGCCATAATGATAAAGAATTTTTCTTTGTGTCCCTGTAAAAAAACTATAAGTGCTAGATTCACCAAAATCTATAGGGTTCGTACTATGGTGACTTACAATATACGTACCAACTTTCAGGTTAATCGAACAAAGCCTTTAGACGCTAGCGTGTTCACAGACATACACACATACACACATACACACATACACACACACATACATACATCATCGTAAAAATAGTGAAAACGGACTCAGGGGACCTCAAAACGTATAGAAACATCAAAATCTCGAATTCGGATTTTTGACATGATTACAATACTTTCCTCACTATAGTGTTCGGAAAGTAATAAAATAAATAAAAATAAAAATGTTTTTGATATTAGCAATGCATTAAAACAAGCTAAAATATAATCCGTTTGCCTGACATCTCAATAAAATCCTTAAGAAAAGACATCCAAAAATAATCGCTTCTTTTATTCATTTTTTTCAGGATGACTCATTTGTTAACTGAAATATCACATTTGCAAAAGTTACCCCCACCCCCTTTAACCAGAAAACAATTTATGCATGAATTTTACTTATAACTTAAATAAAATACATATATACGAGGTGTGGCTATTAAGTAACGAGACTATTGCTGTAAAACATTTTATTTTAAATTTGTACATATTTAGTTATTATCACCTTCAATATACACCCCTCCTCTATCCCTACAACGCTCCATGCGGATTTTCCATTGTTCGAAACAGTGCTGGAAGTCTTGTCCTGTGAGCTCCTGCATGAGGCGTGCCGCTTTTTCTTTCACAGCTTTAACTGACTCAAATCTTGTTCCTTTTAATGCAGATTTAACTTTGGGGAACGGATAATAGTCACATGGGGCCAGGTCAGGCGAATAAGGCGGATGGTCTAAAACTGGGATGTTGTATTTGGCTAGAAACGTCTTGACAGACAATGACGTGTGAGCCGGCGCGTTGACTTCATGGAGAACCCATGACTTGTTCTTCCACAATTCGGGTCGTTTTTTCCTTACCCCTTCACGGAGTTGATCAAGCATCTCAAGATAGTAATGTTGATTAATAGTTTGACATTCAGGAACCCAGTGAAGGAACACAATACCATGAATGTCGAAAAAAAAGGATCATCATCGCTTTGAATTTCGGTCATCATCTCCAAAGTTTTCTCAGCCATCTTGGAAACGGTTGAACCACTCATAAACTCGCACACGTGATAAACATTTATCGCCATAAACTTGTTTTAATAAAAGATAAGTTTCACTAGCGGTTTTACCAAGTTTCACGTGAAATCTCACGACAATTCGTTGCTCTACTTTTACACTTATCGGCAAAACGAAACAATCACCTCTTACACAAACGAAGGTTACGGCCAGACTGATTTCTCTACAAACACGGGAGGCGCTACAATTGAAAGAGAAGGCTTTACGCTGCACAGATGTTGGTCGTTCGGATTTAGCGCATATGTAGTTCATCTGTAGCAGCAATAGTCTCGTTATTTAATAGCCACACCTCGTACTTACTTATCCTTAAAAGAAATTACTATGATTAAATAACATTGACTTTTTTTTTTTTTTAATACTTAAGAAAATGTAATATTGAAATAAGAAATATTTTTTAGATTTGCTTCTTCCCCTAGTTCGAAACTGTAAAAAATGCAGATTTTGATATGCTTGATTAAAAAGTCTGAAACTATAAATTGATACACCCTTATGCCACTTGCTGAAAGGTTAACATTATCTAAAGAAGAATAAATATGTAAATTACGTTCTTTAAACAATAAGTTATTATTAAAAAAGTCTTACAGAGCACCAATTTCATCATTTTTGTGCTTTTAAATGGCAGTTTCTCTCCACGTCCTGCCCAGTTGTAGCAAGAAGCTACTTGAGGTGTCATAAGTGAATGTAAAATCCGATTTGTTATGTGAGCAAAATCTACACCACCTTTAGTTGAGAGATACTTGACTTATAATAAAATTTTACACAATTTTAAAATAGGCGTATGAGAAAAGCAGAAAGAGAAACATGCTTAAATTATATGTATACAATTTTAATGACAAAATCATTATAGCAAAACAATAAATATTCAATTTTTAATTTATAAAAAAAGAACATGTATTCAATCATATATATGGATAGGTAAAAGAGTTATTTGATTAGTTGATGTAACAAATAGACACAAAAATCCTCCCAACAGAAAAAAGCATATTAACAAAACAGCGCAAAAAATCATGATAAAAACAAAACACTTACTATATTCAATAGCATAGTGTATTGTAAATTGTACTTACTTTTTCATGGTTATATATATTGAAACTAGTTTAACCCCACAGGCAAGTCACAAGTCTTGCCGCCTGCCTCCTTCCTTCCTATCTTATGTTTCTTAAATTCATAAATTTAGATAAAGTTTATGGTTTTAAGTTAAGATTTGTTGTTTTACTTTATTGATTCGTTTGTTTTGCAGGCTGTTAACTATTAAATCTGGCTTCTTTACATTAGTGTATTTTATCCACTGATTTAATTTTATTGGTCATTGGTTTTTCAGTGATCTTGTATCTGTTGCTTGACTTCTACTATGCTTAATAGATCATCTTTATTATTTATATATATATATATAATTTTCATCTATCTTTTGTTTACTGAGTGTTACAAAGGTATTAAATTATTATTTATATATATATTTTTAATATTCCAAAGTTAGCATTAGAGGGTGGGATTGTGAGAATCTCTCAATATTTTGGAAAATTCCACTCAAAAATATAGGGATATTTTCTCCAAATTTTTTTACGTTCATTTTCATAATTTTTTTTTAGTTTCATCGGGTCCCGGTGGCAGACACTTTGCAGCTGTCTGTGACAGGCTTTTAAAATTTCATAATTGTCTGCAAAATTTGCATATAATCAGGGGGTGAAAATGGCTTACACTCAAAAAGCCTGAAAGCTGATAGCAGTAATCTTGGGAGGGTTATTCATAAATGCCAACATTTGAAAATGACAATTAGTAGCACACCAATTTTAAAAATGGATTGGATGGTTGGTTGGTTCATTTTTAACATGCAACATATGAATCCTAAACAAATAAATTTATGTATATTACCGTATTTTTTTTGCATATAATGCATGGGGTACTACATTCAGCCCTGGTGAAAAATTTCCCACAGATAATACGCACTGCCAGATGCCAGACATCTGGCTTTTATTTGGCACAGAAATCTGGCCACATTATGTTAAATGTTTTTTTTTACCCCCCCCCCCCCCCCAGATTAAATATTTTTAAAGTTATCATTTTTATCAAAATAATTTGCATTAGTGTTCATGTATAAGGAAAGACTGTACTGTTTAAGAAACAAACAGTATTTATGAAGCCAAGTGTAAAATAATTTTATTCAAAATTCCTCTTTTTACACTATATTCAACCAGTTATTAAAATTCAGCAAAAATGCTAGCCAATCAATAAATATTTTTTTTTGTGTGTGTTTAATTATGTATATAATTTACAATTGTAAGTATTTGTTAAGAGGATACATGAAATGCGTATTTTATCAACAAAGAACTACAAAGTGTGAAGACTAAAAATTTAATCATATATTAAATAATTTTATTTATTCTAGTTACTGCACTTCTGTGAAGCACACTTTGAGAATTCAAATTGAAAATAAATTTTGAAACAGATTAAATAATAGCTGGAACAATTCCTTCTACATTTCTGATGAAATTAAGATTCTGAATATTGAATCAATATCTTTCTTTAGCCACAAAAAGGAAAAGAAAAAATTTCATCTTTAACATTTACTTGCTTCTATTTTTAATTGTTTAAATTTGCAATTATAATTCTAGGAAGAAAATTGCAAAATGTAAATTATGAAAATTTTCACTTAAATTTGAAAGATCCCACTTGAACTTATAAGAATCCCACACAATTTTTTCTAGTGTGAACTCTGTACCTACAGCTTGAAAGGAAAACATCAAAATTATAAGCAATGCATTAAAACAAAGACAAATCTATTATTTAACTCAATGTAAGTAGCAGACTTCACTTAATCAATTGAAAATTTCAGATGTACAGAAAGAAGTTGGAAATATGCACTTATGAATCTGACAAACTAATATATTTTAAAAATCGTTTTTACATGGTCAAATCGAATTTTCATATCGAAGATAAATTATTCATGGGTCGATCCAGGCAAAAGTTGGAACCCTTTTGCTCCTCTTTCACAAAATTCAAATCCCTAAAATGGGCCCCTTCACAAATTGAAAATCCCTAAAATGGGCCCCATCACAAAATTAAAATCCCTAAATGGGCCCCTTCACAAATTTAAAATCCCTAAATGGGCCCCTTCACAAATTTAAAATCCCTAAAAATGGGTCCCTTCACAAAATTCAGATTTATAAAAACAGCCCTTTCACAAAATTGTTTTTTAAAAAGTAATACTATTTTTTCATATTTACAGTATTATTTTTAATGAGTGTCTATACTTGTTTAATTAAAATGCTATTAATTCGATATTAAACATTAAGACAGAGTAACTGCTAAAATGAAAGGTTTCTTGCAAAAATTCTTTTTTTCACAAAAATGGACCCAAAAAATTAAAACCTGGATCAACCCCTGTTATTATAGTACATATGACTAAAATCTTAACTGTTGGCAGGGTCTGATGTGCTAAAAAGTTAAGTATTCATAAAGCTAAAAAAAAAAAAAAAAAAAACACAATAGTATAACTATATTTCATTTAACATTACAATTTATACATTATTTATAAAAATGGGATACTAAACAATCAATCTGTCAATGTGTAATTTATACTAAGAGTGAAAGTAAGAAATTTTCAAGTAGCAACAAACCAAACAATCATTTTTTTAATTTTTTTAAATAAAAACTTTACGATCACATATACAACTAAATCTCTCTATATATAGTTTAGCCTTCTAGTCTTATAAAAGTTTGCAAATTGACTGTTTAGTATACGTTTCATACAATACACTTATGCAGCTAACAATACATATGCTCAAGTGTATACCATTTTATTAAAATTTACTGGATCATCCAGAAACTCTTCAAGTCGCTGAATACCTTCCCCATTCTGAACAGGTAAATCAAAAATCTCTTCCAATATCTTTCTGTTATTTTCTACTTTGGAATTTATGTTTTCAAGAATCCTTAAAACTTTTCTCTGAAAAGCTAAAATAAAACAATTTAAAAAAATTTTACACTAGACTACAAAACACAGTAAAAAATATTTCAACAAAACAATAGGGTCACGGTGACCTTTTGAATAAAGAGTGACTAGGACCTGTGATTATAATGTAACCCGAGAAAACAAACTCATGCCTGTAGCCTGTATCAAAATTCTAACCACAGCACCATGACAGTGTGCTTTTTTTTTTTTTTTTTTTAATAACTAAACTTCAACATTTTTTTTTTTTTTTTTTTTTTTGAAATTTAAATAAATAATATTAAAAGATTTCTAAACATCCATTATACAAATGTTTTCTTTTAACACAAACTAAATAAAAATCCTAAAGACAAGAAATATATATCCTGAAATAAAAAAAAATTCTACATACAATCACCCCCACTTAAGTAATGCCAGTGATCAAGTCATTTAGTTCAATCATTTCTATACAAAAATTGCATTTGTGATTGTGTTTAATATGTTAGAAACTAAACAATTGACCCCCCCACCCCACACACACACACTTAAAAATTTTAATACTCAGAGAGAAATTCTTGCGTTCTTCTGTGTTTTTTTTTTTTTTTTTTTTTTTAATCAGGGAAATTAATCCTTTGTAAAAATCATATAATGAAGAACCAAAAAAAATATTTTATTTCTTAGTAATCTTAAAAACTGGCATTTGCAAAGTTTGAAAGAGGAAGAAGATTATAATAAGAGTAACAATTAAACATTTATCCAATTGAGATTTAAATTCTATGTTCTATTTCAATTATGCTCAAACTTTTAATTGAAAAAGCTAATGTACTTGGGAAAAAAAAAAAAAAAAAAAAAAACGCTGAAATGAAGAGATTTTTTACAAATTTTGCCTTCCACATGGGGGAGGAAAGACAAAAATTCTTCTCCCCACCAGGGGGGGGGTGAAGGGAGCAAAACAAAACATGATTTCATATAATCCTAAATAGCTCAAAAAAAAAAAAAAAAGACATGAAATTTTTGCTCAAAAATATACTATAGCTTATACAAACACCTAAAAACCAATTTCTGGAATTTTAGAAATTCAGCTCCTTTATTAAGAATATAAAATAAAAATCATTTATCATCGAGTAAAAACTCGCACCGGGCCCCTACTACCTTTGGCAGAGCAGACCCATGCGCGCTGCGCGCCTATTCTTTCCCCACCCTTCCAGCCCCTCCTAATTAACCTACATATACCAATTTTAAACAGTCTAACTCAATTAGTTGAGATGCAAAAGAAAACCTAATCAGGCACATTAAAACGTGTAAATCAGGTGAAATCTCGAATTCCACTTAATAGAACTTTCAAATGATATATTAAAAATAATTTAATCATAATTAGAATTTGAAATTTTAAAATATTACAGCACCATCTGTTGGTAGAAATTTCTGTAATCTACTGTTTGATTCCAAACCCACAAACTTTTCAAATGATGTATTACTTATGAAATTATTTTAATTAGTAGCTGAGATACAAAAGAAAACCTAATCAGGATATCTCAAAGCGTGTAAATCAGGTGAAATCTCGAAACCCACTTTGATAATATAACAGTAGAGGTGCCAAGTATTGTGATTTGTCCGTAATTATTACGGATTTACGGCAATAATTACAGCATTATGGACAACATGTAAAAATTACGGATTATACGCTTTTTATAAAAAGTCGCGGATATCGTTCGTAAAAAAAAAAAAAAAAAAACCTCCACTAACGATCGACGATCAAACACACAACGGAAGCATTCCAATTCATAATCTTTCTCCATCCATAACATAAATGTCAATATTCATTTTAAACTTGCTTTATAAGATTCTAGAAACTATAAAGAAATAGAATTATACAATACTAGCAGGCGACGCTCGCTTTGCTGGTCCCTATTTTTAAATTAATCACTATAATTACTGAATTTTCAGAATAGCATTAATTTTTATCACGTGAAAAAAAAGAGAAACAAAATCTGATTGGGAAAAATGTCGCACCGGGTTCTCACTGCCTTCGGAAAAAATTCCCAAAATGCTCTAACTCTTATTTCTATTATTTTCCCCCTTCGCCCCTTCCCTCACAATTTTAAAAATTCAAAAATATCCACAATCGATTTGTAGGTATCGAAAACCTCTATGTACCAATTTGAATGATCTAACTATTTTTTGCCCCCCCCCCTTCCCAGCCCTTCTAATAACTTTACACTTTCGAAAAAATCCCAATTCGACTTGCAGGCCTCTATAACCCATCTGTACCAATTTTGAACGGCCTAACTGTATTTCTATTTCTTTTTGCGCATAGTCCTCCTTTACCGCCCCTCCTAATAATTTTACAAATTCGAAAATATCCACAATCGATTTGTAAGTATCGAAAACCTCTATATACCAATTTTGAACGATCTAACTCTATTTTTTGCCCCCCCCACTCTCCCCTCTTAACTTTACACTTTCGAAAATATCCCCATTCGACTTGCAGGCCTTAAAAACCTGTCTGTACCAATTTTGAATGGCCTAACTGTATTTCTATTTGTTTTTGCCCGTAGCCCCTCTCTTACTGCTCCTAATAATTTTACAAATTCGAAAATATCCGCAATTGATTTGTAAGTATCGAAAACCTCTATAATCCAATTTTGAACGATCTAACTATTTTTATTTCCCCCCCCTCTCCCCCTAATAATAAATTTACACTTTCGAAAATATCCCCATTCGACTTGCAGCCCTTCAAAAACCTATCTGTACCAATTTTTAACGGCCTAACTGTATTTCTATTTGTTTTTGCCCCTAGCCCTCCCCCCCTGCTGCCCCACCTTTGAGCTGAATTTCTAAAATTCCAGAAATTGGTTTTTAGATATTTGCATTAGCTATATTTTAGAGCAAAAATTTCACATATGTTTTTTTTTTGTTTGAGATATATAGGATTATGTGAAACATGCATGTAAAATCACTTTTCACCCCCTCCCCCTTGGGGCCCGAATTTCAAAAATTTCAGATATCTATTTTTAGACATTTTTATTACAGTCAACTCTCAAAAATCCGCAACCCTAAAATCCACAATTCTCTAAAATCCGCATATCATTTCCAATGTAAACAAACATTGTCACAACACAACTGATTTGTTGATTAGTGGATTGCAAAAATTCAGCTGCATTAGAAGATAAATGAATTATTAACTTGCGCAGGTGAATCACCAATCACTCAACATGTTACAGAGGAGGAAATTATAAGTGTAATTATATGTATTTATCAAAAAATAAATCATATTAATTTAGAGGAAGGAGAAAGACAGTTTTCATGAAAGATTTTCTCTCATGAAGATAAATATTCAAACTTTCTTTTAGCACAAACTTATGTGATTGACCAAGAATTGCAGACTTTTTTGCAGATTATAGGAAAATAAATATGTATGAATATTCTTATTTAAACTACTATTGATCAGACTTTTCAAAAATCTAGATATTTTGCAACTATAATATGATGTATACAATTTGTTCTTTGAATTAAAATTTCATAAAATATTTGTACTTTTATCAGGCATACTTTAATTCAGCATTGTATGTATAACATATAAATTGTTTCTTAAAGATCTGCTACTCAAATAAGGTTCTAAGATATAAATAAAAGAAATTATTCTAAAATCTGCAAAATTCAAAAATCTGCAAAACACTTCGTTTTAAGCTGTGCGGATTTTTGAGAGTGTACTGTACCTATATTTTAAAGCAAAAATTTTACGGATATCTGTTTTTTTTGTTTGAGATATGAAGGATTTTGTGAAATCACGTTTTGGCCCCCCCTCCCCCCCCCTTCAGGGGCGAATTTTGTAAAATTGCTTGCGGTGTTGAGTTTCTCAGGTCGTAAACATTAATCCTGCCGAATTTTGTCCCCATATGTGAAACAACCTAGGATTCTATAGCGGAAAGACAGACACACTCTGCTCTTTTACATATATAGATTTCTTGCTGATGTAATTATTTTTTACCCCTCCCCTCTTTTCTTATCTCCAACCAGCCATCGTTTATTAAAAACTCTGCAGAAGCCTTTAGTTTCCCGAAACTTTAGGCTTCTAAAAATTAATGATTTATAAAACATTGACAGATCATTTTGATTGAAAATCATTTTATTTGCAATATAACATTGTATATTTCAATTTTTTTTTAGTATTGTACTTTTAGTATTATGTATTTAACCAGTAAAATAAAAATGCATAGCCTAATATTTTGTAAAAAAAAAAAAAAAAAATATATATATATATATATATATATATATTTTTTTTTTAATGACTGCTGATATAGCAAGTTTATAAGAAAAAGCAATAATTCTGAATGTTAAACAAACTTAAATTGCGTCTGAAATTCTTATAATTACAATGAGACTAGAAAAATATGAATGTTTTCTGGACATGTATAAATTGCAATAAATTTAATATTTACTCATACAGATTTTTAAAAAAATTATTAGTCTTAAGCTGTAGGGCCCACCAGTGGCCAAACGGTTCTAAGCGCAAAGCTGGTAGACGCGAGGTACCAGGTTTACTCCCAAGGCACGCTAGTCGGCCTAGACGTTCAGAGTTTTTCGTGGTTTTCTCAAAAACTTGCACCCTTTAGAAAGACCCACCATCCCACGGAGGGCGCTTCCCCTTAGGCCTAAGACCCTAGCGTAGTCAGCCTTACTCCCCAAACACCAATAGCCCAAGCTATAAACAGGTACAAATTTTTATACAATTAATAATAATAAATAGAGATTATAAATATAATTATTTTCAAATTCATATTAATTTACTGCAGTGGCGGATTTAAGGGGGGGGGGCGAGGGGGCTGAAGCCCCCCCCCAAACACTAACATTCACAATTGAATATTGCAAGTGTAAATTTTTTAGTGGTCTAGAATAACACTTTGAAAAATCTTAGCCCCCCCCCCCCCCCAAAAAAAAAAAAAAAAAAAAAAAAGTCAAGTTCTGGATCCGCCACTGATTTACTGTCCATATATTATGTTTTACTTAAAGAAAAAATAAAATCCTGTATTCCTGTTTTCATGGATTATGTGAAAATTCATAAGTAACTTTGGAATTTTAGAATTTCAGAAATATTAATAAACATAAACATACAAAATATGTCTATGCATACTTTGAATATATTTCTTAGGTTATAAAAACAGTTAATTTACGTAAATTTTTATAAATTTTCTACAAATTGTTTTAAGACTTCTTAATTTATAAACAGCATAATATTTAGATATTCACTTGTATGTGGCAAATATTACTAAATCTTATTTCTAACCAGATTCTAGCTCATCTACAGATTTTGAAAATACAGGTTTTTGACGGTTTAAACCATGTTTAAACCATTGCCATGTCAAAAACCACTTTTTGACGTCAAAAAAACCAACCCTGGCAATGTCTGACTTTTTAAAGTTTGTGCTGACCAGGATTAGCAAAAACCCGGCTTTTTTTAGAAAAACTCAACCCACTTGGGTTTTTCTGGTCTTTTGGTGATTTTTGTTTGAATAGATTTTAATTGCAATGCTAGATATGTTATTTACATTTAGCATAATAAATGTAATACACCTACTTATATTAAACTCCTAATTAATAAGTAATCTAATATTTAACTTAGAAATAAAAATTGGTTTGATTTTAAAATTAAAATAGGGTTAATCAGTAAGATTAAGCTATATTTTATCTTAATGTATGATTATTCAAAATAAATATTCTTAATGACAATAATAGATGAAATAAAAGAACTTAAATTCTGAAGTACAATACATATCATTTAAATTTTTTTTAATTTTAAAAATAAGCTACACTGTTTTATCCTTTTTTCGAAAAGGTTATAGAAAAAAAAAAAAAAAAAAAAAAAAAAAAAAATAATTATGTTGCTACTAAAATTAAAATAAAATTATTATAAAGTTTTAAAACTAAACAATTTAATTAGTCTTTATGTCCGCTGTAAAAAATAAATAAATAAATAAATAAATAAAATAAAATTCATGTTCGGTTTTACAGGAAAAAGAAATTGAACCAATTATAGAAGATAAACTTGCTTTTATTATATGCATAACTGTAGTTACTTTTTATGTTTAATATTATTTTCCAGAAAATAAAGTTTATTCTTAAAAGGTAAGGTGTTCTCTATACTTTATAGATGGGATTTGAAAGTTAGAAATAATTTTTAACAAAAACGCAGTGGGTTTTTCTGGGCTGGGCCCAGTTTGCCAGCCCTGGTGCTGACTCTAGGCTAATTTCACAGGGTACACCAGGCAGACTTTTTTCGACTTATTTTCGCACTTGAAGGCCCTTTTTCAACCCATTTTTGTACAAGTGGCCTTTAGATACTTTTCTTTTTAGCATGTAACCTAGCAATAGTTTTACAGCATCCAAGAAACAACAAACACATATAGCCCACACGTATAAAAATAATTTACTTTTTCCTTGTACAAAAATCACAGCACAGAAGAATGCAAATTATACTCTTTTTAACGAATTCTCCCCCCCCCCCATTTATTCCTGAGTCAGCACTATTATATCAACAATATTAATTTAACATAAAGCAAAATAATTACATATAAAGAAATGTTTCAACATCTATACAGGGCTGTTCGGTGTTTTCCATGTAAGTAATATTTAATTTTGTATTTTTTTCATCTGAAATTTTTTTATTACCAATTAATTTTTTTTACAAATTTAAAATAAGAACATAAAATTATCAAATGATTTGATTAAGTATGTAAATTTTATTTCTTAAATCCTTGGATAAAATAAAAATGACATGTTGATATTGCAAATAAAATGTAAAAAGAAATTAAAGTTTTGCTTTGCTGACTTGCTGACAAATTGATAAAAACATTCAATCTACATATTCAGATTTTATTTATTTTTAACCTGTTAGTACAAAATGAAAAAGAAACAAATTATGTTTAAGATTATAATCGTCTATGTGTTAATGTTAATTACGTCTATGAAACAAAGAAATCAAATCATACAATACTTATTTCATTGACATATAACTGATGTCAGCAGCCTCATTAACCAAAGCTACGTATTTCTTTTTTTGGATCATACAAACTGGCATTCCTTTATAATTATATCTTTTTCTGCAAAACAACCACCTGCATTTTAAATGTGGTTTCTAAAACATTTAAATATTTGAACACGTACACACATTTAAAATAAACAAACTTCGCAGTCTATGAGACTACTTACAAAAGTTAACGCTATATTCCACAATACAAAGTTATTAAAATTAATTCGCCACAAATAATTTTATAACTTATTTCTATCATAAAATATAATAATAATATTGAATTTACTCACCTTTTTATAGTTTAAAGCCGATCTTCTGTTCATTCGTATATGCTTGCAAGCGACGGACACAGCACGAGCACGAGCACACAAGACACGATCCCGCCATTTCACAAATCGTGTATCGATATCAAGTTGAGGAGATTCAGCGTCATTTGATGGAAATAATGACGTATGAAAAGTACCTATTAACTCGTTGAAAAAACGAATTTTTTATTAGAATCAAAGGGAAACAAGAAACTAATAAAATACCTATTTTAAAACGTCGAAAAATAACTAGAAAAAGTATAACCATAAAACAACGTCTTTTATTGGTTTTCTTTATTACCGAATAAATTTTCGAAATTGTTTGGTGAGAATATTGCAAAATAAAAACCTTTTTTCAACGGACATAAAATAACGTAACCAATTTTTCACTGTTCAGACTTATTTGCAACGCTATAACAACGTTATGTGCTACCTGGGAATGTACTTCTCCAATTCGTACAACAAGATTCTTTTTCAGGGATAACAGATCCAACATTAAGAAATTTAAGGCCTGTCGAAAAAAAAGCTGGTCTCTTAAGAGTAAGAACCAATATAATTCAAAGAAACGTCAGTGAAAACTTCAGATATCCTGTAATTTTACCTTACAAGCATCCTGTCGTCCAAAGATTGATATTCGAGAAGCATTTAGAAAATCAGCACGCTGGAGTCAGCACTCTAATGACACTACTAAGAGAAAATTTTTGGATACTGAAGTCTAGAAAATGCATTAGAAATTCAATAAGAAAATGCGTGATTTGCAGAAAACTTTAGACTTCCAAAATAGATGTTGAACCTGGAGTCCTACCCGAGGAGAGAGTACGAGAAGCAGTCATCTTTGAAGTGGTAGGCGTGGATCTAGCCGCTCCTCTTCATCTTTCTGATGGATCAAAAGCGTGGATAGCTTTATTTACTTGCGCTGCCTACCAAGCCATACACCTTGAAGCCATTACGTCTCTGTCTACAGAAAGTTTTCTCCAGTCCCTGAGAAGGTTCATACCAAGGAGAGGCAGACCCTACATCATCTATTCAGACAACGGGAAGAACTTCCTTGGAACCAGCAATGCTCTCTCGAGTGCAGATTGGGAAATCATCTGCAAGGTAGCTTTCACCCAGAAGATCAGATGGAAATTCAACCCTCCTGCATCATCGTGGTGGGGAGGTTGGTGGGAGAGACTTGTTGAAATGGTTAAAGGAATCCTGAAAAGAAACTTAGGTCGTGCATCCTTAAATTACGAAGAAATTTACACCATACTGTGTGACTGTGAACAAGTGATTAATACGCGGCCTATAACCTATGTTTTCGAAGATAACAGAGGTCCGTTACCTTTAACCCCAATGATGTTCCTACCAACATCAGGAGTACCTGACCTAGATGCTTCAGATTCTAAAGATCTTAACCGCAGAGCCAGATATAGGCAAATAATCAGAGAAAAGAAACACATTCAGAGCTGAATATTTAGGGCAATTACGTCAACATGCATCCAAGACCAAAAAATTAAAACCATTGAAAGTCGGCGATGTTGTCCTACCAGAAGATTTCAATAAGAAACGTGTTCTCTGGCCTTTGGCAAAAGTTATCGTACTTTACCCAGGGAAAGATAATGTGATACCCATAGCTAAGGTGAAGACCGAAAATGAACTTTTTCTGCGCCCATTGCAAAGATTGTTTCCTTTAGAAATTGACAATACCGAACTTAAGAATCACCCCACTTTACATAAATCTCTCCAAGAAAATTTAAGTCCTTTGACTTCAGAAAACAAGAACCTCTCACAGAAACCGATACTCAACCCCAGAGAAAAGGAACCTGTGAAAGACCCTCCAGAACCTACCAGTTCCAGAACCAGTAACAAGAAGTCCACAACAGATGATCCCACTTCCAGTTCCCCGGTGGTCTCCCGAACTGGCCGTGTGGTGAAACCCCGTCAACGACTCCAACTTGGATTGTTGAGTTCCTCTGATTAGTCCGGATGTCGGGTATTCCCCATTCATTCTTCAGTTTTCAGAACAATTGACTGTCCAGATAGAGTGGCATGCCTCTTTTGATTGCGACACTCTTTCGTTTTAAAATGAGAAGTATTCGAAAGATGTATTTTAGAATCAGGACAGAAAAGGACCTTGAATAGAAACTGGACTTATTGCACTAGAAGCTTGGACCTATTGCACTAGAAGCTTTCAGGTGAGACCCATCCATATCTTATTTGTAAGAAGTTATTCTAATAAAGAAATTTACCATTAGATTTTTGAGAACAATTTATCAGAATTAAGAATGCTGTAACGGGTCTGTAAGACATAAAACAGAATTTAGATTTAAATCAGAAGTAATATTTCGTTGCAGCAACAGCTAGTAAATTAGGACGCATTTCATTGTAGATGCTTTATATTAGAACGCTAATTTACCTGGATTAATTCATAGCTATACTTGTTAAAACGCATTTCTGATAGATCATTTTTTACAACCAATTTTTTTTTTTTTTTTTTAGATTTTGAACAGATATTTCGAAATGTCAGTATTTGGACTATCAACTCTTCATGGAATGACAATTACATATCTTTTTGATTGGATTATAAAAAATTTTGTGATTCTATTACTTTTTATTTTTTATCACAAAATTTCAAGAGAAAAAAATTCTTTAAACTTGGTTGAAAATTACAGATTTTAGAGAAAAAATAAAATTTAAGAAAAATTAAGAAAAATCATGCATTGACATTTTGCACATTGCGAGCGATCCTTCTAATTAAAAATTAATCATTTTTTAGAAAAGTAATTTTTAATGAATTTCGTGTCCGTGAAGTTTATTTATGCATGGTTATATTTATATTTACTAAAAAAATTTATCATTTTTTGAAATAGTTTTCATTTATTTATTTAGGTTATACACTTTTTTTTTTCCTAATGAGTTATAAGAAAAAGCAGCAGAAGAAGAGAAAACAAGAATATGTTTTCTTATAATAGCTAATTCAGATTATTATGGTGTTTTTTCGACGATTTGCATAATTTAATAAAATTATTTATATGAATCCTCCTAAATAATATATATATATATATATATATATATATATAATCAATCCAAATGATTAAAAAAAAAAGTTATAATTATTTCATAAAGAATTTATTTATTTATTTATTTATTATTATTATTATTATTATTATTTTAATAGGAATGTACATAATATATATATACATATATATATATATGTATATATATATATACTAGCAGGCTATGCCTGCTTCGCTGGTCACTAAATTTAAATGAATTTTCAAAAGAATTGAATGACTATTTATTTTTTATATGACAGTTTGGGCTATCTCTTTATATATAAATGGCTAAGGGCCGTATTCACCAACTTCTTAACACTCGGATTAAACCTCGGATCAACGGTAATCGCTCGATCATACTAAAATCGGTATTCTCCAACGAAAATCCGCCGTTCACCGGCTATTTAACACTTCGTTTTTGATCCTCGAATATCGGAGGATTAACAGAGATAATTCTCGGATATTTTCGTATCCCATGCGCTTTCCGGAGCTCAGCTTCGCAAACAAATAACAAACATGGCTGACGTTGACGATCTATTCTCACTAGATGATATTGTAAGCTTAGAACTATTGGAAACATTTGAAAGAAGGAAAAGGACGGTGCATCAATTTAGAGTAAATGATTTGGATTCTTTGGATAATGTGGCATTTCGATATCGCTATCGATTCTATAAAGATTCCGTGGAATTTCTAATACGAATGTTAGATTATAGGCTGTCATCTGTCACAGAAAAGAATAATGCATTAACTTCGTCAGAAAAAAAATTAATATCTTTAAGATTCTCCTAATCATAACAATCAAAATTTTAAATCGTAGCGTAAACAGTTGTTGTCTGCGTGATTATTCTTTTTAAAAATGTTCTAAAGTAAAATTGATTCTTAATCCGTGCGTAAACAAAAACGAAGTAAACAAGAGTATCAGTGTTGCCAATTTGCTTTTTACCCTTTCTAATCCGACAGATTAGTTAATTGGAGCCGAATGGTGAATAAATGCTATCTTCGTTCTTGGCCAATCAAAATGAAGCTTTTATTTCTCTTCCAGTTAATCCATGTATCACGTAATCGGCTTATGGTGAATACCGTAGGAATTTAATCCAGTGTTATGTTTGATTCTCGGATTTGCTCATCCATGGTTTAATCCTCGATCAATAAAGTTTGGTGAATACGGTCCTTAGAGAGTTTTCTCCCTGTTTGTCTGTGTGTTGACGCAAGTTGATTGTCTAAGAGAGATTTTCTTCTGTTTGTGTGTAGACGCAAGTTGAAACCAGCTTTTCATACTTTAGTTAATTTAAAAAATCTAATTGTCCGATCGATAAGTTAATTAAATCGACGAATTCAGAAAAAGTGCCCCTTTCATTTGGTACCTTATTTGTAACGAAATTTTGATTAGATTTTTTAAAATTAATTAAGATGTTAAAATAATAACCTGGTAAAATCTTTAAAAATAGACATTTAATCTTTTAATTGTTGGATTTTTTTTTCCCCCAACATAAAATGAAATATGCTTTCATGCGAAAAATAAATAAATAAATAAATAAATATTAAATTTGCTCCTGCACATGAAAAAAAATGAAAATATGAAAATGGAGTAAAGTAACAATAATAACTAGTATCGCCCAGTGGTCGAAACTCGACCATTTTTTTTGCAAAGCGAGGCAAAACAAAGTTATTGCCTTGTCCTAAACGGAATGCAATTGCAACACAGCTGCGGCAATTGTCGAAAACCGAAAATCTAAAACTGTTCTGAATCTTGTATTTTCTACTTATATATGCAGAAAAAAGAATAATAAATCCACTTTAAAAAAAATAAAAATAAGTAGTCAATTTCACTTAATTAAAATGCAAGGAAATCTCAAAACGTGTAAATTCATCGAAAACCGGAAATCAAAAGTTTTTATGTATCTTCTACTTGCTTCTTCTACCCACAAAAGCTAGCAATAAAGACACTTTTTTAAAAAATAAGTAGCCAATTTCAGTTAACCCACATTGGACCACTCATTAAACGAATCATAGGAAAAATGTAATTTTTTTAAAAACATGGTCAGTATAAGATACTTACACATATAAAAAAGAAAAATTAAAAAAAATTTAACAATTTTTTAAAATATAGACTGTCCTATAAATAGGACAACGGTCCGATACACAACAATGTTGACTTACCGTACAAAAAAATTTATTTTGTTTGTTAGTCCGAAAAACAGTCTCTACACTGTCCAAAAGTGCACATTTTGCAAATTGTAAAGATTTTTACGAATGGAAGTCCAAAAAACAATCTCTACATAGTCCAACATTGCACATGTTGTAAATTGTAACAGGTTTTTTATTGCATGATTGACATTTGATTGACCAGTGTATCGGACCGTTGTCCTATTTATAGGCCAGTTACAAAAACAGCATCAAATGCCTGTAATATTTATTTTTCCTATGGATCCTTTTACATTTTTGAACAGCACTGATGAACTTCTAAAAATTGCATATGGTCGATTCTGGAAAAAAAAAAAAATAATTTTATTATTTTTGAACGGTTAAAATTATGACATTTTTCAGGGGTGATTTTAAAGTAAATTTTCCAAATTAATATTTTTTCCAAATTCCCTTTTTCACGGTAATTTAATAATTTAGTCTATTTCTAAAAATTTATGTCAAGTTTTTTGCAGATTTTAAATGTTTCTTTTACATTATTGACATTTAATTCAACTGTCCTATAAATAGGACGGCGGTCCAATATGGGTTACTTGAAACGTAAAGAAAGCTCAAAACATGTAAATTCAGCAAAAAACGGAAATCGGAATTTTTTCCGTATCGTCCACTTATACATGCAGCAGTTAGTAATAAATCCATTTTCCTTTTATTTAGTATATTAGTTGAATATTTATTGTTTAAATATCACCCTTTGAAATGAAATGTTTATGTTTACATTCGAAACTGGAAGTTTGCCATTTTTTTTGGAGTTTTGTGATTTTAAATTAAAATTTTATCAATTTTACAGAAAAAAATAACTCAATCAAACACATGCAGACAGTAACTTATATATAACTATACCCAAATATCGGAATTAAAATCGGCAGATAATTTCCGTTATCTTTTAATAATCTTTTACAAAAAATCCAATGGACGATTAACATAGAAAATCTTTTTCATGGCTCCATGGACAGACAGTGGCGTCATCACTTCGCTTGCGTATAGAGTTCTAACAACCACGTGACTTTCTTCTTAGCAGCCGTACTTTGTTGAAGTGCTAATTTTTCCATTCCTTTGGAAGCGTAGTAGTCGAATTTTTTTATGCTTTTACAAATACATTTACAACACTGTGTTAAAATAAATTTGTAACACTATTCCGCAATGATAAAATGGGTCAGTGGGGTCAACTGTCCCTCAGCAAACATGTTCGTGACGTCATCTGTTAGAACTCTATAGTAATGCTACATTACTGTGTCATAAATTACTGTGTCTGTGGTTTTATTTGAGCTTTATGAAATTGCCAGATTTAACAACTTTCTACTTTTAGGTATTTTTTAATGTAAAGGAATACGTGTGTAAAAGGGGAAAATGGGGAAAAACGCATAAAAAAAAGGTATTTAAAATAACATTTGTATTCGCACCTTCCGGCTAACCATACCTTTCGAATGATACCATTTTCAACCCTCTACTCCCATAATTAATATGTTAAAAAGGGACTACAAATTTTATGCTTGCCTATTAATATATAGATTGTAATTTCACTTGCGTTTGAAACCGTGTTTTTAATAATTTTAAGTGAATTTCGTTAACATCTATTAGCAAAACATGAATATTTGCTTTGTTAAAAAATCAAATCATTAAAGTACTTGGATCATTATAGTACTTTAATATGTTAAAAAGGGACTACAAATTTTATGCTTGCCTATTAATATATAGATAATAATAATAATAAAAATAAAAATATTATAACAAACTTTTAGATTCCCCCCCCCCCTTTTGTTTAAATAGTATGTTTCTGGCACGGTTGAATCGCGCTTGGCATCTAAGCTAATTCAGCATTACATTAAAGAGCTTTACTTTTTGATAATCCTTGGTAATTTTTAAAATTTTGATGCTGAATTAGATCGGACATTTTTCGCCAAGGACTCCACTTTTGTAAAAGCCACTTTAAGCCAAGCAGCGCATAAAAAATATAAATAAATTATAAAATATTGAAAAACAGAAAATAAAGGAAAGGAAAGGAAAACGATAATAATAATAATAATAACATAAATTATGTATTTTTGTCTTAAGTGACGATAAAAATTCAAAAGTTGCCAAGGGGAGCTACATTAAGACTGTACCATGATCAGGTTTACATATTTCATTATTCATTTTTCTATATACCAACTACTATTAACTAAGACAATAAACTACTATTATAACCACAAAAATTAATTGTCTCGCGCGATAGACTTAGTCGATTATAGCACATTTTAATATTATATTTGGTGTGAAATTGTTGTCATTTATGGTTGATCGAATAAATCAAATAAATATAGAAAATAACGTGCAAGAAAATATTATGTACACCACGTATAGTGTTGTTCATATGTAACTGGGATTCAAATATAAAATGGCTACTTCAATTTTTTCGATACTGTCCGTTTCGAAACTGTCATCTGATAAGCACCCAAATGGAACCCCACTGGTAAGCTATTGTCACAGGCAATAGGGACAGACACCCGAGAATCTACGAATGAGTGGGTCGCTGCCGAGGGCAGCGGGAAACCTAAGCGGGCTTTAAAGCAATTTCATGATTTCTTTAAATTTTATTTTTGTTTGTAAAGCGATATACAGAAGAGTTTCCTTTAAATATAGTGACCAGCGAAGCGAGGAAAGCCTTCGTTGATTCACTACCTTCATTGATTTCATGAATTAAAAAATGGCTTCGTTAACAAACTTTGATCTATTGGCACGCAGGCAGCATCAGGCCGAATTTTGTACATTTCGAGTTTGGTTTTGAAATTTTTTCCGCATTCGGAATTCGGTTCGTTCCCGAACCGGGGATTTGCTAGTGTAACATAATTATAAATTCCTTTTAAGATCAAAAAGTCAAAATAACATATTAAATTAACATAAATTAACATAAATTAACATAAATTAACATAACAAATTAAATTAAATTATTTCTTCTGTTTCGCACTCGTTTTGCAACAATGTTCTATGGTCTTATGCGAATGAATCAACAATTGTTTACAAATTTAATGGATTATGTATAGGAAAGTAAGTACGCTGTAATTTAAAAATTGCAGCTCTTAGAACTTCAAAACTTATAATTGTTAAAAAGTTATTCATTATTCTTTAATATTAGACTGTTTTTGTTAAATAATAGACTTTTATTTTAAGATAAAAGCAATCGAATGATATCGCTTTCTGAAACTTTGCAACGTAATATCTTTAAATCTACTAATTAGATGTATATAGTGTCCCAACAAAAAAATTAACATTTTTTAGAGCTCTTTTAAAAAAATAATATTTATGCAGTAGCTTTTAAAAAAAATTCATCAGTTTTTACTAAAGAAATGGCCGATCTTCATCAAAAGCAATTGAATGATATCGCGCTGTGAAACTTTGCAACGAAATATCTTTAAATCTAATAACTTGAGGTATATAGTGTCCTCCCAAAAAAATGAACAGGCTTTAGAGCTCTTTTAAAAAGTATAACTTCTATGCAGTATCTTTTAAAAAAACCATCAGTTTTTACTAAAAAATAATGGCCGACTTTAATCACCAAAGTAGTTAATGCAGACCAATAAAAAAAAAAAAAGCGTGTGGTCCGGCGGGATAGGTTCCGCCGACAAACTTATTTGCTTTGTTTATATAGATATATAGATATATATAGTGCAGCACATCTACACTAATTGCCTAGGTTTTTATGTGGAATGCTCCCCATGAGATCTTTCTAAGAGTTATAGCCAGAATTTAAGTAAGTTTCGGAGAAAACCATTTAAAACTATGAACAGCTAGGTCAATGAGCGGGACCTCGGCTCGCTCACGGCACTTCCCATCTACTAGCATTGAACGCAGAAGTGTTGGGTGTTCTAAAAAGGAGTAAAAAATCTTGTAGTCTTGTAAATAGGTTGGTAGTAATACACAAAATAGAAACTTGATTATAAAAGCAAAATATGGCAACATATCAAAAAGTAAAACAAAACATGCTATTCCAAGTTAGTCAGTACAATATGTACACGTTAGTCGCAATTTTATTAGCCAGGAATAATTGGAGAGAAATGAAGAGAGTGGATGGAGATTTGAGCCCTTAGAATCCCAAATCCATTTCATTTTGATAAAGCTCCTTTACATCACTTCTCTTTACTTCAATACTGCAATAGCAATAGTTTTATTTATATGTAATTCTTTGTACCTTTATTACATTACCGTTTACATATATTATAGAATATTCCCCCATTCCTTTCCAGCACACCAAAGCCGTTAAGCTTGGCCGAGTCAAAACAGGTAGGGCTGTCCAAAAGTTACTGAGGTAATCCGTAATAAAATAAAATAAAATAAAATAAAATTACATGCAGATAGATAAATCTATACGTCTTTAATTTACAGAATTATCGCATTTTCACTAAGTAAAATCTTGCCTTGTGTCTGATGAATAATGCGAAATTTAACGATATAGAATAAATTGCCACAGAAAATAATGTGTTGTAATTTTTTAATCGTATATTTCACAGAAGAATCTATTTGTTAAAAGTAATAGAATAAAATTACATCATCCATCCTCCTTTTTAACATTACATATTTTGAGATTTACAATTTTTAAACAAATATTTATATGTAATTACTTGTATAATTAGTTTAATAATTTATTTAACAGTTTCTTCTAATAAGCTTAAAAAATTCTGATTTTTTTTTTTTTTTTTTTTTTTTAATCGAAAATGGCTTTTAACTTACTAGCTACTTCAAAAATGTGAACTATTTGAGTACGAGTGGGACACATTGAGTACTTTTTGTCGTATAATCTCTTTATCAGTATAATATCTTGAAAGGAAATCGAAAATAAGTTTCTAAAATATATAAGCGAATAAAAACTTGATACTCTTCTTTCGAAGAAAAAATATATATATATATATATATTTTAGATTTATTTTTCTCAATAGTCTCAGAATGTATATTTCAAAGCACTTTTCAGTATATATTTTCTCAACAGTCTAATAAAAATATATACCATAAAGGGGTTTAGAAACTTTTATCCGAATAAAGTTTTTTTCTCTATTAAAATATGTATATATATATATATGTATGTATGTATATAAACAATATTATTATTATTATTATTATTATTATTTGAAATGTTGTGCAATAAAGAATGACTAAACATTAAATGCTACCAAAAACCCCAATAACCAACAAGAATTAAATTTTAACTAAATTAAATGACATGTGAAGGCTATAGTACATATATTAAAACAGTTCAGACATAATAGCAATAATAAATTAGAAAAATCTGGAGTGGCTCCACTGGACTTTCCGCACATTAAGTAATTAACAGTTGTTCAGATAATTTAAAGTGAGAGAAGTCGCTAAATAAACAAAAGAGAATGTTGTACTAGGATGTTTGAGTATTTTTCTCCCAACAGTATTTTGTTTAATTTAATGCTATTGCAATTAAAGTATTTTGAGCTCATACGTCATAATGATAATGAATTTTTAGCTGTATCCATGTGAAAATCTATAAGTGCTAGATTCACCATAATCCAACAGTATGCGGGATAGAAACCTGTAATATGTACATATTTTTTTAGCTCAATCGAATAAGGCGTTTAAATGCTATCGCAGTTTAAAGAATTTGGGCTCATATGACATAATGATAAAGAATTTTTCTTTGTGTCTCTGTAAAAGAGCCTTAAGTGCTAAATTCACCAAAAACTATACAATTTGTGCGACGATTGTCTATATCATGCGTATAAATTTTCACTCAATCGAATGAGGCGTTTAGGCGCTATCGCACTTAAAAAAAAAAAGAGCCCTTAAGCTGTAATGATAAAGAATTTTTCTCTGCTTCCCTGTCAAAAAAACTTTAAGTGCTAGATTCAACTAAACCAATAAAGTTCGTGCTACGATAAGCTATAACATACGCACGAACTTTCAGCTCATTCGATCAACGCTATGGTGTTCACTCACATACATACACACATAAACACACATATGCGATACATACATATGCGTTACTCTCCCACTAGAACATCAAATCTTTCATAACAACTATTGGCTCCTTGTTGCTGCAAAAAACAATTAACTGTTTTAATTTTACACCAGTTACAACTGGTAGTAGAACTGATATGAAGAGATGACCTGTTCATATTTTTGTTCATTTTTCTTTTGCCTGTGTTTTATCTCTCTCTCGTAAATATTGCGAGATAATAAATATTTCCTTTCCTTATGTAATTAATTCATGCTTAGAAGATAACCGAAATAGCTAACCATCGGTTACTGTACATACATATATCATTAAAATGAACTTACAAAACCAGAAAACGCGTAGAAACACGAAAATCTCACAGTCAAATTTCAGTTCTAAGTACAATAGTTTGCTTACACATGTATGTTTGGGAATTAAAATAAGGAAAAATAAAAAAAGGAAAATAAATAAATTAATTAATTAAAAATATATAAAATAATACTCGACAAACTTGCTGTAACTTTATTCCTCGATTATTATCTTCAAATGATTGTGCAAACATTACGATTTAAAAGAAAATGTACCAGGATAACAGAAAAAAAAAATAGAAAAAACAAGAAGTGAGAAAATAATGTGAAAAAGACTAGTTAATAATATTTCAAGAACAATTATCACGTGAAAAAAGCTCAAACTGTAGAGAATTCGCTTCGGGGGAAACTATCCCTACACGCAGCACGTGAGAAATGCAAGACAGTACTGGTCGAAATTAAAGAAAAATTAATAGCAGATACTTTCATACAAAACAACAAAATAAGGGGAAAAATGTGAAAAATAAATGTGAAGTTATAAAAACAAATTCATGTTAACATAAAAAACAGATCCAAGTTGTCATCACAAGAAGATTCTCGGGTTCATGGAGAATAGCAAAACAAATATAACAGGAGATTAGTTATTAGCAGCATAACGAAGATAGAAGAAAACTTTAAGCCTCCATGGAATAAGTAAAAATAGTCTAATCAACCAAAACACACAGATAAATCTAATTTAATTTGACAAATAAATGAAATAATAAAAAAAAAATTGGTAAATAAAAATATAATATAATACTAAATAAAATATTACTTTTATCATGAAATTCTTTGAATGAAGAAACTTTGGTTTAAGATCACTTAAATAAATTGATAAGATAACCGCCATCTGGAGAGAATTAATATTATTAGAGGTAGTAGAGAAATAAATTAAATCATTAGTGTGAGTAATTATGAATAGAATCCCATGCATGTTACCTAATTAAATAAATTTTAATTATTAAATTTAATAAATATTACGAAATGTATCTTTTTGTATGTAAGATCTAAAGGAGATTTAACTTAAGGAAAGATTTTTTTCATCATAAAGATAAATAGATTATTGATTTCAGAATGATACTATACTAAGTACATAGAAATGAGTCTTTTAATAATTATAATTAAATAGTTTTTAAATCTCCTATATTATTAAAATCTGTACGCGTGTGTGTGTGTGTCTGTGTGTCTGTCTGTGAGAAACGGCTTGAAACAGAAAAGGCTCCGCCGCTAAAGGTCGCACGGACTTCGAACAGGTACCGTCGGACAGAGAATTTATCGCAGATCAGGGTTATCTAATTTGCTAAACGATGCGACCCTAATTAGCGGAGATATTAATTAAAATGTCGACCATTGTCTAACGAAAAAACGATTGGAAATCGCGGGCGACCGCCATTTTGTTACAGAAGAGCTCGAAAGATAAAGAAATGAGGGAAATTTTCGTGGGTTTTTGAAAAGCGATCGCTTCCGATCTGTTGGAAATATCGAAAATACACCTGTACGAGGAGAAAGAGCATTTATTACCGATTCTTACGGTACAATTTTTTTTAAAAAATACGGATTTTTTATATTTTTAAAAAAGTTTTAAAAAGGGTCGAAAATTTCGTTTTTTCGCGGTCCTCTTTTTTGAAACGCCCTGTACGACAGGGTAACAATTCCATTTCTTAACAACTGGTATATAAAGAAAGGCCATTTAATCTTCTTTCGAACCATATAAACATTTTTACAAAATACGGATTACCGATCCATATTTTTAGATTTTACGAAACATCGATTTTTTCGCAAAATATTTTATACTCAAAATCGTTTAGAGATAAATCATTTCTTTTTTTTTTTTTTTTTTTTTTTTTTTGTATATACATCTCGCTTTCATAATTTAACTCCCAAAAGATTGAGAGAAAATTTCAAAAACTGAATGAGTTATAAATTTTTTAATTTTCAGTATCGCGGCAGTCTTCGATGAAAAAACCATTGCAAATGCTTTACTTCATTCGGAAATGAAAACCGTAATCAAATAGCAACCTGTTCAAAGAGGTCCATTACTCCACGGAAGCTAAGAAAAAAAAAAAAAAAAAAAAAAACAGCGAAGTCACATGTATTGGTTCTGCGATTAAAAATTGCAATATTCTAATGCGCGTATTTCAATTTCTAATTACGATTAATTTACTTTTTCTCCATCATTGGAAAGATATTTTAAAGTTATTTTTTTTACTTAAAGTTTTCAACAGATTTCCACGTTTTGAGGTGTCCTGAATTAATTTTCTTCTGTATCTCATCTACTAATTAAAATAATTTCATAAGTAATACATCAGTAGAAAGCTTTTTTGAATTGGAATCGAACAGTGGAATACAGAAATTTGTACCGCCAGATGGCGCTGTAATATTTTCAAATTTAAATATTTCAATTTCTAATTGTGATTAAATTATTTTTAATGCATCATTCGAACGATATTTTAAAGTTCTTTTAAATTATCGAAAATTTTCACCAGATTTATACGTTTTGAAGTCTCCTGAATCATTTTTCTTTTATGGCACTGTAATATTTTCAAATTTCAATATTTCAATTTCTAATTATGATTAAATTATTTTTAATACATCATTCGAAAGATATTTTAAAGTTCTTTTAAATTATCGAAAGTTTTCACCAGATTTACACGTTTTGAGGTGTCCTGATTACGTTTTCTTTTGCATCTCAGCCAAATGAGTTAGATCGTTAAAAATTGGTATACGTAGGTTAATTAAGAGGGCCTGAAAGGGTGGAGAAAAAATAGGCGTGCACTGCGCGCGTATCCCTTAACTTGTGCGCGCGCAGCGCGCACGCGACTACGCTGCCGAAGGCAGTGGGGACCCGGTGCGAATTTTTTCCCCATCAGAAATGATTTTTTTTTAGGGGGCACGAAGGCTCAGGGAAGGAATACGCGCGCGCAGCGCGTGTATCCCCGAAGTTGTGCGCGCGCAGCGCGCACGGGACTGCGCTGCCGAAGGCAGTGGGGACCCGGTGCGAGTTTTTTCCCCATCAGAAATGATTTTTTTTTAGGGGGCACGAAGGCTCAGGGAAGGAATACGCGCGCGCAGCGCGCACGGGACTGCGCTGCCGAAGGCAGTGGGGACCCGGTGCGAGTTTTTACCCGATCAGAAATGATTTTTTTTTTAGGGGGCACGAAGGGTCAGGGAAGGAATACGCGCGCGCAGCGCGTGTATCCCTTAAGTCGTGCGCGCGCAGTGCGCACGGTACTGCGCTGCCGAAGGCAGTGGGGACCCGGTGCGAGTTTTTACCCGATCATAAAAGATTTTTTTTAGGGGGCACGTAGGGTCAGGGAAGGAATACGCGCGCGCAGCGCGTGGGGATCCGGCCCGACTTTTTACCCAATTAGAAATGATTTTTTTTTAAATTTCTTTTCTTAAAACTAAAAGTTTCTGTTAGTGATTCATTATTTTTAGTGATTCATTTGAAAATACTGACCCGCTAGCGGGCGAAGCCAGCTAGTATCATTATTAATTAGCGCTAAATACAATAAAAAATTATATGTCAATTAATTGTATTTAAGTTTCGTAATTTAAAACTTAAAAGCGTAGTTGAAAACACTATATTGAATAATTAAAAACTAATAAATGAATTGAAAAAAGTATAAATTATAAAGGTAGTAATTGATACAAACCTTCTATTTATATATATAGTCTCAACATCCTGCCTAACCAAGCAGCCAAACAACTCCACCAAACCTCCTAAATCAAACAACTGCCCAACTATCATCCACTTTTTTATTGTCTTATTTTACTTTTTCTTTTTTTATGTACACTCAAGCACACATTCATATATATATTAATAAACAAATGAAAGGTAATTCCAAAATACATGGAGGTCTTACACTAGGTTTTGGTAATGCATATTGAAATGTTTACTTAGTAAGAATGGAGAGTAACGGTTACCCCCATACTTACTCAGAAAACAGTTCACGAACAAAAGTAAAAAAAAAAATGTTTTTACACAAATTAACAGATTAAAAATGATTTGCAATAATAAAATAGACCTGAATATAGCTCTTGAAAACCTTAAAGTCAGTTTAACCGTTAACGCCGTTATCCTCCATACTTACTAAATAAATATTTCAATCTGCATGAACAAAATCTAGTGTAATGTTTTTCAACTTTCACCCGGGCGACATTTAAGTACTGGTAAGCGGCCCTACCAACTAAAGAGGGTTTTCTCTTTTTGGTGTGTGTGTGTGAGTGGGGTGGGAGGGGGAAGCGATTTCCTTCTTCATTCCAGTTTTTTTATGATTTTTTTTTTATGATTTTGTTATTATATATTGTCATATTTTTATATTGTGGAATTACATTATTGTGCTTTATTCGTGAATATGTTTTGTATTAATTCATTTATTCTTGAATTCATTGGCTATATATTTTTGTGCCTCTACAACTTTGAAAAGTTGGAGGCTAGGGTTGTATTTCTTGATTAAAGCATACATACCATCAGAAACTTCTCATTTTTCCACTTCCTGCGTGGGGAGGGGGAAGGGGACTCCGTCGACAAAGACATCCTTGTATTTTGTGAATTCGTTTCATTTGTTCATTAATTTATTTTCATATTATATTTCGTTTTGCTGTATTTTACGCATTTGTTTATAAGTACTTTGTTTTAGCTTTTTATGTATTACGTTTTTCGCAATTAATTTTCGGATTTTAATTTCAAATATATATATATTTGAGAATTAAACGAAAGAGACAGAAAGAGTTCATGAATGAATGGTTGGGTTTTACGTCGCACTAGTGCTGCTCAGATGGGCAATTGGCGACGGTTTGGGACACACCCCTAGAGGTGGTCCGGAGACATGCCATCACAATTTTGATCCTCCACGGAAGGTAGAGAAAGAAAGAGACAAAAATACTGATGAATAATTAAAAACGCAATTTTTTTTTTTTTTTTTTTTAATCAATTTTAAATCACGTTATAAAAATCGTTACTGTGATGTTACTTTTAAAACTTTTTAATCCAAATTCCATATTTTAGAAAAAAAATAATATTCATTTAAATACAAGACATACTGCAACGCTATAGTAAAAGTAACAGATTTAATAATCATTTATCATTACTAAATTTTTCTAAATATTCTGATAATTTTATAAATTATTTTCAGTTTTCCTGTTCAAAAATAACATCAAATAAATTTTATGAAAAACTCACAGTCGGCAGCAAATGTATTGAAGCACTAGCAATACTTCCTACTCAAAAGATGGGCCCTTAATACTGTTTTGTTAAGTAAATATTTGTCGAGTGATAATCTTAGTCTTATACTGTTTATTAGAAAGTAAGTTGACGATAAATATTAGCTATCAAACTAAAAAATAAAAAATAAAATAGATGAAAAGTGTGGATGTGTGCTTCAATAATTTTGCTGCCGACTGTAGTTTCTAATGTAAAATTTACAATGGACTCTTCCCACCTGACGTCAGAGGTCACATGATAGAGGAAAAACAAATAGCAGACGAAGTCTTGTTTATCTAGAGCGATTGCTAAAATAGCATATTTTCTGTTCTTATTTTTGATCAATCGTATTTAATCTGTGTTATTTTTTACACATCATCATTTTTAATCAATTTTATATCATTATTCATCATCTTTTGTTTGCTGTATACATTTACAATCATCATTTAGTTTATACCTGTTATTGATGATCATGAAGACATGTTTAAATACTCTGATTTTTAGTACTTAAAACAATGACAGTGCAATATCGTACTACGTAAATCCATTTAGACCAGAAACTAAGTTAATTAACTTGTTGTAACACCTTTATGCAATTAAATTAAATGAAAACATTTAAAAATTTCAAATTATAATCCATAAACATTCCACAAGAAGCTATTATTTATTGCTAGATCAGTTAATGTTACAGTTACACTACAATATACAAAAATCGATCCTTATAGGTAAAAATAAATAAACACATAAAATGTTTTTTAAAAATTATTAAATTTACAAATACAATTATTCTACTGTTTACAAATGCACAATATTGCTTTTATTTTATTTTATATTAACTATTAAAATTTTTGTTCTTAAGAACAATATTTAATTGAATTCGATTCTCAGAATTCGATTATTCGTTTTCCTCTATCACGTGATTGAGCAGACGACGCTGGGAAGACCCCATTAAAATTCTCAAATTCCTTAAAAATTCATAACGATATTTTTCAATGATGGAAAAAGTTTCTGACTTTTGTTGAAGTTCTTTGACGAGCAATTAAATAACAAACAAATATTTGCAGGAAAAAAAAAAAAAAAATGTTTCAACCGAAAATGAGTGTTGTTTGAAAGCACGATGTTAAATATTGTTATGAAAATGCGGATCTTTCTCGTTTGAAAAATTGTTTCGTAAAAAAAGGAGTCAATTCGACGAATATACTTTATTCAACGAATATTCTCGCAACAGTCTAATAAAATTGGCACTCGCATCACGAAGTCAAGTAAACAGTCTTTTTTACACTGTAGAGAAATAATATCGCTTGTTCAAGAGCGATAGCCAAAAAATTATCACCAAGTTTCGGAGGGAAATTTAGTTTGGAACTTATTTGACAACTTTGAGACGCAGATACAATCAACTTTGTCTCGATTGAACCATATATTACTCAGTAACAATGCATAATAGCTTAAACACATAGACACCATAAAAATTTATGCCCGCAATGGGATTTGAACTTGGAACTTCGTGATCAAGAAGGCAGTGCCCTACTGTTCAGATGATTAAACAGACTGCAGATGAGAAGGATTGCTGATCTATAAGTCTGAACATAAACTGATACCTCTATGGCAATGGCTTTTCTTCTTTTATAATTTGTCGATGGTTAGCGAAAGGATGATTCGAGATCGTGCATGTGAGAAAGTTCTGGAAACTTCCTTGTGTAATAATAATAACAATAATAATAAATACAAATACCTTTAGTCAAATCCAGACTGTTTTTTTTTCATTATATGTGGTTACAAAATAGATAATTTGCTACTAATTTGCAAGTTTGTCAACAAACCAACCTCCGTAAAAATCCGTGGACTCTCATTACCTCTTAGTGTGCAGCCAGTAAATACACTGTACCTAGTAACAGGTAAAATAAAAGTTCTGTTTTTTTTTTTTTTTTTTTTTTTTACATATAAATAGGAATAAAAAAAAAAAAAAAAAGAGAGAGAAAAAAAAAGTTATTAAACATGGTCGGCTCTGGAAGAAATTTTAGCCACTAAAAAAGCTCGAAAATCTATTTTTAAGTTCATTTTTATTTTTTTATTTTTTATATATCTCAGAAATAGTTTAATTAAGAATTAAGAGGATTAAATTTTCTATAATTTTCATCATTGCAATTTTTGTAGTGTGATAGAAAACTCGTTACTTTTTTTTTTTTTTTTTTAATACAGACAGTTTTTTTAACTTATTAAAAACGCATTATCTTCTTATAAAAAACTGAAAATCAGCTGTCACTTCTGAACATCTTTTCTCTTCTAATCTGAAAATCAAATAACTCTTTATTTTCAGAAAGTTTAACATACCTTGCAAAAGGTGAGATAGAAGACTTTTTTTTTTTTTTTTTTGTACATATTAATATCAATAATTATAATAACAAAAAAAAAGTTATCAAAAATGGTCAGCCCCGGAGGAAATTTTAGTCACTAAAAAAGCTCAAAAATTTACTAATTTTTGGGATTTTTTATTTTTTTTTTAAATATATATATATCAGAAATACTTGAATTAAGTTTTAAGAGGATTAAACTTCCTATAATTTTCCTGGTTACAATTTTTGTAGTATTGAAAGCAAACGCGTTATAGCTTTTTAACATTTTCCAACAAGATTAAAAAGTGTTAATGACTTCGGTTAGTCTGTATGCCCGTCCGTCTGTCTGTCAGCTCTCTAACTCCTCTAATTATTCATAGAATTTCTTGAAACTGATATATGTTATTCAAGTTCACTATCGGATGCTCCCTATTGAAAATAGAGTGTACACCTTTATTGGTTTGTGTACAGAGATACCCGAAAGTATTCCAAAGCATTGTGTTCTATGAGAGGTATTTCTATAAACCTTATTTTAATGCCGTTACTTTACACAAATCTTAATGAAAATTTAAATATGTTTATTCAAGTCCACTATCGGAAGTTCCCCATTGAAAATGTAGTAAATAACATCACTCGTCTGCATACAAGAACACCCGAAAGTATTCCAAAACATTGCGTTCTGTGGGAGGTATTTCTGTAAACCAAATTTTAAGAACTTTCAGTTGCACAAATCTTAACAAAATTAAAACTAGTATGTTGTGGGCACCACAAGACTTTCTTCTATATTTTCCTATACATATTCACTCAGTAACAATATTTAAAAAAAAATACTGCTTTTTTTCCCCCCAATATATATATATATACATATTATGGTGGAATGCAATGCCCCCACATGCTCAATTTTATTTTCTCCAAAATAACTACTACTATTATCAATAATTCCTATTAATTTTACAATAAAAGGTTAAGAATAAGTCTCATTATGCAGATTTATACGAAATTTTGTCCTATACTGCCATGTTAAACATTTAGAAAATATACAATCACAGCGCCAAATAGTTGAGCGATTCATCCCCAAATCTAATCAGCAACAGTTTGTGTCAGGGGCCAACTAAATACCAAGTTTGGTTAACTTTCGTTAAAAAAAATTGATAACTTTGTTTTAAATTATCATAGATTTATAGTTCAACCATTCGTTTTAAAGGTATTGACGAGACCTTTCGAAAGATATCTATCTTGAAAATTTACTCCCCTCGAGGGGAGACTTCACCCCCCCTGGGGGGGTGGCGAGGCTCATACACATACAAAAAAATTTTCCCAGTTGTCTATCTCTATTATAAATAATTATTGTAAATTTCATAATGATTACTAAGAAATAATTCCCTTTTTGCACATTTATACAAAATTGTGTCCTATATCACCATGTTAAAAATTTAGAAAAAGCGGGATGGCAACGCAACCTGTGAGACAATTTTTACCAAAAGTTGATAGGCACTAATGTATGTCAAGTTGCAACTACATACCAGATTGTATGAAATTCTGTACAGTAGTTACTGAGATACAGTTGCAACAAAATTTTGTTACACGCACACACATACACACACACACACACGCACACACACACGCACACACACACAGACAGACATACAGACATTTTCTAAAAATGGTCAAATCGTATTCTACAGCTCTTAAAACGTGTAAATCCATCAAAAACCCGAGGTCGAAATTTTTTTCGAATCCAATACTTTCTTCTATTGAATATAGAAGAAAGTAATATATTATTCATATGCTCAAAAGAATGCTTTCCATATAATACAGTATAACTAGCATTAGATTTATAGAGCCACACAAAAATATTCAGTTACACATTAATGGCATTAATGGAAATTTACTGGAATTGCATTTCCGTTTATATTATTAATTTTTATCATTTTCTAAATGTTTTTAACACTTTCCAACAAGATTGAAAAGTGTTAATGACTTCACTTTCTCGGTCTGTCCGTCTGTCTGTGTATCCGCGCTCTAACTCCTGTAAATATTCATGAAATTTCTTGAAACTGTTATATGATATTCTAGTTTACTATCGGATGTTTCCTATTGAAAATGAAGTGAATGCTTCTACTGGCTTGTGTACAGAGACACCCAAAAGTATTCCAAAGCATTGTGTTCTATGAGAGGTATAACTATATTTTAATTCCTTTATTTTAAAGAAATTTCAATGAAATTCAAATATGTATTCAAGTTCAGTATCGTATGTTTACTGTAGAAAATGGAATAAATATCAACACTGGTTTGTGTGCAGGGACACGCGAACATATTCCAAAACATTCGTTCTATGAGAGGTATTTCTATAAACAAAATTTTAATAACTTTGCTTTGAACAAACCTTAATAAAATTGAAATATGTTATCCATATGCACAAAAGGATGCTTTATACAGAATGTAGTATGATTAGGATTAGATTTACAGTGCCACACAAAAATATTCAGTTAGTTTGAGGGCTTTTATTGGAAAATTGCGGGAATTGCAATTTCGTTTACATTAAGAGATTTAACACTTTTTATCATTCTTAAACTGTGAATATGATTTAAATTAATGTATCTATTTGTCTGACTGTCCAACTTTTTGTCTGCCGTTTCCCAGCATCCGTAAATATTTTCGTTTTTTTTTATTTTTTTAATTATATGTTATTCAAATTTACTATGGAATGTTCCCTTTTTTAAATGGCATTTATATGTCCTGTGCAACTGTTTTGTGTACAGAAACATCCTAAAAAATGCCAATGCATTGCATTTTAGGATAGACATTTTTCTAAATTACATTTCAAGAACTTTCTATAGTAAAAATCATAAAGAAATTGGCATTTATTATTAATATGCTTGAATTTCTTCATTCGTTCTGTACAAAATAATTTTTTGTATCGAATATGATTTTGTTAACCTTCAGATTTACAGGTCTCCTGTAAAATATTCAGATACATAAAGGTCTAAAATTAAAATAAAAGGGCTACATTTTCTATTGTGTTAAGCTTTTTTAACACTTTGTAAGAATATTTAAGAATGATTAGGTATTCATTTAGTCTACCTGTATGCCTTCCAGAACTACTTTCTGTCCGTTGTGAGATTACGTAGGCAAAGAGCATTGAAAGTTATACGATACAATAAATGTGTACATTAGGAAAGTGTTAATAACCAATGCGTATCGCATGATTTTTCGTTCTTGTTTGAAAATACAAACTATTTTTCTTAACTTCTTAAACACGCATTACCTTCTTGTAAATAATTCACTATGTATCAGAAATACTTGAATTAAGTTTTAAGAGGATTAAACTTCCTATAATTTTCCTCTTTACAATTTTTGTAGTATTGAAAGCAAACGCGTTATAGCTTTTTAACATTTTCCAACAAGATTAAAAAGTCTTAATGATTCGGTTAGTCTGTATGCCCGTCCGTCTGTCTGCCAGCGCTCTAACTCCTGTAATTATTCATAGAATTTCTTGAAACTGATATATGTTATTTAAGTTCACTATCGGATGCTCCCTACTGAAAATAGAGTGTACACCTTTATTGGTTTGTGTACAGGGATACCCGAAAGTATTCCAAAGCATTGTGTTCTATGAGAGGTATTTCTATAAACCTTATTTTAATGCCGTTACTTTACACAAATCATAATGAAAATTTAAATATGTTATTCAAGTCCACTATCGGAAGTTCCCCATTGAAAATGTAGTAAATAACATCACTCGTTTGCATACAGTGTAGAGAATTAAACTTCTCCATGCTAATTTAACTTTGACTTGGAACTGTAAACTTACGTAATTAACTTTTAGATTGACTTGCAGCTGTAAATGAAATACTTAAACTATGAAGAAATGACAGAGTCAGATTTGTAAAATCAATTGAACTTTAATTGAGCTTAAATAAGAAGGGGGTCGCTGGACTATACTGGCATCTAGTAATTTACTACTTAAAATGGGCAGTCTTCTTAAATACTTTGATATTAATAAATAACCCCATTACTTTACTTTACTTAATTACTCGCAAAGGATCTCAACTACCTTTATTTAAATTAGCTTCTAAAGCCGAGTAATCTTTCGATTAGCAGGAGGATTCCCTGACAATGCTATCTACTTGACTTACATCTAACTATATCCTAAGCCACTAACAGCTAGCTCCATCAACTCTCACTCCGACTAACTTTAACTCCTCTCCAACTCACCAACTGACCAACTCCCTCTCAAAAGCAATCTTCGTTCTTTTATACAATTCAGTTTCTAAAAATATTAGCATAATGTCAATTACGATTTTAGCATAGGATCGGAACTAACTCAATTACTTAAAACGAATCCTAAAACAGCGGATTCACGTTTTACCCGCAAAGTGCGAGTTCTAATTGTAGCACTACTTTGCTATCCTCACAACAGGAACACCCGAAAGTATTCCAAAACATTGCGTTCTGTGGGAGGTACTTCTGTAAACCAAATTTTAAGAACTTTCAGTTGCACAAATCTTAACAAAATTAAAACTAGTATGTTGTGGGCACCACAAGACTTTCTTCTATATTTTCCTATACATATTCACTCACAAGTAAACCTTCTCTCCTTTGATACCGGTTTCCCGGAAACCTATATATTTTCTGAAAGCTTACGTCACAAGTAGAAAAACTGCAAAATCTTAGGGGCAGAGGGATAAGCGTTTGGGAGCTATAGGACCCACAAAGTATCAGTAAAGTGTTAGAAACATGACACCAAAAGTCGATAAAATGCTCGTTTCACGAATTTATATGAACTAATAATATAATAAGAAGGTGGAGATCTCAAAATAAAGGAAGAAACAACTCGTTGAAATGAAAAAATATACGTTGGGATGTTGAAAATGTGTCTTGTGTTATTGACTTCAAACAAAATCTATTACAAGAGAAAATAAGTGCGCAATTTATCAAATAAATAGTGAAACGGGCAGAAAGACAGTTCACAATGGGCACATTTTACAAAAGCGATAGCCGCACACTTTGCACACTCACTATTCGTCAACGAATCGGAGCAGTAATCCATTGGCGTAATCCACATTCCAGATTCGTCGTCCAAGTATCCGCACTTATAAAAAGCATACTTAATCAAGTTCTTTAAACGAGGAGCATTGAACTTATATAGGGAAAATGACTGCAGGACCAGAAAACTATCACGATGCCAGATGTGCTCCTCTGTCTCGATAATGATTGTGTCTATTATGTATCGAACAAAAGATTTGTAGTGCCTGAAAAAATGAATATCCAGAGGCTGGATCTTTCCTGTACATCCTTAGGTACTAGCTATCTTTGTAGGACTTTACTATCAGGTACTTCAAAAGCAAACAATGCATGATCTTTGTTAGAACACCACGAATCCCCTAAAAGCAGAATTTTCTTCCTGTCATCAGGCATACTTGGTCAAAATTCGTCACGATAGAAGTGGAGACGACGACTGTTGCGACGAGCATTGCTGTTCCTTATCGACACCGTCATCTCCGAAGTCCATTTCCTCGTCCCATTCTTCTACATTGCCTCCAGCAAATCCTATTGTCTGGATCTCTTCCACAATT
This sequence comes from Salticus scenicus, assembly GCA_963930645.1. Classification (NCBI taxonomy): domain Eukaryota; kingdom Metazoa; phylum Arthropoda; class Arachnida; order Araneae; family Salticidae; genus Salticus; species Salticus scenicus. The sequence goes on along the minus strand of OZ005654.1, from coordinate 101,186,099 downwards.
TCCATATCATTTTCCAGAAGGGTAGTTATGTGTTTTATTATCTCCGATTCCTGGATGTTCGGAGACCGATTGCTTGTTCAGAATTGCGATTCCAAGGCAGCTACAACGACTTTAGGATCTATCTACAATGTAAGAAGACTACAATACGTTAGTACTTCAAAGCAACATACGGGAACATACAAGAAATAGAGACGTCATTATGGGAATATGTCCATCTGTACACACTTAACTGATACTTTGTGGGTCCTGTAGCTCCTAAACGCTTGTTCCTCTGCCCCTAAGATTTCACAGTTTTTCTGCTTATGACATAAGCTTTCAGAAAATATATGGGTTTCCGGTAAACCGGTATCAAAGGAGAGAAGGTTTACTTGTCAGTAACAATATTAAAAAAAAATACTGCTTTTTTTTTTCCCAATATATTTATATATATATATATATATATTTTTTTTTTTTTTTTTTTTTTTTTTTTTTTTTTACGGTGGAATGCAATGCCCCCACATGCTCAATTTTTTTTCCAAATTAACTACTACTATTATCAATAATTCATTGTAATTTTACAATCACAGGTTAAGAATAATTCTCATTATGCAGATTTATACGAAATTTTGTCCTATACTGCCATGTTAAAAATTTAGAAAAAATACGATCACAGCGCCAAACAGTTGAGCGATTGATCCCCAAATCTAATCAGCAACAGTTTTTGTCAGGGGCCAACTAAATACCAAGTTTGGTTAACTTTCGTTTAAAAAAAAAATTATAACTTTGTTTTAAATTATCATAGATTTATAGTTCAACCATTCGTTTTAAAGGTATTGACGAGACCTTTCAAAAGATATCCATCTTGAAAATTTACTCCACTCGAGGGGAGACTTCCCCCCCCCCCTGGAGGGGTGGCGAGGCTCATACACATATAAAAAAAATTTCCCTGTTGACTATCTCTATTATAAATAATTCTTGTAAATTTCATAATGATTACTATGAAATAATTCCCTTTTTGCACATTTATACAAAAGTGTGTCCTATATCACCATGTTAAAAATTTAGAAAAAGCGGGATGGCAACGCAACCTGTAAGACAATTTTTACCAAAAGTTGATAGGCACTAATGTATGTCAAGGTGCAATTACATACCAATTTGTATGAAATTCTGTGCAGTAGTTACTAAGATACATTTGCCACAAAATTTTGTCACACACACACACACACACACACACAGAGTCAGACATTTTCTAAAAATGATCAAATCGTGTTCTACAGCTCTTAAAATGTGTAAATCCATCAAAAACCCGAGGTCGAAAATTTTTTCGAATCCAATACTTTCTTCTATTGAATATAGAAGAATGTAATATATTATTCATATGGTTAAAAGAATGCTTTCCATATAATACAGTATAACTAGCATTAGATTTATAGAGCCACACAAAAATATTCAGTTACACATTAATGGCATTATTGGAAATTTACTGGAATTGCATTTCCGTTTATATTATTAATTTTTATAATTTTCTAAATGTTTTTAACACTTTCCAACAAGATTGAAAAGTGGTTATGACTTCACTTTTTCGGTCTGTCCGTCTGTCTGTGTATCCGCGCTCTAACTCCTGTAAATATTCATATAATTTCTTGAAACTGTTATATGATATTCTAGTTTACTATCTGATGTTTCCTATTGAAAATGAAGTGAATGCGTCTACCGGCTTGTGTACAGAGACACCCAAAACTATTCCAAAGCATTGTGTTCTATGAGAGGTATAACTATATTTTAATTACTTTATTTTAAAGAAATTTCAATGAAATTCAAATATGTATTCAAGTTCAGTATCGTATGTTTACTGTAGAAAATGGAATAAATATGAACACTGGTTTGTGTGCAGGGACACGCGAACATATTCCAAAACATTCGTTCTGTGAGAGGTATTTCTATAAACAAAATTTTAATAACTTTGCTTTGAACAAACCTTAATAAAATTGAAATATGTTATCCATATGCACAAAAGGATGCTTTATACAGAATGTAGTATGATTAGGATTAGATGTACAGTGCCACACAAAAATATTTAGTTCTATTGAGGGCTTTTATTGGAAAATTGCGGAAATTGCATTTTCGTTTACATTAAGAGATTTAACACTTTTTATCATTCTTAAACTGTGAATATGATTTAAATTAATGTATCTATTTGTCCGACTGTCCAACTTTCCGTCTGTCGTCACTCAGCATCCGTAAATATTTTCGGATATTTTATTTTATTTTATTTTTATTTTTATTTTATTATTATTATTATTATTATTATTATTATTATTATATGTTATTCAAATTTACTATGGAATGTTCCCTTTTTTAAATGGCATTAATATGTCCTGTGCAACTGTTTTGTGTACAGAAACATCCTAAAAAAATGCCAATGCATTGCATTTTAGGATAGACATTTTTCTAAATTACATTTCAAGAACTTTCTATAGTAAAAATCATAAAGAAATTGGCATTTATTATTAATATGCTTGAATTTTTTCATTCGTTCTGTACAAAATAATTTTTTGTATCGAATATAATTATGTTAACCTTCAGATTTATAGGGCTCCTGTAAAATATTCAGATACATAAAGGTCTAAAATTAAAATAAAAGGGCTACATTTTCTATTGTGTTAAGCTTTTTTAACACTTTGTAAGAATATTTAAGAATGATTAGGTATTCATTTAGTCTACCTGTATGCCTTCCAGAACTACTTTCTGTCCGTTGTGAGATTACGTAGGCAAAGAGCATTGAAAGTTATACGATACAATAAATATGTACATTCGGAAAGTGTTAATAACCAATGCGTATCGCATGATTTTTCGTTCTTGTTTGAAAATACAAACTATTTTTCTTAACTTCTTAAACACGCATTACCTTCTTGTAAATAATTCACTATAATTTTTCACTTTATTTTCAGAATTCTTAACGGTTTTTTATGTTCCCTCTCCATGGACATGCACTGACAATTTTCACCTGAAATCAGTAGACTTCCTTAGACTCATATAATAGATGATATATTATGTAACTGTAACATATTATTTACAGAAAATCGATTTTTTAATATACATATAAATAAATAAAATTCAGGATGCAAATAAGCAAAGCTCAATACGTTGATGTATAATTATTTTAATTCAACTACTTATTTAAGTATAATGCATCAATGATATTTATATATTTTTACTACATAATGATGTAATAAAGAATATTTACTGTTATATAAATGTTGGTGATGACAATAATATGGCAAATTTGTTCGAAGTACAAAAGCAATTAATTACCCCACAACAATAAGTTGTAGGAAATAACATTTATATATAATTTACAGAGATGTACGTTTCGCCTTGAAACAAAAACAACAACAACAAAAAAAAAAAAAAAAAAAAAAGAGAGAAAGAGAGAAGAAGAAGAAGCACCTTTAATGTATAACATACGTCTTTATCTCATTCTAGGTAGTTTTGAAGGCTTACGTACTTCAGTTTCAAATGTCATCGGAGTTAGAAGGAAACTATTTTTCTCAAGCTATTCCTCTTCGTCTTACGGCAGTTCCAAACGTTCTTGAGACAGGGCATCATCTTCCTCAATCTCAATCAATGATAAGGTTACTACGACTTTTCAGCAGTTCGTAACACTGGAGTTTTTACACATGCTGAAGCATTTAAAACATGCCTTGCGACAAGAACAGACTCACTACACTTTTTCTTGCAAACACAAAATATGTTCTTCAGAAGAATTTTTGAAGCTGAATCTCTTTTCACGTTATTATGTATATATAACAGACATTAGACCTTCCATTCTGCATCCCCAATCCAACTACTCTAGATTGATGTTGTTGCTTAATCAATTTTGAATTTGGTGGAAGCACCATTGGCAGCGGCAGCATTCAGCATCGCATATATATATATGATTCGTGGTGATTTAATTTTTCTGAAAAATCGCAAAGTGTCCAGGGATTGATTAGAATTGTTAATATCATCTAAGTATAACATTTACAGAATTTTTTATCCATCTACAGTAATGCCATCGTAACGGCTGTGTGGATCTATGAATGCTTCAATTACCCTGTTTATTTCAGAAAACTTGTTAATAATGTTGTAAAAAATAATCTTGATCTGTTCAATGGTAATAGATGTCATATCGCATACTAAAAGCATGGATGAATAGGATACTCTCATGGTCAAACTTAAACGATTTAATTAAGGAACAACAAGTCACCAGCAATACCTCTTCAGTGCTTAACATACAGTCGGCAGCTAAATTATGTAAGCACGCATTCACATTTTTCATTTATTTATTTATTTTTAGTTTGATTGCTAATTTTTATCATCAACTTACACTTTTATAAACAGCTTAAAGACTAAGATCGACAAATATTTACTTAACAAAACAGTATTAGGTGCACACTTTTTAAATACTAATTACTGCTAGCGCTTCAGTAATTTTGCTGTCGACTGTAGAGCATGTTGCTGAAGGGTTGTCCTAAAGTTGTCATCAGCACTAGCAGACCAATAAAGAACTTTAATCCTCTGTAAATTTTACATGAGAAAAATGTCGCTAAAGTCAGTCAGTTTTTCAAATTATTTTCCGGAAAAAAAAAAAAAAAAAAAAAAATATAGAGTAATAAATTTTGGAGGTTTTTCAACCAACAAATATTTTTCTGAGATCGGCAATGTTGGATATATATATATATATTTCGTATTACTATGTTTCAAAGAAAAAAATCTGCTACTCCTGTTGCCCAGTATATTTAGCTTTCAACGTATGCAATATATATATATATATATATATATATATATATATATATATATATATATATATATATATATATTTCAATCTTTCGCACATGCGCAGTGAAAACGTTTTTCATAAAAATGTTCATATTTAATGAGATATTTGTATATTGCAGTATATTGTTTTAAAAGTATTTTTTCAACTTATCTGAAAGTGGGAATAATTTTCCTTAAAACTCTGCATATTATAAATAAAAACTTGCTGTTTTTTTTTTTTTTTTTTTTTTTTTTTTTTAGTTTTAAAAGAAATGCTTATATCTCCGTTATTTAATGCTATCCTCACACAAATTCATCCACAAATCAAACTCGGTCTGTATTAACATATTCTAAAATTACAGTTCATTTTGTTCATTAACGATACTGGGTAATCACAAACATTATTAATTTTGCTCAATTTGTTACCGGCCCCTTAAATGTTGTCTTAAACCAATCTTCACTGAAAAACATGAGGAAGGCCCAGTTCTTCGAATATCCAATGTTTGAAAATATTTTATCCAGAGATTAGTTTAAAATTGAAAAACAAAAAAAAAAAAAAAAGATCGTTTGCAAATCTTACTAAATTTTGAGTAGGGTTGTATATATATATATATATATATATACATATATATATACATTATAAACATCGTTGGTTAATTAAAATTTAATATTTTAATAACTTATTTGAAATTTAAGATTTAATTAACAAGGTAGAAGAGAGCAATGTTTCATATAAATTTCCTTTATGGGGATTGTTGCATTGAAAACAGTATTGAATTGCATGAAAACTAAAATATAAAACTGATTCTAATAAATTTAATCAACAGAATAGATAAATGTATCGAATTGAAACTTCATTAGATGGGTACTTTAGTTTGTGATTGTGTCGAGTGATCGGCATCGGCCAAATTCATTTCGTTTATGATAATTATAATACTCCCTATAGTAGAAATTTGTGAGAACAAATACGTGATGCGGAACTAAGCAGATTACATCTATGACAAATAATTTTACCCTTGTTCTACATATCTTAAAGATAGTTTATAAAAGAGATGAGAAATAACACAGTAAAATAATTCAAACCTTTTTTTTTATCAAAATAAAATTATTATATAATATTAAACTCAGAACGCAAATCTTATATGTATTAAAATGTGTACGTATATAAATTTTTGCGTTGTTAACATTGTTCTCTCATAGTTTCTTTTATTCATAAGTATCCTATATATATATTTGAAGAACTTAATTATTTTTTTGTATATAAAAGAATTTATTTTATTAATAGATAATAATTTTGTGCGGTATGAATATTCGTATTATGAACATATTTTTTGGTTTTCATGCAAAGGTAGATTTTTTAAATAAAACGAGTCCTGCCTTTTGGCCGCCTTTTACAAGGAAACATTCAAAAGGTGTCTTCAAAAAATATTGAAAAAAAATATATGTGATTCTACTCTTCCTAAAACACCAGAAGTGAAAAAATTATCGTCTGAAATGAATTACAGCGACCACAAAAATTATGAAATTTAAGCATATTTGGCGATTTCACATTGTTAGGCGACTGATTTTGAGTACTTGGCGGAGAAACAAACACGGTTCTGTTCGTACACGACAACATCGGTGCTAGCGAACTGAACGCCTAACAGCGTTAAATCGCTAAACATGCTAAATTTTGATAATTTTTTGCGGTCGCTGTAATTCATTTTAGCCCATAATTTTTTCACTTTCTGGTGTTTAATGAAGAGTAGAATCACATATATTGTTTTTTTTTCAATATTTTTTTTAAGACATCTTTTGGCCGCTTCCTTGTAAGAGAATACTTTTCTTAAAAAAGAAAGAATTTTGCCTATTCGTGAATCTGCACCATTTCTAGCAATAAACATTTGTTCTTAAAATATAGTTTAAAAAAAAAAAAAAAAAAAAAAAAGCGATTTATAGGGGAAAGTGGGGATAAATGTTTTAATGTTTTTACTGATAACGTTCACCATATGCAATTCAGAATTTTGTTTACAGTGCACATAAGTACACTTCAATAATCAGTGACACATAAACATACTAACTTTAATAAAAAGTTATAATTTTTAATTAATAATAATTTTTTTTTACATGCATGTGCATTGTCCCATTCATTCCCACCTATGGGGATGAACGGGACAGGACTGGATCTAACAAAGAAAAGAAAACAAAATAGAAAGTAAATATATTTTAAAAGTTAAATTTGTCTATGTGATTTTATTACACACGAAGAATTTACTGAAATTAACATAACATGATGTATTGAATCAAATTAACATCAAAAGGCGAAAGTCCTTTGGTTCGCACAGTTCCTAGTGCTCTAGGCATTGGAAATTTAATCTAATAAAATCTAATCTAAAAATAAATAAATAAACAAGACACTAGAAATAGATAAATAATTATAATAGAGTACAAATTAACCAGATAATTTTTTGTTTCCGACTGATCGGGAAAAATCAGCATTCTGTTCTGTATTACATTAATAATCACCAGGATTTATTTCATTAGCTTGATTGAAATTGTGATCTTTATCAAATTATTATTATTTTATTTTATTTTATTTTATTTTTTAATTATTAATTTCAGTCGCATTGAATTTTCTAACTTATAATTTTTTTAATCATAATTATTATAAACAAAAATCAGAACAATTAATTTCTATCTATTAATTTCTATTTAATCTATTTTTCTCTAAATCCATGCTTTTTTTATAATTCCATGTTACAACTACTGAACTACAGGTTATAAAAATATCAAAAATCTAAGACTTATTTTAATATAATTCTTGTGTACAATTTTAAATTATCGCATAGTCATTAATGTCACATTCATCCCCATTCAAACTGTCCCATTCATCCCATCCACTACATGATCATATAAAACAGGAAATAGGCTTAATGAAAATTGTCAATATTCTTCTTGAATGTCATATACACAATAAAAGATTATGCCTTTTACCATATAAGTGTTATGTTAACTTTAAGCGAATAATTAATGTATTAACTACTGCCTAATTGAATCAGTAAAAACTTACTTTGGCAGCTGAAAAAGACACTTTAATTTTTTTCTGCCTTTCTATGGATAAGCACAATTCTGAAGCTACACTTGATGAATGACCTCAGTACTGCCACATATCAGAAATAATGTCAAGTTTCCGGTGCCCGCAAAACATAAAAATCTAGCTATTGTCCCATTCATCCTGCGTCTCATTCAACCTCTCCCCTATATTTTTTTATTAAATAGAAACCCATACGTGAGTAAATTAGAATCATTATTTAATCAGTTTGAGTTATTATATATTGTTTAAAAAATACTAAATAAATTTATGTCATTATATATTCTATTAACATATATTAAAATTTTATCATATTAGAAAACTAATAACTAAATAAATAAAAGAAGTAAATAGCTTTCTTTTTAGGTAATAACTCTGATTATCTTGTACCATGTCTGAAACTACAGTTATTTTAAACATTCTTTATTTGGAATTACAAAAAAAAATTTTTTTTTTTTAATACAGACGTTCTGATTACATTAATAATTCAATTTTATAGAACTTACACGAATAATAAATTCTTTAAAACTTTTATCTAAAAAGTTTTATAATAGTGAGAGGAATTAAAATTAATTAATTTAGATAATATAGCCATACATAACTCTAATTCTTGAAGCATCTATTTCTTTTGCATATGCTAATGAAGAAATATTATATATATATATATATATATATATATATATATATATATATATATATATATTTCATATAAATAGCACGTTCTTAAAGTCATGATTATTTTCTCAATCTTATTTACAATACAAATACTATTTTCATTTACATTAAAAAGCTTTCAAATTTATTAGAAATAGTTTTTTTTTTTTTTTTTTTTATTGCATTTTTATTAATTTTCAGATCAAGATTTCTTTTTTAATCTTTTGGGAAAAGATGTAATTAATTTTTTTAATTAATCATTATTTCTTATTATATAAATATATATATATATATATATATATATTAATCTTTTTTGATATGATAAAGAAAACATTTTGCATTATTATTATTATTATTATTATTATATTTATTTTTATTTATTTATTTTTTACTTTAAAATTATAGCACTTTTTTTTTTCTTTTAAAATGTTAAATCTTGTGTAAGCACTGAGGATTTGAAATTCTAATTAAATTCAACACTTGATTAAATGTTTCAAATTTCATATTACAATTAAGTTTTATTATAATTAGTATTTTAAATCAACTACAAAATATTGTTTCAAAAAAAAAAAAAAAAATAATAATAATAATAATAAAAAATAATAAAATAAAATAAAAATATTTTTTAAAGCGAAAAATTGAACTATCAGTACGTAATAGATTTGCATGCAATTTTAAAGATGTAAATTTAAAAACTATTTTGTATTCAAATATTTGCACTTTATCGACGTTGTAAGTTTAAGACCAAAAACATTTTAGTCATATACTTCGAATCTAATGGAATTTGAGTTAGTCATTATTAAACTTACGTTTAAGAGCTGGTACCTAGTATGCATAATTTAAACGAAATATGATATGTATACGTATATAAATCTCTAAAATTTCCCATTAGAATTAAAACAGACTGGAATTGCTTAGAAAGTTTCCCATAGAGGGCATTACACACCGAACTATGACCTTATCGCTGTCAGTCGATGCTAACTGAGATAATCAAAACTTAAATTCATCCCATTAAGGAGAAATATAAATGTATTCAAAATTTAAAACTTTCCCTTTTTGAAAATTGCTGCATTATTGCAATTCTAAAAGAAAAAAAAATGTTTAAAAATATCTTTCAGTGAAATCTTAAAATTATATCATTGATAGAAAAAATAAATAAATAAATAAATACTTTCTCTATATATTAAAAAAAAGTTTCTGTAGCTGGCGTCATTTTTTTTTTTCTCTCTGTCTGCGACAGCATCTTCTCGCGAAGGGCAAAATGCTCTGCATCATGGGAGGTATCAATGTGTTCCGAATACTTCAAGGGTGGCATTTCAGGTAGTTAGAAATCTGTATCATTTTAATTAACGAAGTTATTAAATAAAAACCTCGGGTTTATAAAGGTAATCTATTTGCCCTTAAAGAAATAATTTATCTTATTGCATAATTTTCCACAATGACGTCATTCTCCACAGGGAAATAAAAATGTTATCAATGGTGTAAAAAAATAAAATAAATTCCTCAAACATCTTTTTTTTTTTCTACTTTTAGAAAATTAATTTTATTACTGACAATATTTATGTTTATTTTCTTTATTTGTTCTTTTTTTTTTTTTTTTTGTGTGTGAATAACGAAATAATGTCGTGTCTATAACTATCCGCGTTTCTCTTTACCATTAAAGTGTATCTATTATTAGGTTGATTTCTTTAGAAATCGACCTTTTGCAATCACTTCGTTTATCTATATATCTATCTATCTATCTATCTATCTATCTATAATGAAAATTTTGTCATCACAATAACTCCCGAAATAATACTCGAAATCGAACCAAATTTGGACAGTGAACTAATCTACTAAATATCTTGGATGAGTTCGTTAACCAAGTTGCTCCGACTTTTTGTTTTCAAGTGGCAGCCACTTGAATATTTCAAACCGACATTGTAAAAAGCATATTTAAAGCAAGATTTGCTTGAATTTTGATGTAAATACAGGCCACATAAGGGTCTCAAGGAAGTTTATTAATGAAGTGTATCCGCCATTTTCAATAAAGTGGCAGATATTTTAAGTTAAGCGGGACCACTTGAAATCAGGCTACCACTTGAAAATTTAAAATCACTATAACTTCCGAAATAATACTCCAAATCGAACCAAATTTGGACAGTGTCTTAACTTATCTTATAAATACCTTAGATGAGTTTATTAACCAAGTTGCTCCGCCATTTTGTTTTCAAGTGGAGACAACTTGAAAATTTCAAATTCAAGTTGTAAAAAGCTTATTCCGAATTTGTTTGAAATTTCATGTAAATATAGACCACATAAGGGTCTCAATGATGTTTATTAATGAAATTTATCTGTCATTTTTAATAAAGTGGCGGATATCTTAAGTTAAGCGGGACCACTTGAAATCAGGCCACCACTTGGAAATTTAAAACCATGATAACTTCCGAAATAATACTCCAAATGGAACCAAATTTGAACAGTGTCTTAACTTATCTTATAAATATCTTAGATGAGTTTGTTAACCAAGTTGCTCCGCCATTTTGTTTTCAAGTGGAGACCACTTGAAATTTTCAAATTTAAATTGTAAAAAGCGTATTCCGAAATTTTTGAATTTTGATGTAAATACAGACCACGTAAGGATCTCAATGAAATTTATTAATAAACTATATCCGCCATTTTTAATAAAGTGGCAGATATCTTAAGTTAAGCGGGGCCACTTGAAATCAGGCTACCACTTGAAAATTTAAAATCACTATAACTTCCGAAATAATACTTCAAATCGAACCAAATTTAGACTGTGTCTTATCTTATAAATATCTTAGATGAGTTTATTAACCAAGTTGCTCCGCCATTTTGTTTTCAAGTGGAGACCACTTTAAAATTTCAAATTCAAATTGTAAAAAGCGTATTCCGAATTTGTTTGAAATTTGATGTAAATATAGACCACATAAGGGTCTCAATGATGTTTGTTAATGAAATTTATCCGTCATTTTTAATAAACTGGTAGATATCTTAAGTTAAGCGGGGCCACTTGAAATCACGCTACCACTTGAAAATTTAAAATCACGATAACTTCTGAAATAATACTCCAAATCGAACCAAATTTGGGCAGTGATATTATCATATAATTATCTTGAATGTTTTCATTGGGCAACTTGTCCCGAAATCTTGTTTCTAAATTCTAGCCACTTGAAATCACACTGTTACTTGAAAATATGCCACCACGATAACTTTTAAGATACTAAACTGATTCAAATAAAAGTTGGATAGTGAACTTAAGGTTCAAATATCTAGAATACGTTCACTTGGTGATTTCATCCGCAATTTTATTTCCAAGTGGCGGCCACTTGAAAATTTGTTATCACGGTAACTTTAGAAATACTTAATCAATTCAAATCAAAGTTGGAAATTGGATTTATCATTCAAACAACAAAAATCTAGAAAAATCACGTAACTCGTGAACCAATCACGGTATTGCGTCCATCTTTGCTATATCGAAAATAAGTATTTTCTCGCCAAAAGTCGCCAAAAAAGTCGCCATACGGTAAAAGTCGCCAAATTTGGCGCCAAATCCATTACGTGCGTTACTGGATCTTTTTAATGCATTTTTAAAGAAAAATTAGGCTATTTTAATGCTAAAACGAACTAGAAATGCAGAAAACTAACATTTTATCAACTTACTAAGCTCCTTTGAAAGAATTTCTACAAGAAAAAAAAAAAAAAATTCAAATTTGCAACGGTATCTTAGATGACCAACTTTCTCTGCCATTTTGATCGAAGTGTTTGCCACTTAATTTTTCAACACGATGACTTTTGAGATTTTGAATTAATCTGAACTATATGTGTACAGTAGACATTCTCACAAATACATTTCATATATTTTTCAACTTAACCCACCATTTTGTTTCCAACCTCCGGCCACTTGAAAATTTTTAATTCACATAAAAATGTATTTCTGAACCGAATTTCTTAAAACTCCATATGTGCATAGCCTACATCAATATTTCTACCAAGTGCATTAATAATTTGTAGCCGCCATTTTGAAACATAATAACAGCTACTTGATAAGGAAAAAGAAATCAACCTACCCTTCCGAATAAGCCGGAAGGACTTTTTTTATTACAAAACGTTTTTTAAAATACTTTGGATATATTTTGGTGTACAAAAATATTTAGATTTAAATTCAAACTCAATAATAAACGAAAAATCTCCTTATTTGGCATTGATAATTTTGAAATCACCTCGTTTATATATATATCTGTATATATATATAAATTACGTGTCACGATGTTTGTCCGGGGTAAACTCCTAAACTAAGGAACCGATTTTAATGAAATTTTGCACACTGTGTGCAGTTTGGTCCAACTTGAGAGATAGGATAGTTTTTATCTCAATTTATTGTCACAATATTGTTTTATTGCAATTATTTGTTAATTATAGACCTTTATTAAAGTTGCTCCAAAATATCTGTGAGTTCCATTAATTTAATTGTTGCCAAAAAAAAAAAAAAAAAAAAAAAATACGAGTTCATTTTCTTTCGACATAAAGATAAATACATTTAATCAAACGTGAACGTTAAAAAATTATAAAAAGTTAAATTATGCATCTCACGAAAATTGACGTCATAATCAATTTAAAGATTTTATACACATTGATAAAGTGCTAATGTAGTTCTATCATAGATATAGTAATATATATAGATCTCTCATCCCCATGTTATCGTACAAAGATTTTTGATGCCGAAAAAAAAAAATAAATAATAAAAGCTTTGGAAACAGCCATTAAGTGGTATTGAAAAAAAAAAAAAAAAAGAAAAGAAAAGAAAAGAAAAGAAAAGAAAGAAAGAAATATGAATTTGAAACTGTATCTGGAGTCTTCCATTCCCCTTTAGAAAATAAATTATTCATAAATTTTATTTGCTAAAATATTAGTATGTATTCCCGTGTGTATTCACTCGGGGAAAGACGGCCATATTTTGGTAAAAACGTCGTCTTTTTCCAAATGAAAAGGAATAACTTTTTTCTCCCCAATGATCACTCTACTCTATATATGCTATACTATATCTATGAGTTCTATACGCAAGCGAAGTGTGACTCACTGACCGTCTCTGCAGCCAAGAAAAGATTTCCTATGTTAATTGCCCACTGGATTTTTTGTAAGAAATTATTAAAAATCGAGGAAATTTATTTCCCGATTTTAATCCTTATATTTGGGTATAGATATGTATTAGTTATCGCGGGTGTTAGATTGAATTATTTTGCTGTCAAATTGACAAAATTTTAATTTTAAATTTCAAAACTCTGTCGCCCTTGGCTTTTTTTTTATATTATTATTATTATTATTATTTGGCGATCAAAAGCGTAACACGAAAATATACATGCCAGATGTATGCATTGTACGAAATATTGTTTCATATTATTCATTACTCTTTTAATATAAGTTGTTAAAATAACCATGATTTTTGAAAGGAATTAAATATTTTCGCCAGATAATTTGGCGATATTCTTTTTTTTTTCGCCAAGGATGACAGAAATGAAATCTATTCCGCTGCAAGATATTAGTATCTTACATCAGATATTTTATTTAGACATTTGTAAACAAATTTGACTTCAAATTATGATAGAATATTTATCATTTTCCTTTTAATTTGTATATTATTAGTATATTAAAATTTAAAAGCATGGTATACAATTTTTTTTTTTTTTTTTTTTAATCTTATAATTATTCTTATCTTAATCCTCAATGTTTCCCATCTTTATTAACTTGAATTTACTATTAAAATTTTAACATACTCAAAAACTTCTCATCACTTCGTTAAAATACACTAAACTTTTCCAAAATCTTTTTCTATTTAAAATGATACATGTATTTACTTTAAATGTCCAATATTTCATAAGATTTCCAATTTTAAAGTTTTAAAATATTTATCAAATTTACTTATTTTTCTGGTTTAGCCTTATTGTTTTCCTTTTAATAACTACAGCTGTTGCCTTCTTTAAAATATTTTAAATGATGAGGTCATTTTATAGTAAAATTATCCATTATAGCATATATTATATTTCACTCCTCCATAAAAATTGATTTTAAAATCGTCTGATTCTTTTATACTTTTATTTTAATAGAATTTTAATAGAATTTAATTTATATATTAGTCATTTTAGCAATTTTATCCAAAGTAGCATTAGAAATAATATACCGGGTGATTCAAAATAGATGTTACAGCGATTATCTCGTAAACTAAGAACAATAGAAACAAACTTCCAATTACAAAATTAGAGCAAATTAAGAGTAGATTTCAGATATGGCATTCATTTGTACAAGGGGCTGTATACATATTAAATACGAAATTTAATTTTTATATCGCCCCTCCTATCATATGACTTATATTTAGAAAAATATTCTCCTCGCTCTAACAATCAAAATTAAAAAAAAAATCATCTCTCTAAGTCAAATTCTCGCTGAGTTATTGCAATTTGAAAATTCTAGCATTTTTCGCCAAGTCTTAAGGGTTTGTATCAAAAGTGAGAAATTGTGATTACTATCGCTTTTGTAATATGACACACGTTGATCAGCGTTTCGGGGGGGAAAAAAAAGAAATCATTCAGGGAAAGACGGCTATTTTAACCTGTAATGTCTCTCTTTCTCCTAGTGAATACACAAGAGAATACTCACTGATAATTTAAAAAATAAAATTTATGAATAATTTATGTACTAAAAGGGAATTTTCAAATTCATTTTTTTTTCTATATACATTCTCTTACTCATATACAAGGTGTAGAGAAAAAAATGTTTTTGAGTCAAATTTCCGAAAATTAGTTTTTGTTATATTAGCACGTTTTCAGGTCCTCTGAATTCAAAAATCATGTTTTTAGCGGTTGGTCTCTCTCTCTCTCTCCTTGTGTAAGCGTGTCTGTGTAATATTAGAATATCTCAAGAACAAATAGTAGCAGAAAATCTAAATTCGATATTCTAAATCCGTATCCTATTACGGTGCTACACTAAAGTATACGTTACGATCAGACAATTGTTTGTTTACAGGGTCATCCAAAAGAATTCAAATACAATACGTCTGTGTGCGAAATTTCTATGTACAGTGTGACATGTATAGACTGCCCTAAACAAAATGAAAAGAACAAATTTTTTATACGCATAAAAGCATGTTTGATGTAGATTGTGGTATAGCAACCATTCATCATTCATTTACAGGGTTACCCAGAGTATTTCGATATATTGGAGCTATACTTGGGAATTGCTGGAAGTGTATTTCATTTTGTGTTACCCATTTTACATATAACACTAAATTTACGTGTACAAAGTCATGTGTATATAGTTTATAGACAATATACAGGGCTACCTAAAATTAAGGTAAAATTTTTTTTTATTATTATTAAATGTAATTGGTGTAAGCGTTTGCTGCTTTTTTTTTTTTTTTTTTTTTTCGAAGAACACTGCTGACACAGAACGAAAAATTAATTTCTCATACCCATACTGTAAACAAAGTAGCTTTTGGAGAGCGATTTTTTTTCTGTATAATATCACATTTTAAGGCCTCCTGAATACGAAAGGTAAATTTTTATTCGTTGATCTGTATATATATGAATTATCAGCCTAATTTAACAACAAATAATCTGGTGTGCCACTCACATGACTTTCTCTTACCCTGAAATTTAATACCTTAAATACAGGTTGGAAATTAAGAGGTAACATAAAGAGTACTATTATGTAAACCTATGTTAAAATAATTCAAATTAGGCTTCGGAAGATTTTTATATGATAATTAGTTCTGTGTGAGGGGGGAATCTCCTGAAATTATTCGACGCAGGCAATAATCAAACTTTAAAAAACTTGACTTTGGTAATAAGGAAGCCTCAAAACGTGTAAATACACAAAACACAAGCGTTGCATATTTAGCTTAAAAACATACATTATTTATCATATGTCTATGAGGAATTCATTTCCATTCCTGAGCAGCTTTCCTGGACATGGTAAAATATTATATTAAAGCACTTTCACTAGCAGTAAAAAAGAATATTATAGCTTAAATATTTGCAACCATGTGTATCTTCTGAAGAATATGTACAAACCACATAGTGCACCTAAATATAAACCTATAGTAATAATATACGGAACAACCTAAAATGCACTTCCATCAATTTTCAGCTATTGTCGCATTATAATCTAATTATTTTGTGTAGCCCTGTAAATGAACTAAGAATAATTTCCCTGCCATATTCTACATGAGGCATGTTTTTATGCATATAAAAAATATATATTCATTTCATTTGGTTTAGTACAGTCTATAGATGTTAAACTCTACTTATCTGCAATTTCCCCCATAGACATAATGTATTTGAATAATCTCGAGTGTCCCTATACACGAACCATTTGCTTCATCTCAATGAAAAGCTTAGTGTAGCATCCCGATACATATTTAAAATACCAAGTTTGGAATATCTGCTGCTATTTGTTCTTGAGATATGCTGATAACAGACAGACACACACACAGACCAACGCTAAAAACACGATTTTCATATTCAGGGGACCTCAAAACTTGTAAATATAACAAAAACACACTTTCGGAAATTTGGCCCAAAGACAATACTTTCTCTACCTTATGGGTATGAGAAAGTAATAACTACAGGAAATGCGAATTTGATACTTTGGATTCCATATCTAGTTGCCACTTGAAAAGTTGATCAAGGTTTGCAAGTTTTAAGGAAATTGATAACAGACTTGATTTATGTTTTGATAAGTATAGGCACTATAATTAAACAGGGGTTGAGAAGGGCGGTAACCCCCTTGACATAGAATTATACATCTATACCATATTATATTCTATACAAAACATTATTTTAGAATATTAACGATAAATATGGATTTCCTTATGATTTTTACAGTATAAAGTTATTTAAATGTAACTTATAAGAATATCTGTCCCAAAACGCATTTTTTGTGCGTTCCTGTACATAAACCAATTGTAGAGAATTAATTAATGCCATTTTAAATAGGGAATATCATATGGTAAACTTGAATAACATATGTCATTTCTCAAAATATTTATAGACGCTGGGAACGGGCAGACGGACAGATGGACAGTCAGACAAAAAAAAAAAAAAATGTAAATTGAAATTTTTCACAGTTAAAAATTGTTAGAAAATGTTTAATGTAAACGAAAATGCAATTCCAGCAAATGTTCAATAATAACCCTTAACGTAACTGAATATTTTTGTGTGCCCTGTAAATGTAATGCTAATCGTACTGTACAGTATTGAAAGCACCCTTTTGTGCATATGAATAACATATTTCAACTTCATTAAGATTTATGCAAAGTAATTAAATTTTGGTTTATAGAAATATCTTCACATAGAACGCAATGCTTTGGAATACTTTCGGGTGTCCCTGTATGGTGGTACCAGTGATGGTGTTTACTCCATTTTCTATAGAAAATATCCGATAGAAAACTATAATAACGTATTTCAATTTTATTAATATATGCATAAATTAAAGGTATTAAAATATGGTTTATAAAAATACCTCTCATAGAACACAATGCCTTGGGATACTTTCGGGTGTCCCTGTGCACAAGCTAGCAGAGGTACTCACTCCATTTTCTATAAGGAACATCCGATCGTGAACTCAAATAACATATATCAGTTTCAGGGAATTCTATGAATATTCACGGGAGTTAGAGCGCGGACACATAGAAAGACGGATAGACAGACAGACAAATCGAAGTCATTAACACTTTCCAATCTTGCTGGAATTGTTGAAGAGCCGAAGTCATTAAATTTTTCAACCATGATGGAAAGTGGTAAAAATAAAGCACGAAAATTTTACACGGTTTTGCTAGTCTTTTAATTTTTTCCCTCCCTTAACGTGTTTTAATTTGCAGGTGACCCCCCTAAGAAATTTAAGTATTAAATTTTTTAACAATACGAAATAATGTAAATTTGCATTAAGTTCTTAAAACTGTTGATTTCACGCGTTTGAACGATTTTAGTTGCTGTTTTAAAAGAAGGGATCTATTTTAATTTTTTCTCATCTCATAGATAACCCCCTAAAGTGAGCTCGTTGGCGTTGAAAAATAGATGCCAAAATTGAAAAAAAAGTGGTGTAAGTCATCATTTTCAAATTGCAATAACTCAGCGAGATTTTGACTTAGAGAGATGATTTTTTTTTTATTTTGATTGTTAGAGCGAGGAGAATATTTTTCTAAATATACGTCACATGATAGGAGTGGCCGTATAAAAATTAAATTTCGTATTTAATATGTATACATCCCCTTGTACAAAATAAATTCCATATCTGAAATCTACTCTTAATTTGCTCTAATTTTGTAATTGGAAGTTTGTTTCTATCTTTCTTAGTTCACGAGATAATCGCTGTAACATCTATTTTGAATCACCCGGTATATCACTTCTCCATTAAAATTTATAGGACCCTACAATAAAATTAATTTGTGCTTAATATCAACACTACGAAAGTTTTTATCAATCGCTTCCAAATTTTGACCTAAGTTTCAAATCTCAACCCTGTGGGTTTTTACATCGGCTACAACGTTTTCGTCTTTGTTCGTAAATAATAATTTGACTGTACTAAATAGTTTACAGCCGTATAATTCAACGTATAACTTAGTCACAGCAACGCGTGTCCGGGTCTGCTAGTATATATATACATATATAATGAAAATTTTGTCATCACAATAACTCCCGAAATAATACTCGAAATCGAACCAAATTTGGACAGTGAACTAATCTCATAAATATCTTGGATGAGTTCGTTAACCAAGTTGCTCCGACTTTTTGTTTTCAAGTGGTAGCCACTTGAGAATTTCAAACCGGCATTGTAAAAAGCATATTTAAAGTAAGATTTCCTTGAATTTTGATGTAAATACAGGCCCCATAAGGATCTCAATGAAGTTTATTAATGAAGTTTATCCGCCATTTTTAATAAAGTGGCAGATATTTTAAGTTAAGCGGGACCACTTGAAATCAGGCTACCACTTGGAAATTTAAAATCACTATAACTTCCGAAATAATTCTCCAAATCGAACCAAATTTAGACAGTGTTTTAACTTATCTTATAAATATCTTAAATGAGTTTATTAATCAAGTTGCTCCGCCATTTTGTCTTCAAGTGGAGACCACTTGAAATTTTCAAATTCAAATTGTAAAAAGCGTATTCCGATTTTTTTTTTTTTGATGTGTACATAGATTACACAAGTGTCTCAAATAACTTTATTAATGAGCTTTATCCGCCATTTTTAATAAAGTGGCGGATATCTTAGGTTAAGCGGGACCACTTGAAATCAGGCCACCACTTGAAAATTTAAAACCATGATAACTTCCGAAATAATGCTCCAAATGGAACCAAATTTGAACAGTGTCTTAACTTATCTTATAAATATCTTAGATGAGTTTGTTAACCAAGTTGCTCCGTCATTTTGTTTTCAAGTGCAGACCACTTGAAAATTTCAAATTTAAATTGTAAAAAGCGTATTCCGAAATTGTTTAATTTTGATGTAAATACAGACCACATAAAAGGATCTTAATGAAGTTTATTGATAAACTATATCCGCCATTTTTAATAAAGTGGCAGATATCTTAAGTTAAGCGGGACCACTTGAAATCAGGCTCCCTCTTGAAAATTTAAAATCGCGATAACTTCTGAAAAAATACTCCAAATCGAACCAAATTTGGACAGTGATATTATCATATAATTATCTTGAATGTTTTCAGTGGGCAACTTGTCCCGACGTCTTGTTTCTGAGTTCCAGACACTTGAAATCACACTGCCACTTGAAAATATGCCATCACGATAACTTTTAAAATACTATACTGATTCAAATAAAAGTTGGCGAGTAAACTTATGGTTCAAATATCTAGGATAATTTCACTTGGTGACTTGATCCGCAATTTTATATCTAAGTGGCGGCCACTTGAAAATTTGTTATTATGGTAACATTAGTAATACAGAACCAATTCACATCAAATTTGGGTACTGGATTTATCATTCAAATATCTCAGATAAGTTCGCAGAGCATCTCACTCCAATTTTTTTATAAGTGGTGCCACCTGAAAATTTCTTATGATGATAATTTTTGAAATACTGATTTAATTTAAACTAGAACGGGCAATGAACTTATCGTACAAATATACTGGATGATCTCGATTGGCAAGTTGTTTTGCCATTTTGTTTCCAAGTCGCAGCCACTTAGACTGCCACTTGAAAATTTGCCATAAGAATAACTTTTGAAACACGGCACTGATTTAAACCACAGTTGGACAGTGAACCTATGCTTCAAATATCTTGGATGTGTTTGCTTGGCAACTTGTTTCACTGTATTGTTTCCAACTGGCGGCCACTTGAAAATTTGTTATCACGGTAACTTTAGAAATACTTAATCAATTCAAATCAAAGTTGAAAAATGGATTTATTATTCAAACAACAAAAATTTAGAAAATTCACGTAACTCGTGAACCAATCACGTTATTGCGTCCAATTTTGGTATATCGATAAAAAGCATTTTCTCGCCAAAAGTCGCCAAAAAAGTCGCCATAGGGGATGAGTCGCCAAATTTGACTCAAAATCCATTATCTGCGTTACTGGATCTTTTTATTGCGTTTTTAAGGAAAAATTAGGCTATTTTAATGCTAAAACAAACTAGAAATGCCGAAAACTAACATTTTAGCAGCTTACTAAGCCTCTTTGAAAGCATTTCTACAAAAAAATTTTTTTTTCAAATTTGCAACGATATCTTAGATAAGAAACTTTCTCTGCCATTTTGGTCGAAGTGGCAGTCACTTAATTTTTCAACACGATGACTTTTGAGATTTTGAATTAATTCGAACTCTACATGTACAGTAGACTTTTCTCACAAATACATTTCATATATTTGTCAACTTAACCCAACATTTTGTTTCCAAGCGCCAGCCACTTGAAAACTTTAAATTCACATAAAAATTTATTTATGAACCGATTTGCTTAAAACTCCATATGTGCATAGCCTACATCAATATTTCTACCAAGTGCATTAATAATTTGTAGCTGCCATTTTGAAACAAAATGACGGCTACTTGATAAGGAAAAAGAAATCAATCTACCCTTCCGATAAAGCCGGAAGGACTTGTGACATTACAGGACATTGAAGGACATTACAGAAGTAGACATTTCCATGATATATTTCATATTTCTAATTATGGCAAGAAAAAACTCACCTAAAGTTTTCATACATTTTATTTTTCGTTAATGTAAGAAGTAGATAGGAGGCAGGGACTTTTCCTTTCACCGGCGAAATTCTCGCCAAGCAAGCTTTTTTGGCGACAACAAAACATTTATGGATTAAAAGTAAATTTGTAACTTAGATTTTTTTTTTCTTTTTCAAATTTAAAGTTTATTTATATACGTTATTAAGGATTTCACAAAATAAATGTTATATTTTTTATGGGACAACACTTTTAAAAGCTAGCTTTAAGCAAAGCTTCAGAAAATTTAATTCTTAAAAATATAAAATAAATAAAATAAAATAAGTAAACGTAAAATAAGTTTCTTTAATTTTTTTCGTATTATTATTCGAAGTATTTTGAAACAATTACTCTGACTTAGATGTCTAATGTTTGGCGTCGGTTATATCATTCTGGGCAACTTTGTTGCTTCACCGCGGCAAAATGGAAAAGTACCGAAGAGAATTAATAATTGAAGCTGCTGGAGGTTTTTCCAAATTAAAATGATAATAATAATAATAATTTTTTTCTCATCTCGATATTTTCGAATGTGTAAAATTATTATCTAGCAGTTCAATAAATACATACAGAGAGTATATACTGCCATAAATTAACTAAAGAAATTCAATAATAAAAAGTACAGGCATTAGAATATAGGTTCTAATTTTTTAAAAAGGTTATTCTAATTTAATTTAAAGGCTCTTTTTTTCTAAACAAGCAATTCTACCAAAAAATCCATCGCTAAATAGTGACAAAAACTTAAATGTCCCCAAGAAGTTCACATACTGTATCTGTAACATAAAATGATCTAGATGTTACGAATGGAGTCTTCCCAGTCATGTGATAGGGGAAAACAAATAATCGAATTCTGAGAATCGAATTCAATTAAATATTGTTCTTAAGAACAAAAATTTTAATATTTAATATAAAGTAAAATAAAAGTAATATTGTGCATTTGTAAACAGTGGAATAATTGTATTTGTAAAGTTAATAATTTTTAAAAAACACTTTATGTGTTTATTTATTTTTACTTGTAAGAACCGATTTTTGTATGTTGTAGTGTAACTGTTACATTAACTGATCTAGCAATAAATAATAGCTTGTACTTGTGGAATGTTTACGGATTATAATTTAAACTTTAAAATATTTTCAATTAAATTTAATTGAATAAAGGTGTTACAACAAATTAATTAACTTAGTTACTGGTCTAAATGGCTTTACACCGTACAATGTTGCGCTGTCGATGATTTAAGTACCAAAAATTAGAGTATTTAACATGTTCTCCATGAACATCAGTAACAAATATAAACTAAATGATGATTGCAAATGTATACAGCAAACCAAAAATTATGAATAATGATATAAAATGGATTAAAAATGATGATGTATAAAAAAATAACACAGATTAAATACGATTGATCAAAAATAAGAATAGAAAATATGTTATTTCAGAAATCGCTGTAGATATAGAATATATTCGTCTGCTGTTTTCTTTTTTTTTTTTTTTTTTCCTTTTCACCTATCATGTGATCTCTGACGTCAGGTGGGAGGAGTCCACTTCTTTCTTTTCCGAAAAAAATAAATATATATATATATATATATACTGATTCTTAGCACATTATTTCATTAAAAAAAAAAAATTGTATTAAATATTGTGTATTTCAATTTGACATTGAATATGGGTATTTCCATTTTTTTTTTCCTTGTTTTATGCAGTATTAATTTTCCTATTCAGTGAAAGGTAAAGAAGCGAATATCCGCAATTCCTATTCAGCGAAAGGCAGAGCGCCGCAGGGGTTAATAAGTGAAGAGAGTCGTGGGGAGGCGAAGCTTTTCTCGGGGGTTGGTGAGCGGAGCTAGCAGGGGGCAGAGCCCCATAGTATTAGTTAAAAAGGTACCATTAATAAAGTATAGGTCTACATCTAGAATTTTGATCTGATAATTTTGGCTGATCTTCGTGCTTTTTGGTGTGCTGAAACCGAAAATGAAGAAAGTATAATTATATACCACTGTATAATATTATAGCCCCAGCATAATTGATAAAATTATTAGGCAGTAAGTTCGAATTTTCCTCAATTAGTTATCTCGAAATATATTTTTATAACAATAATTCTTTATTTAATAGTCAACAGTCAAATAATTAAAAAGTTTGTCTTACCTGGGTCACCACAGGTACGTAGCATTCTCTTTTGTTGAAGACAAATCTGGAACGATTTATCAGTAGTATTGATGCTTGAAATATTCGATAAATTACCCACACATTATGTTGAAATAACTTCTGTTTTGATAAAACGAAAGTACTTAATTGTTCTATGAAAGAAATGTAGATTAATTTTATTTTATAGTAATACATATATTGACTGCATAATTGAGGATTGCTAGAGTTTTTCTTATTAAATTTATTTGATCTTAGGCACAAAAAATAATGGAAGGAGGACTCAATAAAAAGAACGTCCTAGGAATACAGAAAAAATTTTACATGATTAAAATAAAAAAACAGTAGTAGTAGAGTGACGCGACATATCGTCACGTGATGAGGCAGGTGCACGAAAGCAATCAGTTGGCGGGAAGGAATAGTTTTGGAACACAAAAAAAAAATTATAAGATTGTTCTGAGATTAGAGATTACAACACCCCCTCGTAAGCTCAGAAATGTTCAATTGTTCATTAAAAATTGTCTATGTTTCTTAAACGCAGTTTTGGGTAGAGCCTTTGTGAGGGTGTCGGCAGTCATTTCTTCGGTAGCTTTATATTGAAGCTTGATGAGGCCTTCCTATATCAAATTTCTCAGAAGATGAAATCTCAACTGTAAATGCGTTGTCTTTGAAAGAAATTTGTCACTTTCAGCAATCTTTATCGTAGACTGGTTTTCTTGATATAACACAATAGGAAGTTCTTGCGGCAAGTTTAAATCATCTAAAAGTTTCTTTAGCCATTGTATTTCAAGTGCAGCACTCGCAGCTGTGACGTACACAGCCTCTGCTGAAGACATGGACACACAGGACTGTTTTTTCGAAGTCCAAAAAATTGGATTCTTGCCTAACATAAATAAATTTCCAGAGATGGATTTTCGATCACTTGGATCGTTTGCCCATTCCGAATCCGAATATGCTTTTAGGACAGGTTCACCAGAGTTACAAAGTCTTAATTTAATATCTTTGGTATCTTTCAAGTACCTAATTTCCCTTTTAACTGCTTCCCAGTCTTTCGCTCTGGGATTTTCGTTTCTACGGCTTAAGATGACAACGGCAACACTTATCTAAGGTCGCGATACTGTAGAAATGTAAAGTAACGCGCCTATAGCCTGTCTCTACATTGTGTTGTTTGGTAAGAGATTATCGTTATCAGTTAATTTTATATACCCTGGTTCCATTGGTGTGTCATAGGGCCGTGCGTTATCTAGCCCGAATTTTGTTACAATGTCTTGTATTTTATTACTTTGATCAAGCGTAATTACCCCTTTACAAGGTCTTTCTATATTTATGCCAAGGTAATATTTGGCTTCCCCAAGGTCAGTTAATGGATATTCTTCCCTAAGTTGATCAATTAATATGTCAATATTGTGATTTTTACCAGCTATAAGTAAGTCATCGACGTAGACAAGAATGTAAGTTTCTGTGTTATCTTTGTTACGGATATATAAACATTTGTCATGCTGACATTGTTTAAATCCTAATTTACACAATGATTCATTAATTTTCAAATTCCACGCCCTAGCGGCTTGTTTCAAGCCATATATCGCTTTCTTTAACTTACATATTTATTTTCTTCGCCTTGGACAACATAACCCTCGGGTTGTTGCATGTATACATCTTCTTGCAAATTCCCATGTAGGAAAGCAGTTTTGATATCTATATGCCTTAGATTCAAATTTTTGTACAGCGACATGGTCAAGAAACTTCTTAGAGTGGTATGCGATGCAACTGGTGCAAAAGTTTCGTCATAGTCCACCCCGTATTTTTTAGAAAAACCCTTGGCGAGTAGCCTGGCTTTATATTTCTCGACTTGTCCTCGGCTATTGTATTTGGCCTTGAACGCCCACTTACACCCTACTACTTTGGTCCCTGGTTGAGCGTCAACAAATTCCCAAGTATTGTTTTGTCTGAACGAATTCATTTCGTCGAGTGTGGCGTTCAGCCAATTTTCCTTTTCTGCTGGGTTTTGAATTTTTAGTATATCGTTGAAACACTTAGGCTCATCAATTCTTTTGTCATTTACTGCAAATGCAAATCTGTCGGGCGGAACCCCTTTATTTAATCGTTGTGATCGTCGCGGCATAGTTTGCGTGTCATCGGGACTATCGTTATCACCCGTTATGTCTATATCGGAATCTAATATTTGTAATTTTGACACCGGAATTACATCATTTGAATTTTCATTATTGATTTGTGATGTCTCACTATTGTGGGATTCTGTATTCTCATCGTCCAAGAATTTTACAGTTCTGCTTATAATTACATTTTTATTATTTGTGCAAATTCTGTAGCCTTTGCTACGATTATCATATCCCACAAAAATTCCATCTTGAGCGGTGCTATCCATTTTTCCCTTATGTATCTTATGTACATTTGCGTATGCGCGATATCCGAATGTTTTTATATTTAATAAATCGGGTTTACGGCCGGTTCATTTTTCGTAAGGAGTTCAGTCGCCCGAGGAGGTTGGGAGCCTGTTTTGTATGTGATTCGCAGTATTTCCCCCCAAAAGGAATTTGGTAAATTACTGTCTTTAAGCAGACAGCGCGCCATTTCGGTCAGCGTACGATTTTTACGTTCTGCCACGAAGTTCTGAGCACTAGAGTAAGGAACGGTAAACTAGTGCTCAATTCCTTCTTTATTCCAAAATTCATTTACTTCCATACCAGTATATTCACCCCCGTTATCCGAGCGAATTGATTGCACTTTTTGGCCAAATTTGTTTGCGGTCATAGCCATATATTCCTTTAACTTAGAAAAGACCTCAAAATTATTTCTTAGCAAATATATAATAGTATAACGACTAAAATCATCGATAAATGTAAGAAAGTAATATTTCTCACCTACAGTGGGGGTTTTCATAGGGCCACATAAGTCTGTGTGGACTAGTTCGAGTGGTACGGAGGCTCTAAATTGTGCAGCTTTGGGGTAAGGTGAATCAGTTAATTTTGACATTATGCATGTTTTACATTCAGTATTATGTTTGCAATCATTTAATTTAATACCCACAGCCATGTCCTTGTTAACTAAATCCTTTATATGACTAATGTTTCTATGGCCTAATTTAAAGTGCCAATTATCGATACAATTTTTATTTTCACACATTTTTACCATGTTTATAGTGTGTGTTGTATCATAGTTAACTTTGCATTTGTATAAATTTTTATTAATATAACCTTCAATGCATGTTTCTCCTTCATGCATTATTTTGCATGATTTGTTTTCAAATATTGCTACACAACCATTTTCAGTAGCTCCTTTTACAGATATGTGGTTTGTCTCTATTTCTGGTACATATAAAACGTTTTTCATTATTATAGTATTATGTGTGTTATTGGAATTTATGGTGTATTTCACAGACCCATGACCCACGGATTCTATCTCCTGTCCATTCGCGATTGTTACGCGTGAATTATTATAATTAAATTCCTGAAATTTACACTCATCATTGCAAACATGTGTTGAACAACCCGAGTCTATATACCAATTGTTAGACTTCTCACCGATAAATAGAGTGAATATATTGTCATTGGGTTTTTTATTTTCACTCTCAGTAATAAGAGCCCTATCCGCGTTATGTCTGTCTTGAGAGTACATACCAGATTTGAAAGTTGATCTGGCATTGCTGGTTTTTGTTTGTTTCTGAGTCTTTTCTTTATTTTTAAGATGCCAGCATTCTTCAATTGTATGCGATTTCTTTTTACAATAGCGACAGAACTTTGAATTTTCTTGTTTTGGTTTAAATTTAACCTTTAATACTGAATTATTTTCAGATTTGTTTTCTTTTCTTTTGGAAAATTCATCAATTAATATTGAGCGTATAAACTCTGGTGTCAAATCTTTTTCGTCTCGAGATTCTAAAGCAGTGATGAGTACATCATAACTTGGAGGCAAGGAACAGAGCATTAGTGCTGAAAGGTGCCTGTCGTTAATTTTTTCACCGATTGATACTAGTTTATCTCTTAGCTGATAAATATGTGTCAAATGTTGAATCATGACTCCACCCTCAGTTAATTTCGTAGAGTAGATTTTTCGTAATAAAAATAGCTTACTGCTGAGGGTGGAGTGTTCATGTACAGCCTTTAATGCGTTCCAGCATTCTCTAGCGGTCTGAAGATATGAATTATTTGATTGTCCTCTATTAAGAGGTTTATTATGGCGCGAACCTTTCTATTTTTTTAATTCCATGTGTCAGTAATCGGATCGGGAGCATCGTTTATTACCACTGAGTATAAATCTTCTTTTTGGAGAAAAATCTCCAATTTAAACTTCCATACGTCATAATTCTGTGAATTAAGTTTCTCAATAATTGTGTTCTTGGTGATACTCATATTAATATTTCAATTTTTTTTTTTTTTTTTTAGAGTATAATAACTGAAATTTTATTTTTAAACATTAATATGTTTATTTTAAACATTCTTAGATTTATTTTCACTTCTTTTGTTTTGAATGTTTACATACGTTTCTATACTTTCGTTTTCATTTTGTTACGTTTTTGAAGAAATAAAAAGTGTTCATTTTTGCTTAATTTTTCTTTTTTTTTTTTCTTTTTTTTTTTTTTAAGTAGCAATTTCTTCAAATATGCAAAGAAAAAACTTTTGCAAGAATAAATCTAAAATTTCAATTCCAAAATTTCTACCGTGACTGTTTCGCCAGTATAATTATATGGTAACTTTTATAGTACGTTTGCATGATTAATAATAATTAATTATGGAAACACATTAGAAATTATTTTAAATGAAGCAATCATGCTGGTAAACAGCCTATATTGACAAAAATCTATACGTAATAGAGAATCTGGCTTAATTTTTGGTTTGAGCACACAAAAAACATATGTATCAGCAAAATTTATCAAATCAAATCTTACCAACACTATTTTGGTAGCCTGTGGAATTACTTTTATCAGTTTACTATACTTTCACTAGCTTCACTTTATTGGACTTATTTATTACTATTCTTTATATAATGTGACTTTTCATTACAATAAATTGAAATTGTAATGTAATACTTCCAGCATTTTACGAATTCTCCATGCTAATATTAAATATCTTATTACAAACATAATATTAAAATATTCATTTTTATATGATTTGCTGTTTTAATTATAACCATATGGTAAACGTATTATTGGTTGTATAGGAGAATTACTTTAACCCCTTGACTGGCCCCGGACGTATATATTCGTCTCGCTAAGCCGATGCGTCAACTGCCCAGGCATATATATACGTGTATTCTTTGTATCGCGCTGCTACCAATGAAACTAGTTGCACAGCTTTGGAATGTAATAAAATGACCTTGATTGTAACCTTGATAGTGTTTTCAATGGATTTCCTGATTTCAGAGAAGAGAGGTGTAGGAGGAATCTGAAAGGAAATGTTTCTGGAACAGTGAAAGACTAAGTACATGCGCTTGTACAAAAGACGGTGGCACTGTGAGGCGAATTTCGTAAGATTTCCTCGGCAGGTAAGGAGTTTAAGAAATCTCTTTAAATTTCATTATTTAAATTTTAATCTATAAACAGGTTTATAATTTTTTTTATCCACTTTTAGTAGTTAAAATAGATTTTCTAATTTTATTCTCTAAAAGCTCTAAAAGCAATAACTATTTCCTCCTTACATCCTTTAAGGAAAAATAGTTTTATGAAATCGATTTTACTTTTTTCGGCTAAAATACATGGAAATTATATCCTATTATCTTCTTAGAAAAGCACATTTTTCGTTTTTGCTCCATACATTTGGATGAAAAGCTTACCAGGAGTGTTCAATATTTTCTACTTTTATTTAAAATACCTGAATTGCTTTTAAATCTGTTCGGTGAAAAGAACTTCTAACTGACATTTTAGCGCAAGCAAAACTTAAAATTGTCTCCTACTTAAATATATCTATTCATGTGATAGTTAAAATAATGAAGTCTAACATTACAATTTCAATATTTTTAAATGACAGATAAATGATGGCTAGTGAGAGTGTTTAAATATGTTGGAAAAGAAACCCACAATTTTTTTACTGTCTAAAATGCTGAAAAATATAATAAATTTTGATAATCCTGTCATTGATAAGTATATTTAAATAAAAATATATTCTCCAATAAAATATATAATTAAATATTACATAATTTATATATACATTTCAAATTATTTTACATTTTACATTATGTAAAATGTAATAATATATTGTAAATTTGAAAATTATTTAAAAATAGATTCAAAGGAAAAACAGCAATGATAGCATAAGAATAAAACAGTGATAATATAAGACTGTTGTTATATTACCACTGTTAATGTTCTTATAACTGTTACAATATTGTAAATATTTTTCTTTTTAGGCGAATTGGTGTTTTTTTTTATTATTATTCATGCATTTTTCTCGTTTGTTTGTAAGCGTTTTTTTTTTTTTTTTTTTTTTTTTTAACAATCTGTTTATAAGATTTTATGAGTGTATGTATTATTAAGTAATTTTTAATTTAATTTAATTAATTTAGTTTATTTTCACTATATATAATGATTTACCTTCTTATGTGGTGATTGTGGCATCATCTCATAAAATTGATCTTTTTATTTCTGTTTCTGTATATATTGTTGTACCTGTATTTTTTTATTTATTTTTTTTTCCAGTATTTGTTTTATTTTAAAATAAGATAAGGGATAAGAGTCGCAAATGCTACTATTTTATATTTGTGCATATTTGCACCTTTGGCTGGTTATTAACTGACTTAGGAGTAAATACGTTGAATTCGAATTTTCATGAGCAGGACATGCTTTGACGTTCTATATCAAAACGTAGTATATTAAGCTTAATCTGTTAAAATATAGACATATTTAAAACATTGATTAGGTAGAAAGAAAATAAAATTATCGAATTAAATGTGTTTTGGTCACTAGTTAAATTCAGTATAGAGGTAGCAATTATAATTTTATAAACAGTAATGAATATACAGTTACCTTTTTATTATTATTTTATGATAGTACGCTATAAAAAGTCTGTTAAACTATATTTAAAAAAAACTTTTTTTCTAAAGATATGGGTATGGTGAACTTAAAAGATTTTCTTTTTCTTTTCTCTTTTTTCTTTTCTTTTCTTTTTCTTTTTTTAATCAGGGGTCGATCCAGGCAAAAATTGGGACCCTTTTGCTGCCCCTTCACAAAATTCAAATCTCTAAAATGGGCCCCTACACAAAATTCAAATCCTTAAAATGGGTCCCTTCACAAAATTCAAATTCAAAAAATGGGTACCTTCACAAAATTCAGATTTATAAAAACAGCCCTTTCACAAAATTTTGTTTTATAAAAATAATACTTTTCTAAAAATTTTCCATGTTTACAGTATTATTTTTAATGAGTGTCTATACATGTTTAATAAAATGCTTCTAGAGGTTTCTAGCGACAATTCTTTCTTTTTTTTTTTTTTTTTTTTTTTTTTTTTTTTACAAAAATATTTTGATTTTCACAAAAATAAATAAAAATTCCACAAAAATAATTTGTTTTTCACAAAAATGGTCCCCAAAAATTAAAACCTGTATGAACCCCTGTTAATATGCATATTTTTTGTTTTTACAATACAAAGTAATCTGCCGGGACGGCAATTATTGAAGATAATTACAAATATATTTTATGCTTTATATACAGCAAAAGGTTTTAGCATAATAAAAATAATAGCCATTTCAAATATACTAATATGATTTATCAATACATGCATATTCCTTTTCCAAACAATCTGTATCAAAGACTATGATACAGAAATTCATAAAAAATTGAGTAATAGGATAAACACATGATGAGAATTTTACCTAGAACAAAAAAAATTAGTTCCAAAAACCTCAACTAGATAGTGTATTATATAGTTTGGTTGAAAATTACGAAATTTAACAATTTTAAATGCACAAAATTTAATATCGTTTAGGAAACTTGCTCGATTATTTTATTTATTTTACAAATGCCCCAAAAATTAAAATCTGTATGAACCCCTGTTAATATGCATATTTTATGTTTTTACAATACAAAGTAATCTGCCGGGACGGCAATTATTGAAGATAATTACAAATATATTTTATGCTTTATATACAGCAAAAGGTTTTAGCATAATAAAAATAATAGCCATTTCAAATATACTAATAGGATTTATCAATACATGCATATTCCTTTTCCAAACACTCTGTATCAAAGACTATGATACAGAAATTCATAAAAAATTGAGTAATAGGATAAACACATGATGAGAATTTTACCTAGAACAAAAAAATAGCTTACTGCTGAGGGTGGAGTGTTCATGTACAGCCTTTAATGCGTTCCAGCATTCTCTAGCGGTCTGAAGATATGAATTATTTGATTGTCCTCTATTAAGAAATTTATTATGGCGCGAACCTTTCTATTTTTTTAATTCCATGTGTCAGTAATCGGATCGGGAGCATCGTTTATTACCACTGAGTATAAATCTTCTTTTTGGAGAAAAATCTCCAATTTAAACTTCCATACGTCATAATTCTGTGAATTAAGTTTCTCAATAATTGTGTTCTTGGTGATACTCATATTAATATTTCAATTTTTTTTTTTTTTTTTTTTTTTTTTAGAATATAATAACTGAAATTTTATTTTTAAACATTAATATGTTTATTTTAAACATTCTTAGATTTATTTTCACTTCTTTTGTTTTGAATGTTTACATACGTTTCTATACTTTCGTTTTCATTTTGTTACGTTTTTGAAGAAATAAAAAGTGTTCATTTTTGCTTAATTTTTCTTTTTTTTTTTTTTTTTTTTTTTTTTAAGTAGCAATTTCTTCAAATATGCAAAGAAAAAACTTTTGCAAGAATAAATCTAAAATTTCAATTCCAAAATTTCTACCGTGACTGTTTCGCCAGTATAATTATATGGTAACTTTTATAGTACGTTTGCATGATTAATAATAATTAATTATGGAAACACATTAGAAATTATTTTAAATGAAGCAATCATGCTGGTAAACAGCCTATATTGACAAAAATCTATACGTAATAGAGAATCTGGCTTAATTTTTGGTTTGAGCACACAAAAAACATATGTATCAGCAAAATTTATCAAATCAAATCTTACCAACACTATTTTGGTAGCCTGTGGAATTACTTTTATCAGTTTACTATACTTTCACTAGCTTCACTTTATTGGACTTATTTATTACTATTCTTTATATAATGTGACTTTTCATTACAATAAATTGAAATTGTAATGTAATACTTCCAGCATTTTACGAATTCTCCATGCTAATATTAAATATCTTATTACAAACATAATATTAAAATATTCATTTTTATATGATTTGCTGTTTTAATTATAACCATATGATAAACGTATTATTGGTTGTATAGGAGAATTACTTTAACCCCTTAACTGGCCCCGGACGTATATATTCGTCTCGCTAAGCCGATGCGTCAACTGCCCAGGCATATATATACGTGTATTCTTTGTATCGCGCTGCTACCAATGAAACTAGTTGCACAGCTTTGGAATGTAATAAAATGACCTTGATTGTAACCTTGATAGTGTTTTCAATGGATTTCCTGATTTCAGAGAAGAGAGGTGTAGGAGGAATCTGAAAGGAAATGTTTCTGGAACAGTGAAAGACTAAGTACATGCGCTTGTACAAAAGACGGTGGCACTGTGAGGCGAATTTCGTAAGATTTCCTCGGCAGGTAAGGAGTTTAAGAAATCTCTTTAAATTTCATTATTTAAATTTTAATCTATAAACAGGTTTATAATTTTTTTTATCCACTTTTAGTAGTTAAAATAGATTTTCTAATTTTATTCTCTAAAAGCTCTAAAAGCAATAACTATTTCCTCCTTACATCCTTTAAGGAAAAATAGTTTTATGAAATCGATTTTACTTTTTTCGGCTAAAATACATGGAAAATATATCCTATTATCTTCTTAGAAAAGCACATTTTTCGTTTTTGCTCCATACATTTGGATGAAAAGCTTACCAGGAGTGTTCAATATTTTCTACTTTTATTTAAAATACCTGAATTGCTTTTAAATCTGTTCAGTGAAAAGAACTTCTAACTGACATTTTAGCGCAAGCAAAACTTAAAATTGTCTCCTACTTAAATATATCTATTCATGTGATAGTTAAAATAATGAAGTCTAACATTACAATTTCAATATTTTTAAATGACAGATAAATGATGGCTAGTGAGAGTGTTTAAATATGTTGGAAAAGAAACCCACAATTTTTTTACTGTCTAAAATGCTGAAAAATATAATAAATTTTGATAATCCTGTCATTGATAAGTATATTTAAATAAAAATATATTCTCCAATAAAATATATAATTAAATATTACATAATTTATATATACATTTCAAATTATTTTACATTTTACATTATGTAAAATGTAATAATATATTGTAAATTTGAAAATTATTTAAAAATAGATTCAAAGGAAAAACAGCAATGATAGCATAAGAATAAAACAGTGATAATATAAGACTGTTGTTATATTACCACTGTAAATGTTCTTATAACTGTTACAATATTGTAAATATTTTTCTTTTTAGGCGAATTGGTGTTTTTTTTTATTATTATTCATGCATTTTTCTCGTTTTTTTGTAAGCGTTTTTTTTTTTTTTTTAACAATCTGTTTATAAGATTTTATGAGTGTATGTATTATTAAGTAATTTTTAATTTAATTTAATTAATTTAGTTTATTTTCACTATATATAATGATTTACCTTCTTATGTGGTGATTGTGGCATCATCTCATAAAATTGATCTTTTTATTTCTGTTTCTGTATATATTGTTGTACCTGTATTTTTTTATTTATTTTTTTTTTCCAGTATTTGTTTTATTTTAAAATAAGATAAGGGATAAGAGTCGCAAATGCTACTATTTTATATTTGTGCATATTTGCACCTTTGGCTGGTTATTAACTGACTTAGGAGTAAATACGTTGAATTCGAATTTTCATGAGCAGGACATGCTTTGACGTTCTATATCAAAACGTAGTATATTAAGCTTAAGCTGTTACAATATAGACATATTTAAAACATTGATTAGGTAGAAAGAAAATAAAATTATCGAATTAAATGTGTTTTGGTCACTAGTTAAATTCAGTATAGAGGTAGCAATTATAATTTTATAAACAGTAATGAATATACAGTTACCTTTTTATTATTATTTTATGATAGTACGCTATAAAAAGTCTGTTAAACTATATTTAAAAAAAACTTTTTTTCTAAAGATATGGGTATGGTGAACTTAAAAGATTTTCTTTTTCTTTTCTCTTTTTTCTTTTCTTTTCTTTTTCTTTTTTTAATCAGGGGTCGATCCAGGCAAAAATTGGGACCCTTTTGCTGCCCCTTCACAAAATTCAAATCTCTAAAATGGGCCCCTACACAAAATTGAAATCCTTAAAATGGGTCCCTTCACAAAATTCAAATTCAAAAAATGGGTACCTTCACAAAATTCAGATTTATAAAAACAGCCCTTTCACAAAATTTTGTTTTATAAAAATAATACTTTTGTAAAAATTTTCCATGTTTACAGTATTATTTTTAATGAGTGTCTATACATGTTTAATAAAATGCTTCTAGAGGTTTCTAGCGACAATTCTTTCTTTTTTTTTTTTTTTTTTTTTTCTTTTTACAAAAATATTTTGATTTTCACAAAAATAAATAAAAATTCCACAAAAATAATTTGTTTTTCACAAAAATGGTCCCCAAAAATTAAAACCTGTATGAACCCCTGTTAATATGCATATTTTTTGTTTTTACAATACAAAGTAATCTGCCGGGACGGCAATTATTGAAGATAATTACAAATATATTTTATGCTTTATATACAGCAAAAGGTTTTAGCATAATAAAAATAATAGCCATTTCAAATATACTAATATGATTTATCAATACATGCATATTCCTTTTCCAAACACTCTGTATCAAAGACTATGATACAGAAATTCATAAAAAATTGAGTAATAGGATAAACACATGATGAGAATTTTACCTAGAACAAAAAAAATTAGTTCCAAAAACCTCAACTAGATAGTGTATTATATAGTTTGGTTGAAAATTACGAAATTTAACAATTTTAAATGCACAAAATTTAATATCGTTTAGGAAACTTGCTCGATTATTTTATTTATTTTACAAATGCCCCAAAAATTAAAATCTGTATGAACCCCTGTTAATATGCATATTTTATGTTTTTACAATACAAAGTAATCTGCCGGGACGGCAATTATTGAAGATAATTACAAATATATTTTATGCTTTATATACAGCAAAAGGTTTTAGCATAATAAAAATAATAGCCATTTCAAATATACTAATAGGATTTATCAATACATGCATATTCCTTTTCCAAACACTCTGTATCAAAGACTATGATACAGAAATTCATAAAAAAATTGAGTAATAGGATAAACACATGATGAGAATTTTACCTAGAACAAAAAAATAGCTTACTGCTGAGGGTGGAGTGTTCATGTACAGCCTTTAATGCGTTCCAGCATTCTCTAGCGGTCTGAAGATATGAATTATTTGATTGTCCTCTATTAAGAGGTTTATTATGGCGCGAACCTTTCTATTTTTTTAATTCCATGTGTCAGTAATCGGATCGGGAGCATCGTTTATTACCACTGAGTATGAATCTTCTTTTTGGAGAAAAATCTCCAATTTAAACTTCCATACGTCATAATTCTGTGAATTAAGTTTCTCAATAATTGTGTTCTTGGTGATACTCATATTAATATTTCAATATTTTTTTTTTTTTTTTTTTAGAATATAATAACTGAAATTTTATTTTTAAACATTAATATGTTTATTTTAAACATTCTTAGATTTATTTTCACTTCTTTTGTTTTGAATGTTTACATACGTTTCTATACTTTCGTTTTCATTTTGTTACGTTTTTGAAGAAATAAAAAGTGTTCATTTTTGCTTAATTTTTCTTTTTTTTTTTTTTTTTTTTTAAGTAGCAATTTCTTCAAATATGCAAAGAAAAAACTTTTGCAAGAATAAAACTAAAATTTCAATTCCAAAATTTCTACCGTGACTGTTTCGCCAGTATAATTATATGGTAACATTTATAGTACGTTTGCATGATTAATAATAATTAATTATGGAAACACATTAGAAATTATTTTAAATGAATCAATCATGCTGGTAAACAGCCTATATTGACAAAAATCTATACGTAATAGAGAATCTGGCTTAATTTTTGGTTTGAGCACACAAAAAACATATGTATCAGCAAAATTTATCAAATCAAATCTTACCAACACTATTTTGGTAGCCTGTGGAATTACTTTTATCAGTTTACTATACTTTCACTAGCTTCACTTTATTGGACTTATTTATTACTATTCTTTATATAATGTGACTTTTCATTACAATAAATTGAAATTGTAATGTAATACTTCCAGCATTTTACGAATTCTCCATGCTAATATTAAATATCTTATTACAAACATAATATTAAAATATTCATTTTTATATGATTTGCTGTTTTAATTATAACCATATGGTAAACGTATTATTGGTTGTATAGGAGAATTACTTTAACCCCTTGACTGGCCCCGGACGTATATATTCGTCTCGCTAAGCCGATGCGTCAACTGCCCAGGCATATATATACGTGTATTCTTTGTATCGCGCTGCTACCAATGAAACTAGTTGCACAGCTTTGGAATGTAATAAAATGACCTTGATTGTAACCTTGATAGTGTTTTCAATGGATTTCCTGATTTCAGAGAAGAGGGGTGTAGGAGGAATCTGAAAGGAAATGTTTCTGGAACAGTGAAAGACTAAGTACACGCGCTTGTACAAAAGACGGTGGCACTGTGAGGTGAATTTCGTAAGATTTCCTCGGCAGGTAAGGAGTTTAAGAAATTTCTTTAAATTTCATTATTTAAATTTTAATCTATAAACAGGTTTATAATTTTTTTTATCCACTTTTAGTAATTAAAATAGATTTTCTAATTTTATTCTCTAAAAGCTCTAAAAGCAATAACTATTTCCTCCTTACATCCTTTAAGGAAAAATAGTTTTATGAAATCGATTTTACTTTTTTCGGCTAAAATACATGGAAATTATATCCTATTATCTTCTTAGAAAAGCACATTTTTCGTTTTTGCTCCATACATTTGGATGAAAAGCTTACCAGGAGTGTTCAATATTTTCTACTTTTATTTAAAATACCTGAATTGCTTTTAAATCTGTTCGGTGAAAAGAACTTCTAACTGACATTTTAGCGCAAGCAAAACTTAAAATTGTCTCCTACTTAAATATATCTATTCATGTGATAGTTAAAATAATGAAGTCTAACATTACAATTTCAATATTTTTAAATGACAGATAAATGATGGCTAGTGAGAGTGTTTAAATATGTTGGAAAAGAAACCCACAATTTTTTTACTGTCTAAAATGCTGAAAAATATAATAAATTTTGATAATCCTGTCATTGATAAGTATATTTAAATAAAAATATATTCTCCAATAAAATATATAATTAAATATTACATAATTTATATATACATTTCAAATTATTTTACATTTTACATTATGTAAAATGTAATAATATATTGTAAATTTGAAAATTATTTAAAAATAGATTCAAAGGAAAAATAGCAATGATAGCATAAGAATAAAACAGTGATAATATAAGACTGTTGTTATATTACCAATGTAAATGTTCTTATAACTGTTACAATATTGTAAATATTTTTCTTTTTAGGCGAATTGGTGTTTTTTTTTTATTATTATTCATGCATTTTTCTCGTTTTTTTGTAAGCGTTTTTTTTTTTTTTTTTTAACAATCTGTTTATAAGATTTTATGAGTGTATGTATTATTAAGTAATTTTTAATTTAATTTAATTAATTTAGTTTATTTTCACTATATATAATGATTTACCTTCTTATGTGGTGATTGTGGCATCATCTCATAAAATTGATCTTTTTATTTCTGTTTCTGTATATATTGTTGTACCTGTATTTTTTTATTTATTTTTTTTTTCCAGTATTTGTTTTATTTTAAAATAAGATAAGGGATAAGAGTCGCAAATGCTACTATTTTATATTTGTGCATATTTGCACCTTTGGCTGGTTATTAACTGACTTAGGAGTAAATACGTTGAATTCGAATTTTCATGAGCAGGACATGCTTTGACGTTCTATATCAAAACGTAGTATATTAAGCTTAAGCTGTTACAATATAGACATATTTAAAACATTGATTAGGTAGAAAGAAAATAAAATTATCGAATTAAATGTGTTTTGGTCACTAGTTAAATTCAGTATAGAGGTAGCAATTATAATTTTATAAACAGTAATGAATATACAGTTACCTTTTTATTATTATTTTATGATAGTACGCTATAAAAAGTCTGTTAAACTATATTTAAAAAAAACTTTTTTTCTAAAGATATGGGTATGGTGAACTTAAAAGATTTTCTTTTTCTTTTCTCTTTTTTCTTTTCTTTTCTTTTTCTTTTTTTAATCAGGGGTCGATCCAGGCAAAAATTGGGACCCTTTTGCTGCCCCTTCACAAAATTCAAATCTCTAAAATGGGCCCCTACACAAAATTCAAATCCTTAAAATGGGTCCCTTCACAAAATTCAAAT
Organism: Salticus scenicus; assembly: GCA_963930645.1. Lineage (NCBI taxonomy): Eukaryota > Metazoa > Arthropoda > Arachnida > Araneae > Salticidae > Salticus > Salticus scenicus. The sequence continues at coordinate 101,146,609 of OZ005654.1, read as the reverse complement.
TCAAAAAATGGGTACCTTCACAAAATTCAGATTTATAAAAACAGCCCTTTCACAAAATTTTGTTTTATAAAAATAATACTTTTGTAAAAATTTTCCATGTTTACAGTATTATTTTTAATGAGTGTCTATACATGTTTAATAAAATGCTTCTAGAGGTTTCTAGCGACAATTCTTTCTTTTTTTTTTTTTTTTTTTTACAAAAATATTTTGATTTTCACAAAAATAAATAAAAATTCCACAAAAATAATTTGTTTTTCACAAAAATGGTCCCCAAAAATTAAAACCTGTATGAACCCCTGTTAATATGCATATTTTTTGTTTTTACAATACAAAGTAATCTGCCGGGACGGCAATTATTGAAGATAATTACAAATATATTTTATGCTTTATATACAGCAAAAGGTTTTAGCATAATAAAAATAATAGCCATTTCAAATATACTAATATGATTTATCAATACATGCATATTCCTTTTCCAAACACTCTGTATCAAAGACTATTATACAGAAATTCATAAAAAATTGAGTAATAGGATAAACACATGATGAGAATTTTACCTAGAACAAAAAAAATTAGTTCCAAAAACCTCAACTAGATAGTGTATTATATAGTTTGGTTGAAAATTACGAAATTTAACAATTTTAAATGCACAAAATTTAATATCGTTTAGGAAACTTGCTCGATTATTTTATTTATTTTACAAATGCCCCAAAAATTAAAATCTGTATGAACCCCTGTTAATATGCATATTTTATGTTTTTACAATACAAAGTAATCTGCCGGGACGGCAATTATTGAAGATAATTACAAATATATTTTATGCTTTATATACAGCAAAAGGTTTTAGCATAATAAAAATAATAGCCATTTCAAATATACTAATAGGATTTATCAATACATGCATATTCCTTTTCCAAACACTCTGTATCAAAGACTATGATACAGAAATTCATAAAAAATTGAGTAATAGGATAAACACATGATGAGAATTTTACCTAGAACAAAAAAATAGCTTACTGCTGAGGGTGGAGTGTTCATGTACAGCCTTTAATGCGTTCCAGCATTCTCTAGCGGTCTGAAGATATGAATTATTTGATTGTCCTCTATTAAGAGGTTTATTATGGCGCGAACCTTTCTATTTTTTTAATTCCATGTGTCAGTAATCGGATCGGGAGCATCGTTTATTACCACTGAGTATAAATCTTCTTTTTGGAGAAAAATCTCCAATTTAAACTTCCATACGTCATAATTCTGTGAATTAAGTTTCTCAATAATTGTGTTCTTGGTGATACTCATATTAATATTTCAATTTTTTTTTTTTTTTTTTTTTTTAGAATATAATAACTGAAATTTTATTTTTAAACATTAATATGTTTATTTTAAACATTCTTAGATTTATTTTCACTTCTTTTGTTTTGAATGTTTACATACGTTTCTATACTTTCGTTTTCATTTTGTTACGTTTTTGAAGAAATAAAAAGTGTTCATTTTTGCTTAATTTTTCTTTTTTTTTTTTTTTTTTTTTTTTTTTTTTTAAGTAGCAATTTCTTCAAATATGCAAAGAAAAAACTTTTGCAAGAATAAATCTAAAATTTCAATTCCAAAATTTCTACCGTGACTGTTTCGCCAGTATAATTATATGGTAACTTTTATAGTACGTTTGCATGATTAATAATAATTAATTATGGAAACACATTAGAAATTATTTTAAATGAAGCAATCATGCTGGTAAACAGCCTATATTGACAAAAATCTATACGTAATAGAGAATCTGGCTTAATTTTTGGTTTGAGCACACAAAAAACATATGTATCAGCAAAATTTATCAAATCAAATCTTACCAACACTATTTTGGTAGCCTGTGGAATTACTTTTATCAGTTTACTATACTTTCACTAGCTTCACTTTATTGGACTTATTTATTACTATTCTTTATATAATGTGACTTTTCATTACAATAAATTGAAATTGTAATGTAATACTTCCAGCATTTTACGAATTCTCCATGCTAATATTAAATATCTTATTCAAACATAATATTAAAATATTCATTTTTATATGATTTGCTGTTTTAATTATAACCATATGATAAACGTATTATTGGTTGTATAGGAGAATTACTTTAACCCCTTAACTGGCCCCGGACGTATATATTCGTCTCGCTAAGCCGATGCGTCAACTGCCCAGGCATATATATACGTGTATTCTTTGTATCGCGCTGCTACCAATGAAACTAGTTGCACAGCTTTGGAATGTAATAAAATGACCTTGATTGTAACCTTGATAGTGTTTTCAATGGATTTCCTGATTTCAGAGAAGAGAGGTGTAGGAGGAATCTGAAAGGAAATGTTTCTGGAACAGTGAAAGACTAAGTACATGCGCTTGTACAAAAGACGGTGGCACTGTGAGGCGAATTTCGTAAAATTTCCTCGGCAGGTAAGGAGTTTAAGAAATCTCTTTAAATTTCATTATTTAAATTTTAATCTATAAACAGGTTTATAATTTTTTTTATCCACTTTTAGTAGTTAAAATAGATTTTCTAATTTTATTCTCTAAAAGCTCTAAAAGCAATAACTATTTCCTCCTTACATCCTTTAAGGAAAAATAGTTTTATGAAATCGATTTTACTTTTTTCGGCTAAAATACATGGAAATTATATCCTATTATCTTCTTAGAAAAGCACATTTTTCGTTTTTGCTCCATACATTTGGATGAAAAGCTTACCAGGAGTGTTCAATATTTTCTACTTTTATTTGAAATACCTGAATTGCTTTTAAATCTGTTCGGTGAAAAGAACTTCTAACTGACATTTTAGCGCAAGCAAAACTTAAAATTGTCTCCTACTTAAATATATCTATTCATGTGATAGTTAAAATAATGAAGTCTAACATTACAATTTCAATATTTTTAAATGACAGATAAATGATGGCTAGTGAGAGTGTTTAAATATGTTGGAAAAGAAACCCACAATTTTTTTACTGTCTAAAATGCTGAAAAATATAATAAATTTTGATAATCCTGTCATTGATAAGTATATTTAAATAAAAATATATTCTCCAATAAAATATATAATTAAATATTACATAATTTATATATACATTTCAAATTATTTTACATTTTACATTATGTAAAATGTAATAATATATTGTAAATTTGAAAATTATTTAAAAATAGATTCAAAGGAAAAACAGCAATGATAGCATAAGAATAAAACAGTGATAATATAAGACTGTTGTTATATTACCACTGTAAATGTTCTTATAACTGTTACAATATTGTAAATATTTTTCTTTTTAGGCGAATTGGTGTTTTTTTTTATTATTATTCATGCATTTTTCTCGTTTTTTTGTAAGCGTTTTTTTTTTTTTTTTAACAATCTGTTTATAAGATTTTATGAGTGTATGTATTATTAAGTAATTTTTAATTTAATTTAATTAATTTAGTTTATTTTCACTATATATAATGATTTACCTTCTTATGTGGTGATTGTGGCATCATCTCATAAAATTGATCTTTTTATTTCTGTTTCTGTATATATTGTTGTACCTGTATTTTTTTATTTATTTTTTTTTTCCAGTATTTGTTTTATTTTAAAATAAGATAAGGGATAAGAGTCGCAAATGCTACTATTTTATATTTGTGCATATTTGCACCTTTGGCTGGTTATTAACTGACTTAGGAGTAAATACGTTGAATTCGAATTTTCATGAGCAGGACATGCTTTGACGTTCTATATCAAAACGTAGTATATTAAGCTTAAGCTGTTACAATATAGACATATTTAAAACATTGATTAGGTAGAAAGAAAATAAAATTATCGAATTAAATGTGTTTTGGTCACTAGTTAAATTCAGTATAGAGGTAGCAATTATAATTTTATAAACAGTAATGAATATACAGTTACCTTTTTATTATTATTTTATGATAGTACGCTATAAAAAGTCTGTTAAACTATATTTAAAAAAAACTTTTTTTCTAAAGATATGGGTATGGTGAACTTAAAAGATTTTCTTTTTCTTTTCTCTTTTTTCTTTTCTTTTTTTAATCAGGGGTCGATCCAGGCAAAAATTGGGACCCTTTTGCTGCCCCTTCACAAAATTCAAATCTCTAAAATGGGCCCCTACACAAAATTCAAATCCTTAAAATGGGTCCCTTCACAAAATTCAAATTCAAAAAATGGGTACCTTCACAAAATTCAGATTTATAAAAACAGCCCTTTCACAAAATTTTGTTTTATAAAAATAATACTTTTGTAAAAATTTTCCATGTTTACAGTATTATTTTTAATGAGTGTCTATACATGTTTAATAAAATGCTTCTAGAGGTTTCTAGCGACAATTCTTTCTTTTTTTTTTTTTTTTTTTTTTTTACAAAAATATTTTGATTTTCACAAAAATAAATAAAAATTCCACAAAAATAATTTGTTTTTCACAAAAATGGTCCCCAAAAATTAAAACCTGTATGAACCCCTGTTAATATGCATATTTTTTGTTTTTACAATACAAAGTAATCTGCCGGGACGGCAATTATTGAAGATAATTACAAATATATTTTATGCTTTATATACAGCAAAAGGTTTTAACATAATAAAAATAATAGCCATTTCAAATATACTAATATGATTTATCAATACATGCATATTCCTTTTCCAAACACTCTGTATCAAAGACTATGATACAGAAATTCATAAAAAATTGAGTAATAGGATGAACACATGATGAGAATTTTACCTAGAACAAAAAAAATTAGTTCCAAAAACCTCAACTAGATAGTGTATTATATAGTTTGGTTGAAAATTACGAAATTTAACAATTTTAAATGCACAAAATTTAATATCGTTTAGGAAACTTGCTCGATTATCTTATTTATTTTACAAATGCTGAACATTAGCGCTTAAGTCATCTGCTCACGAGCTCTCCAATACTTCTTAACAATGTTCTTACACTGAAACAATACATTACAATAATTCAAATGCTCAAAAGTCATTGGTAGACCAGAGTCACACAAAACAAAGTCTGGGGATTCTGTCACGCCAATTCCACAGAGATGGCTCCGTAAACAATCATGTCCAGTTGCCCATCTAAAAAAGAGTCACCGCAGTATTTCTTGGAAAACCAGGAATATTTTCTCATCTCCCAGAATCTTCCATCTCTTGCCACTTGCGCCTTGAGCCATATTCCGTTTAACAGTTTTCCTATGGATCAGGTTGACATACAATTTAGTTGAATGGAATGAGAGCGGACGGTTTATACATTTCTCTACCAAAGCTCCTTTTTTAGCCAGAGCATCAGCTTTTTTATTGCCTAAAATTCCACAATGGGCTGGAATCCATTGGAATGAAATTCTGTGTGTGAATACCTTAAGTGAGGACTAACATTCCAAAATTCGTTAGGAATTATTTGGTTTTTGTGAAACTTGCTCGATACCATATCTATCATTGTCTGTTGGATATATGAGCAAGATTCCAGATTACCATCTACAAATGTGAATTTCAATGTCAACACTTGAAAGCAACGTATATTGGGGAATGTTACGCACTTGGAGACAAATGTGATCTGATCAGGGTAGAGTAGTTCTTAGACGTATTCCCGCAGACAAGAATCGCAAAAATTCAAGTTTGTGGATCTAGAAGACCAAGTTCTAGGAAAATGACGGCTGAAGACTCTGACGTCATACAGATGGCGGCGGAGTATTTATTTCACACAACGAGGTGTATGTGGAGGAGCATCATTCTGCATAAACACGGTTCTTGAAACTAATTTCTTTGGATGAAGAGTCAGAATCACTAATTATTCCGATAAAAGATGCGTTTAGCTCACCGGTGATGAAGAATATCACAGAAACGCCGGCGTTAAGTTCGTCATAAAAAAAAAAAAAAAAATAAAAGCTCAGAATATATACAGCAGTAAAGCCGCACGAAAACGTTACACGTGCAGAGTGTAAAGAAATTTGTAGATATCCATGTTGTTTTTTGCAGCCCAACTACAGCAAATGTGCGTATTAACTGCACCATCCAAATGAAAGTGGGTCTCGTCTAATTACAAAATATTCCTTTACTATTCATTTTGGAGCTCAGTTTTTGAAAAAAACTGGAAAGCAAAGCTTTATTGGTTAATAGAATCAGCTGGTAAGAGGTCTAGTACAAGCGACATGTAAAAGAAATACTAGAGTTATCTATTTTCAAGAGCCTTATGAACAGAGAAACGAAGTTCGTCAATAGTTTCTGCAATACACCGAAAACTAGTTCTGCATATGGAACGGTATATTCTCTCTTCCTCCACTTCCGTTGCTAAAACATCCACTATTTCTGCTGTAAAATAGATTCTACCTCTTCCTGGATGAACGGTCTATTATCCCATTGCTTCAACTTTCTTAATCATATTTGTTTGTCCTTGTCCAGTGAGTGAACTTTTTCGTATTTTCTTTAGCGACCAAAATTTCGAAGAGTTTCAGTAGCTGAGTCACTGTTTTGGTAAAACATTTTGACTAGTAAAGCCCGACCTACAGAGTCAACGTCATCATACATGACTTGGGTACAAGTGTGACTTCGGTTTTCTTATTGCATCATATATATTGCGCGACTTGTTGCGCAATCACAGAATTATTATAGTTACGACATTTGCCTATCTCAGAAATTTAATAGCGCACTATCATCTAGTGGTGGTTTTACAAACATTTTCTGTGTGTGTGTGTGTGCTAGATAAAATTTCCATCATATGATAATGTTATTTTTCTGAAATTCTGCGGAATGAATTGATGAAATGGCGATTTTAACCCTTAACTACTGTGACTAAAATTCTCTCACAACTACTGTGAGCGGTCTCTCAGACCGCTTGATTAAAACTTATTTAAAACGTCGCATAAATGGTAAGCTATTGATTGTATGCTATTATTTATCTACTAAATTGTTTATTTAATTTATCTTTTTTTTATTATTATTATTTTAAGGCAATTTTGGAGAACTTAAACGGGTATCCCGACATATGAACGTGCAAGAGAATACCGATAGGGCAACATTGCATCGATGAGCATGAATTATATAATTTTAAACTCGCTAGTGTAACTCGCTAGTGTTCTCACTAGTGTAACAAAAAATTATAGATATAGTAAAAAAGTATTATTAATTGTGGAAAATATTGCACTATAAAAAAATATTATTAGTTCCATTAAAAATACATAGTTGCAAACTACTCCGGATTATAGCTAACACAACTTCTCAGTTGAAACTTTTTCAAAATACAAAAATATAATGTATATATCTTGAAATTAAAAAAAAAAAAAATAGTGGTAGTCAACATCCGGAGTAGTTGGCATCGGTATTTAAATAAAACAGTAAATAAAATGAAATTTGCATACACATTTTTATATTTTTTTAATATAAATTTACAAGTTCCAGAATTTCATTCTGTGTGAGATACACCGGACGTTTTCTTAAACTAGTCGAAGCCATTTTTTTTCATAAAATTACAAAAAATATCATAAATATATCTAGAGAAACAATACTACTCATCGAACAAAAACAGACCCGTATCTGCTGTCAGCGGTCTCACATACCGCTAGAAAAAAGAAAAGTAGAAAAAAAAATAACTAAACCCCGTTCGCTGAACAAAAAGTGGAATGTGACCTTGGCCGGTCGTTTTAGGAAGGTAGAAAAGAGGGCCTGGATCATTACATATTTTGAGGGGTGTTAATGAGGGCTAGAAAATGGCGAGCGGTCTGTCAGACCGATGACAGCAGTTAAGGGTTAATTATGGACGCAATGTGTATCTAATCAGGTGTCAGATAATATAATTAATACATAAAAGAATCCCTTGTCTATTTGTGAAGCTTACTGAAACTTTTGCTGTCCGCAAACTTTTAAGAAAATTTCGCTATATACTTATAATTTCTTTATATAAATGCTAAAAACAGCTGACTCAATCTTTCTTTCATTGATTCATTCATTGATTCATCTATTAACGCGGAGTCCAAATGGCTGAAGCTTAAAGCATACTGTTTGGACAGTAGATTCTTTTCATGACGTAGGAATTCATTTAAAACGGATTTCACGAAATTTTACTCTTAAGTGGTTTAAAGGGGAGTTGAAATTTATTAATTTTCGCATTGTATATCTGCAGTGGTTTCCAACAAAATATTGAAATTTAGAGGAAAAAAATCAAATCATAATTAAAAGTTTCAGATATTCCAAAAATTAATCCTTAAGGCTGTGTAAAGTGGTGTTTCGGAGTTTGCTTCGTTCTTTTCATGTGATAAACTGCAGTGGTCACCTAAAAAGCTAAAAAAAGAAAAAAAAAAAAAAAAAATGTCTCCTCTTAGGCCACAATTAAAGTAAAAGATGAAAATCTTTCGAAATTTTACCTTTAAGGGAGTTTCTAGTAGTTCTACGCGTTCTTCGCAAGTCATATATTGCAATGGTTTCTGGTTGAGTACGGAAATTTATTAAAATATCTCTTCTTGGAACCTAATTAAGATATAATATGAGGATATTCTGAACTTTAACTCTGTAAGGGTAAAAGGGGTATCTAGCATTTCTACCCGTTCTAGTAGTGCTACTCGTTCTTCGCACGACAATATATTGTAGTGGTTTCTAGTTGACTATGGAAATTTATCAAAATATCTCTTCTTAGAAACTAATTAAAATATAATATGAGGATATTTTGAAATTTAACTCTGAAAGGTTAAAAGGAGTATCTAGCATTTCTACCCATTCTTCGCACGTGAAAAATCGCTGTGGTTTCCTGTAAAAGCTTGAAATTTAGCAGAATGTCTCCTCTTAGTCACTCATTAAGATTAAAGTTTAGGATAATTCGAAGTTTAACCCTTGAATAGTCAAAGAGAATCGCTAGCGTTTCTATCCGTTCTTCGTATGTAAAAAATTGCAAGTATTTCCAAGAGAATTTTTCAGTTGATTTAAAGAAAGCTTGAACTCCGTGAGAACTCAGAGTAAACATTCACTTTTTAAAAAGTAAAATTATTTGGTTTTGCTTCAATTTTTTTTTCAATTAATTCCCCGTGCAAAGAGCTGGTAGAACTTCCAGAAATCCCTAATATCGAAATTGCGACATATGACGAATAAAATGTGTGCACTTGCTTAGATACTGCCCGTGAATAAATATTATTTTTTATTCTCACGTGTTTTACTTTTAGAAAATTGACAAATTTTCAATAGCATCAAGCTTGGTATGCAATATAACTCACAAATTTCTGAATTCTGAATTCTCAAAGTCAATATAAACATCAATATAAACAGTCTTTTGTCTTCCTGTCAAGAAAATGGCTTTTGTTACATTTCTTTCTTTTTTTATTGATTTCTCCGGGCGAAAAGTAGGGGTAGAAAAACTAGTTATAAAAAAGGTCATTTTTAACAAAACATTGTATATTTTTATTATTACATTTATCTATTTTCTTCTTACATTATGTGCTATAACATAACATAATTATTATACTTATTGGTAAATACGTAGATGTATTTTGTTTTAAAAACTTTGTTGATTTATATTTTTCAAAATTTGCACCTAATATTTTAAATTTTGCAGTCTAAATTAAACGATAATTAGTTTAATGCATTAGAAAATCTATTTTTGCGCATTGCAAACGTTCATTTAGTACGAAAAAAAATAAAGAGTTGAAATATATATATATATATATATATATATATATATATATATAGAAGAAATAGTCTGCATAATAGTTGTATTACTAAAGAATTTTCTTTTTTTTTTTTTTTTTAATTGCGGTTCATTCCGGAAACGTTTCCAGCATATACGTGTCTCAATTGTTCTATATATATCTTGATACTTTTTTAAGGCTATGAAAATGCTTTGCAGAATGACTTTAAAATTGTTCCTATACTACAAATCCTTATAAGTAATGTTCAATTATTTGGATGATAGAATATAAATCTGATTCGTGTTATAAGCAATTTACATAAAAAAAAGTCTTTTGGAATATGGAAAATGAAAAATTTATAAAGTTGTCTATTCTTCTAAATGTTTTACCATAAATCTAAATATTTACTTCATTGAGAAGCAATAAAGCCAAAAAAATCTCTTTGCAGCATTTATATACTAATATGGGCTTTGATTCATTTTTTTTTTCTTTTGCGTATGTGTGTGTGCGTATAATGCTGCAAGAATTTATACCAATTTCTTTGAAATTGAATGTATATATATATTTTTTTCTGTAATGATGTAATTTAAAGTGCATGTAAATTAAATTTCAAAAGTATATAGTGTATAAAATGGACGACTTTATTTTGTTATATATTTACTTAATTGCTAAAGTAAAAGTTTTAAACAAAAATAGTGTTTGTAGTTTTTATATATATATATATATATATATATATATATACAGCTATTAGGAAATCAGCCATAATTACAAAACTTCGCATGGAAATGTTATTTGATAATAAAATATATAAGTAATGATATGAATATTATTAATGAGCCTGGTGGAAGAATCTATCGCACCTATAAACTGAGACAGGAATATTAATTAAAATAAGTGGTGTGCTCAATAATTTACATTTACAATCAAATTTATATGTTTTATAAATAATATTTACTTTAATGATACCTGACTGATTGGCATATGGTAGTTGACCATCGTTGAGAGGGGCACCGACAGAATATATATTCAAGCAAACACCTCATCCAGTATAGCGTAATAATCAAAATTATAGTCGACAGATATTGGAACGAGTAGCTTAGAGAAAGCATAGTCGGTTATTTGTTGTTGCTACGGTATTTTCGGAAAATAATTAAAAAAAAAATAATGATTGCTAAATTACAATATTGGCTTCGTGCACACCAATCTTAAGTTTATCAACAGTTTGGAGGCATCGGCCAACGAATTTTTGACATTCTCCTATCCCATATTCCGTGTTGTCTAGAATGGAGTGTGTCACGATCAAATTTCAAAGCATCTGAATAAATTATTATGGTATTTAGCAACGAATCCTACAATCTACTCGGTACTGGTGACAGATAGATACGAATCTAAGTTTAGTTTTCTAAAGGAAAAAAAAAAATTCTTAAATTTAAATTTACTCACAGCATATATAATTGTAATTAAAGTTTTACCTCATAAAGCTCAGGATATACGTTGAAGTACTTTAACCTATATCCTGAGCTTTATAAGGTTTAACTTTAATTATAAGAAAAAAGTCATTACACCATCTATGATAGCATGAATGAAAATCGCATTTTATATTCAGTCATTTTAGTTCTTGGTATCCATCCCTGTTGTAGATACATTGACAACATTTTTAGTCGGTATTCTACTGCTTCTGGTATGCGACCAGACAGGTTATGTTTTCTATTAAAAAAAACACAAATACTAACTGCTCTATTTTTGCAGAAATGTGTATGAGGTATCTGTTGGGCGGATATTAACCAAAATCAGACTACCCTCCTTTTCGTGGCTCTAAAGTGACAGCTTCATGGTCGTACACTTTGAATATCAATTCGATATTCGGGCATGCGTTGTGAAATGCCCTAAAATTAATCCTAATTAAAATACAAACATTAATCTGAAAAATAGTATGGTTAGTAATAAATAAATTTACTCTCAAATAATATTAGATTCATATAATTTTAATTAATTTCTTTATTAAAAATCTAAATTTTGAATACTAATAAAATTGATTATTCTATAATTTTACAATAAAATATAAATGATATAACAATGATCTTTGATCTTGCATCAAAGGTGCTAAAGATGAGTACTTAGAAAATATGCATACTTGCATGCGTTTGCAAAGTTAAATGATTGTCTACTGACCAAAATGAAGGAAGAGATTTCTCACCAGATTACTCGAAGTTATGATGCATGCGAGGCATAGTAAAGGGTTATCCCTGGGAGCACTAGTGTTGGGGAGCACGGCAGAGCACATCTTAGCGTAGGCGTGAGGCCGTCAGAATCTCCACATGATATCATCACTTACACAACTTGACAGAGCTACAGCCAAAACATTTTATCGTCATCTCATCACGAATGCAACAGCTAGAAAAAATATCTAAATTTTAAAACTTCTTCTCATTTTCCTCATTATAATTTTTGGGCGGTTCCCTCCTTGCATTTTCTTTTCTTATTGGCACTGCTTCTTATTGGACCCATTTTTTACCAATCAGTTTGCTTCTATAATTTTTATTGCCTTCCTTACGCTTTCGCAGGGGCTCATTCTTGGCGGTCGCCTGAAGGGGCTTAGCGTGTGGTCCCCTCTCAGAGTTCCACGTGCAGGTCATAAATATGACGTTGTATTTCTGTCTTAGGCTTTTAAAAGGCAATAAAACAGCTTTGTAGTCTTCAGTAAAATAGCTTTTGTATTTTTATATTCTTTTTCCTTTTAAATAATGCCCTTTTGTACCTTTATTATTTTGTTTTTAACAAAATGGCTGATTTTTCCCATCAGTATCAATGTTCTTAAATGACCTGCCACGTCTTTTATCAAGTTAAACAAAGAAACACGTTTTTAACATGTTAGGTAAAGCACTACAATTGTCACGGAATACATTCGAATTATAACGACTATTCCAGAATCTACTATAGAGAGACATATGTTACTTTGTAGATTTCTTTCCCAAGGATTTATTCTACGTGTTGGGTTGATCAGTTTGGGATGATTTTAAAACCTAACGAAGAAATTACTGTTTGTTTTGTTACACAGTAATAAAAACCTGCTAAAAAATTAAAAAAAAATAGTTTAAAAATCTATATGCTGTTTAAAAACATATACAAGTTGACATAGGAAAAAATCAGGAAATTAAGGAAAATTTATTAAAAATTATAAACAAAATTGATAAAAACAGCGGTTGCTCAAAAAGTTACATCTAAAACTTAATGAAACTAAACCACACTATTCAGCACATAATAAGGTATAAAAAAAACAGGAAAATAAAATGCCCGACAAATTTTACGTTTTAGAAACTTGTTCATATATAGAAACACAAATTCAACGTGTCTATGTTATATAGTAAATGTGTCTAATTTCAAGTACAATCTCTTCTAAATGCAATACATCACAAATAGCGGTATGTGATACTGCTAATTATCTCATAGAAGTTTTCTGTGGAAAGTGAGAATTATTGCACTTGCAAAGCAGCTTAAGTATTTCTAAGGTGTGGGGTCTTGGGAACAGCAACACGTCTTTCTGTAGTCATTTGAACATGCTCAATGGGATTAAAGAATGCAAATCATACTGGAAATCTCATGCATTAAATTTCCATTGTCTTAATATTTTTTTCATGCCAACCTTATGTGGTTTAGAGTTTTCATTTTGTTGCACGAAGCCATTATCTATTGCACTAGCAATAGGGTGCACAGTGCACATATGTCATCTGCATAGACGTAAGCATTCACAACTCCACTGGGATGCCATTTAACCCCACCCTAGTGGTAGTTAGCATAGTTGTAAGCTTTTAGGAAATGTGTTTTTAGGTTTTTTAAACAATTATTTAATTAATGAATTATACATGATTTTGTAGCCAAACAGCTTTCTAATTCAATCAGCAGAATTTCTCTAAACAATGGCCGAAAATTTTGAAAAATTAAAAATAAAAATCCATTCCAACTAGCCCTGATCTCCCCTAATTATCATTGCTAAGTTTTCCTGAATTTAGTAAAACTTAATAAAGCACTTACACCAATTAAATAGTAAATAATAATGTACTGGCATAATTTTAGGTAGCCTTATGTATTGCCTATAAGTTGTGAACAGAACACTTAGTATATTTAAGATTAGAACAATATAAAAAATACATAACACAACTTGAAATGCATTTACAGCAATTAGCAAGTATAGCGCAAATGTATTAATAATCTTTTTGTGCAATTATGAACAAATGATTTTCATCCCATAACCTAAACGAAATATAAAGAACGTATTATTTTTTTTTTTATTTAAAGTGAGTGTCGCGCATTTAGCACCGGAGATCTCTGTCGGTAGTAACTCATTATATCGTCCGACACCAGTCCGGGTCTAAGCTGGCTCCAGAACCCAGCAGTAAATTTTTATCGTCAGGGCATCAGTACGACAATTAGTACAAAATATTTTTTACAAATGTTTGCAACATTTTGGAACTTTTGAGCGATGTAGGGAGCTATATGTGTGTTACATTAAATTACTAACGAAGTTCTCAATAAACTATTGCTGAGACATACATTATTCAAATTGAACATACTAAGTAAATATTGGTGATATGAAGAAAAGTCTTCTCACATAAATATAATTAAAGAAAAATTCATCAAAAGGAGGATATCATTTATGCTGTTTAGATAGTAAAATTTCAGTAACCTTTAGAATTATTTCTTCTGAATAATATACATATAGAAGTTATTTTTCTCAATTCATTAGTAAAACGTATCGGAATATATATATAGTAATCACTACTGTTTACAAAGTATTGCTGCATTTATTAACTGGCACCATATAAATTAGTACTATGAATTGGAATATAAAAAAGATATTGAAAACAATTTTAGTAGTATTTTGACCCCTGGGTACACACGCGTGGACCTCTGTTTTCCGCTTTATGAAATCTAATAATTTCTTTCTTTATTTCTTTTAGTTTATTTGACTTTTTTTTTTTTACATTTTGAATAGACTAACAAAAAGCTGAATGATTTGGCTTTAAATAGATCCTGATATATGGCGGCGTATAAGCATGTAAGTCTATTCCGAAAACCAGTTTCAAAATAATGCAGTCGAAACAATGTATGTGAATTTTTTATAATTATTTAAAATATTTAGACACTTTCCAGAATAAAAGAATTTTAATCACAGATTTATTTATTTATGGGCATCAGATTTTAAATTGTGTTACAGTTAGGGAGATTTAGGTAATTTAGTAATTCAGAGTTTAGTTGTCCATACACGCTCACCAAACATTAATAGTCACTAAAATTATCAATTTTAGAAAAAATGAACTTTTCCGTAATGTATCATGTGAATGTTTGAGTATAAAATCCTCTAAATGTTATTTATGCTGTTAATATAGTGCATTTTTTTAAAATTAATTTATTAATTTATTAATTAATTATTATTATTTTTTTTTTTTTGTGTGTGTGTACATATCGGAAATTATCATTTAATTAAAATAATTTGCTGTTGTAAATTTATACGTATTCTGTTTTTGAAGAACATTTAAAATAAATTTGAACAATAACAATTTTTACACTACACTATATCTCCATGAATATAACTAAAACAATTTAAAATTGTTTCAAAGTTTGGAACATGAATTTTCCCTTTACAATTTCAGACTCAAATACGTATTGAATTGACTTTGTCTCTGAATCAATTACTAATGTTAATGAAACAGGCGGTTATTTCCTGGGCAGTTTTAGTTACAATAATAGATTTTGTAATGTTTCTCTTTTATTCGTATTGTTATTAAGAGCTTAGTTTACACCACATATATGCTATTATACTTTCTAAAATGCATAATAAAAAAGAATTGGAAATTATTGAAAGACATTGACTGTTTATTCTTATAAAATAAATAGAATAGAATATTTATAAAATTTAAAATAACATGCGTAATCTAGTTTTTTTGTATATGTTTATTTAAAAAAAAAAAAAAAAGAAAGAAAGAAAAAAAAAAGAAAAGAAAAGAAATATGCATAGTATATATGATTTCAAAAGATTAAATCACTAAAAATAAATAAATAAATAAAGGAGCCAAAATACGCAAAAATGAGTAAACTGTGTTAAATTTGAGCATGCCACTTATTCAAAATAGCTCCGGGGCACACACAAATACGCTAGATTTTAAAAATACCATGTGCTTATTATTGAGTATATTAATATGCTTAAAATTTGGTATCGACCAGCGTGAATTCCAGTATCCAAAACATTCGTTCTCATCTATATATTCTTCCGCAAACCTGTATAAATCCGCCACGAAATATAGTTCTGGTGTTTTTAGGAATAAATTTTGTGTTTGAACTCTTTCCTTTTTTTTAAATTTGTAGATACACTGAATGTAGATTCTACTGAAGAACGTATTTTAGTTCAGCATATTTATAATAAATTCTGAAGTAATACATGTGATATTTCATAAATTGGACAAGCATGTTTTCCTTTTTCTAACATAATTACTGATTTTGAAATGAGTATGACCATTTACTCATTTTAGAGCACTTCAGTTTTAACAGTGATAAAAAGTTTACATGTAGTGGGCTCATTTAAATTTAGAACTTTGAAAGCATGCTTTATAAATCTAGCACAGGACCGAGCAAGATTCAAGATTGGCATTATACTCTTTTATAATTAATATCTTCAACCACAAATAATTCCAGCCATCAATTTTAGAATAAGCAAGTTTAATTAAAAAAATTTGTACTTTCTGTCATTTTACCTTTTTCTTTCTTGTAGTTTTGTACTAGGAAATAACATTTTTTTTGCTTTGTTTTGATTTATTACTTCCATTACCCGACTACCGTAGGTAATGGAAGTATCGTATTTGATCCAAAAATTCGATATCGAGTTTTCACTTGATTTACACGTTTTATAGTCTCTTAAGTCCAAAAAAGCAGTTTTGGCAATTGGTCAGTGTATGTGTATGTATGTGGGGAACCTTCTGGCTGCCATATCTTCGAAATTAATAAAGATAAAATGGCGAAACTTCAGAATTGAGCCAGGTTTAGTGCACAGATAAATTTTCCAAATTTTGCTGAAAATTGGAAAACCGAAAGGGGGACATCGGAAACCGGAAGTGGGACGGTAAGTCCGTATCTCAAAAACGGCTCTAACGATATTCTGGAAAGTTGCTATATAAACATTCTATTAGATGTCCTTTCGAATATGGTTGTTTAGTTCAGGAAAAGTGATAGACGTCTTGTATAAATAGTGTATAAATAGCTCATTTCAGGTCTCGCAAGTACGTTCCTTTAAAAACGGCTGTACGGATTTTTTTCAAATTCACTATTTTCCACAACTGATAATTTACTTTCAATCACTTCTTTTATTGTCGAAAGTTCTCTCTGCATCTCATCTTGATTGCATTCAACTTTTTCTTGGATGGACTTAATTTCTTCGGTCAAACTATCTTTCAACTCTCTTTGTCCTTCTTTCGTTCTTTCAATCAATCCGTTTCCATATTCTCTTGTACTGCTTTCATTTCTTTTAATTCTCAGTCAATCCTGATTCCATCTTTTCCTGTGCTGCCTTCATTTCTTGCATTTCTTGACTCAGACTATCTTTCATTCCACTCTTTTGGGCAGCTAACCCTTCTAGAAGGTTCTTCATTTTTGGTGTCAGTAGTGGGATTGTCTGTGAATGGTGATAACTAGAGCTATGGAACAAGAAATGAAGAACCTTCTAGAAGGTTTAGCTTCCCAAATGAGCGGAATGAAAGGTAGTCTGAGTCAAGAAATTGCAGCACAGGAAAAGGTGGAATCAGGATTGACCGAAGAAATGAAAGAAATGAAAGCAGTACAAGAGAATATGGAAACCGGATTGATTGAAAAAATTAAAGAAGGGCAAAGAGAGTTGAGAGACAGTTTGACCGAAGAAATTAAATCCATCCAAGAAAAAGTTGAATGCAATCAAGATGAGATGAAGAGAGAACTTTCTACTGTAAAAGAAGTGATTGAAAGTAAATTATCAGTTATGTAGATCAGTTTTAGGTAGATCAGTTTTAGATCTTAAAAATTTATGTTTAAAAAAAATAACTCTACATTTTTTTTTCTTATTTTTTAACTCACTATGTAAACTTTGTTTTCTATGTCTTTACACCTTAATTAAGTTTCTATTACTAGAAATATTTCAGGTTTCTACTTCGTCAGGTCAATTTTATGTCTTTTGATCACATTATCTTTTCTGATCACATCTCCAAAAAATGTATATAATACGTGTAATGGAAACGTATAAGTGTTTCACATAAGATTTTATTTTATTTTAGTATTATTATTATTATTATTATTATTATTTTTATTTTTTTTAATTATTTTTATTAGTTTTATTGGTTTCATACAGTTTGCTTTCATGTGGCTTAAATAAGTATATAGATTTCCATTATCGTGCTAAAGTTTTCATTTTTATTATCATGTCGTATTTTTATGCATGTCCAATACTAGTGTCACAAAATGTTATCGTGAACAGTAGTAGACTCTGTCGACGATATGACTTTTAAGATCTAATCCAGAAATAACAAACTCAGTTTTCTTCCAAATTCAAATGTGGAACAAATATCCATTCATTTCAGTTAGAATTTGATCGGATTGTTTGTTACAATATATTCATTAACGTTTTTTTTTTTTTTTTTTTTTTCTAAACTTTTAAACGTTATTGGCTTTTTTTTGGAAACAGCACATAAAATTCAAATAAATATGTAAAACAAAGATTAATATTTATAAAAATTATTAAGGGTGTAATTAAAATGTTATTTACAACATAAGACTCATTCTAAATATAAAAGTGCATTAATTTTTCAACATAATTTGTTTTCAGTTTATGATACATGATTCTGTATTTTCCAATGTTTTAATGGATTAATGAAACTGAAAATACCTTTTGTAAATTAAATATTTACTATCATTAAGTTCTTATTTTTATTTCATCTTTACAGGAAAAAAAAAAAAAAATCAGAGTTACCCAATACTGTATCATGAATTTTGTCAACGACTGAATTTTTATCTGTCAGTTACTGGTTCATTTTAAGTTCTTTGTAAAATAATTTTTTCGAATTTAAAAACGATTAAATTAGCATTTGTTTGCATTACAGTGAGGTACAGAAGGAGTTAACTGAGTAACGTACACCGGTTATAGTTACAGTCTTTAAAACTAAGAGCATTGCACTTAAGCAAAAAAACGTCTTTTTTCTTGGGTACAGTCCCCACTTTTAACAAATTGTCCTCAAATGTATAAATCACCAATGGATAACACATTTTGGAAAACAGGTCCCCAGTTGTCTCCATCTTTTTCAAAGTCGCTCAAAACTGTATATTTTAATGAATTTTTAAAAAATTATCTCAAATTATTGAAAAAATGTATGTGTTTCTGTTTTTAAATATTTTTATATTGCTTTACGAGTATCAGATTAGTTGCATTTACGTATATAAAAAATTAAAAAATTTACCATGCCCAAATGATTCAAGTATAATAATAATAATAATAAAAAAAATCAGTAAACATAGTACTTAAGTAGCATAGTGCTCTAATAACTACATTAAAAACATTACAATGTTATTTTAATTAATTTTTAACTGGGGCGGGATCATCGGATCAAGGGATCATCCCATCCGTGGAGAATCAAAATTGTAGGGCATGCCTCCGGACCACATTTAAATAGTGAGTGGCGGACCGTTGCCGATAGCCTATAGCTTAGCATTTATGCAACATAATAAACACACTCAACTCAGATTATTTTAATGTTAATGTTATTATATTGAATTAACTGAATTTTTGTCTTATTACATTTCTAAATTTACTAAATTATAGCTCACTTTATTCACTATCCAATCGTAAAATTAGTGTTCGTGAAGACCCAGCTTGAAAAAAAAAAATATATATATATATATATTAGCAATAAACAAAAACCATGCGATTTGATTAAATTATGAACATTGTCTAATTCTACATAACAATTGCATTATCTAAATTTCAATATAATTTACTGTATGTATGAAAACGTATTAGCTGATTTTCTAGTGAATAAAGGAACGGATGTATTGCAATTCCCGCAGACAGAGATATTTTATTTTATCTTTCAATAAAAAGAAATATTTTAAATACTTTGAATAAGAGCTATCAAAATAAACTTCTTAAACAAACTAAGATTAAAACTAGGAACGAAACTGTTGGGAAAATACCAGAGTTTCCAAGACGACATGCAGTGGCTGCCTTCATACTAAAACCGGTCATCTCTGCTTTGCTTGTTATTTGCACACATTCGGAATGCTTTCTTCCCCAAACTGTATCCTCTGCAAAAGTAACCTAGTTATGGACGCTAAACATCTTGCTGCATGTCCAGCTGTCACCGGAGGTCTTTATGATACAGTCGGCAGCAAAAGTATCCGAGCACTATCCAATAATTCCGATGTCAAAAAAGTACACTTAAAACTGTTTCGTAAAATAAATCCTTGCCGAATCGTGTTCTTAGACTGACTAAGAACATGATTCGACAAGGATTTATTTAACAAAGAAGTATTATGTGTACTTTTTTTAGACAGGGTTTATTGCTAATGCTCGGATATACTTTTGCTGCCAACTGTAAATATTGGTGAGCTAGAGAACAGCTACAGGTCCTCCTGACTCACTAATATTTATTTTATATTATTAATTATCGTATCACGTATTATATTATTAATTATCGTATCACATATATTATTAAGCATCGTATCAAGTATCGTATCGTTAAACGTATTTTATATTATTAATTATTACTTTCTTCTATATTCAATAGAAGAACGTATTGGATTCGTAAAAATTTTCAACCTCGGGTTTTTGATGGATTTACACGTTTTGAGAGCTGTAGAACACGATTTGACCATTTTTAGAAAAAGTCTGTCTGTCTGTGTGTGTGTGTGCGTGTGTGTGACAAAATTTTGTGGCAACTGTATCTCAGGAACTACTACACAGAATTTCATGCAAATTGGTATGTAGTTGCACCTTGACATAAATAAGTGCCTATCAACTTTTGGTAAAAATTGTCTTACAGGTTGCGTTGCCACCCCGTTTTTTCTAAATTTTTAACATGGTGATATAGGACAAAATTTTGTATAAATGCGCATAAAGAGAATTATTTTTTAGTAACCATTATGAAATTTACAAGAATTATTTATAATAGAGATAATCAACTGGGAAAATTTTTTGTATGTGTAGGAGCCTCGCCAACCCCCCTGGGGATAAGACGCCCCTCGAGGGCAGTAAATTTCCAAGATGGGTATCTTTCGAATGTCTCGTAAATACCTTTAAAACGAATGGTTGAACTATAAATCTGTGATAATTTAAAACAAAGTTATCGTTTTTTTTTTTTTTTTACTTTTTAACGAAAAAAAAACTTAGAAAAAAAATCGTTTTTTTTTTTTTTTTTTTTTTTTTTTTTTGTAACGAAATTTAACCAAACTAGGTATTTAGTTCGCCCTTGACATAAACTGGTGCTGATTAGATTTGGGGATCAATCGCTCAACAGGTGGCGCTGTGATCGTATTTTTTCTAAATTTTTAACGTGGCAGTATAGGACAAAATTTCGTATAAATGTACATAATGAGAGTTATTCTTAACCTGCGATTGTAAAATTAATATGAATTATTGATGATAGTATTAGTTAATTAGGAAAAAAAAATATGTGTGCATGTGGGGGCATACCTTCCCCCGGGGCGGTAAATTTTCAAGATGGGTATCTTTCGAAAGGTCTCGTCAATACCTTTAAAACGAATGGTTGAACTATAAATATGTAATAATTTAAAACAAAGTTATCGATTTTTTTTTTTACTTTTAACAAAAAAAAAAAAAAAAATCGTTTTATATATATATATATATATATATATATATTGTTACTGAGTGAATTTGTATAGGAAAATATAGACGAAAGTCTTGTGGTGGACACAACATACTAGTTTTTTTCTCTTTCTGAATTTATTGTTATTATTGTGTTGTTACTGTTCTATTGTTAATTGATTGCTGTTCTTCGTTCTATGTTTCGCGGAGTGTTTAAAAAAAATAAATAAGTAAATTAAATTACATAGATATACATATTATTCTAACGTATTTTGTTGCTAGTTCTTATTTTGAAAGTGGGAGCATCAAGATTTTTGTCCTAACTTTGCCTTTAGAAAATTTCATCGCCTTACATTACATGATAAAATAACCAGAAAATATTTTTAAACTGCCCACTACAGCTGCAGTTACCTATTGGTGGAAGAAAATTACTAGATGTAATATATATTTTATTTGGAATGCAATCCTTTAAATATTAATAAAAGTTAAATCGGGGGAAAAGTTAAAACGAAATAAAACAAAATAAAAAATATTGGCTGCTAGATTCTCTGGTAAGTTTTTAAACAAAATAAAAGTTGTGTACCATTCGCAAAAACACTGCGTTATATCAGAAATAAACAAGAGAACCTTTCGCAAATTTTACTAACTTACTAGAAAAATGTTATTTATTTATTAATGGTTCTGACTGTCAGAGTATTTTAGTTTGCTAATTATTTTTACTAATATGAAAAAATAAAAGTATCATCTCTGAATGTTGACTTTAATTTTAAAACCTCTGATATTTTGTATGTTTGTGGTTTGTGTTGTAATAAATTTACCTAATGACGCTCTATTCTACCCTTAAATATCTTCAGGAATTATAGTACTAAGTTTGAACGTTTCCTAATTTTTAAATAATATTTTTTTTTATTTAAAAAAAAATAACATTTTTTTTTTCCAAATTCATGGATGTATAACATCTAAATATGATGGAAAAAACTATAGCCTCCTAAACTAGATGCCTTACGCAAGGCTCGGAATCTTGGCGTTCGACAGCGCCATCTGGTACAGATTGCGAGACTTTTTTATTCAACAGCCACCAAAAATTTTTAAAAGTGGGATTTGATATGCATAAAAGCCGAACAGAATCGAAGAAACGTCGATTATATGTATCATATATCTCTTCTTAAAGTTATTGGTGCCAGCTGAATAAAAAAGTCGCGTTATCTGTACCATATGGCGCTGTCTACCACTTGAACTGTTGCCAAGTTCTCGAGCCACGTGGAAAGCATCTAGTTTACAGTACAGCCACATATCCGAAAACTAGCAGTGAGAACGCTTCCAGGGGGTGATACCAGCTTGTCCGACAGTTAGAAATTTGGAAAACGTCCAGTAATTCCGAGCTCTGTTATTGCTCATTTTCCCTGAGTCAGATGACTGTCACGCCTATTTTAGCATTGAACTCTTCGAGTTAGCACTTGTGTAGATGCTTCCATGGTTTCATCAAATGTGGTCGAAGAATAGGAAGCTACGAAAGAAAAAATCACTTGTATTTGTTTTCTTTATGTAATATCAATAATGATTAAATAATGTTAGCCCTGTATGTTATCATTAAGTTCTTACTTGTAAATATATATGACTAAATGTTCAAAATTAGCTTATGTATTAAGATAAATTATAGATAATTTAAAAGGCAATTTGAATAAGATTTGAAATTATTTATCATTTTAAAATAACATCTCAAACATAAAACAACTATCCTAAAAGATACAAATAAATAATTAAAAAGTTAAAATGGTTTAAGAAAATTATTTTTTATTACTAGAAGGCTTTCCATGCTACGCTATTCACTATTTAAAATCATTGTATAAATAAAAACTAAAAACAGTTTAATTAAAATTACCTACAACCTTGATTCGTGTCTCAACTGTTCCCGGCAGCGTCTCCCCTACCTACACTTCATTGGTTACGGGTCCCTACTGCTTGCAATTGCACCTTAACCGGACATTTCAAATTAGGTGTTAACTGTACGATAAGTGAAGATTTTATTATTCAAAACTGATATTTAATGAACAAATTATTACCTTCATTCTAGGAAAACGGGTGGTAGCACCAGACAAATCTTCCTAGCTGAAAATTGTTTAATTAATTAATAAAAAAACAATAATCAAAAATTCGAAAATTAAGATTCTAGTTGCATCAGGAGAGGTAAAAATGAACCTCCATGCAAAATTTTGTAGTACTGCGATCAGCAGTTTGCCTAAAAAGCACCCAATGTAATGCTAAGCCTAACTGGGTTTTTTGTCTCTTTCTCGTCATCCTTGCAATTTACGATACAGAGAAAACGCTGAAAGTTTTGCTTTCATCAATTGGCATCTTTCAAATTAATTATCTGCAAAATGTAACACGTTGGCCATTGGAGGATTGCGTTTTTACCTCCGCGTAATTAGCCTAACAGTAGCAATATGAGCTAATGGGTCATGGAAAGTCTTTTTACTTTTACAATTCTATCTCTGGAGGCAATAACTTCAGAAATTCATAGATTTTAATTAATCTTCTATACATATAATAAAATAATATGTTTGTGTGTGTGTGTTTGTGTCATTGTGTATGTATTTCCAGAGCTTTTTAAGAAAACGGCTGATGGCTGAGCTACAAAAATTTGCATGGTGGTTCGTAATGACCTCTCCTGATGCACCTCGAAGCCCGATTTTCGAATTTTGTTTTAGTTTTCTTTTAATTAATTAAAATGCTAAAATAAAAACCTTCTAATTACAGATAAATTGGCCATTTAATTTTAATCCTTAATTTAATTGTTGCCAAAAAAAATTATCCTTATTTTTTCGACAGAAAAAAAAAAAAAAAAAAAAACGTGAACAATAAAAGTTATATTTATTTAAAATATTTAATTTTAATCCTTAATTTAATTGTTGCCAATAAAATTATCATAATTTTTTCGACAGAAAAAAAAAACGTGAGCAATAAAAATTACATTTATTTAAAATGAGGAAAGTAAATTAAAAAAATTAGAAATATCAGTCGTATCGTTACAAATAAGATACCAAATGAAAGATGCAATTTTTGTGAATCCAACGGATTAAACAGCTTATCGATCGGACAATTAGATTTTTTAAAATTAACTAATGTATGTATTTTAGATGGCAACAGCAGGAGATTGTATGGAAACCGTTTGGAAATTTTTTTTTAAATGTGCTACTAATTAAGTCACATGTTTTTTTTTTTTTTTTTTTTTTTTTTTTTTAAGTGGGATTAAAAATTGCAGTTTTGAATTTTTTTTAAATTTTCTTTCTTAAACACAAACATATAGTATACAGCCTGTAGAACACTAGACCAGATTGAAGTTCAAATTTCATCAATATTTAAATAAATATATGAAAATAAAAATATGTTTAATGGGAAATATATATAACCATTAAAAGTTTAGCTGTCTAAAATATGGCAGAAATAGCGCTCATAGCATATTGTTACAAGGTATTAAGTCTTATTTTTACAAGGGATTAAATCTAAAATGGTGACAAAAATTCAAAAGTCGCCAAAGAGAACTATATTAAGGCGGTACTATGATCATGCTTACAAACCATGAATTATATATAACCACAAAAAAATAATTGTCTCATGCAATAGACGTAGCCGGTCATAGCATATTATAATATTTAGCGTGAAATTGTTATCATTTTTATGGTTGATCGGGGATAAACAAAATAAACATAGGAAATAACGTAAAAGCAAATATTATGTGCACCACGTATAGTGTTGTTCATATGTAACTGGGATTCAAATATAAAAGGGATACTTCATTTTTTTCGATACCATCTATTTTGAAACTGTTATCTAATAAGGACTTAATGAAAGCCTATTGGTAAACCATTGTCTCAGGTAATAGGGACAAGCGCCGGAGTTTTAGCGGATGACCAAATCGCTACCGAAGGCAGCAGGGATCCGAAGCGAGCTTTTGAGCAATTTTAGTATTTTATTTTATTTTTATAAAGCTATATAGAAAAGAGTTTACTTTAAATTTAGTGACCAGCGAAGCCGGCAAAGCCTGATAGTTAATAAATAAAAATAAAAATAAAATAAAAATTTTGGAAATCAGGCTTCGAGATTCATCAGGTCTATACGGACATGCAAAATTCTGTAGCTCTGCGTTCAGCTGATCACCTACAATGCGACGGACATACACACACACATATATTTTATTATATACTAGCTGCCTTCAACGACCAGCTGGTTCACGATCCTTGAAAAATCCGACTTTACGAAACTCCCGCTCGCTCTCGCCTGAGGCGCATTTTTTCCCGTTTCAGGTCCTACAACAGCTTATTGACATATAGTGCAAATAGCTTTATTGAATAATTTAACCGTAGCATATTACAGTTCGGTTACGCCTGCGGTGCCCTTTTCCCGTTTCAATATCTGAAATAGCCTGTCCACTCACCGTGTTATGATCTTTGAAAATTCTGACTTTAGTAAAGTCCGGCTTGGTGGCGACTGCGGCGCCTTATCCCCGTTTTAGAACTTTGTGGTTAGTTAACAACGATTTGTTTATAGAAATAATAATAATAATACTAATAAGAAGAAGTCTGTAAACGGCATCATGGTACCTTTATTATAGCTCCCTTTGGCAACTTTTTTATTTTTAATAAAATAAAAGGGATCTCGCACACACGGCGGCAAAAATTTAAAAGTCGCCATTGGGGTCCTTTATTAAAGCTGTCTTGCCAGGGAAAATATGAAAACTAAGTCGTCAAACATGAATTTTATTTTGAAACTTTCCTTTGAATGATTTAGTTTAAGTAGTATTAGCATTTCATTCCACAAAACTAGTAATAATTTGGCTCTGATGAATTAAAATTTTAATTGGATGATGAAATTGCTATAAGACTTATCAGTTTAAAATTTTAAAGATTTAAAAAAAAAAATAATAATAATCGCATGGGTTTGCTAGTCTAAAAGAAATATTAATTATTATTATTTAATTTTAACGTCTTAATAACATCATTTTTTCATGTGCATAAGCAAATCTAACTTTTGATAATTTCTTATTAATCACGTAAAAATAATGTCGAAAAAAAAAAAAATTAACCGGAAAACTTTTTTGGCTGCAATTAAATAAATATAATTATAAAAAAAAGGCCAATTAATGGGTGAGATGTTAATTAATATCTCAGCAACTAATTAAAATTTTTAAATTCTGTTTTCAGCATTCGTACGTCAATTTGTGTACTGCGTTCATTAGCAGCTGAACGTATAGAAGAACAGACATACAGACAGACAGACAAACCTTTCTTTTATTATTATAGATAAAAATTAAAAAATAATATTTTTTTAATGTATGTTTATTGATTTTTTTTTCTTTTTTTTTAGAACGATTATTTTAGAAACCGACCTATTGCAATCAATTTAATTCTATAATTTATTTCTTCATGAATTATTACTAATAAAACGATATACAATAATATTTTACAACAGTTTGTAATTCTAATATATTTTAGTGATATATTTTTTACATAATCATGAAAATAAATCATATCATCACATAAATTTAACGAATGTGTAAACTAAATATATTTAGAAAAATATTACTGGAGACAACATTTAGAATAACACTCTAATAATTGTAGGTTCGTGCTCATTGATATAATATTAATTATATTCTTTGTATTCCTTTTATACAATTTAGTTTTATGCTATTCAATGCTTTATAACCCGATTATAGTTAAATATGTTATGAACTGTATATGAATGAGATAATAGGATACTTGAAATTACATATCTTTGTTTCTGAACAATATGATGCTTGAAAGTTTCTCACTCATATTATCAGTGAATGCAAATTTAGACTTCACTATATGACATAAAAGGCGAAGAATTCACAGTTATGTGAATAAGCTCATTTAATGAATAGAAACGGAAATCTTTTTGTAATTTGTTACAGATTGGGTACACAAACAGTCAACGAAACAGAAATAAAATATGCCAGGAAAATTTGTTTTAAATACATGCAGTATAAAATATAAAATTGGAAAAGATGAATACGTCAAAAAAGCCTAATTCATTTAAATCATATTCACAAATCATTACCATTATGGCTTTTTGTACAAAAGTACTTTCGAACCATTATCATGGTCATCTTCAGTACTAATATCTTCTTACTTACGTTTTTCCCAGTCTATACCTTTTTTGATCAGGTTACTTTTCTTTTTTTTCAGATCGTTGTTGATTGGTTACCAGTTTTGAGGTATTATACTATGCTCACGGACATTAGTAGCTATGAGGCAGGTTAGTATTTCGATGGCTTCGCGTTTGAGGGAATAAATATGGGAGTTATAATTAACAATTTTATGGGTAATTATGGCGCTAATATCAGTTGGGTTATTTCTAGAAAAGGCAGTTGAAGGTTTATTACATTTTTGGTTGGCGAGGTGTTCTTTTTAGTGCTCTTTTATATTTCTTTTAATCATGCTTATTGTGATTTTTCTTTTAGTGATCATAGTATGATACGTCAAAACTGGCAACCCATCATCAACGAGCTGTAACGAAGCAACCACATCAAAGAACATATAGACCGGGAAAGGCGTAAACAAGAAGCTATTAATACTGAAGATGACCATGATAATGGTGCGAAAGTACTTTACTACAAAAAGCCATAATGGTAATTTGTGAATATAATTTATACGAAATTATAGTTTGAGAGTAATAGATGATATGCTGTGTCAATTAACAATAATTGTTTATACAATGGATCTGGGCCTGGGGAAGAAAATCTTTCCTTTCTTAGGACGGGGTTGGGGAGTTGTTAGTATTTACAAGGAACCAGCCAACATACACGGAAATATTCACAGGATACCATAAAAATTTCGTTCGACTAGGCCGATGATTGCAACCAAATTCTGAACATTTATAAAAGTAAATTAAATACAGCCAAAACCATACATATATATGTATGTATGAAGTTCAAGTATTAAATTTAAATCTTTACTTATTATTTCAAATGATATAATTCTATTTTAACATACTTAAAATATACGATTTTAAAAATTTACATTTCTAAATGTGCATGTAAAATTTCAAAGTAGAACGATATAGGTCGTTCATTGTAAAAGTGAAATATCTCCCAGTAAATGGATTTTAAAATAACGAGCTTATGTAAACTTATGTGTAGGGGAAATGTCAAGATTCAGTAAGTGTTACCGATGTTTCGTGTTTAACAGAAATCAGAATTATAAGAATGTGTAAATTAAATGAAAAATAATTTGAAGTAACTTAGAAACTTCATTTTTATAATAAACATTTAGATAATTTAGTTTTCAAAAAAAAAAATAAAAATAAAAATAAAAAAAAATCTGATTTGAAACAACCACACAACTTCCATTACCCACTATTACACGTATTATATGCATTTTTTGGAGATAATGCGATCAGAAGACAAAATTGACCTAACGAAGTAGACACGGAAAAAATTTTGGTAAGAGAAACTCTATACACATATAAAGTTTACATAGCCAGTTAAAAAATAAGAAAAACAAAATGTAGAGTTATTTTTTGAAACACCAATTTCCGAAATCTAAAACTGACCTACTTACTGTTAATTTTCCTGTAATAACCACGTAATACATGAAATAGGATATCTAAAATGGATTTATGTAAAAATGTTTAAGAAAATCGTTAGAGACGCTTTTGAGATAACAACATTTTCCAAAACTTGGCATACTCAATTATTCACCAGAAAAAACAATAATTACATTCAAAAGGATATTTAAAATGGAGTTAATATGGTGAGTTTGAAAGAAATCCGTACAGCTATTTTTAAAGAAACACATTTGCGAGAGCTGAAATCAAGCTATTTATACAGGACGCCTATCAATTTTTTCTCAACTAACCAACTATATCATTCGAAATGACATCTGATAGAGTGTATACCTAACAACTTTGAAGAAAATTGTTGGAGCCGTTTTTGAGATCATTTTCCAGTATCCGATGTCCCACTTCCTATTTTCCAATTTTCGCCAAAATTTGGGAAATTCTTTTGCACGCCACAGACCTGTCCCAATTTTGAAGTTTCGCAGTTCTATCTTTATTAGTTTTGGAGATATAATGTACAGGAGATTCCCCACATACACACACACACTCACCAATCGCCAAAAACTACTTTTTTGGACGCAGACCTTCAAACGTGTGAATCAGGTGAAAATTCGATATCGAATATTTAGACCGAATACAATACTTCCATTACACATACTTCCATTACAGTCTGGTAATGGAAGTAATAATAATATTAATGTCGTTTATGGGTTGGTTGGTTAATTGGGTTTTACGTCGCACTAGTGCTGCGCAGATGGGAAATTGGCGACGGTCTGGAACTCACCCCTAGAGGTGGTCAGGAGACATGCCATCACAATGTTGATGCTCCTCGGAAAGGATGGCTCTCCCGCTTCGGTGATCCCAAGAGGTATAATTTTTAATGGGAACATCGAGAAAATTGCGGCCACGACAGATTTTACGTGCACCAGCCACCATTAGTGTACACGACGGTCTTTGTCGGGCTCAAGTACCGAACCCGCAATCTTCCAATTGCGAGGCCGGCGCTCTACCGACTGGGCTACCGCGGCCCATATCATTTATAGGATTTTAATGCAATTATTGGAGTTTCTTCATTTTTATAATGAAAGATGTTACTTAATGTGATGCATAAAGCAAAAATATACACATTTAAAAAATATAGAGTTACACCACTTTTATAATGAACCTTCCATATATCTGACAGATGTTTGATGTTTTGGATGATTTTTTCACAAATTGATCTTACTCAAATATTCAACATATTAGTAAATATTTCTTATTCTATTAAAAAAAAAAAAAAAAAAAAAAAAAAAAAAATGCATATGAGCGTGTGTTTTGTTTTTAGATTCAAATTTTACTAATCTGAAGCATATAAAAATTACGAAAATTATATTTTCCTTTAACATAAATTTAAAAGTAAAATATATTTTAAGTAGAGATGGTACATTAATTTAAATTCGATACGGCAAGAATGTATGTATAGAGTTTCAAAATTTGAAACTGATCTATAATTTTAAATATTCAAAAGCGACAGTAAAAGCTCTTGAAAAGTTCAATAATGCAATTCCCTATACAATAAGAGCTGCATTGTTTGTAGTTAATCATCTGCTGAGAGCACTTAGAATTTTAAATTATGAAGAGAAAACTTTGGTTTCCTTCATTTTTAGATTATATTTCACGTTAATTATTTTTGAGCAATTCTCAAGTTAAAAATATGGCATAATTTTTTTTTTTTTTTTTTTTTTTTGTGTAATACTTTTTGGCGGTCTCGTATATTTTTACATAGCATTTAACGTAGGATTTTAGGAAATAGTTTTTAATGTGTAGTAAGTATTAAGTATTTTACTTTACAAAATAGCCTGTCTTTCAAATTCCCCCCCCCCCCCCCCCCACACACACACCTTTTTTTTAAAAAAAATCTTCTATATATTCATAAAAATAAAGTATTGAATTCGCAATTGTTTTTTAACTATAGTTTTCTACGAATTTAAACGATCTGCGATCTCATGAAAGCGATTTAATCATTTTTACAAAATAATTCTCTGTATATCTTATGGACGCTGTATCTCACGAATCAATGAACGAAGTTTAATCAAACTTGGTTTTTAAATGTACTTTAATATAAAATGAAGCTGTTTACATATGAGGATCAATAATTTAGCAGATGACGGTGTTAACTCGTTTTTCATGTATTTTTTTTTAATAGGACAAAGTATCGTTTAAAAGTACATAATGAGACTTATTTTCAATTTCTAATTGTGAAATTAAAAAGGAAATGTTTGAAATGGTAGTAATCAAAATGAAAATAATAAATAAATATGTAAGGCAAACGCTTCCCTCTTGGGGTAAAATATCTCCTCCGAAGGGAAAATGCTTAGAGTAGGAAACTAAAAAAAAAAAAAAAAAAAATCGTCTATATCTTTGAAACGACAGTGGAATATCACCATATATCTGGGGCAATAATTTGAACAAAAGATAAAGTTTTTTTTTTTTTTTCCCACTCATCTATAAAAATAATAATAAACAAATACTATGTAATAAAACGTGTAAATAATGGGTAAAAAAAAAAAATCGATACTGATTATTGTTAATTTTCTTTTCTTTTTCTTTCTAAAAAAAAAAAAAAAGATTTTGATGACAATTTGGTAAAAGCAGAATTTAGTACGGTTTTTTTTTTTTCAAATTACAACATCGCTTTCAAATTATTCAATTACATTTTCGATAAACTTTCGAATTCGATACGTATCCAACTATCGTAAAACTGGTATCGTACAAATCCGTAGATTGAGACTAACAGTCCTCCGTCCTAAGAAAAAAAAAAAAGCGCTTTTTAATCATCCCTTGTGCAACAATGTGTCAAATAGCCAGAATAGCCAATCTTTCTTACAAATATTTGCTGAAATTCTGCGTCATTTAAAAAAATAATTCTTTTTTTTTTTTTTTTTTTTAGGGAAAAAGAGAAACTTATATGAATATTTTAAATAATTTCGATTTAATTTTGAGGGAAGAGAATTGATATCCTTTTCCACCTACCTGATTTAGGAGAATTCACAGAGTTTATTAATGAATCAGGTCTTAAAAGTCAAATGAGCCATTGAAGGATACGACTCTCCTCTTCTTATCTTGATTATATATTGTAGTACTTGTATTGAACGCTAATAAAATATATTATACAGTAATGCCAAATAATACAAATTAGAGCAATAAATGAATTATGTTTATTTATTTTAGTTGCATGAAGGCAAAGAATACAAAAAAATCAGTAAAATTAAGCCGAGAAAAGAAAACATTTTATGTCATTATTAAAAACTAAAACGATAAGGTAGAATGAAAAGAAGTTCAAAAATTCAATTAAAATTGTATAAAAATCAAAAAGCAACTAATATACATTTTTAAAGACAAAACAAATAGACAAATTCATTTGCACTTTTGTCTTCTTAAGGGCCCAATTTCGGAGGGCTCTGGTAATCTTCAATTACATTGGCAAAACGCCATATTGTCAAAATACGCAAGCGGCCCATGATCTGTACATGAATGACTTCTTAGGGGTTGCTGAATCAGTGGCAACAGCTTAAATTCTGGTAACCGAGCTTCAGGCCCTATTTAATGCTGGAGGGTTCCGATTAAGAAAATGCGCATCATATTGCCCGAAGGCACTAGTCCACATCTCGGATAGTATGTCCACGGCTACAGTCAGTAACAAAAGTGACCAAACACTAGCAAAAATTCCTATGTAAAAAAAGTACACTTCCTACTGTTTTGTTAAATAAATCCTTATCTATTAATGTTCTTACACTGACTAAGAACAGGATTCGACAAGGATTTATTTAACAAAACCGTATGAAGTGTACTTTTTTACATAGGAATTTTTGCTAGTGTTCGGACACTTTTATTACCGACTGTACATCGGAGTTTTCATTGAATCCGAACCAGGCACAGCGTAATTTAGGCTTAAATTTGAATTTAACTTCTGACACCTTGAAGGTAAAGGTAATCACGAAGAAAGGGCGACCACAAAGAGACAACTGTTATCGGTGATTACACGAACATTTGATCTTTAAGGCCTCTTCTTACCTGCCACTTTTCTTTTGAAATTTTTATTGCAAGGTGTATGGAAAGATAAACTTGGGTTGGATGATACTCCAGATATTCACGCTAGGTGAATGATTTTTATGACAAAATCGCATCTTATTACTGTTTGTCCGTGCCTAGATTTTTGAATCTTGAATCAAGCTCTATTTTTCAAATTCAATATTTCTGTGGCACTTCCATTAAAGCATATGCTGTTGTTTATATTCTAGAAAATTACTGCTTGAAATTAATCGCATCCAAAATACATGTAGCACACTTAAAACCTATAACTCTTCCGAGGTTAGAGCTATCGTGAGCCTTACTATCAGGGTCAGATTATGGCACGGGCACACGGGGCACTGGCCCAGGACCTCCAAACTTAGTGGGCCTCATTTCCTAAATTTGAGAAGTAATACTGCAATTTTTTTCATTATCTGTCCATTAAAAACGAAAATTTATTAAAATTGTCTTTCTATATTTTATTACAGAGCTTAAACAATTATTAAATTTTGTGACAAATTTCCTAAATATTGGCTTATGAATGTGCTTCAGTTTTTTATTTATTTTGACCATAAACTTATGACTTTGTTATAGGATGCTAAAAAAGAATGAGTCCTTTTGGCAAGCTCTTTAGAGCACTGTAAGGGGGCTTCCAAACAGCATCATTTCCCCGGGTCTTCAAAAAGCATAGTCGGGCCTTGCTTACTGTTGCCTGAATTTGTCACAGTCATCGAAAGTTTCAATTCACGAATTTCCGAAATTATCTCATGGACCCACTTAACCATCGCAAGTAGTTGTATCCTATATTCGCCCTTAAAGGGAAACCAGTTTTTCCTTCATAGAGCTAACAAGATTAGATCCTTTATAGACCCCACCACTTGGCGCTATTTGACTAATAAACATATTTCATCCGACTATATAACCCGTGGATTGTTACCATGCGTATTAAAGGCCTTTGACCTACGGTGGTCTGGCCCAGATTGGCAAAAGGTCCTATCCTCAGTTCCCGAGTCAGTAAAATTGCCATTAGTTCAACATCAAGTTGTGAGTACCCAATAAACTAAGGATTCAAAAATTGTGACTAAATAAGTGTCATGGGATTTAATAGAACTCTTCCCTTCGATACTCAACTCCCGATGCTCCTGCCAAAAAATCACACTCCCACCACCGCTATCACCAGACACTTTCACCGTTATAGTATTCACGGTCGTATAGACTTAGTGTTAAATTTAATTAGCCAATCCTTTTGGATGACTGACATTTATCCAACGGTTAGAAAGGAACTAAGGTCGTGCATCACATGGGCAAAGGCTCAATCAACCCCAATGCAACAAATGATGGACGATTTCTCCAGTGCAAGAGTCAACCCTTATGGATCCTTTCAGCACGTAGGGGTCTATTACGCGAGACGTTTCAAAATGTGAACACAAAGTAAAAAAATTAATATTTAAGTCTTAATCCTGTCTATTCGTTTGCATGTGTACAGTGGCGATTAATTTAAAACTAGTTTCTACTTTATCCACGGGAAACAATTTACACGTCGCGGCTAGCCTTCAGACATTTATTCGGACAATGGCCGCAATTTTGTTGGTGTCCGCACACATTTAAAAGAACTTCTAAACATTTCTAAAGACAAATATATCCAAGATTATATAACAAATAGACGAAATTCATTGCCCTTTTATACCTCCTTACGGGCCTAACTTCGGATATTATCATTATCAAAACATGAAAAATCTGCTCCTTTACCTTTGAGGAAAGGAATACTGCCCTCAGAACTGTAGAGTCATGTTTAAATTCTCACCTATAATGCCACTTTTCACAGAAGCAACTTATTTTCAGGTTCTCACTTCGCGCCATTTTATCATCGGAGCTCCGTTCCTTCAAATTCTTGAACACTAATTTTCTCATGCTAATAATACTGCTGAAAGTTTTTCTTCCAGGTGTTCTCTTCTCCAGAAAAGGAAAGCAACATTTTGGACTACCTGGTACAAGTCATATTTCACTTCTTTGCATTCCGGAAGCAAGTAGAAATCTGGTTTTACTCATCTGCAGCCGTGAGAGCTCATTCTGCTCTTAGACCCATCAACGCAGCCAGCCCATTAAAGCTTAGCTTCAATCGAGGAACTTCATCCTAGTGATGACAACGTTGTCCGGGTCGTGACTCTAGAGACCCCATCTGGCAAAATCAAGAGACCGGTCCACCACATCGCCTGTCTGCCATGCTCAGCCTTCCACACGGAGGATGGTGAAAATAGGAGTCTGTGAGTACCGCAACTGCTGACAGATGGCATCAGCACTCAACTAAGTGATTTTTTTTTTCCTATTCGTGTGATGCGCAGAAGAACCTAGTTCCTGTCGTCCAGTGCGCAACTTTTTAATCAGTCGAACTCAGAAAATCGCAGAGAAAGGACTGCTTTGAAGCAGACTTTATTAAAATCTAAATTCTATTTACATTTTAATTATTCTAATAAATCATATTCATCATAGTTACCATGAAAATAATTTTAATTTAATCGTGTGTTAATCATAAATTAAATGTTATATATATTCGCAATATTCCTTTTGTGTGTTGTCCTGATGTTTTACTCAGAAGGGAATTTGAGAGCTTGGGAGTGTAAATACATTTGTTTCGTTTTATTTAATTTAGATTCGAAAATTCATTTAATTTAACTTTGAATTATATATTAGATTTAACCAATTTAGTAGTTTAACTTGAATCGATTTCACAATTGGAAAATGTGTAATTTTAAATAATCGCTTTAAAATAATTAAATTAGTCGTTGTTCTATTTTGCCATTGTTGCGAAGAGCTTTTTATATTGTGCACGGATTGAGCACCCTGTGGAGGGGGGGGATTCTCTATGCAGTACACAACAATAATCTGCTAACATGTTAACAGTCCTTCCTACCTGATACATCCTCTACTTTGCTTTGATGTCTTGCTGAAGTAGATTTCCTTATTTTTCACTCACATCTCCCATATTTTCCCGGAAATAACTTAGATGGGATTTGAAAAATTGGAACTGTATGCTCAAAGAATCCCATTTTTTTGTCAAAACTGTACGTAATAAAAATTTTTGAATCGTTATCCCTTAATCAGCATCCAAAAATACTCAGAAAATCGCATGACCTTCAAGAAATTTTTTTTTTATCGTAAACCTGTATATTTTTTCTCTACCAACCAAAAAGTATTTGAACACTTCCGAAATTAGACATTTTGTCAAATATCCAGAAAAAATCATTTGAAATCACCTTGAAACTTTGGTAGCGTAAAGAAAACACTTTATCATATAATTCAGTAAAAGTTGTGTCCTGAAAAGGAAAAGGGGGCAAGTAAAAAATTAAAGAAAATTGAAAATGTTTTGGATTACCCTATAAAAAGTAGTGCTTGAAATCCATTTTGACTGTAGCATGTGATTAAGAGAAATTTTCTCATTATCTATATAGATTTTATAAAAGGTGCCATACATATGCATTGAGATATAACGGATTATTTGAAAAATTGCAAAAAAATTTCCACTTTTTTAATTATACCATGTAGGGTATTAGACCTAGAGAAAAGACTTTTTTAGAAAATATAGCATTCTTCATTAGATACAGCATACTGCAATCATAATGCAAAAATGAAAGATATCATAGGAAATATGAGCATTTTTATTAAAGTTTTTTTATCTGCGCATGCGCTAGCTTTTAAAAGATTTCATTTGCATAATTTATTAGCCAAACGTATTGAACAACTCACATGAGATAATAAATAATTCCCCAAACAAATATCGTGTAAATTTATAGAGTTATAATCAGGGATAGAAAGAACAGAATTTCAGCTCTTTTCCAAAAAAAAATAAGTTGATGGGGGGTTTTATCAATATATCTTTACAATCAGCGAACACACTGTATTGCCATCGGGCCTTCATTGAATCAATAAAAATTGTGTCCTTTATAGTTTAGATTTTAGTTTGAGAGAACTGAAATTCTGCTCATTCTATCTCACATTTACACGATACTTGTTTGGAGTTTGCAAATAAGTTGCTCAATACATTTGGCTATTAAATTATGGAAATGAATTTTTTTTTTTTTTTTTTTTAAGCTAGCGCATGTGTAGATAAAAATTATTTAGTAAAATGCTCATCTTTCGTAAAATATTTAATATTTTTACCTTCTGATTGCAGTATGGTGAATCTAGTGAAATATGCCAAACTTTCTGGAAATGTCTTTCTCATACCCTACGTGTAAAATTTAAAAAAGTGATTTTTTTTTTTTTTTTTTTTTTTTTTTTTCCAATGTTAAAAAAAAAAAAAAAAAAAAAAAAAAAAAGTTATATTTTCACGAATATATGTGGCAGCCTCTTACAATTTATACAAATAACGAGAAAATGCATACTACAGTCAAAATACATTTCAAGCATTACATTTTACAGGGTGATCCAAAATATATTGATTTTTCTTTAATTTTTTATTGATCCTCTTTTAGTTTACAAAACATAACTTTTGCTGAAATATATCATGGATAACGTTTACTTTACGCTACCAAAATTTCAAGATGATTCAAAAAGAACTTTTTTTCTAGATATTTATTATGAATTCCGAAGTATACAATTACTTATTGGTAGGTAGTGTATCGTAAAGATTATTTAGAAACTTCTTATTTATTAATTGCAGCAGAATAAGTTTGCTTCCTAAATTAAATTATAAAATTAAATGGCTTAAAAGTTTAAAATGCGATTGAAATATTTTCCCTATTTCAAATAAAAGAAAACATTTCAAGAAAATCAAAATAGTTAACGCTGTAAAGTATTTTTTTTTTCCCTCCAAAATTAATATTTAATTTAAAAAACAGAATGTTTTGAAAAACTTTTTTTTTCATATATTTGACGCATTTTTAATGTAGAAAAATTGCTTTTTAGCTGAAATATTTACATTGCAAGATTTTTACTTTGTTTTATATTTGCATCACAAATATTTATAGTTTTTTTTTTTTTTTTTTTTTTTTTTTTCCTGGAATTATTTATCTAAATTCTTTCTCTGTTATGAATTTAGATAATAACTCACACATCTCGCTTTTTTTAAATTATTATTTAAAAAACTGTATAAGTAATATATATATATATTACAAAGAGGTATAAATTTGCTTTTCAAATTAATATCATACATTTTAAGTACATAAGGATTTTTTTTTTTTTTTTAATAACTCTTGTGCTTTTAGAACAGCACATTGTGAAGAAACATTTTCATTTCCTGATAGAAATAAAATAAAATATTTGTATTTGAAATTGAACAAACTATTTATTTTCGAAATTATTAAAATTTCAGGAAAAAAAAAACTACTAGAATTGAAAATAATAAATTATTTTCAGCGTTTAAGTAAATACTTTTGATGAAAATTTATTAATTTAAGATTTATTTTGTTTTTTTATATTCATTTATCTATTAATTTTTTTAACAGATTGAATATTTTAATTCATCATTGTTTTATTCATCTTTTTTTCTTCTTTTTTAAGTAATGAATTCATTTCTAGCAACGACAAAGTATTGATTGCGTGTAATATTTACTATTTTTTATTCTCGTTATCTCTGGTTTGAGATTTAAAGCTTACAAAAGTATCGAGGTGGGTTTCTGTAACTACTTACTTTTAACACGCAATTCAACACAATAAATTTTACTAAGAATCCTATATTATTTTTTAAACTTCGCTGCACAGAGAAACATTATTTTATTTTTTTTTATATTTTAATTGGGCACGCTGTAATTTAAGGGGAGTGTTCACATTTAACCCTCGAAAAATCGAATTTTCAGTTTTTGCTTATTCATAATACTTTGAAATAGCCAGTGAAGTAGCCAGTAATTTTAAAGTAGCCAGTGATAATTAAATATTATTATAAGTAAAATTTTTATTTTAAACTCATTTTTCTCAAAACTGTATTTTTCCGGATGGCGCGCAGTGTATACAAAAATATTTTGAACATAACATTTTAAAAATTTCAGAGTAAGTATACAATGTTATTACCTACAAATTCCACCTAATTTTATATAAAAAGCTAATTTATAAATTTTGCATACAGTGTTTGAAATGAATTTGTGTAATATTTCCTAATATATAAACTTATAGTAATTTGTAGAAAATATATCTTAATGTATGGTAAAAGTAATAGATGTAGTTGCATACATAATCTATTTATGTTCTCAAAATGCCAAAAGTTTAACTAAATATTAATTTTTATGTTTGTAAGACTGCGCGGAGTAATTCAATAGAAATTTGATATTTCCAGAAAGGTGTATTACATTTAATAACTGAAAATAAAGTTATTCTTTTTTGATAATAAAATAAATTTATAGACACAATACAAAAACTAAGACAAATTAACTCTGAAAAATTGGCTTAAAATAGATAATATTTAAAGAAACTGTACCGAATCGAAAACAGGGTAAAATATGCTGGATTTTAGTACCTCAAAGGTGAACAGTCCTCTTAATATAACACTTCTATCAATTAATTCAATATAAAAAAATACATTCGACTAACATTGGTTATGTTTTGGGGTTTGGTTTACGACTTCTTCATTATCTCACATATTAATGAATAGTAAATGACTATCTTACTAACATCAATCAAGACAAGTTACGTAAAAATTTAACTTTTGTTTATTAAGAACTTTAAAGGAAGAGGGCATAGTGGACTTTTACACAATTACTTAACTTAAATAAATTCATTACAGATCTTAAATCTTAAGAAACTTTAAAGTTATTCAGCAAACTTGTATTACTTCTAATATCACCAAACTCTTGATTTAGCCTGATAAAAAGTGTCGCTCTATTTCTACTTAGGGAATGATTATTTACACACTGTTAAAAATTTCTGTAAATTTAATGTAAATATTTATCCAGAGTCTCTGTAAATTTACAGTAATTCTTAGTTAAAAGTGAATAATCGAAATTCTCAATCTTTATTCTGTATTTTTACCTAATTTTATTATTTATTTTTTTAATTAAAATAAAAAATGACTGTTTCTACTTTTGATAAAGCATTCCAAGTCCGAAATATATTCTTACCAATACTTAATTAAATTAATATTAGTTATTAAAATGAAAGTATAAAATAAGTTTTTTAACATCCCCGTTTGCTTTTCTCTCTAATTTTACGTCAGACTGAAAATAATAGATTACACAGAGTTTTCTGTTGAAATTTTTAACAGTGCAAAGGTTTTACGAGGCATCTTCCTAAATCTCAATCTAGAAATTTGATCAAAAGCACTTTAGAAAAACACCATCTAAAAAAAGGAATTCTTCCCAAATTTGAAAGTTTCATTTTAAATAAATATATTAGAGAAATGATTCACAAAAATACCGATAATACTAAAAGTTTCACAACTCCCCTTAAAGACTTTCTATATATCCACTTGAAACAAACGTCAAGCTAAATTCTACTATTTCGCAACCTTCTTTTACACTAACCCAACTCTTCCCTGTACAATATTACACTTTTACCGAGGCCATCGCCAGTTAATATTAGATCCAACTTTATCTTTGTGAACTTAATACTCCACAGACAACTCATCGAACTCTCGAGCAATTGAAACCAAAAGAGACAACTTGATTCCTGGCACCTTACAAAGAGTATATTGTCTATAAACTGTATAAGTTAAATTTAGAGTTTTAAATTTATCTGTGTTATAAAGGAATAATACAAATAGAAATGAATTTTGAGCAATTTTCATATGTTGTCTTTAATTTATCAGATTTAATTTATTATTATTATTATTTTTTTTATTTTATTTTATTTATTTATATATATATAGCTGTACTGATAAGTATAAAGGAATAAAGTCCAAAAATGTTGATTTTGAGTTAAGTACATAGTCAGATTCAGAAAAAAATTCTCTATCGATTGGTATAAAGGATTTAATTCTATGTCATTTAGTCTTTGAGAAAATCCATTGGTAAAAAAAGGACCAATTCAGAAATTTACCATTCATGTATGGTATAAAATATTTAATTCAATTTTTCCCGTTATTAAATGAAGGTTGACAACCACTGAATGGTATAAAGGGTATAAATCAACGAAATACCTTTTTCCTAATCGATTCTTCTTATTTGTTTTTAGCTAGTTAAACTTTATTTTTCGTCTCCTGAAAAATCAAGAATATGGACTTAAATCCTTTATACTTATCAGTACAGATATATATATATATATATATATTTGTAGACGTGCAAATATATCACAAATAATTTCCATACAATATACTTAAAAAAACATGTTTCTACGCCAATAAAAAGTATTTGTTTATTTCCTTCGGTTTACTATAAAATCAATAAAAAATCTGCAGATAATCCGTAATTCATTCGTATTTTCTTTTGTTTATTCTTATACCTCCACTTGTTCAAAATCAGTGAGATACTCCAAGTAAAATTATTATATGATTCAGTGAACCAATTTTGGATTCTTTCCTTGCAATATTTTTCTTTTTCTTCTATGAAGATATCCGACACAGACTGAGAGACAAACATACACGTACGTCAATCATTAAAAATCGAAATTTCGCATTCAGGATAGCTCATAACAAAAAGACTTAAAATTATAATAAAAACGAAGTTTTAAAAATAACATTTCCTACCCTATTTGGGTGGAGAAGGTAGCATGTGCTAAAGTAATTACTCTATAGCATTTGCTTTCTAAAACATTCTTTTTTGGCAATTAATGAATATTTTAAAATATGTTTAGTATCACGGTAAAACTATTACTAATTTAAAAGATTTTTTTTTTTTTTTTTTTTTTTTTTTTTTTAACATTTTTTTAAATTTTTAAATTTAGATATTTTTTCTAAACTAAATTTCTTCCCCGTTTGTTCTAATGGTTATTAAAATTAGTATAAAAATTTATTATTTGAAAAATATTACATATTTTAATTACAGAACTGTCTTTTATTATTATTTTTTTCCAAATGACTCATTATGCTTAAAACACGAGTCGTTTTGTAAGATATTTTCTTTTATTATCTAATACCATCAGCTAGAAATTATAAGAAAAGAATATTTAGAATTTAAAGATATTTTATAGACCTAATAAAGCTGGAGTATTTATTATTACTATTATTATTATTATTTTACGATACATTCAATTAAAAAAAAAAAGTTTTAAAGTTATTACTTACTTGAAATGATATTTTTAGTGACCTATTATCCGGTATCAATGATTCTTTCAAATTTAATGATGCCTTTATTTTCATTAAATACCAGAAAATTTAAAATAATCGAAAGATATAATGTATACAGATTTTTTTTTTTTTTCACTTGTAATTTATTGTCGAAATATCGTTAAAGTAATTTTTTGCTACCTGCTGAAGTACGAAAGAAAGCCAGACAGGAAGAATTGAAAGCTGGACTACACAGGGTGGTAATTGGACAAAAAGTGATGAAATTCGAGATGAAAATCGAGCGTGATCATCTGAGAAAAGAGACGAAAATCGAACTAGACATTACGGAAACTGGACGAGATCACCTGAGTGAGGAAATGAAAGCCAGTGGAGTTCATCTCAGAGAAGAGATGGAAGCTGGATGAGCTCAGATGATAGAAAACATGTGAAAGTTGAACAAGACGTCTTCAAAGATGTACATACTACACTGAGAAAAATATATCCTATTTGCTGCCAGACATTCTCTGTAATTTGAGAAAATACGTTCTGACAATGTAATTTTTTCGTAAATTACGCTTATTTTCTCAAATTACAGAGAATTTCTGGCAGCAAATAGGGCATATCTTTTACAGTGTAAGCCAAGTGGAACACGTTTTTAGAAACCCTGAGAAAAATATAAGCACGCTTCTTCGCGTATCGACATCGAAGTGATGAAAAAAATGTTATACGG
This sequence comes from Salticus scenicus, assembly GCA_963930645.1. Lineage (NCBI taxonomy): Eukaryota > Metazoa > Arthropoda > Arachnida > Araneae > Salticidae > Salticus > Salticus scenicus. The sequence goes on along the minus strand of OZ005654.1, from coordinate 101,103,676 downwards.
AATGGCAAGCATGTGGAACAAGAGAAGGATTAAAAAAGAAAAGAAATCGAATTAGAGGACGTAAGCAGTAATATAGTGTTGGCGCTACTTTTGAGATAATTGCTATGGAATAAATAGAATCGTTACCTGAGATTTCTAGAGGTAATCCATACACTTTTGTAAAAATAGACTTACATTTCAGAAGGTGGCTGAAGCTGTTCCCATACAGAACAAGAAGCTTTGAATGTTCCAGAGATTCTAGAATACGGAAGATTAGGACGACATCTTTGCATCCCGAGTTTGATGGCATGTTTGATTTGTATCTGTTCATTTCCATGAATCAAACTCACTGGGAATTACACGCTTTTTGATGTTTCTACCTACTTATAAAAGTGCTCTGCACGAAACCCTGCGGTGGACACTATCCGAAATGTTGTTTTTACGAACACTTCATTTGTCTCGCGGCATTCTTTTTGACGACCATGTGAAATGCTTTCCTCGCCTAATGATTACCTAAAAGGTTTAGAGGCCCGTTTGAAAAACATACATGAGTTCCCCAGAGAAAGGGTTAACCTGCTATGCGATCGTACGAAGATATGTTTAGAGGTTAAAACAATTGGAAATCATCTGAAGAATGGTGACTGTGTTTGGTTTTGCAATCCCAAGCACCAAAAAGGACAATGAAAAATTTAGAACTAAAACATTACGTAATGAATAAGCAATTGAACGATGCCATTATAAGAATATAGAAGTCGCCAAAGAGAAAGTTGAAAGTGACACACGTCAATAGATTAGTTCTATACCATGCATCAAATCATGAAAAGATGTAGAGACACTTCCCACGACGTGCAATTTTTAAAGAAGGGAGCGATTTTACAACGGATTAAGTCTTTTCCCCTACATTGTTTGTCATGTTCCATTGAAAGTAGGTTTACGGGCAAAGTGAAAAAAAAAAAGAGGCAGTTCATTCACTTTTAGTAAGGTGACAAACATGGATATTTTGTGGCATCTTTCGCGACTTAATGATTAAATTTCGCAAAAAAGAGTAGTTTAGGGTTTCCGAAGTTTGAACCTGTACGATGGACAGGGAGCCGAGATCTGGAACCTTCCTTTTAAAAAAATATATTTTTTTAAAGAGATAAAACATTTCTGAGCAATTTCTTTTTTCAATAAACTAGTGGATATTTGATTCATGCATTAATACAAGCTTAACGTTACTTAACACCTACAATTAATATTTAACACTTAGCTTAATATTATTTAAGACTTGAAAATTTCATTAATTCTAAATTATTATCGAAATAGTTATTTTTTTCTTTCTTTAATACATTATCTTTCAGTGAAGAAAGGTTTAGCATATGAAGAACTTAATTACACTGCTCTAGAAAAAAAAAAAAAAAAAAAAAAAAAAAAAAAAATCGAGATCTGCTACCATTCTTGCTGATTTTTATGTAAAATAACCTTCTGAATCCGAATATGACTCCCATTTTGCGTAGTCACCCACCGTTTTCTAGATACACCACCCTCTCCCTCAATTTATTTCTTTGTTCGATAATTTTATGACCATGAATTTGATTTGAAGAATGAAAAATAATTAATTTAACTAAAAACAATATAGATATATATATATATATATATAGTTTAAAAAATAACAGTAATAACAGATTAAAAAAATTAAGATATGTAATGCATAATATCAGTGTCATTCAATATCAGTGTCGAATCCGCACTCCCCCCAAAAATTTTCCCTTGTCGCAAATGTTCATGTTTTAGAATTTTCAAACTCTAAAATGGTTAAAATAATGGTTAATTTAATGGTTAAAATAATCCTCCCCTCTCTTAAAAATTAAATTTATAGCAATAAAACCACAGAAAAATGATAAAAATAGGGTCCACTCCTGAAACACGTTGGGTGATAGGGCAAAATGAACGTCATATTCGGATTCAAGAGGGTATTTTACATAAGAATATCCTGAAATGGTGTCAGAGGCAATTTGCATGCCGAGCAGTGTTATTTTGTGAAATTTAAGACCAGTGAGATCAATTTTTTAACTTTCAAATACATTTTTTTTTCTTTTTCTTTTTCTTTTTTTTTTTTTTTTTTTTTAATAATTGGGTAAAATATTCTAGTGACTTGGAAATGAAGATAATAATAAAAAAAAAAAAAAAAAATGTGTGGGTACACTAAATTACTTCCTTCTACATATATTAAACTATTAATTGCGAAAATATTAGCTTTTACGTTGTTGAGAAGTAGTTTGTAAATAAACAGGCAGTCGAATGCATGTTATGACGAATATTCTAGTACAATCCAATAAATACGTTGCTCGTATAGCAAAAGTCATGAGAAGACAGTTATACATAATATAGAGGAACCAGAATATAACTTGTATATGAACAGTAATTATCAGGTTTTCGGAGAGTCTCGTAATGATAAATCTTCAACTCAGAAGTGATTTGAATTCAATTCATTCGAATGAAAATGTTTCATTCATACTCTATGGCTAAGGTTAGTTGTGATAATTTTTTGTTGTTTCTTATGTCACTAGGAAATTCTGAGCCCTGGTGGTGGACCTATCCGGATTTAAGACAGGAGGGGTGCGCCTTCCGTTTTTCAGAAGAGCGCCACGCTAGAGAGGAAGAACGACTTAGCTCCAGAATCTGGCAAAAGATGGCAGCACCAGCAAACAACAGGGACTCTAATTTTGATCCGTATCAAGGCCGAGTTAAACTCATGTTCCGGTATCCCCAGAGGTATAAATTTTGGGAACTTGGATGATTTTGCGACCACGACGGAATTTAACGTGCACCAGTCTCTATTAGCATACACGACGGACTTCGGCTGGCTCGATGACCGAACCCACAATTTTTCGATCACGAACTGGCGGCTCTTACCAGCCAGGCTACCGCGGCCCTTAAATTTTTAAATCATACTTATTCTAAATTAAGAAACTTCCCAATTTAAAGAAACTCTATTAATTCGAATTTAGTATCTACTGTGATTATGCGTCCAAGAATCATAACTCTTTCATCGAAAAACCGTTGAAGCCAATAGAAACTTTCCCTTGTGCCTTTACATGTATTAAGTGGTTCAAATTAAAATATCCCTGCTTGAGATACATTGGTGAAAAAAAGCAATGGGCAAGACGTTTTCATATTTGGAGAGTAAATATATCAAGTCGTAAGAAATTGATTAAAAAAAAAAAGTTCCAAAACAAAGACCACTACATTAAAATTGGCGATATAATTGGTTCAAGGTAATATATATATATATATATATATATATATATATATATATATATATATATATATATAATTGTAATTTCAATAAAATATAATGCGAAGTGACTAATAAATTTTATTATAAACGTTCTTTATGCCTCATTTTCTTTAATAAGTAGAATCATGTTGCAGTTTCAAGTACAGAGGTACTTTAATTTGAAACACCCAGTATTTTCACTGAAAAAACAGTTTCAGTTATATAGAAGGATTTTACCTGTTGTAATAGTATTATTACGTGGGCTCTATTACAATGTTTAGTTTAAATTCTTTATTATTAAGTCTTTTTGTAACATCTAAAGAAGACTTCATATAATTACAAAAAAGTGCAATAAACAAGTAAATGTTACAGAACTCGTGAATAAAAACAAAATAATGCTCTAAACTTTTTTTTTTTTGCGTTAACTAAGATACAACAGCTATACATACTTAAAAACATGGTGAAGAGAAGGTGTAGAAACACGAACGTGCAAATGCAAGCATGGATATATAAAGTAAATGGTTGCTTTTACACATATAAAAGGTTTCTAATTTTATAATTAAATCTTTATTTAAAAGAAAATGAAATTCATACATTCTAACAACCATCCCCTACCATTATAAAATTTATCTTTCTTTGTATAATTACTTATAATTCAATTTAATCTAAGAGTTTATATTAGGATTTTTAATTAAAAAATTTAGAAAGTACTATTACCTGACTACATTTGCCTTTTTTCAAATGCAAAGATTTATTTATTATGATGTATGAATTCTATGAACTTTTAATTAGTTCTATTTTTCATTTAATAAAATAATTTATTGGTAGAAAAAAATTTAAAAGTAAAACGGTAAAGATAAATTTATTTATAATCGAATATTGTCCTAGTTAATCAATGTAGATAATTAACTTCTACTTTAAAAGGCATTAACATGATTAAACTAATGATAAATGACGTTTCTGCGCTTAATTTGAAAATTTATAACAAAAATGTAGAATAAAATAGCAATGAAATTGCACGTTAATAATCACTCACTGTCATTTTAAGTTAAGCTTAAAAAAAAAAAAAAAAAAAAAAAAATAGTAAAAAGCTTTAAGTCAGAAAATTGCATGTGAAAACTAAAAAATTGAAAGATGTTAAAACTTAAATTATGAATAAAATATGATCGTACGGTTTAACGGATAGAACAATTTTAGATACTTAAGTTAAAATAATATCATCTCTCTATCTATCTAAAATACAGATATAGATTAGCAAATATTTTTACTTCCATTACCCGACTACCGTATGTAATGGAAGTATTATATTCGATCCAAAAATTCGTTATCGAGTTTTCACCTGATTTACACGTTTTAAGGTCTCCTGAGTTCAAAAATGTAGTTTTTGGCGATTGGTCAGTGTGTGTGTGTATATATGTGTGTATGTGTGGAATCTTCTGGCTATCATATCCCCGAAACTAATAAAGATAGGGCTACGAAACTTCAAAATTGAGACATAACTTCTGTACAGATGAATTTTCTAAATTTTGGTTAAAATCGAAAAACCGGAAGTGGGACATAGAAAACCGGAAATGGGACTGTAAGTCCGTATTTTAAAAACAGCTCTAACGATATTCTTCAAAGTTGCTATATAAACACTCTATTATATGTCCTTTCAAAGGATATAGTTGTTTAGTTCAGGAAATTGATATATGTCCTGTATGAATAGCTCAATTTCAGGTCTGGCAAGCGCGTTCCTTTAAAAATGGCTCAACACACGTTTTTTTCAAACTTGGCATATTAACTCCCTTTTAAATATCCTTTTGTATGTAATTATTGTTTTCCAGTCAATAATTGCGTATACCAAGTTTTAGTAAAAGTTAGTATCTCAAAAACGGCTCTAACGATTTTCTTGAAAATTGTTACACAAGTTCATTTTAGATATCCTTTCTTGTGTATTACGCGGTTATTACAGGAAAATTAACAGTGATCCGCTTAGGCAGGTACGTTTTAGATCTCAAAATTTGGTGTTTCAAAAAATAGCTATAATTTTTTCCCCTTATTTTTTAACTCAGTAAATTTTGTTTTACTTGTAATGTAAACACTGTAAATTTAATTATACAAACTCTGTTTTACATGTCTTTTCATGAGCTTTCTCTCATAGAAAATTAGATAGGTGTCTACTTCGTTCACTGTAAAAAAAAAAAAAAAAAAAAAAAAAAAAGTACAGGAAAAATCTGGCAGCTTAGGTGCTAGTATTTCTCCGTCAAATATATAGGACGAAACTGTACTTTTAACAAAAAACCTATTTGATTTACAGTATTCTTGTGTAAAATATGTCAGTGATACGATTTTACTGTTTTAAACATTAAATTTGACGGAGAAATACTCGCACTCCAGCTGCCAGATATTTCCTGTACTTTTAACAGTTTTTTTTTTTTTTTGTTTGTTTTTGCTGTTTTTTTCTTTTTAGTGAGGCCAATTTTATGTTTTCTGATCGCACTATTTTAAAAAGTGCATATAATACGTGTAATATCGGGTAATGGAAGTCATGTGGTTGTTTCACAACAGATTTTTCTTTTCTTTTTTTTTATTAGCAAAATAACTTCTGTTTTATTATTATTATTATTATTATTATTATTATTATTATTATTTTGCTAGAAGCCATTTGAATAAGTGAAGACAAATTGCACCGAAACAGTAGTATTAAATGTAAAGGATAAAATTGTGTATCAATTAATATAAATTACAAAAACCTTACAACGATTTAAGAAGGGTCGACATAACTGATCTCAACCTTTCAACAGGCGTTAAATGTAGGCCTGAGTGCTGCTGCGGCCTCGTGCATAATTATTATATCCAAAGAAGGGCTGTACTGAAGTAATTCAGCTTGAAAAACTTATTGAGAAGATTGGCAATTTACAGTATTTATTTACATACTTCTAATTCATTACAACTGAATAATTATCCTAAAAGACAAATTTAAATTTTAGTCCCCGTGATAGCTAAAATCATTTGATACTGAGAAGTTCAATGATGAAAACAAAGCCTTATTATGATTATAGATTTAGAAATCAAACGGAAATTATTTTTATTCAACTAATCCCTATCTAAACGTAAAAGTCGTTCGTACTACGAAAATGAATAAATGAATGACTGAATTACTAACTAGCAGTACAACTCTCTGGTAATATAAATATGAAATTTGGTGAAAACATTCCTGTTATGACGTAAACAGTCACTAAGAAGCGGTTTTACAAATTCGCCCTCCAAAAAAGGGTTAGAGGGCGGCAAAACGTCATTTCACAAAATCCTTTACATCTCAAAGAAAAAGCTCGATTCGATTCCGTTAAAAGTTTTCCTTTAAAATCTAACAAACGCAAATATCTAAATAAAAATTTCAGGAATTTTGGATATTCGTCGTAAAACGTTATTTTCCTAAACATTCATATCTCAAACGAAGAAGAAGTAAAAACAAAACAAAACAGATATCATAGAAATTTTTCTTTAACAAACACAAATATCTAAAATTTAATGGGTCCACCATCGGCCGAGCAGTTTAACGTTCAAAGCTGGTAGATGAGAAGTGCCGGGTTCGATCCCATGTCGCGCTCATCGACCTCGCCGTCTGTAGTTCTCCGTGGTTTTCTTCGAAACTCGCGTAATTACGGGCTAGAACCTTTTAAAAAGACCCCCATGGTGAGCATTCCACTGATAGGCCTTGGGCCTTAGCCTAGTCAATCTGCCTTAAACCCTACAACTAACGAAACAACCTAAAATCCAATTTCAGGAATTTTAGGAACTCGCCCTGGAAGGGAAGGAAGGAAGGGGAGCACAACGTGAATTTATATAATATTTGATATTTCAAATGAAACAAATCTTATATTATCAGATTTTTGTTTTAAAATATAGCAAAAACTAATGCCTAAAGACATTTTTAGGAATATTAGGAATATTATTAGGAATATTATTAGGAATATTAGGAATATTATTAGGAATATTAGGAATATTATTAGGAATATTAGGAATATTTAGGAATATTATTAGGAATATTTATTAAGAATATTTAGGAATATTATTAGGAATATTAGGAATATTATTAGGAATATATTAGGAATTTTTATTTTTTAGGCATTAGCAAAAACTAATGCCTAAAAACATTTTTAGGAATATTAGGAATTTATTCACGAATAGGCTAGGGACAAGACTTGATTTGACATAATTCTTAATATCTCAAAGAAAAAAAATACAGACATCCATAACATTTTTGCGTTAAAAAAAAAAAATATATATATATATATATATATATATATATATATATATATGCAATTACTTGAAACCTCATTTAGGAAAATTTAGTAATTCGACCCCGAAATTGCAGAGGAGGCAGAACGTAATTTCACAAAGGCAAAATGTGATTTTACACAATTATTTACATCTTAAGAAAAAACAGAAATTTCTGAGATTTTTTTTCTTTAAAATGTAACAAGCACAAATACCTAAAATCCAATCTCAGGTATTTTGGGAGGCAAAACGTGATTTCACATAACTATTCATAAAAAAAAAAAAAAAAAAAAAAAAAGATATCTTTAAATTTTTTTGCTGTAGAATATTACGAATATCTAACAACAGTTTTGGTGTTTTAGCAATTTGAACCGAAAAGTAAGAAAGGGAAAGGATCGAAACTTGTTTTTACATAACCCTTCATATCTCAAAAATAAAATAAAATAAAATAAATCTAAGATTTTGCTTTAAAATAAAATATATATTATGTATACTTTTAAAAAAATAAAGAACACGCTTTTATTGAAATGTGAACTAATAAATAATTTAGAATTAAACAAAAACCACTTTTAAAAAATCTCCCCTGACTGGGCTCGAACGTTAGAGTTTTAGATTCGCAGCCCGGAGCTTTACCTCACAGCCACAGCGTTGACGTAGGGAACGTCTGTTTTTTCAATATAGATTTTTTGTTTGCTCCCAGAGCGGTTACAGACATACATACAAGCATACATACAGGTGAAGCTAATAAAAGTGTGTTAAAAACGTCAATACTAAGAAACAACTTTGGAAAATTGTGAATTCGCTCCTAAGCTTGGTAACAGGATTTTTTTTTTTTTTTTTTTTTTTTTTTTTTTTTTAATTTCTTCATATCACAAAGAAAAAAAAAATAGAAATAAAAATAAGACAATTGCCATAAGTTTTTTTCTGCAAAAATGCTTAAAATCCAGTTTCAGAAATTTCAGGAATTCCTACCTGACTACTGGGAGGCAGGGGGGGGGGCTTGTTTTCACATATTATATTTTAAAGATTTGAAAAAAAAATTTACGGTACTTATAATTTTACTATCACAAAGGGAAGACCCCCCCCCCCCCCTATGGATATCATCAGGATACACTATGGTCAAGTGTGCTGTTAAGGCTGGTACAAGGCCTCACTATTGCGAAGTGCCAAAATGTAAATGTTCCATGATCACAAGTGCCAAAATTTAACTGTTCCATAGATGCAGAAATATAGCCTATAGCTATCTGTAAAATCATATTACCTAATAGGAATGTCACCTGTTGTCTGATAAAAACCAAAATTGAAGTGTCCAAGAAAATCTTTGCCGCAAGCAATAAAAACTTGGATTCAACAATTTTTTTTTTTTCATTTGTATTTCTAAAATGATATAAATAGATAATAACACAGGTCTGCGAGATCATACTTTTCAAATTTTTTTGAACTGCTTTGAGTGTTTCTAATGTGTTTTGAAACGTTTAACACAGAAATGCTTGTCTTTCCGTCCTATGAAGTAAGGGTTTTTTACGAAATAAGGATGAATATTGGAAGAAATCACACAGAGGCTGTAACAATTTCGAAAATATTTATGTATAAAATACATTAAAATAGGCTATTATTTACATTTTATCTTTTAAATGTGTTAATTTGCATCGAAGCTCCGTTTAAAGCTTTTTATCTTGTGCATAGCTTGAGGGGTGGGGGATTCTCTATTTAGCATCCAACAATAAACTGCTAACATGTTAACACTCCATCGTTCCTTATACCTCCTCTACATTTATTTGGTGTTTTGATAAATAACTCTCCTTGTTCTTCCTTCACGTTACCTAGATTTTTTGAGACATAACTTAGATGGAGTTTAAAAAGGGGTGTTTTAAGCTTAAAAAATTCTATTTTTTGTCAAAACTGTATATAATGAAAATTTTAGAATGTTTGTTTTCTTAATCAGCATAAAAAATACCACAGAAAAGTACATGACCCCGAAAAAAAAAAAAAAAAAATTATCGTGGAGCTGTGTAATTATTATTTTTAATTCATTTAAATATTGGACCAGCAAAGTGGGCAAGTTCTACTAGTTCTTTAGAAATCAGAATAAAGAAGAATGCTATTTGCATAGATTAACAATTTTGGTTGTATTAACTCTTTACTTCACAATTACTCAGTTATATATATATTTTTTCATCATCATCATCATAAAAAAAAAAAAAAAAAAAAAAAGTTTATTTCCGGTAGCTAGGCGTTTTTATTAAAGCCTTTTTTGTCAGCTTACTTTCTCTGTCATAAACCTTCTGCTGAATCTGGATTAAAAACAGAAAAAAATCTGGTGTGAAACAACCACACGACTTTCATTAGCCATTATTACACGTAATAGCAGAAGACTTGGCGTTGGAATATTAAAACAGGAATAAACTACCACGTCAGAAATGCCAAAGAAAAATTATTGAGGTGCATACAGCTGTTTCGGTAGCCTAAAGCAGTCTTCAGTGCAAAAAGGTAGTTTATTCCTGTTTTAACATTATTACACGTATTACGTGCATTTTTGAGAGATAATGTGATTAGAAAACATAAAAGTTACCTAAAGAAGTAGAAACCTAAATTTTTTTTCCGGTAAGAGGAACTTATAAAGACATATAAAACGAAGCTTACATATAGCGAGGTAAAAAATAAGAGAAAAAAATGGTAGAGTTAATTTTTGATAAACAAATTTCCGAAATTTGAAGATGACCTACCTAAGCAGGAAGACTGTTAATTTTCCTATAATAACCACGTAAGACACGAGAAAGAAATGGATTTGTATAACAAATTTCAAGAAAATTGTTAGAGCCGTTTTTGAGATACTAACTTTTACAAAAAATCAATTATTGACCGGAAAACAATAATTACATACAAAAGGATATTTAAAAGTGAGTAAATAGGGCGAGTTTGAAAAAAAAAATATATATATCGGTACAGCCATTTTTAAAGGAACGTGCTTACGAGACCTGAAATTGAGCTATTTATACAGGACTCCTATCAATGTTTCTGAACTAACCAACTATATCATTCGAAAGGACATCTAATAGAGTATTTATATAGCAACTTTGAAGAAAATCGTTAGAGCCGTTTTTGGGATACAGATTTACGGTCCCATTTCCGGTCTCCGATGTCCCACATCCAGTTTTTCAATTTACATCAAAATTTGGAAAATTCATCTGTACACCAGACCTGTCTTAATTCTGAAGTTTTGTAGTTCTATCTTTATCAGTTTTGCAGATATGATAGCCAGAAGATTCCACACATACATACACACACACACACACACACACACAATGAAAAATATCCAAAAACCACTTTTTTGGATATTGGAGGGGACCTTAAAACGTGTAAATCAGGTGAAATCTCGATATCGAATTTTTGGACCAAATGCAATACTTCCATTACCTACAGTAGTAGGGTAATGGAAGTAAAAAGGGAAAATATATTAGAAATGCCAATCCTATCGTTACAAATTCGGTATCAAATGAAAGGGGTGCATACAGGTTTGGCATACAGGTTTTCAACAAGACCATTAGATTATCAAAATTAATTAAAGTATGGAATTTAGGTGGCAACACTTCATTTTAATTCATTTTAGTCATTTTAAAAAGTACGTGGCTCGTTACAAATTCGGTGCGAAATGCTCGTTACAAATTTGGCGATTTTTATGAATCTAGGGGTGCGAACAGTATTTTGACGCGACAATTAGATTTTCTTAAATTAACTAAAGTATGAAATTTGGTACCAACACTTCATTTTAATATTTTTATACCTTTTAGTGCAAATCACGCTAATAGAAAAAATCTTTAATTTTTTTTTTTTTTTTTTTTATTCAGCTTACTTTCTCTGTCATAAAACTTCTGACGAATCCAGGTTAAAAACAGAAAAAGGGGGAAATAAATTAGAATATAAGACCTATCGTTGCAAATTTGGTACCAAATGAAAGGCGCAATTTTTCTGAATGCAGATGTGCAAACAGTTTTTCGACACGACAGTTAGACTTTTTAAAAATAACTGAAGTGTGAAATTTTACAGGCAACAACTTTTGTGTAAGACATAAAATAAGTTAGAAATATCAGTCCTATCGTTACAAATTTTCTACCAAATGAAAGGGGGGCGGGAATTTTTCTAAATCCAGCAGTGCAAATAGATTTTCGACACGAATATTAGATTTTTTTAAATTAACTAAAGTATAAAATTTAGTTGGCAACAAAAAATTACATTTGTGTATGGAATTTCTAACACACGTGACCAATAGGCAATGTACAAAGGGCATTCCATAAAAACTGAGAGTAAAATCATAAAAAAATCAAGAAATATATTTACAGCAAAAAGTACATCATTCTTTTTCAAAATACCTTCCTTCAGATAATATGCAACGGTCCCATCGTTCAACCCACTTTTCGAAACAAGTAGAGAAGCCCTTTTCTGGAAGCTGCTTCAAAGAACCCTCCACTGCTGAAATAACTTCAGAATCTGTATTAAATTTTCTGCCACGGAGCTTCTCCTTCAACGTCGTAAACAGCCAGAAATCGCATGGTGCGAGATCTGGACTGTAAGGGGGATGTGGCATGATTTTAATATTGCATTTACTAAGATATCGCTGAACAGAAGTAGCGACATGCAGGCGAGCATTATCGTGATGTAATGTCCAATTCACCTACCAGTTCATGACGCTTTCTCGATATGTGTTGTCGCAAAATTTTCAAAACTGAAACATAATATTCACCATTCACAGTAGTTTTTGAAGGCACAGCATGCTGATAGATTACATCTTTATGATCAAAGAAAATAATCATCATGACCTTTCCAGCAGATTTGGTATGTCGGATTTTTTTCTGAGGCGGAGAATCAGTATGTTTCCATACACTTGTTGCGGACTTGGTAAGGGGATCATAGTGATGCACCCAAGTTTCATCACCTGTTATTACAGTCTTTAGGAGATTTGGATCATTTTGAAGCTGTTTTGCCCAAACGGTAGCAAATTTTATGGCACAACGCAATTCGTTTTTTAACTCTGAATCACTCATCTCCATTTCTGTAGGGCAAATAAAACAGTTCTTTAAATAAGCACGGAAATAGGAAAATAAAATCATCTCCTTCGCTTAGAATTTTATATAAACGTACAGTTAACAGTTTGAAAAAATCGCCTGCACTTCTATTTTTTGGTTTCGCGGTGTTGCCACTACGTAAAAAAATAACTCTCAGTTTTTATGGAATGCCCTTTGTAAGATTAATTTTTCTTTTCCTATTATCTTTTTAGTTTGCATTCTCTGTCATAAACCTGCCGAATCTGGGTTAAAAACAGAAAAATGGGAAAATAAATTAGAAATATCTGTCCTATTGTTACAAATTTTGTTCCAAATAAAAGTGGCGATTTTTCTGAATCCAGGGTAGCAAACAGTTTTTAGACACGACCATTAGATTTTTAAAAATTAACTAAAATATGAAATATAAGTGGCAACACTTCATTTTAATTCACTTCAGTCATTTGAAAAAGTACGTGTCTCGTTATAAATTCAGTGCCAAATGAAAGGGGCAATTTATCTGAATCCAGGGGTACAAACTGTTTTTCGACACGACAATTTGATTTTTTTAAATTAACTAAAGAATGGAATTTAGATGGAAACTCTTAATTTTAATCTTTTCATGCATTTTAGTGAAAGCAAAGCTAATAAAAGAAGTCTTTAATTTATTTTTAATTTTATTTTATTAAAATATTATTTTAGTCGCAATTATATAATAAAATTATATTTTAGTCATTTCATTTCTAAAATATTATCGTAATCGCAATAAAATGTGTTTAAAGATGAATTTAAAATATAATGTAAGTCTTTCGTTAAAGTTTTATAAAACATTTAAGCACATTTTATTTTTTATTTAAGTAAAAAAAAAAAAAAAAAAAAAAAACAATTTTGCTTTTTCACTTGAAAAAATTTGCTGTAAAAAGTAATCCTATTAAAGTCTTAAAATTTTTAGTTTAATAATGTTTAATGTTTTGAAATAATAATTCAAAATCAATATTATTTTTTATTCATTTTAGCTACTAATGGAAAAAAGAACTTTTTTTCAACGTAATTTTGATAGTTTTTTAATATCGAATATATTGATTATCGACATTTCAAAGTTAATGTAGCATAAGAATTTTGACTGATGGTTTTATAAACAATTAACCTTTAAGTTAAACTTTACAAAAATCATTATTTTTAAAAGTAAGTAATGTTTAACCTTAATATATTTTAGATAATGTAAGTTCTTGTATGAAACGAAGATTTGCTATCACTTAAATAGTTATTTATTATATTTATTTAACTTTTATATAAACACGTAATATTTTATAATAAAAATGTGTTGGTTTTAAAAACTCATTTTAAAATTCATTATCAAATACAATGAAATTTTATTTATATATACGATCTACTGAAGTGATTAGTCCTTTTATTATAGGCACATGAAATGCACATAAAAATACACTCATTGCAAACCATGAACGAGCTCTCCCAAAGAAAGAAAATTTTATAAATAAGAATTAATATGAATGAATAATTTTATGAATGAACGATAATATGAATGAATGATTATAAAATTAAAACAAAAGCAAACTCAGTAAAAAAAAAAAAAAAAAAAAAAAAAAAAAAAAAGTCATAGCGATTGCTGTAACCTGTTGTATTTTCTCAAGCTTGTATTCCGGATGCAATACTGGTGGGAATTGAACCACGCAGGTGCAGTACAGTCCGTAACAGAAGAGTCCAAACACTAGCAAAAATTCCTATGTAAAAAAAGTACACATAATATTGTTTTGTTAAATAAATCCTTATCGAATCATGTTCTTACGCTAGTGACCCCAGACATGCTCGATTGGTAATAAAATCTGGAAATAGGAAAGGCCAAAGTGAGCTAGTAATATGGCGGAGGTACTCTTGTTATACCTTTGCTGTGTATTTTCGAGCATTATCTCGTTGAAAAATGCCTGTTGAATGCCCTGCCATGCATGGTAAGATAAGGGGTTGAATGATGTACTGAACGTACTGTTTTGCTGCTAAGGTAGCATCGATTAATCTATCGAGTGTCGTATGTGATGACACACCACATCATCATACCAAGTATGAGAGCGTTGTGTCACTAGTTGATTGATCGGTTGGGTTTAACGTCTCATTAGTACTGCGGAGTGGGTAATTGGCGACGGGTAAATGGGTAATTGGGACGCACCCCCTAAGGATGGTTCGGAGATATGTCATCAAAATTTTGATCCTCCACGGAGGCGATGGCTCCTCTGCTTCAGTGACCCCCAGAGTTATTTCTTGAATGGGAACATGGAGAACATTGTAGCCACGACGAATGTTATGTGCTCCAACTACCATTAGTGTATACCAGCGGCGGTGCGTGAACCGAAAACAGGTGAAGAGCTCAAAAATAATATTTAAGTTGTTTTATTAGATAACCTTTATTAAACATAATGCTAACTAAAAATTAACTAAAAATACTCATTCTATTTAAATGCAAATTTATACTCTATGAATGAATACAGTTTAATATATTAGATGAAGTGCCTCTTCACTTATATTCGGTCTACGTGGAACCGCTGGTGTACACTACGGTCTGACTCGAGTATCAAACCAGAAATTTTCCAATTACGAGCTCGGTGCTCTATCGACCGAGCCCTGTGGCCCCCTTGTGCCACTCTAAAACGAAGGTAGAATTATAACGTTCACCGGAGGGGGGGGATTTACACATGTATATGGTTCAATATACATGTGTAACTGAACGAAACGATTTCAACAGAAACGAATTCAATATTAGATATTCAATCAGAAACGAATTCAACACCCAAATTGAATTCGTTTCTGAAACTAATCACATAGATTGAAACATCCCTCAGCTATGATGACGTGTTAAAACAGATGTCATTTTCTTGATCTATAATTAAAACCCCTCAGTTTTATTTATTCCTATATAATAAATATTATCTTACTGAAAATAATAAATTATCACAATTCGAATGTAATTGCAATAATATTAATTGCGAGTCATTAATAAATTTGGGATGGATGGATGGTTGCATGGTTGGGTTTTACGTCGCCCTAGTGCTGCGCAGATAGGCAATTGGCAACGGTCTGGGACACACCCCAAGAGGTGGTCCGGAGACATGCCATCACGATTTTGATCCTCCACGGAAGGGATGGCTCTCCCGCTTCGGTGACCCCCAGAGGTATAATATTTGATGGAAACATGGAGGACATTGCGGCCACGACAGATTTTACGTGCACCAGGCACCATTAGTGCACACGACGGTCTTTGGCCGGCTCGAGTACCGAACCCGCAATCTTCCAATTACGAGGCTGGCGCTCTACTGACTGGGCTACCGCGGCCCTAATAAATTTGGGATTTATGAAATTTTGCTTTTCACTTGAACAGTAAAACAAAAAATTCCATGATTTCAGGTTAGCTATTTGTTTGTAAATATTGAAAAATTTAGAATAAACTTTTCTCAAAAAAAAAAAAAAAAAAAAAAAAAAAAAAAGTTCTAGTAATTGTGCGAGGAGTGAACTTATAATAACTAAAACGATAAGTTTGATAAATTTCATGTTATTCACAATATTTTTTTTTAATTTCGTAATTTTGAAATCTTTCAGCAAATCTTTAAAAATATTATATTTTTCGCAATTTTATGTTACAGGTGTTTTAAATGTAACAAATACAAAAATTATTATCTTGTATAGTGAATTCCTCATGCCATATACTATATATACATATTATTAGTATACACAATGCAAATATAGTGAAAATTCAAAATGTTAACATCGTTAAAATGAACTAAATTTTAGTTCCTCATATACACACACCACACGCACACACACACACACACAAAAATGAGGGTTTTTACCAAATTTTTGACTTCAATTCATCAATTGTAATGTAGTGTCCAATGATTTTAAATAATTATTAATACACACCTCTATCATTTATTTATTTATTATTTATTTATTTAATTTTATTCCTTTACTTTTATACTTTCAGTGAGAGAAGAGCTGAAAATCAGTTAAATCTATCAACGATAATTTATTTTTCTTTTTAATTTCACGATATTTATATATATTTAAATTATCTTGGAGTTTTCATATAGGTATCTAATAATCTTTGACTAATAAATGAAGCACAAGAAAATCTGTTAACGCGTGCGCATGCACAGTTAAAAATTATTTAGTAAAAATACTTATACTTCTTCAGATTTTTAATATTGCGGTGCCCAGTACTTTCTGTCAAATGACTTAAAACTGACATCGCACTGGTTTAAATATCCCGCAAGTTATATAAGAAAGAGAACATTTTTTTTTTTTTTTTTTTTTTTTTTTTTTTCTAAAAGAGTCTTTATAATTTCTTGAAGGCATATGATATTCAGAAACAAATAAATGGAGAACATTAAAATAAGCTCTATCATTACAAGGTACAGCTACAACACATTTCAAACATTACTTTTTTACAAAGTGATTCAGCACATTCTTATTATTTTAACATTTTTCCAACAAGGTTGAAAAGTGTTAATGACGTCGGCGTGTTTGTCTGTCTGTCCATCTGTCTATCTGTCCACGCTCTAACTCCCATAAATATTTATGAATTTCTTGAAACTGATATATGTTATTCAAGTTCACTATCAGATGTTCCCTATTGAAAATGGAGTACATACCTGTCATGGTTTGTGTATAAGGACACCCGAAAGTTTCCCAAGGCATTGCTTTCTATGAGAGGTATTACGATAAACCATATTTTCATACCTTTACTTTCTACAAATATAATGAAATTAAAATACGTTATTCAAGTTCACAACCAGATGTTTTCTATAGAAAATGAAAAAAAATACCAACAATGGTTTGTGTACAGGGGCACCGGAAATTATTTCAAAGCATTGCGTTCTATGACAGGTATGTCTATAAACAAAACTTTAATAACTTTTTGTTGAACAAACTTTAATATAATTGAAACATGTTATTCATGTGTGCAAAATAATGCTTTCTATAGAATATAGTATAAATAGTATGAAGATTTACAAGACCACGAAAAAATATTCAGTTACATTAAGGAACATTATTAAAAATTTCCTAAAATTGCATTTTCATTTACATTAAGCGTTTCTAACACTTTCTAAAAATTTTAACACTTTCCAAGAAGGCTGTAAAGCGTTAATGACTTCAGTTTGTCTGTCTATTCGTCAGTCTGTCTGTCTGCCAGCGCTCTAACGCCCGTAAATATCTATGGAATTTCTTGAAACTGATATATATTATTCAAATTTACCATCGGAGATTACCTATTGAAAATGGAGTATATACCTCTCATGGTTTGTGTATAGGGACACCCGAAAGTTTTTCAAAGCATTGCGTTCTATGAGAGGTATTACGATAAACCATATTTTCATACCTTTACTTTGCACAAATCTTAATGACACTGAAAAATATCATTCAAGTTCATCACCAGATGTTTTCTCTAGAAAATGAAGTAAATACCACTTATAGTTTGTGTACAGGTGCACACGAAATTATTCCAAAGCGTTGCGTTCTATGAGAGGTATTTTATAAACCAAATTTTAATAACTTTACTTTGCACAAATTTCAATGAAATTAAAACATGTTATTCATATGTGCTAAAGAATGCTTTCTACAGAATATAATATGCATAGTATTAAGATTTACAGGACAACGCAAAAATATTCAGTTATATAAAGGGATATTATCGGAAATTTCCTAAAATTGCATTTTCATTTACATTAAGCGTTTTTAACACTTTCTAAAAATTTTAACACTTTCCAAGAAGGTTGTAAAGCGTTAATCACTTCAGTTTGCCTGTCTGTCTGTTCGTGCTTTAACTCCCGTAAATATTTATAGAATTCCTTGAAACTGAATATGTTATTCAAGTTCACTATCGGATGTTCCCTACTGAAAATGGTGTACATACCTCTCATGGTTTGTGTATAGGGACACCCAAAAGTTTTCAAGGCATTGCGCTCTATGAGAGGTATTACGATAAACCATATTTTCATACCTTTACTTTGCACAAATGTTAATGAGATTGAAAAATGTTATTCAAGTTCATCACAAGATGTTTTCTGTATAAAATGAAGTAAATACTACTTATAGTTTGTGTACAAGTGCAGACGAAAGTATTCTAAAGCATTGCGTTCTATGAGAAGTATTTTATAAACCAAATTTTAATAACTTTACTTTGCACAAACTTCAATGAAATTAAAACATGTTATTGATACTCGTATGTACAAAAGAATGCTTTCTACAGAATATAGTATGAATAGTATTAAGATTTACAGGACCACACAAAAATGTTCAGTTACATTAACGGATATTATCGGAAATTTCCTAAAATTACATTTTCATTTACATTAAGTGTTTTTAACGCTTTCTGACATTTTTTAACACTTTCCAACAAGTTTGAAAAGTGTTAATAACTTCGGTTTGTCTGCCTGACTGTCTATATGCCTGTCTGCGCTCTAACTCCCGTAAATATTCCCCAAGCAGCACCGAAACGTTCTCTGAACGTTCAAAAATTGTTCTACAAACACGTTCTAAGAACGTTCACTTTGAACGTGTTATAGACGTCTATTTGTCCATCTTGAAGCCGTACAATAGTACGGTTCAGAGAACGTTCAATGAACGTGTAACTATCACCATCGGTGTTATAGAAACGTTCTGAGAACGTTCTACGTATACGGTCTCAGAACGTTCTAAACGTTTTTAGAACGTTTTCAAAACGTTATACACATTTTCAGAACGTTCTAGAAAACGTACTTTAAACGTTCTAAAATAGTGTAGAAAAAAAAAAAACTGTGACGTCATTATAAAAAAAAACCACCACAGTACGGGCGTTTAAAAGTAAAAAGTACATATTATTACTTACAGACTTTGAATAAACACCATAAAATGCAATAAACTCGCAACAATTGTTTCGGGTCGAAAAAACACACGACCCTTCATCAGGCGAATAAAGTAAGCACGAGTGCTGCAGTCAAAGCGGCAACGCAATTGGTGCGTTGCCGCTTTGACTGCAGCACTCGTGCTTACTTTATTCGCCTGATGAAGGGTCGTGTGTTTTTTCGACCCGAAACAATTGTTGCGAGTTTATTGCATTTTATGGTGTTTATTCAAAGTTTGTAAGTAATAATTTTTACAACGCTAGTTTTGTGGTGTTTTTTATTAAAAAGTACATAGCTGATGACGAATAATGATGCAACACAGGAACAGGAATATAAACTACTTTTTTTTTTTATTATTCAAATAATGTTTGAGAAATTTTAACATACTTACTATTCCTTTATTTTAACGTATATGAATCAAAAAGTCTATATTCTATGACAGTTTTCCGAAAAATGTGCCATTACGTCTCTTTATCCCTTAAAAAATTTCATAAATTTTTTCATTTTTTTTTTTTTTTTTTCATTTCTTTTTTTACCTTGATCTGAAGATAATGAAGTTATAGTATTAATTACAAAACTTTGAATAAACACCATAAAATGGAAGAACTCGAAACAATTGTTTCGGGTTAAAAGAAGACACAACCCTTCATCAGGCGAACAATGTAAGCGCGAGAGCTGCAAACAAGCACGTTGAGTGTGTTGAATGCGTTGCCGGTTTTTTTTTTTTTTTTTTTTTTTTTTTTTTGTAGCAGCTGCGAGTTCTTGCCTTTTATGGTGTTTATTAAAGTTTCGTAATTAATACTATAACGCCATTATCTTCAGATTAGGCGAAAAAAAGAAATTTTTTTTAAATGCAAAAATTTAAGGAACTTTTTAAGGGATATAGAGATGTTATGACAATTTTTGGGAATTACTGTCGTAGACTATGGAGTTTCTCATGCACATACGTTGAAATTAAGTATGTTAAAATTTCACAAACATTATTTGAATTTTAAAAAAAGTAATTCATATCCCTGTTGCTGTGTTGTATCATTCTTTATCTGCTATGTACAACTAAACTCTTGAATTATTTTGCTTGTTTTAATCCTTGGGATTCCGAATGCATCATCTTGTGAGTAATGTTTGTTTTTTATAGTTGTTTTCTGTTTGATTTTCTGATTTCTTGAATTAATAGTTTATTCCAGGGATGCAGAAAATGTTCAAACCTCGGAAATTTCCCCCAAACACAATATAAATTTCCCTCAATAATGCAAAAATCTACTTTGCTATACAAAGTCATTTGTTCTATGTAATAAATCTTTAAGAGAATAAATATACAGTGTAACATAAAAATATCGCTGTTAGTGTATAAGCACTTCAAAGTAGCAAATTGTTATTTTTGATTTACATTTTTATTTTCTCTTAAAAAAATATTCAAAATTTGCCCCGAACCTCGTTCGGGCATATTCTGCACCCCTGGTTTATTCCACTTTATTCTTCATTTTTAACTTCAATTAATTTCTTGTACGATTTGGTGTCTGCTGGCGATTTGCTATTATAGCTTCTAACGAACGAAATCGTACATTGGTGCTCAATGGTGAAAAAGGTCACCACTGACGAGTTTTTTTTCTTTTTTTTTTCTTCTTTTTCACCGTTCTGAGCTTTTCCTTAAAAAAAAAAATGCTGTTTTTTTTTGTTTTTTTTTCTCGTTGCTTGTTTGTATCTTTTGATTTGAGTTTCATGTCGTTTTTACGCACCGGCAAAATTATTAAAATTGCAACGGATAATCTAGGAATAAATGTATGATTAGATTGAAGTTAAATAAAATAAAAATCACTAAACAAAAAATAAATGTTTCAATAAATCACAATCAGTCTCCACAGGTTATTTAAATTTGTTGTAATTTCCTTCTCATTGTTCTATGTGGTTTCAGAGATCTTATATCGGTTGCCTGGTTTTAACTACGATTAAAAATTCATTTATACATATATATATTAATTTTTTTTTAATACAGCGTGCAAAGATAGTCACGAGAATGTCGTTATCTCCGCAACTATTGGTCGCAAACATATAGTTTCAGTTACAAAATGTTTTAAAAAATATGAGCATTTGCGGTATGACATGTTTAAATTTAAAATATCTATTTTTTCAAAATTACAAAAACTAAATTTTTGTACAGTCCCAGTCCCCTATAGTGATATTTAGAAAAATTGACACTCATCCTAACAAGAAGTTTCATTTATATTCTCCCAAAATGGAACAAGATATTTAAAGTTTAGATTTTCTAACATATTTAGGCCTTCAATAAGGGATCGGTTTAAAAATCCTAATTGGACTTTGTTTGCATTTTCCCTGGGCTTATTAAAGAATTTTTCATTGACTTTTTAATAAAGCCCGAGAAAATGCGAAATAATCCTAAATTTTGAAACTAACTATCTCAGACAATTTTGGGTGCACAAAAGTGAAACTTTTTGTGTTATATAGGTTTTTTAGGTTGGAACTCAACTTTCACTATTAGTGTCATGAAAATTGTATAAAAATTATCAGTTTTTGTGATTTTTAATAAATTAATTTTTTTAATTTAAACATGTCATATAATGAATTCTTACATTTTTTTTAAATACATTTTCTTATTGGAGGACGTCTGAGACCAATTGTTGCGCAAATAAAGGCCTGCTCTCAACTTTGCACCCTGTATATTCTAAACATTTCTGGGTACTACTTTGTAAGTCCATGGATAGTTTATAAATATATTTGAATGCTGAAGTTCATATTCCAACATAAAAAATAATTTCAAAAATGAATGTACCAATACACCGCTAAAATAATATATAATTGAGTTTAGAATATATTGTTAATTTATAATAATAAGAAATTGAAACAAAAAATTAAAAATTAGTTAGAAGGAGGAAATTTTAAAAATTTCCAAATACTTAAATACATATATATATATTTAATCAAAATATTTTTCTAAAATATTTAACATACTTCATATTTTTAAATTTCAGTGCATGTGTATAAATATTTTCAGTTTACAGCAGCAGTTTACAAAAAAGATGTTTGCAGGTATTTAAATTTATTCCACATGGCAATGTAATTGGTATTCTTTAAATGTTTAAATTTCTTTAAATTGAGTCAACGCAATTTTTACCTCATTTGATGTAATTAAGCTATCATATGGCATATTAAATAATTGATAAATGTAAATATTATTAGTATTAATAAATAATATAGTAAATCGTCCTTTTTTTTTAAGCAGAATATCTTTTTTTTATAAAGATGTGGAATAAAATTGAATTGAATCTTTGTTTTATTATGCAGTTAAACAATTTCATATATTTTATTTAATAAATAACAGTAAAGAGATATTTAAAATTGTAAGTCGGTGAAACTTAGGATATTATTTTAAAAATGTGCAATTTGCATAACCTTGATTGTATATATATTATCATATAAACATTAAATAAATACTTCAGAATTTAAAAAGAAAAGAAAAAAAGAATTACGAACCTTCTGAATTTTCATAAGAATTTTCTTCAAGAAAACATCCTTCCAACTAGCATTTTAAAATACACAATGACCAGTCGGAAGGGCATTCACTTAAAATTAGCTTTTATCTTGTAAAGTCTTTGTGACTTCTATTAATATAATGAATCAATAATTTCTAAGCGGTTGTCTGTAACAGGAGCAGTTTTTTCTGCGATTCAACTTTCAAGTATCAAAAGTTAGGCTTAAGAACATACGCAGATATGAAAATGATTGTTTAATTGATATTAAAATAAGACTTTAATAAATAGAACATAGAGAATATTACAGGTTAAAAATATTACATTTTTACCTTTTCTAAAGCATATCCTAGTCTTTATAACGCTAAAACTGAATAAATCAGATTACATGTTTTAAAATTACCGCCTCACATAACGACACGACTTTCCCAAGACCTGGCGCCGCGCCTGGCGTTTGACTTTGCAGTTGCACGGTCAGCGAAAATTAAATAAATGCAATCCACAGATGTCGATGTTAACATCTGCTCTCGCTTCCTTCTTGCATCCGCAATAATCATGTTTCAAAGTTCAACATTTGAAACAGAAATTTATTAAGCATTTATAGCTGTAGTCAATATTTTAAGGAAAAATTTAGTGGAGTTAAACAATTATTTAAATTTTTATTAAGTATTTTAAAAATTTATGAGATCACTTTATTTTTCCATTTTAAAATCTCGAATTAAACGGAAAAGCATATCTTGTTTTAGTGTATATTTCAGTATTGAACAAAATATTCAGTGAAAATAAATAAAATAAAATAAGACCAATCAAACAGAGTAATGATTTAACAACATTATCAATATTGATAATTTATCAGTAACATTTAAACTTAAATAGAACCATAACTTAAAGAAAAGAAGAAAAAAACTCATTTCTGTAACTTCCCGATGAGTATTAGAGACCGCGAGGTTCTACTCTCGAACCTTACAGACGGGAAGTGTTGGTTTCGATTCCTGGTCCCGCTCGTCGACTTAGGTTTTCGGAGTTTTCCCGTGATTTTCTTTGAAACTCGCGTAAAGCACTATATTACTTATTCAATAACATCCGTGATTAGCTTTTTGTATCTAAACTCTGGGTCTGGGGAATGCATAGATTTTCATGACAGAAGACAATCATTTTTATGCTGTATAGAAGATCTTAGAAAATGTATTTTTCTAAGGGTTTATTATTATTATTATTACAAATGAAAAAAAAAAAAAAAAAAAAAAAAACGGTAAATTTGTTTTAAATCATCAGAAAACGATGTTTCAATTATTCGTTTTAAGGGTGATATCGAATTCTTTTGAAAGAAAATCATAGTGAAAATTTTTATCCACCCCTCCCCCATCCCCCAGGGATGATGTATACTTATTCCTAGGGCAAAAAACAATGTCCTACGAATAATAATAATAAAAAAAAAACTGTTTGACTATTACTCGTTATACATCCAAATTGAATCAATAATATATATCAAATGTATGTCACGCAGAAGGTTTGGTGAGTATATGTATTACAGAAGCTGATTGATAGCCTTTCTGTGAATGGAAAATTTTGGAACGTGGCAGTGCCACCTGTCGTCCGATATGCACCCAAAGGCAATCTGTAGAGTTTTACGTAATATTAATTTCACTTACCAAATTTACGATATTTATAAATCACAGAAGTTGAGATTTTCCGTTTCCGTTATGAGATTAAATTGCAACATAGCCACGCCACCTGTTGGCCGATGTGCATCCAAAATGGACCAGTAAAGCTTTACATAAAATCGATTTCACTTATAACTTCAGTGTATCACAAAATTTATTGTTAAATCACAAGAGTTAAAATATTGCCTTTCCGTTAAAATGATTAAATTGCAGATTAGCAACGCCACCTGTTGGACAATGTATACATCCAAATTGTATTAGCAGAGGTTATGATGATACATGCCAATATATCAAGTTTAATGCATTTGTACACTATAGAAGCTGAGATATAGCCGTCCCATAAATGGAGGGTTTCATTGCATAGCACCGCAATCTATCGGACGATATATCCCAAATGAAATTCAAATAAACTCCAATTTAGGGCAAGATCTAATATTGTAACAAGTTTGGTTGAATTCCATACATTGATTCCTGAAATACAAAATCGACAAAATTTTTCCATGAGTTTAAAATTTTGTAATTTTTTTTCACCTCACCGCTACTGATTATTGAGAAGCATTCTTTACTGACGTGCTAACAAAACGTTAAACTGAAAATGTAAAAAATGCTCTAGTCTCTATCTTGCTAAAAATTATAAATTTCGAATAACTTACGAAGTTTTTAAATTAGAATGTTGCAAATCTCTCAATAAGATTCTTATCAATATCATAAGTGATATTTTAAAACTGGTCCGATCTCTCTGCAATCATTTGTTCTTGAGATATCGTGTACATGAACTAACGGGCTATCACACTAATAGGTGCCGAAGCCGATACACATTAACAGATACCATACCAACCTTTTGACTTCCGGATTCCTCACGCCACAAAACGTGTAAAAAAATCAAAAACTGAAGTCAAAAATTTTCACGATTAACCTATTTTCCCA
Source organism: Salticus scenicus (assembly GCA_963930645.1). Taxonomy (NCBI): domain Eukaryota; kingdom Metazoa; phylum Arthropoda; class Arachnida; order Araneae; family Salticidae; genus Salticus; species Salticus scenicus. Next base: position 101,078,170 of record OZ005654.1, on the reverse strand, counting down.
ACCAATAGTACTAAAAAGTCATTTTGTCATATTCGTTATAATTACACTGTTACAGAACGTGTTATGACGGTGTCACACTTGAACGTTCTATATAGAACTAGAATTGTACGTTTTATAGATGGTACAAATCAAACATTTTCAGAACGTTCTAAATAATACTATTTCTGAACGTGTTTTAGAACGTTCTTTTGACACGAAACACGGTGTTTGAACTATTGAAACCGTTATTAGACGTTCACAGAACGTTCCTGTGCTACTTGGGTCATGGATTTTTTTTTTTTTTAACTGATATATGTCATTCAAGTTGACTAATGTTCCCTATTAAAAATGGAGTGATACAGCGTTAACAGCCGAGATACAGAGTTAACAAAAATTTTGGACCCGCACGCACAGACATTTTCAAAAAAAGGATCAAATCGGAATCAGGACTCGAAAAGTATATAAACCTAATCCAACACTGGAAGTCGAAAATTTTCCGTAATGCAATGCTTCTTTTCCTTTTCTGTATATAGAAAAAAATAAAAATTATATAAATAATATTTCCCTTTTGTCTACAGAAAAATAACCGTATTATTTTACTTTAATTTAAAGCAAAAATATTGTTTTTTGAATTTATAGAACTTGTATCAGGTTACATTCTTGTTTTTTCAAAAAAGCAAACCTTAATAAATAGAATGCTTAAAACCTTAAAAAAAATGAAAGCTGAAAAAGGTTTTTTTTTTATCTTGTAAAAGTATTTTTCTGCTACACTTTACTATTTCAGCATCAGGAAATTTGATCTGTAAAGCAGAACATTTTAAAAGTACATCGACACTATAAAAAGCTAGTCACGGATTTTCAAAGTTTACTTTAAATGTTTACTTTACTTTTTTCTTTTCTTAAAAAGAGCATTTATTTTCAGACTACTAGTGCTTAATACTGAAAATTTTCTTGTTATTTATTTATATATTTTTATTTTTATTTTTTTCATGTTATGTTATAAAATCAATGAGAATTATATTTTAAATGTTAAAAATATTTTTTTTTTATGTTGAGATAATGAAAACTCATACTACGCAATAAAATATAAACCGATATATTTATAGGCATAAAGTGACGTTTCTGCCCGAAGTATATATATATAAACACTAGCTGACCCGACAAATGTTGTTTTGTCATATAAATTATTTCTAGAGAATATTTTGCTAGAAAAAAATAACTAACTTATTGTAAGTGTGTAAGGATGTGGTATATAAGTGGAAGATTTATGAAGCGCTGTGAACGGTGAAAGAATATAAAAATAACAAAACACCAATCATTTATTTTTTTAATTTATTAAAATTGATTCTTTAAAATTATATACATATCGCTACTTATAACAATATTACTAAAAAACAATATCAATCCCTTAATGCAACAGAGTGTACAATATTTTTTGTTATCACATCTTTCGCCAATACAAACAAACTGGATGGTTTGCCCACTCGAGAGCCACGTATAATTGTCCGTGTGAAAAACATGATGTGCTCAAATCTAAGCCACAGACAGACATCGTTTGGCCCTGAGACTTATTGATAGTCATTGCAAATACCAATCTAATTGGAAATTGAGGGCGTTTAAATTGAATTGGCACATCTGTGGGTATAATAGGGATTCGCAGTAGTAATATATTTTCACCTCGGAATTTGTCATTTAAAATGATGGCTTCGATAACATTTTTCATTAATTTTTTTATGACTAATCGCGTGCCATTGCACAACCGTGGTGGGTTCAAATTACGAAGCAAAATAACCGGAGATCCAACCTTCAGTTGTAAAATATGCGGTGGCATGCCTGGTAAATCCAATGAGTTTAAAAACTTTGTTGGATAATTTACAGCTTCGGTGGCATCGCAAACTGTATCATTAGATTTGCATGACACCAAGTCTCCTGGTAACAAATGTTGTATCTTGAGATTCAATTCGTTGACGTCCACATTTTTTGCTGCTAAAATTGCTCTTTCTGCCAGCCACTCATGATTTGTGTATCGTCTGTGTATATCGGGAAATATCCGGTCAATAAGAGCATCTTGAGAATCAATGATTGTGCAGAAATCGATAGGTAATTTTATGCATCCAGTTTCAACTGTAGTAACTTTTCCATCACCGATATCTAACAATTATTTTGAGAATGTTTCAGCGGATGGATCTTGAAGCTTTTGAACGCACAAATTTACTTTCAGTTGTACTTTTTCAACATTACGCCACAATGACGATGATTTTAAGCACGCGTTGATCTCATCAGCGTATGTTGAACGCGGAATAACGGGAAGTGCTTGTCTGAAATCACCTGAAAAGAGTAACAGAGTGCCGCCAAATAGTTTGCCGTTGTTTTATATATCTTTCAATGTCCTGTTCGACGCCTCAATCGAATGTTTGTGTGCCATAGTGCATTCATCCCAGATAAGAATTTTACACTATTTCAGCACTGTGGCCATGGACGATTGTTTTTTTATGTTGCACACTGCGTCTGGGTTATTTTGAATATTTAGTGGCAGTTTAAATAATGAATGAGCTGTTCTGCCTCCATCCAATAAAGTTGCTGCAATGCCAGATGATGCAACAGCCAATGCGATGCCATTATTTGATCGTATTTCGGCGAGAATTAGCGAAATAAGGAATGTTTTGCCAGTTCCACCTGGTGCACCCCCCCCCCCCAAAAAAAAAAAAAAAGAATCCACCTTGTCCTGCCAAAACTGCGAGCATGATGCGGTCGTAAATGGTTCTTTGTTCTTCATTCATTAGTGGGACATTGCGAGCAACAATCGCTGCCATTTCTACAGTATTGTATTGTAGTTCACGATTCAATTCAGTGCTTATTAAATCAGATGCATTTCGATTTGTTGAATGCATACCGAAATGACTGAGTGGTAAGTTGGCAATGATAATGCAAAGATCTTCAATAGCAATCAATGCTTCATTGTACATAGCGTCACTGAATACTATCGTTAGATCGTTGCACCGTGAACGATGTTGATGCAGTATATCATCAGTCATTGAATCTTTGTGATTATCCCATAATGTCTCAGCTCGGGCCGGGAAACATGTAGTCAACACTATAGCGAATAGTAGACGAATTTGTTTTGCTGTACAGTTCAGTCCTACTTCAGCAAGCATACACTCCCACTGGTTGTCGTCTTCCAGCAAGCCGAGTGCAAGGCATGCATCTTTATACGTTGGATACTGTTGTCCATTCATTTTACGTAAATCTTGAAATGACAAAGGGCCGATGACATTAACCAATAACAGTCGAAGATAAAAGCACTCAGTCTGCCTTGGATTGACTGTAAATACTCGTCCCAACGTGTTTGATTTGAATAAACCGGGACATGCATCAATCGGCGTGCCTTGCTTGCGGGGCATCCATTTTTTTATTGGAGCCCATGTGAAATAGCGTGGTATTTCTGAATAGAGTAATGTCCGTGCAAAAGCACCAAAAGCATCCGCACGATTACACAATTCAAAAAATTCGGTGAGTGTAGTTTTTGGTGGATTTATAGCACAATCAATCGCTGTCTCGCTCGGGAAATATACGCGCTGGCCATTTTCAAGATGGACGGCTAAATGAAGAACTGCTGGATCCCGTTCATGAATTGGGAAACCAAAGATACGCCAAACAGTTTATTGGAGCTGACGTACCGACCAATTTGGTAAAGTTTTATTTCATCGTTGTTATTCACCGGAGGAGCATTCACATTGGTATTTTCAACTCGAAATACAGCCATATCACTGCCTTTATTCACATACTTGCAAATGTATTTGATGCTCTTCACTGAACTGCAGAACTGAACATTAATATGAGCATTGAATGTTTTACTCAGCAGAGGCGAATATGGGACCACCCAACGGTTATCAATGTCAATATCTATGTTGTTGACATAGATGATCGCCATAGATGATAAGATTGTCCGCCATTATCAGGATTTCTTCAACGATATATTGGATATCCGTCAACATTTGTGATCGTGAAATTTTTCGAAAAACTTTTAGTACATTTTCCATCTGCACAAATAATAATGGCCTAAAAATTCATTTTTCATTTTAACATAAAATAACTCCGTCGGATATTGACGAACTTTTTAAAAGAATATACCATTTTAACTAATTTTAACATTTTAACAATATTAACGTTGAAAAAATATTTTAAACACTTACGGTTAAAAATTCATTTTTCATTTCAACATTAAATAAATTCTGACATCGTGTTTACGACAACTCACGCCATCTAGGTGGAAAAGTTGTTGAAAAAGTTGGTTAAAAATTAATTAAGAAAGAACTAATTAAGTTACAACTTTCATTTGTAAATCTAAACCATTCTCGAATCCACCTGAAGACACACATAAAATTTCATTAAGCTCAGTCCAGCCGTTTAGGAGGAGTTCAGTGACATACACACGCACAAAAGAAATATATATATAAAGACTAGCTGACCCGACAAACGTTGTTTTGTCATATAAATTATTTCTAGAGAATATTATGCTAGAAAAAAATAACTAACTTCTTTTAAGTGTGTAAGGATGTGGTATATAAGTGGAAGATGTATGGAGCGTTGTGAACGGTGAAAGAATATAAAAATAACAAAACACCAATGATTTATTTTTTTAATTTATTAAAATTGATTCTTTAAAATTATATACATATCGCTACTTAAAACAATATTACTAAAAAACAATATCAATCCCTTAATGCAACAGAGTGTACAATATTTTTTGTTATCCCATCTTTCGCCAATACAAACAAACTGGATGGTTTGCCCACTCGAGAGCCACGTATAATTGTCCGTGTGAAAAACATGATGTGCTCAAATCTAAGCCACAGACAGACATCCTTTGGCCCTGAGACTTATTGATAGTCATTGCAAATGCCAATCTAATTGGAAATTGAGGGCGTTTAAATTGAATTGGCACATCTGTGGGTATAATAGGGATTCGCAGTAGTAATATATTTTCACCTCAGAATTTGTCATTTAAAATGATGGCTTCGATAACATTTTTCATTAATTTTTTTATGACTAATCGCGTGCCGTTGCACAACCGTTGTGGGTTCAAATTACGAAGCAAAATAACCGGAGATCCAACCTTCAGTTGTAAAATATGCGGTGGCATGCCTGGTAAATCCAATGAGTTTAAAAACTTTGTTGGATAATTTACAGCTTCGGTGGCATCGCAAACTGTATCATTAGATTTGTATGACACCAAGTCTCCTGGTAACAAATGTTGTATCTTGAGATTCAATTCGTTAACGTCCACATTTTTTGCTGCTAAAATTGCTCTTTCTGCCAGCCACTCATGATTTGTGTATGGTCTGTGTACATCGGGAGATATCTGGTCAATAAGAGCATCTTGAGATTCAATGATCGTGCATAATTTTATGCATCCATTTTCATCTGTAGTAACTTTTCCATCGCCGATATCTAACAATTGTTTTGAGAATGTTCCAGCGGATGGATCTTGAAGCTTTTGAACGCACAAATTTACTTTCAGTTGTACTTTTTCAACATTACGCCACAATGACGATGATTTTAAGCACGCGTTGGTCTCATCAGCGTATGTTGAACGCGGAATAACGGGAAGTGCTTGTCTGAAATCACCCGAAAAGAGTAACAGAGTGCCGCCAAATAGTTTGTCGTTGTTTTTTATATCTTTCAATGTCCTGTTCGACGCCTCAATCGAATGTTTGTGTGCCATAGTGCATTCATCCCAGATAAGAATTTTACACTATTTCAGCACTGTGGCCATGGACGATTGTTTTTTTATGTTGCACACTGCGTCTGGGTTATTTTGAATATTTAGTGGCAGTTTAAATAATGAATGAGCTGTTCTGCCTCCATCCAATAAAGTTGCTGCAATGCCAGATGATGCAACAGCCAATGCGATGCCATTATTTGATCGTATTTCGGCGAGAATTAGCGAAATAAGGAATGTTTTGCCAGTTCCACCTGGTGCACCCCCCCCCCAAAAAAAAAAAGAATCCACCTTGTCCTGCCAAAACTGCGAGCATGATGCGGTCGTAAATGGTTCTTTGTTCTTCATTCATTAGTGGGACATTGCGAGCAACAATCGCTGCCATTTCTACAGTATTGTATTGTAGTTCACGATTCAATTCAGTGCTTATTAAATCAGATGCATTTCGATTTGTTGAATGCATACCGAAATGACTGAGTGGTAAGTTGGCAATGATAATGCAAAGATCTTCAATAGCAATCAATGCTTCATTGTACATAGCGTCACTGAATACTATCGTTAGATCGTTGCACCGTGAACGATGTTGATGCAGTATATCATCAGTCATTGAATCTTTGTGATTATCCCATAATGTCTCTGCTCGGGCCGGGAAACATGTAGTGAACACTATAGCGAATAGTAGACGAATTTGTTTTGCTGTACAGTTCAGTCCTACTTCAGCAAGCATATACTCCCACTGGTTGTCGTCTTCCAGCAAGCCGAGTGCAAGGCATGCATCTTTATACGTTGGATACTGTTGTCCATTCATTTTACGTAAATCTTGAAATGACAAAGGGCCGATGACATTAACCAATAACAGTCGAAGATAAAAGCACTCAGTCTGCCTTGGATTGACTGTAAATACTCGTCCCAACGTGTTTGATTTGAATAAACCGGGACATGCATCAATCGGCGTGCCTTGCTTGCGGGGCATCCATTTTTTTATTGGAGCCCATGTGAAATAGCGTGGTATTTCTGAATAGAGTAATGTCCGTGCAAAAGCACCAAAAGCATCCGCACGATTACACAATTCAAAAAATTCGGTGAGTGTAGTTTTTGGTGGATTTATAGCACAATCAATCGCTGTCTCGCTCGGGAAATATACGCGCTGGCCATTTTCAAGATGGACGGCTAAATGAAGAACTGCTGGATCCCGTTCATGAATTGGGAAACCAAAGATACGCCAAACAGTTTATTGGAGCTGACGTACCGACCAATTTGGTAAAGTTTTATTTCATCGTTGTTATTCACCGGAGGAGCATTCACATTGGTATTTTCAACTCGAAATACAGCCATATCACTGCCTTTATTCACATACTTGCAAATGTATTTGATGCTCTTCACTGAACTGCAGAACTGAACATTAATATGAGCATTGAATGTTTTACTCAGCAGAGGCGAATATGGGACCACCCAACGGTTATCAATGTCAATATCTATGTTGTTGACATAGATGATCGCCATAGATGATAAGATTGTCCGCCATTATCAGGATTTCTTCAACGATATATTGGATATCCGTCAACATTTGTGATCGTGAAATTTTTCGAAAAACTTTTAGTACATTTTCCATCTGCACAAATAATAATGGCCTAAAAATTCATTTTTCATTTTAACATAAAATAACTCCGTCGGATATTGACGAACTTTTTAAAAGAATATACCATTTTAACTAATTTTAACATTTTAACAATATTAACGTTGAAAAAATATTTTAAACACTTACGGTTAAAAATTCATTTTTCATTTCAACATTAAATAAATTCTGACATCGTGTTTACCACAACTCACGCCATCTAGGTGGAAAAGTTGTTGAAAAAGTTGGTTAAAAATTAATTAAGAAAGAACTAATTAAGTTACAACTTTCATTTGTAAATCTAAACCATTCTCGAATCCACCTGAAGACACACATAAAATTTCATTAAGCTCAGTCCAGCCGTTTAGGAGGAGTTCAGTGACATACACACGCACAAAAGAAATATATATATAAAGACTAGCTGACCCGACAAACGTTGTTTTGTCATATAAATTATTTCTAGAGAATATTATGCTAGAAAAAAATAACTAACTTCTTTTAAGTGTGTAAGGATGTGGTATATAAGTGGAAGATGTATGGAGCGTTGTGAACGGTGAAAGAATATAAAAATAACAAAACACCAATGATTTATTTTTTTAATTTATTAAAATTGATTCTTTAAAATTATATACATATCGCTACTTAAAACAATATTACTAAAAAACAATATCAATCCCTTAATGCAACAGAGTGTACAATATTTTTTGTTATCCCATCTTTCGCCAATACAAACAAACTGGATGGTTTGCCCACTCGAGAGCCACGTATAATTGTCCGTGTGAAAAACATGATGTGCTCAAATCTAAGCCACAGACAGACATCCTTTGGCCCTGAGACTTATTGATAGTCATTGCAAATGCCAATCTAATTGGAAATTGAGGGCGTTTAAATTGAATTGGCACATCTGTGGGTATAATAGGGATTCGCAGTAGTAATATATTTTCACCTCAGAATTTGTCATTTAAAATGATGGCTTCGATAACATTTTTCATTAATTTTTTTATGACTAATCGCGTGCCGTTGCACAACCGTTGTGGGTTCAAATTACGAAGCAAAATAACCGGAGATCCAACCTTCAGTTGTAAAATATGCGGTGGCATGCCTGGTAAATCCAATGAGTTTAAAAACTTTGTTGGATAATTTACAGCTTCGGTGGCATCGCAAACTGTATCATTAGATTTGTATGACACCAAGTCTCCTGGTAACAAATGTTGTATCTTGAGATTCAATTCGTTAACGTCCACATTTTTTGCTGCTAAAATTGCTCTTTCTGCCAGCCACTCATGATTTGTGTATGGTCTGTGTACATCGGGAGATATCTGGTCAATAAGAGCATCTTGAGATTCAATGATCGTGCATAATTTTATGCATCCATTTTCATCTGTAGTAACTTTTCCATCGCCGATATCTAACAATTGTTTTGAGAATGTTCCAGCGGATGGATCTTGAAGCTTTTGAACGCACAAATTTACTTTCAGTTGTACTTTTTCAACATTACGCCACAATGACGATGATTTTAAGCACGCGTTGGTCTCATCAGCGTATGTTGAACGCGGAATAACGGGAAGTGCTTGTCTGAAATCACCCGAAAAGAGTAACAGAGTGCCGCCAAATAGTTTGTCGTTGTTTTTTATATCTTTCAATGTCCTGTTCGACGCCTCAATCGAATGTTTGTGTGCCATAGTGCATTCATCCCAGATAAGAATTTTACACTATTTCAGCACTGTGGCCATGGACGATTGTTTTTTTATGTTGCACACTGCGTCTGGGTTATTTTGAATATTTAGTGGCAGTTTAAATAATGAATGAGCTGTTCTGCCTCCATCCAATAAAGTTGCTGCAATGCCAGATGATGCAACAGCCAATGCGATGCCATTATTTGATCGTATTTCGGCGAGAATTAGCGAAATAAGGAATGTTTTGCCAGTTCCACCTGGTGCACCCCCCCCCCAAAAAAAAAAAGAATCCACCTTGTCCTGCCAAAACTGCGAGCATGATGCGGTCGTAAATGGTTCTTTGTTCTTCATTCATTAGTGGGACATTGCGAGCAACAATCGCTGCCATTTCTACAGTATTGTATTGTAGTTCACGATTCAATTCAGTGCTTATTAAATCAGATGCATTTCGATTTGTTGAATGCATACCGAAATGACTGAGTGGTAAGTTGGCAATGATAATGCAAAGATCTTCAATAGCAATCAATGCTTCATTGTACATAGCGTCACTGAATACTATCGTTAGATCGTTGCACCGTGAACGATGTTGATGCAGTATATCATCAGTCATTGAATCTTTGTGATTATCCCATAATGTCTCTGCTCGGGCCGGGAAACATGTAGTGAACACTATAGCGAATAGTAGACGAATTTGTTTTGCTGTACAGTTCAGTCCTACTTCAGCAAGCATATACTCCCACTGGTTGTCGTCTTCCAGCAAGCCGAGTGCAAGGCATGCATCTTTATACGTTGGATACTGTTGTCCATTCATTTTACGTAAATCTTGAAATGACAAAGGGCCGATGACATTAACCAATAACAGTCGAAGATAAAAGCACTCAGTCTGCCTTGGATTGACTGTAAATACTCGTCCCAACGTGTTTGATTTGAATAAACCGGGACATGCATCAATCGGCGTGCCTTGCTTGCGGGGCATCCATTTTTTTATTGGAGCCCATGTGAAATAGCGTGGTATTTCTGAATAGAGTAATGTCCGTGCAAAAGCACCAAAAGCATCCGCACGATTACACAATTCAAAAAATTCGGTGAGTGTAGTTTTTGATGGATTTATAGCACAATCAATCGCTGTCTCGCTCGGGAAATATACGCGCTGGCCATTTTCAAGATGGACGGCTAAATGAAGAACTGCTGGATCCCGTTCATGAATTGGGAAACCAAAGATACGCCAAACAGTTTATTGGAGCTGACGTACCGACCAATTTGGTAAAGTTTTATTTCATCGTTGTTATTCACCGGAGGAGCATTCACATTGGTATTTTCAACTCGAAATACAGCCATATCACTGCCTTTATTCACATACTTGCAAATGTATTTGATGCTCTTCACTGAACTGCAGAACTGAACATTAATATGAGCATTGAATGTTTTACTCAGCAGAGGCGAATATGGGACCACCCAACGGTTATCAATGTCAATATCTATGTTGTTGACATAGATGATCGCCATAGATGATAAGATTGTCCGCCATTATCAGGATTTCTTCAACGATATATTGGATATCCGTCAACATTTGTGATCGTGAAATTTTTCGAAAAACTTTTAGTACATTTTCCATCTGCACAAATAATAATGGCCTAAAAATTCATTTTTCATTTTAACATAAAGTAACTCCGTCGGATATTGACGAACTTTTTAAAAGAATATACCATTTTAACTAATTTTAACATTTTAACAATATTAACGTTGAAAAAATATTTTAAACACTTACGGTTAAAAATTCATTTTTCATTTCAACATTAAATAAATTCTGACATCGTGTTTACGACAACTCACGCCATCTAGGTGGAAAAGTTGTTGAAAGAGTTGGTTAAAAATTAATTAAGAAAGAACTAATTAAGTTACAACTTTCATTTGTAAATCTAAACCATTCTCGAATCCACCTGAAGACACACATAAAATTTCATTAAGCTCAGTCCAGCCGTTTAGGAGGAGTTCAGTGACATACACACGCACAAAAGAAATATATATATAAAGACTAGCTGACCCGACAAACGTTGTTTTGTCATATAAATTATTTCTAGAGAATATTATGCTAGAAAAAAATAACTAACTTCTTTTAAGTGTGTAAGGATGTGGTATATAAGTGGAAGATGTATGGAGCGTTGTGAACGGTGAAAGAATATAAAAATAACAAAACACCAATGATTTATTTTTTTAATTTATTAAAATTGATTCTTTAAAATTATATACATATCGCTACTTAAAACAATATTACTAAAAAACAATATCAATCCCTTAATGCAACAGAGTGTACAATATTTTTTGTTATCCCATCTTTCGCCAATACAAACAAACTGGATGGTTTGCCTACTCGAGAGCCACGTATAATTGTCCGTGTGAAAAACATGATGTGCTCAAATCTAAGCCACAGACAGACATCCTTTGGCCCTGAGACTTATTGATAGTCATTGCAAATGCCAATCTAATTGGAAATTGAGGGCGTTTAAATTGAATTGGCACATCTGTGGGTATAATAGGGATTCGCAGTAGTAATATATTTTCACCTCAGAATTTGTCATTTAAAATGATGGCTTCGATAACATTTTTCATTAATTTTTTTATGACTAATCGCGTGCCGTTGCACAACCGTTATGGGTTCAAATTACGAAGCAAAATAACCGGAGATCCAACCTTCAGTTCTAAAATATGCGGTGGCATGCCTGGTAAATCCAATGAGTTTAAAAACTTTGTTGGATAATTTACAGCTTCGGTGGCATCGCAAACTGTATCATTAGATTTGTATGACACCAAGTCTCCTGGTAACAAATGTTGTATCTTGAGATTCAATTCGTTAACGTCCACATTTTTTGCTGCTAAAATTGCTCTTTCTGCCAGCCACTCATGATTTGTGTATCGTCTGTGTACATCGGGAGATATCTGGTCAATAAGAGCATCTTGAGATTCAATGATCGTGCATAATTTTATGCATCCATTTTCATCTGTAGTAACTTTTCCATCGCCGATATCTAACAATTGTTTTGAGAATGTTCCAGCGGATGGATCTTGAAGCTTTTGAACGCACAAATTTACTTTCAGTTGTACTTTTTCAACATTACGCCACAATGACGATGATTTTAAGCACGCGTTGGTCTCATCAGCGTATGTTGAACGCGGAATAACGGGAAGTGCTTGTCTGAAATCACCCGAAAAGAGTAACAGAGTGCCGCCAAATAGTTTGTCGTTGTTTTTTATATCTTTCAATGTCCTGTTCGACGCCTCAATCGAATGTTTGTGTGCCATAGTGCATTCATCCCAGATAAGAATTTTACACTATTTCAGCACTGTGGCCATGGACGATTGTTTTTTTATGTTGCACACTGCGTCTGGGTTATTTTGAATATTTAGTGGCAGTTTAAATAATGAATGAGCTGTTCTGCCTCCATCCAATAAAGTTGCTGCAATGCCAGATGATGCAACAGCCAATGCGATGCCATTATTTGATCGTATTTCGGCGAGAATTAGCGAAATAAGGAATGTTTTGCCAGTTCCACCTGGTGCACCCCCCCAAAAAAAGAATCCACCTTGTCCTGCCAAAACCGCGAGCATGATGCGGTCGTAAATGGTTCTTTGTTCTTCATTCATTAGTGGGACATTGCGAGCAACAATCGCTGCCATTTCTACAGTATTGTATTGTAGTTCACGATTCAATTCAGTACTTATTAAATCAGATGCATTTCGATTTGTTGAATGCATACCGAAATGACTGAGTGGTAAGTTGGCAATGATAATGCAAAGATCTTCAATAGCAATCAATGCTTCATTGTACATAGCGTCACTGAATACTATCGTTAGATCGTTGCACCGTGAACGATGTTGATGCAATGTATCATCAGTCATTGAATCTTTGTGATTATCCCATAATGTCTCTGCTCGGGGCGGGAAACATGTAGGCAACACTATAGCGAATAGTAGACGAATTTGTTTTGCTGTACAGTTCAGTCCTACTTCAGCAAGCATACACTCCCACTGGTTGTCGTCTTCCAGCAAGCCGAGTGCAAGACATGCATCTTTATACGTTAGATACTGTTGTCCATTCACTTTACGTAAATCTTGAAATGACAAAGGGCCGATGACATTAACCAATAACAGTCGAAGATAAAAGCACTCAGTCTGCCTTGGATTGACTGTAAATACTCGTCCCAAAGTGTTTGATTTAAATAAACCGGGACATGCATCAATCGGCGTGCCTTGCTTGCGGGGCATCCATTTTTTTGTTGGAGCCCATGTGAAATAGCGTGGTACTTCTGAATAGAGTAATGTCCGTGCAAAAGCACCAAAAGCATCCGCACGATTACACAATTCAAAAAATTCGGTGAGTGTAGTTTTTGGTAGATTTATAGCACGATCAGTCGCTGTCTCGCTCGTGAAATATACGCGCTGGCCATTTTCAAGATGGACGGCTAAATGAAGAACTGCTGGATCCCGTTCATGAATTGGGAAACCAAAGATACGCCAAACAGCTTCATTGGAGCTGACGTATCGGCCAATTTGGTAAAGTGTTATTTCATCGTTGTTATTCACCGGAGGAGCATTCACATTTGTATTTTCAACTCGAAATACAGCCATATCACTGCCTTTATTCACATACTTGCAAATGTATTTGATGCTCTTCACTGAACTGCAGAACTGAACATTAATATGAGCACCAAAAATAAATTAAAAAAACTGGCGTACAGACAATAGCAAGAAATTCAAACTTCTTCACACACCATAAATTTTAAATCAGCACAACCGGTTTCGAAAGGACGTAGCCTTTCTTCATCAGGTGCAAACACGTGCAACTGCCTTGGAGGCGAAAGCAAGATTGAAAGCAGGACAAAATCCAGAGGGGGAGGAGCAACACAAACAACCAATAGGAAGCAACATGCAGGACAGGACCAATCAGAAAGGAACACACGTACACACACACCACAAAATGAGGAGGGGGGAAAGGAGTAAACAATTATTATTTTTTTTTCAATAATATTAAACTAATAAGTAAATTTAATAAAATTTATCCATTAATTATTATTTTTTTTTATTTAAATTAGAATTAATTTATTATAACTAATATGATGTTATAAACATAATGAAGGAAATTATTTAATTGAATTAAACAAATATTTCCAGGCTGTAGACAGCAAAGTGGAATCAGATTTTTCATTGACAATTTTATCACAATTAAGGTAAATAGCTAAATTTTCTAAAAAATCCAGTTCGGAAACGCGTTTGGCATGAAAGATAATTTTGGCACTCTTAAAATTAAAACTATGATCAAATTCCCAACTGTGCTTCGCAACAGAAGATTTAGAAATTTCTTGATTAACAACATACCGAGAATGTTCACGTAAACGACATTAACTGGATTTTTTAGAAAATTTAGCTATTTACCTTAATCGTGATAAAATTGTCAATGAAAAATCTGATTCCACTTTGCTGTCTACAGCCTGGAAAAATTTGTTTAATTCAATTAAATAATTTCCTTTATTATGTTTATAACATCATATTAGTTATAATAAAATAATTCTAATTTAAATAAAAATAATAATAATTAATGGATAAATTTTATTAAATTTACTTATTAGTTAAATATTATTGAAAAAATATATAATAATAATAATTGTTTACTCCTTTCCTCCCTCCTCATTTTGTGGTGTGTGTGTACGTGTCTTCCTCTCTGATTGGTCCTGTCCTGCATGTTGCTTCCTATTGGTTGTTTGTGTTGCTTCTCCCCCTCTGGATTTTGTCCTGCTTTCAGTCTTGCTTTTGCCTCCAAGGCAGTTGCACGTGTTTGCTCCTGATGAAGAAAGGCTACGTCCTTTCGAAACCGGTTGTGCTGATTTAAAATTTATGGTGTGTGAAGAAGTTTGAATTTCTTGCTACTAATATGAGCATTGAATGTTTTGCTCAGCAGAGGCGAATATGGGACCACCCAACGGTTATCAATGTCAATATCTATATTGTTGACATAGATGACCGCCATAGATGATAAGATTGTTCGCCATTATCGGGATTTCTTCGACGATATATTGGATATCCGTCAACATTTGTGATCGTGAAATTTTTCGGAAAACTTTTAGTACATTTTCCATCTGCACAAATAATAATGGCCTAAAAATTCATTTTTCATTTTAGCATAAAATAACTCCGTCGGATATTGACGAATTTTTCAAAAGAATATACCATTTTAACTAATTTTAACATTTTAACAATATTAACGTTAAAAAATATTTTAAACACTTACGGTTAAAAATTCATTTTTCATTTTAACATTAAACAAATTCTGACATCGTGTTTACGATTCTAAAATATTAACTTTGAAAAAATATTTTAAACACTTCGTAAGATACGGTTAAAAATTCATTTTTCATTTCAACATTAAATAAATTCTGACATCGTGTTTACGATTCTAAAATATTAACTTTGAAAAAATATTTTAAACACTTCGTAAGATACGGTTAAAAATTCATTTTTCATTTCAACATTAAATAACTTCTGACATCGTGTTTACGACAACTCACGCCATCTAGGTGGAAAAGTTGTTGAAAGAGTTGGTTAAAAATTAATTAAGAAAGAACTAATTAAGTTACAACTTTCATTTGTAAATCTAAACCATTCTCGAATCCACCTGAAGACACACAAAAAATTTCATTAAACTCAGTCCAGCCGTTTAGGAGGAGTTCAGTGACATACACACGCACAAAAGAAATATATATATAAAGATATATAAATGATAGTTATCGCAATAAAATTTAACCTTAATATTTAGCAATTAATAGATACAAAACAATACCAACACAACAAAAATAGAACTGATTGTAACATATAGGTAAGACTTACACAAAAATTTTCCGATACAGATTAAGAACCAATAAGAGACAAAAACAATTTGAGTTACTTACGCGGACATGAATAATAATAATAATGAATATATATATATATATCTTTATATATATATTTCTTTTGTGCGTGTGTATGTCACTGAACTCCTCCTAAACGGCTGGACTGAGCTTAATGAAATTTTTTGTGTGTCTTCAGGTGGATTCGAGAATGGTTTAGATTTACAAATGAAAGTTGTAACTTAATTAGTTCTTTCTTAATTAATTTTTAACCAACTCTTTCAACAACTTTTCCACCTAGATGGCGTGAGTTGCCGTAAACACGATGTCAGAATTTATTTAATGTTGAAATGAAAAATGAATTTTTAACCGTATCTTACGAAGTGTTAAAAATATTTTTTCAAAATTAATATTTTTAGAATCGTAACCGTATCTTACGAAGTGTTTAAAATATTTTTTCAAAGTTAATAATTTAGAATCGTAAACACGATGTTAGAATTTATTTAATGTTGAAATGAAAAATGAATTTTTAACCGTAAGTGTTTAAAATATTTTTTCAACGTTAATATTGTTAAAATGTTAAAATTAGTTAAAATGGTATATTCTTTTAAAAAGTTCGTCAATATCCGACGGAGTTATTTTATGTTAAAATGAAAAATGAATTTTTAGGCCATTATTATTTGTGCAGATGGAAAATGTACTAAAAGTTTTCCGAAAAATTTCACGATCACAAATGTTGACGGATATCCAATATATCGTCGAAGAGATCCTGATAATGGCGGACAATCTTATCATCTATGGCGATCATCTATGTCAACAACATAGATATTGACATTGATAACCGTTGGGTGGTCCCATATTCGCCTCTGCTGAGCAAAACATTCAATGCTCATATTAATGTTCAGTTCTGCAGTTCAGTGAAGAGCATCAAATACATTTGCAAGTATGTGAATAAAGGCAGTGATATGGCTGTATTTCGAGTTGAAAATACCAATGTGAATGCTCCTCCGGTGAATAACAACGATGAAATAAAACTTTACCAAATTGGTCGGTACGTCAGCTCCAATGAAGCTGTTTGGCGTATCTTTGGTTTCCCAATTCATGAACGGGATCCAGCAGTTCTTCATTTAGCCGTCCATCTTGAAAATGGCCAGCGCGTATATTTCACGAGCGAGACAGCGATTGATCGTGCTATAAATCCACCAAAAACTACACTCACCGAATTTTTTGAATTGTGTAATCGTGCGGATGCTTTTGGTGCTTTTGCACGGACATTACTCTATTCAGAAATACCACGCTATTTCACATGGGCTCCAATAAAAAAATGGATGCCCCGCAAGCAAGGCACGCCGATTGATGCATGTCCCGGTTTATTCAAATCAAACACGTTGGGACGAGTATTTACAGTCAATCCAAGGCAGACTGAGTGCTTTTATCTTCGACTGTTATTGTTTAATGTCATCGGTCCTTTGTCATTTCAATATTTACGTAAAATGAATGGACAACAGTATCCAACGTATAAAGATGCATGCCTTGCACTCGGCTTGCTGGAAGACGACAACCAGTGGGAGTGTATGCTTGCTGAAGTAGGACTGAACTGTACAGCAAAACAAATTCGTCTACTATTCGCTATAGTGTTGACTACATGTTTCCCGGCCCGAGCAGAGACATTATGGGATAATCACAAAGATTCAATGACTGATGATATATTGCATCAACATCGTTCACGGTGCAACGATCTAACGATAGTATTCAGTGACGCTATGTACAATGAAGCATTGATTGCTATTGAAGATCTTTGCATTATCATTGCCAACTTACCACTCAGTCATTTCGGTATGCATTCAACAAATCGAAATGCATCTGATTTAATAAGCACTGAATTGAATCGTGAACTACAATACAATACTGTAGAAATGGCAGCGATTGTTGCTCGCAATGTCCCACTAATGAATGAAGAACAAAGAAGAATTTACGACCGCATCATGCTCGCAGTTTTGGCAGGACAAGGTGGATTCTTTTTTTTTGGGGGGGGGTGCACCAGGTGGAACTGGCAAAACATTCCTTATTTCGCTAATTCTCGCCGAAATACGATCAAATAATGGCATCGCATTGGCTGTTGCATCATCTGGCATTGCGGCAACTTTATTGGATGGAGGCAGAACAGCTCATTCATTATTTAAACTGCCACTAAATATTCAAAATAACCCATACGCAGTGTGCAACATAAAAAACCATCGTCCATGGCCACAGTGCTGAAATAGTGTAAAATTCTTATCTGGGATGAATGCACTATGGCACACAAACATTCGATTGAGGCGTCGAACAGGACATTGAAAGATATATAAAACAACGGCAAACTATTTGGCGGCACTCTGTTACTCTTTTCAGGTGATTTCAGACAAGCACTTCCCGTTATTCCGCGTTCAACATACGCTGATGAGATCAACGCGTGCTTAAAATCATCGTCATTGTGGCGTAATGTTGAAAAACTACAACTGAAAGTAAATTTGTGAATTCAAAAGCTTCAAGATCCATCCGCTGAAACATTCTCAAAACAATTGTTAGATATCGGTGATGGAAAAGTTACTACAGATGAAACTGGATGCATAAAATTACCGACCGATTTCTGCACAATCATTGATTCTCAAGATGCTCTTATTGACCGGATATTTCCCGATGTACACAGACGATACACAAATCATGAGTGGCTGGCAGAAAGAGCAATTTTAGTAGCAAAATATGTGGACGTCAACGAATTGAATCTCAAGATACAATATTTGTTACCAGAAGACTTGGTGTCATGCAAATCTAATGATACAGTTTGCGATGCCACCGAAGCTGTAAATTATCCAACAAAGTTTTTAAACTCATTGGATTTACCAGGCATGCCACCGCATATTTTACAACTGAAGGTTGGATCTCCGGTTATTTTGCTTCGTAATTTGAACCCACCACGGTTGTGCAATGGCACGCGATTAGTCATAAAAAAATTAATGAAAAATGTTATCGAAGCCATCATTTTAAATGACAAATTCCGAGGTGAAAATATATTACTACTGCGAATCCCTATTATACCCACAGATGTGCCAATTCAATTTAAACGCCCTCAATTTCCAATTAGATTGGCATTTGCAATGACTATCAATAAGTCTCAGGGCCAAACGATGTCTGTCTGTGGCTTAGATTTGAGCACATCATGTTTTTCACACGGACAATTATACGTGGCTCTCGAGTGGGCAAACCATCCAGTTTGTTTGTATTGGCGAAAGATGGGATAACAAAAAATATTGTACACTCTGTTGCATTAAGGGATTGATATTGTTTTTTAGTAATATTGTTATAAGTAGCGATATGTATATAATTTTAAAGAATCAATTTTAATAAATTAAAAAAATAAATGATTGGTGTTTTGTTATTTTTATATTCTTTCACCGTTCACAGCGCTTCATACATCTTCCACTTATATACCACATCCTTACACACTTACAATAAGTTAGTTATTTTTTTTCTAGCAAAATATTCTCTAGAAATAATTTATATGACAAAACAACGTTTGTCGGGTCAGCTAGTATATATACATATATATATATATATATATATATATATATGTGTGTGTGTGTGTGTGTGTGTGTGTGTGTGTGTGTGTGTGTACCGTGTGCCCAGTAAGTTTGTAAACATTTTAAAAATTCATAAAAAATGAAGGATTTGGTAGAATTGGACACGGTTTGGGAAAATATTATTTTCGTGAAAGGGAATATTTTTGGGGTTAAAGAAATAAATATATAAATTTTTTGTCGACAGATTGCGCTTCAAAGATCCGTAACGAGAAACATACAAAAAAGAGTCCTATAAATTGCAGTCTTTTAGTATTAACACCTCTTTTTATTTTCTTTACTTATGCGTGATACATGAAGTTTTAATTACAATGCTGACTTGTTGGACAAAGCGTTATTGATGAAGATGTTTTACCTCAACAAAGAGTAGACGACTAGAACTGCAGTTAGCTGTCTTATAACTCCTTAGTAAACTGCAATTTCTTGTGATGGCGGACATATAGAATTTGAGTTATATGTTTGTAAACATTTACAAGCAAACAGATATAATTTTTCAGGGAAATGTGTGATTTACTAACGTACAGATATGGATAAAATATTAATTTTAATTTTAAAAGTACGTGATTTGCTTACGTTCCCTCCATGGATGAAATATTAATATTAATATTGCTTTTTTTTTCTTTACGATAGGAAATCCACTTTCATGAGAATAACTTTTCCGCAAATCGCGTACATTTCTATCATTGTTTCAATTTTCATGAATTTTTAAAATGTCTACATATTTATGTGACACCTGTTTTATATAGCTAAAAATCATGTATTGCTACGTGAAGTACAGTTTACTTCTTTCGCTCTGTTACATTACACGAATGTGTCTCATAGCGTCTTTAATAAAACTGTTTAACTTGGGATAGTGCAATTTTGGCGCATTAAATAACAGTAACATAGTATCTTTTGAAAAAACAATTAGTGTGCATTACATTTTTTTTTAACATAAGTTTAATAAATTATATCACAATTAAAGAAATTCAGTATTGATGAATTTCTAAACATGGTAGAATAATTAAATATTTTATGATCTAAATATTAGACTTATTTTTTTATTTATTGTAAAAATTTTCTTGCAATTATTTCTCCAATATTTTATGACGTTGAACATAGGTATTAAATACTGGAATAAACATTAGTATGTACAAAAAATTTTTTAACTACTTCTAATGAAGAAAAAAAAAATCGCGCTTTCAAATAAAAGCCCGATTAAAAAATAAACAAATAAATAAATAAATAATCATGTGGTACGTATAATTTATTAACATTTTCAGCTGTACATACCAATCGCGACAACTTTCAGTGTATTTTGAGTACATTAACTTAATATTCAGACAGAACAACAGAAAAATAGAAAAACTAATTAAATTCACAATTACTCTTAAAAATTGTTGGAAAGTGTTAAAAAAAGCATAACCCAAATGGAAAGGCAATACCTACATTTTCCAATTGCAGCTGGATATCTGAATATTTTAGTATAACACTCTAAACATTAACGGTGAAAACGTCACATTCTGCAGTCAATCTAATTTTTGTTTGTGCAGTACAAAGTTATCTAAACATGATTTATGAAAATGTCTCTCATAAAGCGCAATGTATTGGCATTCTTTTTGGTGTCCCTGTAAACAAACTAACTGTGCCATTTATATCATTTTAAACAGGGACATGTCATAGTCGACTTGAATAATTTTTTTCAGAAACTTTGAAAATATTTGGGTTATTCATTGTAAAAGTGAATTATCTCCTTGGAAATTGAATTTGAAATAACGAGCTTTTTTCAGATTTATGCGTAGAGAAAAAAAAAAGGCAAGATTCAGTGAATGTTATCGATTTTTGTGTTTAATACAAATTACAGTTATAAGAATTTATAAATCATATTAAAAATAATTTGAAGTAACTTAGGACCTTCATTTTTATAGTGAATATTTGAAGTTTTAGTTTTCTGAGAAAAACAAGTAATGCCATTTATAGGATTCTAATGCAATTATTGGAGTTTTTTTCTTTTTTATAATGAAAGACGTGAAAAAATGTGATACAATGGTGCAAATATATATATATACTAGCTGACCCGACAAACGTTGTTTTGTCATATAAATTATTTCTAGAGAATATTTTGCTAGAAAAAAATAACTAACTTATTGTAAGTGTGTAAGGATGTGGTATATAAGTGGAAGATGTATGAAGCGCTGTGAACGGTGAAAGAATATAAAAATAACAAAACACCAATCATTTATTTTTTTAATTTATTAAAATTGATTCTTTAAAATTATATACATATCGCTACTTATAACAATATTACTAAAAAACAATATCAATCCCTTAATGCAACAGAGTGTACAATATTTTTTGTTATCCCATCTTTCGCCAATACAAACAAACTGGATGGTTTGCCCACTCGAGAGCCACGTATAATTGTCCGTGTGAAAAACATGATGTGCTCAAATCTAAGCCACAGACAGACATCGTTTGGCCCTGAGACTTATTGATAGTCATTGCAAATGCCAATCTAATTGGAAATTGAGGGCGTTTAAATTGAATTGGCACATCTGTGGGTATAATAGGGATTCGCAGTAGTAATATATTTTCACCTCGGAATTTGTCATTTAAAATGATGGCTTCGATAACATTTTTCATTAATTTTTTTATGACTAATCGCGTGCCATTGCACAACCGTGGTGGGTTCAAATTACGAAGCAAAATAACCGGAGATCCAACCTTCAGTTGTAAAATATGCGGTGGCATGCCTGGTAAATCCAATGAGTTTAAAAACTTTGTTGGATAATTTACAGCTTCGGTGGCATCGCAAACTGTATCATTAGATTTGCATGACACCAAGTCTCCTGGTAACAAATGTTGTATCTTGAGATTCAATTCGTTGACGTCCACATATTTTGCTGCTAAAATTGCTCTTTCTGCCAGCCACTCATGATTTGTGTATCGTCTGTGTACATCGGGAAATATCCGGTCAATAAGAGCATCTTGAGAATCAATGATTGTGCAGAAATCGGTCGGTAATTTTATGCATCCAGTTTCATCTGTAGTAACTTTTCCATCACCGATATCTAACAATTGTTTTGAGAATGTTTCAGCGGATGGATCTTGAAGCTTTTGAACGCACAAATTTACTTTCAGTTGTACTTTTTCAACATTACGCCACAATGACGATGATTTTAAGCACGCGTTGATCTCATCAGCGTATGTTGAACGCGGAATAACGGGAAGTGCTTGTCTGAAATCACCTGAAAAGAGTAACAGAGTGCCGCCAAATAGTTTGCCGTTGTTTTATATATCTTTCAATGTCCTGTTCGACGCCTCAATCGAATGTTTGTGTGCCATAGTGCATTCATCCCAGATAAGAATTTTACACTATTTCAGCACTGTGGCCATGGACGATTGTTTTTTTATGTTGCACACTGCGTCTGGGTTATTTTGAATATTTAGTGGCAGTTTAAATAATGAATGAGCTGTTCTGCCTCCATCCAATAAAGTTGACGCAATGCCAGATGCTGCAACAGCCAATGCGATGCCATTATTTGATCGTATTTCGGCGAGAATTAGCGAAATAAGGAATGTTTTGCCAGTTCCACCTGGTGCACCCCCCCAAAAAAAAAGAATCCACCTTGTCCTGCCAAAACTGCGAGCATGATGCGGTCGTAAATGGTTCTTTGTTCTTCATTCATTAGTGGGACATTGCGAGCAACAATCGCTGCCATTTCTACAGTATTGTATTGTAGTTCACGATTCAATTCAGTACTTATTAAATCAGATGCATTTCGATTTGTTGAATGCATACCGAAATGACTGAGTGGTAAGTTGGCAATGATAATGCAAAGATCTTCAATAGCAATCAATGCTTCATTGTACATAGCGTCACTGAATACTATCGTTAGATCGTTGCACCGTGAACGATGTTGATGCAATGTATCATCAGTCATTGAATCTTTGTGATTATCCCATAATGTCTCTGCTCGGGGCGGGAAACATGTAGGCAACACTATAGCGAATAGTAGACGAATTTGTTTTGCTGTACAGTTCAGTCCTACTTCAGCAAGCATACACTCCCACTGGTTGTCGTCTTCCAGCAAGCCGAGTGCAAGACATGCATCTTTATACGTTAGATACTGTTGTCCATTCACTTTACGTAAATCTTGAAATGACAAAGGGCCGATGACATTAACCAATAACAGTCGAAGATAAAAGAACTCAGTCTGCCTTGGATTGACTGTAAATACTCGTCCCAAGGTGTTTGATTTAAATAAACCGGGACATGCATCAATCGGCGTGCCTTGCTTGCGGGGCATCCATTTTTTTGTTGGAGCCCTTGTGAAATAGCGTGGTACTTCTGAATAGAGTAATGTCCGTGCAAAAGCACCAAAAGCATCCGCACGATTACACAATTCAAAAAATTCGGTGAGTGTAGTTTTTGGTGGATTTATAGCACGATCAATCGCTGTCTCGCTCGGGAAATATACGCGCTGGCCATTTTCAAGATAGACGGCTAAATGAAGAACTGCTGGATCCCGTTCATGAATTGGGAAACCAAAGATACGCCAAACAGCTTCATTGGAGCTGACGTACCGACCAATTTGGTAAAGTTTTATTTCATCGTTGTTATTCACCGGAGGAGCATTCACATTGGTATTTTCAACGCGAAATACAGCCATATCACTGCCTTTATTCACATACTTGCAAATGTATTTGATGCTCTTCACTGAACTGCAGAACTGAACATTAATATGAGCATTGAATGTTTTGCTCAGCAGAGGCGAATATGGGACCACCCAACGGTTATCAATGTCAATATCTATGTTGTTGACATAGATGATCGCCATAGATGATAAGATTGTCCGCCATTATGAGGATTTCTTCGACGATATATTGGATATCCGTCAACATTTGTGATCGTGAAATTTTTCGGAAAAGTTTTAGTACATTTTCCATCTGCACAAATAATAATGGCCTAAAAATTCATTTTTCATTTTAACATAAAATAACTCCGTCGGATATTGACGAACTTTTTAAAAGAATATACCATTTTAACTAATTTTAACATTTTAACAATATTAACGTTGAAAAAATATTTTAAACACTTACGGTTAAAAATTCATTTTTCATTTCAACATTAAATAAATTCTGACATCGTGTTTACGATTCTAAATTATTAACTTTGAAAAAATATTTTAAACACTTCGTAAGATACGGTTACGATTCTAAAAATATTAATTTTGAAAAAATATTTTTAACACTTCGTAAGATACGTTTAAAAATTCATTTTTCATTTTAACATTAAATAAATTCTGACATCGTGTTTACGACAACTCACGCCATCTAGGTGGAAAAGTTGTTGAAAGAGTTGGTTAAAAATTAATTAAGAAAGAACTAATTAAGTTACAACTTTCATTTGTAAATCTAAACCATTCTCGAATCCACCTGAAGACACACAAAAAATTTCATTAAGCTCAGTCCAGCCGTTTAGGAGGAGTTCAGTGACATACACACGCACAAAAGAAATATATATATAAAGATATTAAAAAAATATGGAGTTACACCACTTTTACAATGAGCCATCCATTTAAAGACAGTAGATGTGAATAGATGGACTGATAAACTGACGGCTAATTTAAAGAACAGAAAGACAAATAGATGTACAAATTCAGATCTTAAAAACTCTAATACATTTACAGTAAGTGTCAAAAACGCGTATGAAAAAGTAAATTGCAATTGCAGAAATTTCCAATTATATCTCTTAATGCACCTGAATATTTCTGTGCAGCCTTGTAATTCTTAATGATAATCATATTATATTCTATAGAAAACATTTATTCTATATATATGAATAATAAATGTTGATTCCATTATGGTTTGTGTGAAAAAAAGTTATTAAAATTTGGATAATAGAAATACCTCTTACAGAATGCAATATTTTGGAATGCTTTCGGGCGACAACCCACTGGTGGTATTTACTCCATTTTCTTTAAGGAATATCCTACAGTGAGCTTTAATAATATGCATGTGTATGAGTTTTAAGGAATTCTATGCATAATTACGGTAGCTAGAGAACAGAAAGACAAACCGAAATCTTTGTTGGAAATATTAGTAAAAAAACTAAGCTACAGATTTTGTGTTTATACATTTTGTTTGCCTGTCTGTTCGTCTGTCTGTATATCCGCCTTCCTATCCGTTTGTCTGCGCGCAAATGGTTTCATATATATATTAATAGATTTTCTTAAAACTGATATATACTATTCAGGTTTACTATCACATACTCCTCATTGAAAATGGAATAAATACCACTACTAGTTTGTGTACAGAGCCACCCAAAAGTATTATAAAGTATTGCGTTTTATGAGAGCATATTTATAAACTATATTTTAATAACTTAACTTTACCAAAATTTTAATGAAATTAAAATGAGTTATTTCAGTTCCCTTTAGGATATTCCCTATTGAAAATGAAGTAAATACCACCACTGGTTTGTACATGAGGATACACGAAAAAATTCCGAATCATTGCATTCGATGAAAACTATTTCGATAAACCATATTGTAATAACTTTACACTGCACAAATATAAATGAAATTGAAACATGTTATTCATATGTATAAAGGAATGCTTTATATATAATACTAGCAGACCCGGCCACGCGTTGCTGTGGCTATGTTATACGTTGAATTATAATGTAGTAAAATATTCAATATATTAAAATTATTATTTACGAATAAAGACCATCCTTGATAACATCCTTGATCTTAGCAGACTTAGCCCGCTTCGCTGGTCCCTATTTTTAAATGATTCTCTATAATTAAAGAATTCTCAAAATGGCATTAATTTTTAACATGTGAAAAAAAAAGAGAAAAAAAAAATCTGATCGGGAAAAATGTTCGACACTCATAATGAATCCATATATTATCGAAAGGAAAATGATATAAAATACAAAAAAATCTTCTCTCATTGGTGGAATAATCTGTTCGGACCCCCACTGCCTGCGGCAGTGTATACCTGCGCAAACCATGCGCACCGTTTCTTCATCCACCGTTCCCGCCCTTCTTAATAACTCTATACTTTCGAAAATATCCGCAATCGATTTATCGGGCCTTAAAACTTAATAATACTAATTTTCAAAGTTCTAACTCTTATTTCTATTATTTTGCCCCTTTGCCCTCCCCCCTCCCACTATTCTAAATAATTTTACAAATTCGAAAATATCTACAGTTTATTTGTAGGTGTCAAAAACCTGTATGCACCAATTTGAACGATCTAACTATATTTTTATTTTTTGCCCCTCTGCCCCCCTTCCCGCCCCTCCTAATAAATTTACAAATTCGAAAATATCCGCAATCGATTTGTTGGTATCAAAAATTCTATGCACCAATTTTGAATGATCTAACTCCATTTTTATATTTTGCTCCTCTGCCCCCCCCCTTTCCCGCTCCTCTTAATAATTTTACAAATTCGAAAATATCTGCAATCGATTTGTACGTATCAAAAACTTCTATGTACCAATTTTTAGCGATGTAACTCTATTTTTATTTTTTTGCCCCTCCGCCCCCTTACCCGCCCCTCCTAATAACTTTACACTTTCGAAAATATCCTCATTCGATTTGCAGGCCTCTAAAACCTCTCTATACCAATTTTGAACAGTCTATCTGCATTTCTATTTTTTTTTTTTTTTTTTGGTTGTTGTTGTTTGTTTGTTTGTTTGTGAAATCACGTTTTGGCCCCTCCCCCCCCCCTTTTGGGAGGCGAATTTTGCAATAAAAACTATCCTATCTCTCAAGTTGGACCAAATTGCACACAGTGTCCAAATTTCATTAAAATCGGCTCATTAGTTTAGGAGTTCATCGCGGACAAACATAATAAATTTTATATATAAAGATATATATATATATATATATATTAAATTATAAAGTTTTGATCAATGAAGCACAAATAAGTAAAAAACAGGATTAATTTCACTGTATTATCTTCATTATAATATGAATTCAATTTACACTTCAGTCTAAGTAACACGTGGCCGGCTATGCTAACACCAAAAATTTAAAAAGTGGAAATAATTGAATTATACGAAATTTAATAATAGATTAAAAAGTTGAAGATTCTTTGTGTAGATGGCAGCACCAAATATATTTCAGCTTTCATTTCAACCCAGTCGAAAGGTATCGACATCTGTTAGAATCATTTGGAGTTAACAGATAATTGTGACTGTCAAATAATAACAGACAAATAATTAGCAATAAATTAAAATTGCGACTATAATTTGAGATTTAAACTATCCTATCTCTCAAGTTGGATCGAACTGCACATGGTGTGCGAATTTTATTATAATCGGTTAAGTGGTTTAGGAGTCCATTGAGGACAAACATTGTGACACGAGATTTATATATATTAAGATAGTATGATTAGCATTAAAATTTACAGGACCACACTAAAATATTCAATTACATTAAGTGCTATTATAGGAATTTGTTAAAATTGCATTTTCGTTTACATTAAGAGTTTTTAATACTATATAACACTTTTTAAATGTTAAAATGATTTGAATTAGTCTATCTATCTGTTTGTCCGTCTTTCTGCCTTCAGCCTCCATAAATATATTCAGAAGTTTCTCAAAATGATATATGTTAGTTATAATGAGGTTTTTCATTTGTGGAATGATGTTTACGTCCATTCCTTTTCGTCGGTGATCTGAAATGTTACCGGTAGAACCCAAATTGATGAAAATGTTTACAAAAAAAAAAAAAAAAAAAAATCCATATTTATTAGAATAGTTAAATTAATATTATATGACAATCGGTATGTGAAATTAAAAGTTTACAAAGTATTTAAAATTTTGATTGGAATTTGATTGAATTTATTAACAGAATACGGACTTAGAACTTTTATTTCATTTAACTGAAATACACATAAATTAAATAAGCTGTCTCTAATTCCTTTACTTAAGCTATGCATTTTCCACCGACTGTTTATTTATTTAGTTCTATAATAATCTAATTACTCAAATGCTTGACGTTTCCACTAAAAGGAAGCGTTGGTGTTAATCTAATAAATTTGACTAATGAAAAGGTACTATTAACTTCTTCGTTAAGCAGCATCTCAGTCATGAAATAAATTTATATTGTTTGAGGGTGGATTCTAGTTTATATAGAAAATAATTGTTATTTACATTATTTTGTTTCCTAGATTAAAATACTTTAAAGAATAACAAGTTTTTATAAATGATTGCAAAGGACAATACTAGACTTAAACGTCATAAAATGTAAATTATGGCATATATAAATATAATCATCTTGAAAGCAATACGTATGACAAAATTAATCTTGTATGTGCCCTTCAATATGTATTTTTAAAAATGTAAAGTCTAAAACGGCAGATTTTATTTTATTCTACGTTTCATTAGAAATTACATTTATATTTAATCCATATTTTCAAAACATTTTGATCTGTGATTGTAGTAGGTTGCGGTTATGAGTCAAGGTCGATTGACTACATTACGTTCTTACGCGTATAAAGGAAATGGGATCTTTATAAGAGGTCCTAGTCCGTATTTATACTAGTTTTGCAGAAAACTACAGAAAAACCCGAAGAGCCGTGGCAGACAAGCACGACCTGCGATCGAATCCAGCACCTCTATCTTCCAGCTTTGAGAGCAAAACCCTTTTTCTCTACTTTTCAGTAAATTGGTGGTTATTGCTACTTAAATGATGCTACTTACATAGCAATGAATATTCCCTCTAATTCTTAAAAATGTTGGTTGCGGTTAAATTGGAGGTATTGTTCCGATGAAACGTAAGATTTTTGCTTTGACTGTGTAGTTTAATAAAATAAATGCTTATTTTTCTATAAAATCTAAACGTACAAAAGCTTTAACATTATATTTCTTAAATGAAATTTACAAGTTTTGTTAAATATGAATAAAAAGCTTATCTTTAGTTTATATAAAGCCTTAGATTTTTACTAGGAAATAAGATGTTCAAGGAAAAGATTAGCAGAAGAATTTTAGGATTTTGTATGAAGTCAATGCCTTTTATCTATAATAATTTTTTTTTTCCATCATAATTTTACTGCAATTTAGTTTGTGAATAATCTCGTGCAAATATCTTGAAGAATCATTTCCTTCATTTTTTTTTAATCACAATCAATATTAATCGCATTACATACAAACTACAGATATATATATTTATTTAACCCTCTCAGCGTGCAGCCTCAAATGACATTTCTACTTAAAATATATTGTTTTTGTCTAACTAGTATGTTGTGGCCACCACAAGACTTTCTTCTACATTTTCCTATACGAATTCACTAAGAGCAAATATTTTATTAAAACTATTACTTATTAAAATTACCTAACAGGATGAATGCAAATAATTTTCATGTTAGAGAAAGCTAACACTAAATATCAAATAAAAGAGAGTTTTATTTTTTTTATGAATAACAATTTAAAAATGCGTTTCAATAATGGTAATCTCACATATCAAGCTTCGTACAATTATATGCCATAGAATTTGATATATGGCCTTTTGTCATCGAGGAAATTTACAATATAGCAGCGACACCTGTTGGCCAATAAGCATCTAAATTGAATCAGCATAAAATCTCATAATAGCCTTTTCACATACCAAGGTTTGTTGGATTATACGCAATAGAACCTGAGATATAACCTTCCCTTAAAATGCGGAAATCACTGTGTAGCAGTGCTGCCTGTTGATCAGTGGACACCAATATTGACAGTCACTAATTCATGTCAAGGTTCATCTACATATAAATTTATATGTAATTCTGAGCAGTAGTCCCTGAGATATAGCCTTCCATTAAATTGCGGAAATAACTGTATAGCAGCGCCACCTATTGGTCGATAAGCAATCAAACTGAATCAGCATAATGTCTCATAATGGCCTTCTTAAATATCAAGTTTTGTTTGATTATACGCAATAGAACCTGAGATATAGCCTCCCTTAAATTACGAAAATCACTGTATAGCAGCACCACCTGTTGAGTAGTCAACACCAACAGTTGATAGGCACTAATACAGGTCAAGGTGTACCTACATATAAATTTATATACAATTCTGAACAGTAGTCCCGGAGATACAGTTGCCACAAAATGCTTGTCACACATACACACATACAAACGTCACGAAAAATCGTGTAAAGTCGCTGCTATCTCTGAAACGAAAGCTCGTATTAAGAAGACAAATGCAAGTGTATAACTAGATATCATGATAGTTACACGTATAAATTTGCAACATTTTACAATGATTCGTTTTTGAGCTATGTGAGATAGAAAATCCATTTCCCATTTCGCAAATCGGGATTCCAATACTTCCTTATACTTTGTATAAGGAAGTAATAAGCGATTTGTAAATGTTATGTTAATTTATAGAAAATGTTAGAATTAAATTTGTTATAGCAAATTCATAGAACAAAATTTCAAAATTTAATTTATTTCTTGCTACATATTATACTATTGGATATTTTTTTAAAGAATTATTATTTGAATTGTAAATGTAAATTTGAACTAAATCATATTTTATATTTTTATGGTCTGCAATAGAGATTAAAATTTCAAGTTTTGACAATTCTTTTTATTGTAGTAAAACATGAAACTGTATTTTATTTCAATTCGTTTCATATTTTTTTTTAAATATTTTTGTAATTTTTAATAGTATTTTTGTAATTTTTGTAACATTTTGTCGATTGATACTTTTTGACGAAAATTTTATTATACATATTTCATTGTTTTTTAGAATATATATTTTAAAAAAACACTGTTTAGAAACTACATTAATATAATTAAAAACTTTTTTATAGGAATATATATGAAAGGACACTTTTTCTGTTTCACATTAAGCAAAAAGTGTATAGGCTAAATTGGGAAATTTATCTTGAGTGAATTTCTAAGGTATTTTCAAAACACGAAAGAATAATTTTTTTTCTTTTTTGCATTTCTTAAATTTAAATTTTAAAAGCAATGAGTTCATTTTTAATGGAATGTACATTTTTAAAAATTAAGTGTATATTTTTCATATATGTTATGTTTCAAAAAGCAAAGCCATAAAATGAGTAAATATTCGAAAGCTAAAACGCATTAAGTTGTCATGTTTCATATAACGTTAGGAAAAAAAACTGGATTATTCCTTAAAAAAACACATAGTTTATCATCCTTAGGGAAATCATCCATTTGGAAAAATCATCCTTATGAATCATATTTAATCCAATGTAATTCTAAAATTTAGGAGCTTAATGCTTAGCTGCTTATAGATCGCGTTCTATTTTTTTTTTTTTTTTTTTTTTTTTTAATGGCAAAGTTAGATGAAATGACAGGAAAAGGATATTGTAAAATTATAATATTATACCGTTTTTATAATTATAAACAATTACCCGGTAGGTGGACATACGGTTTCAGGTCTGGCATTTAATTGCTAGATGAGTATCGGTTCAGACACGGATGTTCCTAGTGGTTCGGCGAATGACTTAAGCCTTATGCATCGGTATAACCATAGTCTCCTTAAGTAGATGCCTGTCGCGTAGCTCTTAAGCTTGGCAACAGTTCAAGTGGTTGACAGCGCCACCTGGTAAAGATTGCGCGACTTTCTTATTCAACTGTCACCAAAAATTTTTAATAGAGGGATTTCAAATACAAAAAAGACGAATAGAATCAAAGAAACGTCGATTTTATATATCACATATCACTTCTTAAAATTATTGGGACAGTTGAATAAAAAAGTCGCGCAATCTGGAAAAGGTGGCGTTGCCTACCGTTCGACCTGTTGCCAAGTTTAAGAGCCACGCGACAGGCATCTAGTTAAGGAGGCTATGGTATAACTAACCTTAGAGTACAAAAAAATGTATACATATAATAACAAAGCAAATTAAGCCAAACCTATAAAAAATTGTCATATGATATAGAAATGCTCTTAAAGTAATTTTATAATTTTACACACACAGATACAAGGAAAATACTTTAACGGGAATCTTTAAATACATAACTAATAATAATCATAATAATATTAAAAATATTTCAAATAACAAGAAGTTTATTTTCATTATATACTTTGAGTAAAGGAGATTTAAATAAATAATTCATAAGC
Organism: Salticus scenicus; assembly: GCA_963930645.1. Classification (NCBI taxonomy): domain Eukaryota; kingdom Metazoa; phylum Arthropoda; class Arachnida; order Araneae; family Salticidae; genus Salticus; species Salticus scenicus. The sequence continues at coordinate 101,045,608 of OZ005654.1, read as the reverse complement.
AAATTTAGCCTTAAAAATTTCTAAAATACATTGCAGAAAGTAAAAATTTGCAATCCACGCATTTTTGCTGATTAACGCTAAAGTAATGAACCAAATATACACGGATATAAACAAAAAATAATTTAAAAAAATGTTTATATAGACTAGTTTTCTTCCCTTTTTTTCTGAATTTACCAGTTTGCAGTAATAATAATAATAATGCACTGGAGGGCTGGTGTTGTGAAGTCTTAAATAAGAAAGTTTGAGGAAGTGACATAAAATGCAAGAAATTCGCAAAAATGCTCTCGAGTCGAAATAAACCACGACCTTACGTCAAATCCACAAAGTACGCACGAGTCCTGCAAATGAAACAAAAATGAACAAAATAATTTTGAGTGTTTAGACAAAAGAAATATAACCGGATAAAAATATAAATACTGATGTAGCAAGAATTATAAATAAATAAATAAATAAAATAATAATAATAAAATAAATTTAAATAAAATAAATAGAAATAAAACAAAAGCAAACGAATATAAAAAAGAAAGTTATGCAAGTAATTTCCAAGCATCAGACAGGAAAGGCATGGAAAAATTATTATTAAAAAGATTTTTGGTTTTTAAATATGTAAAAAGCTTCATGAAATTCTAAATAAAAATAGGAGATAAAGATAAGAAATCATATTAATTTTAGAAAAGTCAAAATGGTTTTATTGATATCAGCAATAGAGACCACACCAGTATTTACATCAACTTTCGGTTCTATTTGCTTTATGTGATCACTCAAAACGATTTTGTAATTTGCCCCTTTGTTTGATGAACTCGTTCCTCCTTTGTTCGCTTGACGAATGGTGCTATTTCATTTCGACCTGAAACAATTGATTGTTACGAGTTTCTTGCATTTTACAATGTTTTTGGAAAGTTCGTTACTTATTATCAATTCGCAGTGTCTGCACAGGCACCTGCATTTAACAGATTTCTTTCCGAAAAACTCAAAATTGGTAGGTCTTTCGTCAGGGCATATGCTCTGGAAATTATCCTCCAGAAGTTATAAAAGTTCAACATTACCAAGCTTTCGTGCTTCTAAGGTATTTTTCTTTTGTTTTTCCCATTATATCCAAGTCCTTCCCCCTTGTTTTTTTTTTTTTTTTTCTTAATTTTAAATTCCTTAGGAATTCCAAGCTCCGTTATGTCTACTTTAGTCACTTATAATTAGGTAGGCTGAGTCTTTAAGCAACAACGTGCAATCTATTTCACGACGAGGCTTACAGAAACGGTAAGAGAAGCAGTGAACCCTCCCATCAAGTTTAAACAGTTGTAGAATTTATTGTAATTTATTATTCCTTTCAATGTTATCTAACATACAATTTTGTTAACCTACTGTCATATGACTGCATTAAAACCCATTTCTTGTTTACATCTCCCTTATGTTTTATTATATAACAAATTTATATTTTGATACATGAATTTAGATTTTATCGTTACGTGGCACCTTGGAGTTGCCACAACTAAAGGTTTCATATACAAGCTTATCCCAGGTAAAAAAAAAAAAAAAAATCAGGAAAAAACCAGTAAAGCTTTTTTTTTTTTTTTTTCAGGAAACTTGCAGGTATTTCGGACATTCCTGGAGAAAGCCTGTAGGTATTTCGGGCTTTCAGAAATAAACCTGTGTAAAACATTTAAAACATCTGTATATTTTCAGAAGGAAACCTACTATTTGTATTTCCCTTCAAAATACCTGTGGAAATCTTTAAAATATCTGCAAATTTTATAGAGTCCAAATTACCTGCATTATACCTGCAGTTTTTGGCTGATATTATTATTATTTATTTATTTTTTTTTTTTTTTTTTTACCTGAGATATTTCCATTTAATATTTATAGCTTGAACTATATTAGGTTTGTTCAAAAACATATATAACCAGGCAATAGTGCTTATGGATTTTGATACACTTTCTATAGATTTGAAATATTTAAATTCCATTTTTCCAGTTTGCTTTTCTTTAAATGAATTCATGATTTTTAAAAAGCTAAAACTTCTACATATATTTTAGAAAATACTTAATATTTGTTTGGGGCGTTTAATAGAACCTATCTAAAAGAATTGGGGAAATAAAAATAAAATACATATAGAATAATTTAAAAAGAATATATAAGAAAAATCATTTTTTTTTTCCAAATGTTTACATAGTCATACGCCTTTAAATTCTTTTCACAAAAACTAATTAAGGAATTTTAAAATCCATTCCAAATTCTTTTAAGTAGGTTCTATTCAACATCCGAGAAAAATAATGAGCCTTTTCTTAAATATCTGTAGAATATTTTTGTATTTTGAAGATTACAAATTCATGAAAAAATATAAACCAAGAAAACGCAATATAAAGATTTCAAATCTAATAAAAAAATAAAAAAAATCATCAAAAAGCGTAAGAATTGTTGTCTGGATATTTATTTTACTGAACAAACCTAATATAGTAAATTTATAAATATTAAATGGAAATATAAGCTATTATAAGAAATCTTCAGTGGTGCTAAAATCAGAGTTGCCAAGTCCTCTTAAGGGGCACACCTAATGTGAAATTTTTAAAAAATCGTTTTTTTTTTTTCATATTTCGATAAGTTATACCTTTAAAAATAACATACTAAAATTTTAAATCGATATCTCAAATAGTTTTTGAGTTACAGCCATTTGAAGAGTAACTGCTCGGCAGTTAATAGTTGTATTAGCATACGGGACGTACCTGAGGTATTGTTCGGAGTCTACCGTCTCTTCCTAATGGTTGCAACCATTATAATACGATTCCAGTTTCATGTTTATTGCCACGTGACGTATTTTCGGAGCCAGATACATTTAGTTTTATTGTGACCGTTGTATCTAGCACTTCATAAGTTAGCACGTTTTATTTTACTGAAAATGAGTGAACAATCTCCGTATTTAAATAAAAAAGGAACTCACGATGTTCCCAGACATCGATCAATATAAAAAAAACGCAAGTTTACCGGAAACCGACATACATTTGAGCAATCTACTGCGAATACCAGTACGTCCGCAGAGAAACTATTACAGAATAATGACGATAATGTTGTGATTGACCCATCTCATGGATATTGTATTTTACAGTTTATCTCAGTTTTTAGTGCAATTAGCAAATTTAGTGGTGTGCAAAACTTGTCAAAAAAAAAATTACTTTTAATCAAGCAAGTCTAAGAGGCCTAGCGTTTAAAATCCATTAGGGTTTTTAATCCATTTATAACAGTGAAAACGATCATTTTATCTTTAAACGCGTTTTTCTCGAAACAGCATTTTTCGAATTTGCTGCAGTGATAACTCGGAGAAAAATGATCCGATCACTATCAAATTTTTTCTGCATGTTCTGTATATAGTTCTCCATACAATGACCTACCAGTTTTTTGATCTGATCAAAATCGAATTTTGGCAGGCCAAAAACGACCAAAATTTCGGGTAAAATTCAACTTTTTTAAAAAAAACGCCGCCATTTTGTCAATTTTTGTTTTTTTTTTCGACCGTAGGTCATTGTACGGACAACATCTTCTAGTTTAACGAGAATTTTATTTTTTAGGTTTCATCCACGGAGAAGGCCGGAATCACTGCAGCAGTGGAGGACCTTTTTTTTTTTTTTAGCGCCGTTGGAGATCGCGTGTATCTCGAAATATATTTAATTTTTTTCTTCAAACATTTTACTGTGCATTCTTAAAATATGTATAAATATGCCCTTAAAATTTTAAAACAATTGATACAGTAGTTTTTTTTTTTTTTTTTTTTTTTTTTTTTTTAATTCCCAAAAATCGCCTTTTTTTTAGGCTGTCACACTAGGTGTGCCCCTTAAAATATTAAAATTTGCGATGCCTTACCACACCCTATTAAACCCTCAATTTTAGTAGGAGAAAAAAATAGTAGAAGCCTGTTATAAATATTTAAAAACCATCAATTAAGCTGATGACTTGTAAACAACTCACTTTTTTCTTATGCTTTTATTTCATTTTTAAAGGTCTTACAGGTTTTCTATTTCTTAAAAGTCATGATTATTTTATATAAACCTGCATAAGAAATTTTGTATCAGCTTCATACATTTAAATTACTTTTAGCGTTTTACGTAGAAAATGATTATAAAGTTCAAAAAAACGATTACGCTGTTAAACATGAAATATTAGTAAATATGAATCAAATATCTATATTAATAAAATCAGAGTTTTGTCTGTAAATTAGTCGGAATCAAAAAATTTTGCGATATCTTCACGTTTCACACCCCATGAAAGCCGAAAATGACTTCAGAAAATTTTGCCTGTGTGTGTGTGTGTGTGTGTGTGTGTGTGTCATCGTGTCTGTATGTCGCTTTTTTTGTCCGGGCATCACTTGAGAACGGCTGGGCGGAACTCAACGGCGCTTGGCAGAAACTTAGGTCTTCACCCAACTTAAAATTATATCCATCAACTTTTCAGAAATTCCCCCCCCCGTTCCCCCCTGGGGGGTAAAAGACTAAAACACGTTTGTCCGGGCATCACTCAAGAACGGCTGGACGGAATTCAACGGCGCTTGGCAGAAACTTAGGTCTTCACCCAACTTAAAATTATATCTATCAACTTTTCAGAAATTCCCCCCCCGTTCCCCCCTGGGGGTAAAAGGCTAAAACACGTTTGTCCGGGCATCACTCCAGTGCTGCCAGATTGAGGGAAATTTTTATTTAACACCCACCACTAAATTTTAATTGAAACGATTTACTAATTGTTTCGAAACATCTTTCACGGAAATCGCCTATGTAATTAGGTAACCGTAACAAGTAAAATTTAACGGTGGATGTTGAATAAAAATTTCCCTCAAATCTGGCAGCACTGCATCACTCGAGAACGGCTGGACGGAATTCAACGGCGCTTGGCAAAAACTTAGGTCTTCACCCCACTTAAAATTATATCTATAGAAATTTTCAGAATTATTATTAGTGTTTAGATTGTGGGTAAATAACGCCTGAGCATGCGCCATAAATATTTTTTCACTAAAACGCTTTGAATGGAAAAATAAAATATAAAAATAATTATACGATTAAAAAAAAAAATTATATACCATGTTTTTAAATAGCTTAAACTTCTCTTTAAAACGCATTAAAAAGCTCCAATAGGCAGGTAATGGATTTGGCGCCAAATTTGACAACTTTTTGCCCTTGGCGACTTTTTTGGCGACTTTTGGCGCGAAAATTCTTATTATCGAGATTCCAAAGATGGACGTTCTAATGCGATTGGTTAAAGAGTTACCGGAAATTTGAATTAAAAAAAAAAAAAAAATTGGTTTTAAAAATAAAATATTAATCCTTTCCGAACAACATATATTTGCATCATGAACTACATTAGCACTTTATCATTGTGTAGAAAATCTTTAAAATGATAACGACGTCAATTTTTGCCAAATGCATAATTTAACTTTTAACAATTTTTTAACGCTCACGTTTAATTAAATGTATTTATTTTTAGGTCGAAAGAAAATGAACTCGTAATTTTTTTTTGGCAACAATTAAATTATAGTTAATATTTTAATGGCTATTTTTATTGCTATTAGGAGCTTATCATTTTCACATTTTAATTAATTAAAAGAAAACTATTCGAAAATTCGAGAATCTGACTTCGAAGTATTGTGTTGTCACCGGGTTCTGAGCTACTGTGAAAGTTTCAAATGTCTAGCTAGTCGGGAAGTTAGTTAAAAATCAATTGCAAGATTTGTCCCTGACAAAAACACAAGAATAGAAGTTAATAAAAACATGGTAATAAATTTTTAAGCTAAAAACTTTTTTATTCGCGTGATTCGCACTACAAATTATGAAAAGATTGAAATAAAGTGTTGCCATCTAAGTTTCATACTTTAGTTAATTTTAAAAAAATCTAATTGTCGTATCGAAAAACTGTTTACACTCCAGGATTCAGAAAAATTACCCCTTTAATTTGGTACTGAATTTGTAACGATAGGTCTGATATTTCTAATTTATTTTTCCCTTTTTCCGTTTCTCCGTTGCCACTTAAATTTCATACTTTAGTTATTTTTTAAAAATCTAATTGTCGCATCGAAAAACTGTTTGCACCCCTGGATTCAGAAAAATTGCCCCTTTCATTTGGTATTAAATTTATAAATATAGGTCTGATATTTCTAATTTATTTTACCCTTTTTCCGTTTTCAACCCAGATTCGGTAGAAGGTTTTGTATTTATATATATTTTGATTTTCCAGAAATAAATTGAAATATTTTTAAATTCACGTGAATAATAATAAAAATTAGAGAGAAAAATACCTACAAAAGTTTTTTTTTTTTTTTTTTTTTTTTTTTTTTTTTTTAATGAGAAATTTGCACGTGGATAAATATTTTCATAGAGATATTTGGCATTAGTTTAATATTTTTATTTAATTAAGCAGTACTTTTCTTTCCTGCAGTAAAACAAAATTTTTTGTTGTTATTATGTACCTTATGAGGTTTTTTTTATGTTCTCCCCTTAATTGTAAATGATTATAATTTGGATTTTATTAAGATTTTTTATTTTTATTTTGTAAATATCAGAAAAGAGTTTTTATTTTATTTTATTTATTTATTTTATGTATGGAACAGCTTTAGTATCGGATCCCTTTGGCAAAATTTGAAATTCGGAACCGAAGTAACTGGGATGTTTCTCGCCAAGATCTTTAATTGCAGAATTGAGATAGCCAATTCAGTTCATCGCAAAAATGGCTTAAAATATTTAAAGTCACCAAAGGGTTCCCATACTAAAGCTGTGCGTTTTGTATTTATTTATTTATAATATTTTCTATTAAAGACTTCTGTGGTCACGAAATTTGGTGCGTAAATTGTTTGTATGCATCCGGCACTTATTGTAACTGGATTTCACAAAATTCGAAATCCACCCCCCTTCTCGGAGTCGGAGGGCAATAAACGGTATAACTTCAGTATGACTCCACAGCTGAATTTGGCGATTTTTCTTTGGCGCCGTTTTGAAGGATAACGATGTCGTTCTGGACTGGTTGCGATATAATATGGCAGCCAAATATGTTGTTTATTTTGGATTTATGATTTTATGATTTATGATTTAGATTATGATTTTATCATTTATCCTGTATGATTTATGATTTTTAGATTTATGATTTAGCTTTAATCGCCAACAAAAAAATCCCCAAATATCGTTGTGGGGTTATACTGAAGTTGTTCCCAATAAACATGTGTAAAAACATGTTTTTCCGTTTGAATTCGCTTTGAATTACCTTAGAATGGCGAATTTTGGTGTGCGGATATTGATTAAGTGTACGCATTATGTACATTAGTAGGATTTTGCAAAACTTCGAACTCACCCGCTGAGGAAGGGGAAGTAAGAAGTGGGTAAGTTGTGCCGAAGGCAATGGGGACCCAGACTGGATATTGATTAAGTGTACGCATTATGTACATTAGTGTGATTCTGCAAAACTTCGAACTCACCCGCTGAGGAAGGGGAAGTAAGAAGTAGGTAAGTTGTGCCGAATATAGTGGAGACTCAGACTCCTCACTTTGCGAGCGAGAAAACCTCTACCAATCACAGCGAGAACTTAGGTTATTAATAAAGATATGGGATTTTGACATCTCATTTAAGTTTAATGTCCAGCGAAGCGGGCAAAGCCTGCTAGTGAGTAAATATGAGTAAATGGACTTATTCATTTTGAAATGAATAATTTCGTTTCAAAAAGAAAAACACATTTGTCACATTTATGAAATGTCACATGTTTTCAAATTAATATCTTCCCACTGTATAATCTATTATAAATATGCTGAAATAAAAGAAGTTTTTAATAGAATATCTATAGATTTAAACAGGAAGTGTTCAAACTCAAAATTTATTCCTTCGGATCTCAAGAACTATACTCTATAACATAATAGCGACGCACCAAGAAGGAGTAATGCAAACTGGACAGAAATTGACATGCATACAGGTTTCGATGGAAAATGCAAAAGTTTAAAGTTTGGCTGCCATCGAATGAGCATGCGATGCTGGAGCGCATCTTAACCACGCAACTGTCAAAATATTAAAAATAAGAAATTTTGATTCCAGGTCATAAATTCTTCGAGAATTTTATTTCATCTTCTCAGAAAGACAGTAACTATGGCTCCCATACAGGTGCGCAAACAACATGCGCAGATATCAGCATTTGAGTGTGGTGTGTAGTTGGGCTCAAAGAAGCCGGTTAGTCTAATCTGCGATTTCTTTGACAATTGGATAGGATTGGATAATATTGACAGGAATGGGTGAACCATAGTCGAGCATAGCATCAGGGAAACGGTCGGCCTAAAGAGAAGACAGATTGAGAACCATTCAATTGTCAAAACGGTACTCAAAGCTCCAATTCATCATTATCATCGATCCTACGTGCAACTGGTACTTCAGTTACTTCAAAGACCCTTAATAGGTGGCTCAGTAGAATGGGGTTGAGCTAAGACCCCGGAACTCTCTTCCACTGAGGTTGTTTGGAGCATCATAAGTCAGGTCCTACAATCAGCTCGAGATTTTACCAGTCTAACGCACCAATTGGACAGAATTTGCCACGATACTTCACAGGAGCACATCTGTCAACTCTATCAATTAATACCAAGCCGAATAACTGCGTACCTAAAGGCCAGAAGTGGACAAACGCGTTATTGACTTGTGTACTTTGTGCGACCCTTTTCTTGATTAAAGCATTCAAATTTTCTGAAACTGTCATCTTGGTGCGTCGCTTTTTTTGTTATAGAGTGTATATTTCGTGACGGTATTATACTGGTTTGTGGAAGAATACATCAACGAGAAATCTATGTTTGGAATATTGGGAATCATGATGGTGAATGCTAATTTTTAATCTTATTACTATAGTATAATCGGTAATAAGCATGTGGAATTTTTAAATTTGAGTATATTTGCTTCGGAGAGGTTTTGAATATATGACATATTTAAATTTGACCCAGTTATACTCATATTTCAGTATTTTTTGTTCCTTTTATTCAGAGCATTGTTATTATATTTATTATTATTATTGTTATTATGAATTATATCACAGTGTTACAAGTGTGATATTCTGCAAATTTTATATTTTAATAATATTTAATAATTTAATTTAAAAGTAAATTCATATTCTTATTTAAAGAACATTAGGTTAAATGTGCAGTTTTTATAATTGTCTCTATCAAAAAACTAAATTAAATCATAATATTAAAGAGTGCACAAGGCTGCTTAAACATTAATTGTGTTAAAATCAAAAAAACTAAGGGGTCACCAAAGCGGAGAAGAGCCACCGTCTCCGTTGAGAATCAAAATTGTGATGGCATGTCTCCGGACAAACCTTAGGGGTGAATCCCAGAACGTCGCCAGTTGCCCATAATGTAGCACTAGTTCCACGTAAAACCCACTCAACCTCAACCTCAACCTCAACCTCAACCAAACCTGAACAGGGATTTGAACCTGGAAGCTGGGGACTGAAAGCCAAAATGCTAACCATTCTTTTACCACACAGTAAAAAATAAATAAATAAACATTTCAGGCTTCTCACCCTCCCCCCCCCCCCCCAAAAAAAAAAAAAAAAAAAAAAAAAAAAAAAATAGATACTGTTTGTTTCGAAACTGATTATTATTAATTTTTCGTTTTATTAAAGACGATTTTGATGAAATTCTGGCAAAAGCAGAATTTGGTATAGTATGGAGGACTATACGTTTTTTAAGTTTTTGTTTTTTTCCAAATTATATCAACGCTTTCAAATTAATCAATTATGTTTTCTATAAATTTTCGACTTCGATAAATGTCCAGCTATCGTAAAAATCCGTAGATTGAGAACAAATAGTTCTCCGTACTAAAAAAAAAAAAAAAAAAAAAAAAAAAAAAAGAATATCGGTTTATATGCTAATAATTGCCTTATTTGTAAAATCCGATATAAGTAATTATTTAGATTCCCAAAATCATTGCCTAGCATCACCTATATTAATTTTAGGTCTCACAATTCTTAGATATGATGCATTCGTGCATCACATCTTATGTCTGCATGATGTATGATGCATTGCATCATCACATGAAGATATTTAAGCTTTGTGTTACAAAAAATAAAATAAAACTGATGAAACGGTAGTAGCGCCTCGTTAGTATCCTGTTGAGAATATATATATATATTTGGATCTGTCTCTCTGTCTGCGTGTACGAGGATAGTGGACATAAAATTAAAAACTTGAAAGATCGAACAAATGTTTATGTGTTACATGAGTTTAACTCTTCAGATTTGGTATATATAGCTTATATGTTGTTCTGGTACTGGAATACATAAAAAAAACATAGTATCATTACGGTTTATACACTTTTTTTTTTTTTTTTTTACTTGATTTTTTAACCTGATTATACTGCATTCAACATAATAAAATAAATATATTTTATACAGATATTTAGAACATGGTTTGAGTAGATGAGGGGATGGATAGACCTACTTAAATACGTATAAACGACCCCTTCCTGCCTGGACTAAGGCCAGCTATAACGGGTTTGACACAGTAAGCATAAACTTACTTATCAATTTACAGGGCTATTAGGAGTTTGACTTCAAATATTTTTTGCAGATATTTATTCAGTGTTGGGCATAATTGATTAAAAAGGAATTGATTTACAATTGAATTACAATTAAATTACAATTATAACTATTTTACTGGCAATCAATTAACAAGTAATTGATTACAAATAAATTGAATAAGTAATTCAATTTATTTGTATCAATTACTTGTTACTCTATAGACAGTAAAATAATTATAATTGTGATTTATTTGTAATTTAATAGTAATTCAATTACTTTTTAATCAATTATGCCCAATACTGTATTTATTAACTACTTGGAATTATCTGTATAGATTTTGATGTATTTCGAGTTCGTGACACGTGTATACATTATGTTTAAATATATATATATATATATATATATATATATATATATATATATATATATATATATATATGTAACTTTATATTAAGATGCTTAAAAGCATCTTAATGTAAAATTACATAATGTTTTAATTATATAAACTAGTTGGCATAGGTGGACTCTGCTCAGTTCCACATCATATTTATGTTCTCATAAATTTCTAGTGTGAGGCAAATTATAATCATGTTAAAAGAAATGAATTTGACCAAAGCTTGATACAGTGACAGAATGAAATCCCCGCCTAATAGGTTATCCACAATTCACTTCGATATATTTATCTTATTCTAATCTATTAATTTATTTTGTCAGGGTCAATTCCGTTGTTTTGTTTTCATGCTTCTATTTCCAATGCAATAATCCTCAAAATTCATATTTATATAAAAATTTTACAATTTCGCTATGTTGATAAAATCGTAAATTACAAATAATTAACGAAATTTTCCTGTTGGAATATCTGTATACAATCATGTTGAAACCAATATCATAAATGTAATGTTGAAGTTGTCTAATGTATTTATGATCCTCAAAATGGAAGTTTATACTCAATTTTGCCTTATTCTGACATGTTAAGTAATTCGTAAATTCCAAACAACTTACGAATTTTTTAAATTGAAAAATTCATAGTCTATGATATTCATGCCAGTATCCTAAATAATATTTCGAAAGAGTTTTGACATCTTTACGATGAAAATATCCCAGAAGATTGAAGTTTATGTGAAATTTTGCTCCATTCTGCCATGTTAAGAAATTCGTAAATTTCCAATAACTTACGAAATATTTATATTGGGATATTCATAGTCATTCATATTCATGCCAGTGTCCTAAATAATATTTCATAAGTAGTCTGACATCTTTACGATGAAAATATCTCTAAAAATTGACGTTTATGTGAAATTTTGCCCTATACTGCCATGTTAAGAAATTCGTGAATTTCCAATAACTTGCGAAATTTTCAAAGTAGCATATTTAGAGTTACTGATGTTCGTTCCGGCATCAAAACTGATATTTTAAAACTGGTCTGATATTTTTACAGTAAAAAATTTCCATTTAATGCACGTTTAAGTGAATGTTTGTAATTTTCTCCATGTTAAGAAAATCGTAAATTTCTATTAACTTACGAAGATTTTTAATTCGAATGTTGCAAATGAAAATATTTCTTGTCAGTATCGAAAGTAATATTTTAAAACTGGTCTGACATATCTGCGATCATTTGTTCATGAGATATCGTGTAAACAGACTAACAAACTTCTGAACTAACACACTAACGGACTAACACACTAACGGACACCCTACAGACAGGCACCATACAAATTTTGTCATTTTCGGATTCCTCACACCTGAAAACGTATAAAAAAGTCAAAAAACCGAGGTCGAAATTTTTCACGCTTACCTAAGTTCCCCATACCTATAGTATGATGGGGAACTAAAAAATGCATAAGCATACAAATTACTTTACATGGCTATTCAAAATTTCTATGTAATTAACCGTTTGACTTTAATTTTTACTTTCTCTTACCTATAAGGTTGAGAAAGTATTGTTTTTGGGTCAAATTTTCGAACGCGAGTTTTTGTTATATTTACATGTTCTGAGGTCCCTGAATACGAAAATCATGTTTTTAGCAAATGGTCTGAGTGTGTGTCTGTGTGTATGTCTGTATGTCTGTGTGTGTGTGTCTGTCTGTTATCAGCATATCTGAAAAAGCAAATTATGGCAGAAAGTTCAAACTTGGTATTCTAAATATGTATCATATAAGGATGCTACACTAATTATTTCGTTGAGATCAAGAAAATGGTTTGTGTACAGGGACACTCAAAAGTATTCAAATACATTACGTCAATGGGGGAAATTGGAGGAAAGTAGAGTTTAACATCTATGGACTGCACTAAAGCAAATGAAACGAATATTTATTTTTTGTAATAGAGATAGTCAACAGGGAAAAAAAAATTGTGTATGTAGGAGCATCGCATCCCCCTGGGGGGGGGAAGTCCCCCCTCGAGGGGAGTAAATTTTCATGATGGGTTTCTTTCAAAAGAGCTCGCCAATACCTTTAAAACGAATGGTTGAACCATCGATCTGCGATAATTTAAACCAAAGTTATCGATTTTTTTTCTTTTAACGAAAATTTTTTTTTTTTTAAATATTGAGAATAAAATGGACTTTTTTGTTGGATATTTAGTGTTATCCTACTTCTCTAATATGGAAATCGTCTGCATTATCATAAAATATAATTTTTTTAAATAATAATTTTAATAAATTATTTTTTAAAAACAGAATTACATTTTAATAGCCGAATTAAATTCTATATAAATGTAGGTGCATTAATGAAACGGGGGGTTGAGGGGGCAGTATCCCCCCTCACACAGAACTAATTATCATATAAAACTCTTCCGAAGCCTAATTTGAATTGTTAAACACAGGTTTACATAACAGTACTCGTTATCTTACCTATTAATCTGCAACATGTATTTATAGTATTGTTGCGTACTTGGGGGTTCGTAAGTTGTCTGAGAATGAAAGGCCAAACGTACAAAAATTCAGTAATTTATTCACAGAAAGTTCCAGAAAAATACAGGTCTATAAACCAAGTATCAGCTTCAATTCAAACAGTAAACACAGCTTAAACAACAGCTGTCAATAGCAAATCCACATTACAAACTGTATAGCAATAACACTTGAAGCAAGTCTCTCTCAAAGAGGCTTAAGAGCAATGCAAGCACTAGCGAAGCTGGCTGAGATCTGAACTGAACTGACTGCCTTGGCGAGGAAGCGCTCCTTATATGCTGTTCCATGGAACCCAGATTTTTCGAGAAAACTCTAGAAAATGGTCAACCAATCAACTTACAGCTTCCATATTTGGTATATCCCATATAAGGATTTTCTCGCCAAGGTCGCCAAAAAAATCGCCAAGGTGGGAAAAAGTCGCCAAATTTGGCGCCAAATCCATTACCTGCATTACTGGGGCTTTTTAATGCGTTTTTAAGGGAAAATAAGGCTATTTCAACGCTAAAACGACTAGAAATGCACAAAATTAGCACTTTATCAACTTACTAAGCCTCTTTGAAAGAATTTATACAAAAATAAACACAATTATTTACAATTTCGTATCACTGCCCCCTCCCAAGGACTGCACGTCCCGGGCAGTGCAACCCTTGGTCAAGAGGCGAAACTAAACAAATTTACACAATCTAAAACACAAAAACTAAGTTGCATATAACGATAAAAAAAAAAAAAATACATATCAAGTGAGAAATATGTACAAAATTCACAAATATGTTCAAATATTTATATACAAATATTTACAAAATTCACAAATATGTACAAATATTTATACACAAATATTTACATTACGCATGCGCAAATTTTACCAGTATTTACATTTTAAATTTTAATTTTACCGTTAATTGTGGTACTTGGCTAACCGGTTATAGTGCACCACCTTCTGTTTTGATGAAGGTGTTTTAGTGATCCGCACTACTACATCATTCAGCCTCTTTAAGACGGTGTATGGTCCGTCCCAGTTGCACTGTAACTTGGGAGAGAGTCCTTTGCGGCGAACAGGATTCCACAACCAGACCTTGTCTCCTTCCTGGAACTCATGTTGTGTAGCCTTTAGATCGTACCTTGTCTTCATTTTCTCCGTTGCCATGTTAATCCGCTCCCGAGCAAAGTTGTGTACGTCCTCAAATCGTGCCTGGAGATCTTGGATGTACTCCTCGGGCGATGAAGGCGCATCGGGTGGACAACCAAACAGGAGATCACAAGGGAGACGAAGTTCACGTACAAACAGCATCTGGGCTGGAGTATAGCCGGTGGTTTCATGGACAGCACTTCGATAAGCCAGCAGGAACAATGGCAACTTCAAGTCCCAATCTTGCTGGTTCCTTGATACTAGAAGTGAGAGGTTATTCAGGATGGTACGATTGAACCTCTCGACCATGCCGTCCGACTGGGGATGTAAGGGTGTTGTCCGGGTTTTGTCTATGCCGAGTAGTTGACACAGTCCTTTGAAAACATCACAGGTAAAGTTCCTACCTTGGTCGGTATGAAGTTGTAGGGGCGTGCCGTACCTTGACACCCATTGCTGCACTAGGACCTCTGCGACTGTGCATGCCTCTTGATTGGGAATGGGATATGCCTCAGGCCACTTGGTGAAATAGTCCATCACGACGAGGATGTATTTATTTTCACTGGAGGTCCGTGGCAAAGGACCCAAGATGTCGATTGCAATCCGTTCAAATGGTGCTCCTACGTTATACCGTTGCAGTCTTCCTCGACTTCGTTTCTGCGGGCCTTTACGTGCCGCGCAAGCATCACAGGATTTACACCATTTCTCCACATCCTCCTTCGCCTTGCACCAGTAGAAGCGTTCCCGAACTTTCTGCAGAGTCTTCATTACCCCAAAATGGCCTCCGGTAGAGCTACTATGCAGTTGTTCTAAAACAGCTGGAATTTTTTATCTTGGTAATAAAATCTGCCATCTGAAGCTTTTCCCATCATCAGATTCACACTTTCTGTATAATACGCCGTTTCTGATATGAAGAGAGTGCCAAAGTCCCCAATAAATTTTCGTAATGGGACTAAATCTGGAAATGTCCTGCCAGCTAGGTCTGTTGCTGGTCGTCTCCTTCAGCTGTAATATTGGCTTTATGTCAGGATCTTCCAACTGGGCTTTTCTAAGTTCTTCGTCACTCCATGGATCGGGATCTTGATCTGATGGTGTTGAGACAGTAACTTGGCAGTCAACCGGATTTATCGGCAGGTATTTCTGTTCGGCTCTAGAGCAGTACTTGCAGCTTTCCGAGCAGGGCTTCCGTGACAAGGCATCTGCATTACCATGTAGAGTCCCTTTACGATGACGTATCTCGAAGTCATATTCCTGCAGGCGTTGTATCCACCTGGCAATCTGTCCTTCCGGATTCTTGAACTGGAGCAACCACGTTAAAGATGCATGGTCAGTCCGGAGCAGGAATCTTCTGCCATAGAGGTAATGATGGAAATGTTCTATGGCTTTTACGATGGCAAGTAGCTCTTTCCTGGTGGTACAGTAATTTCGCTCCGGTTTAGACAGGCATTTACTCCAATAGGCAATGACATGCTCTTCACCATCAATTTCCTGCGACAGAACAGCACCGACACTCTCATGGCTGGCATCTGTATCAAGTATGAACTGTCTGTCGGGCTGTGGATATGTCAAGATAGGCGATGATGTTAAGGCATCTTTAAGTCGCTTGAACGCTTTTTCACATTCATCTGTCCACAGGAACTTCTGTTTGGCTTCCGTCAGCTTGTGGAGTGGTCTTGCAATATTTGAGAAACCCTTGACAAACTTCCTGTAGTAAGTGCATAACCCCAGGAAACTTCGTAGTAGGTGTACATTTTCAGGGCGACTCCAGTTCTCGACTGCAGAGATCTTCTCAGGATCAGTTCTCACATCTTCGGCAGAGATGATATGGCCGAGGTAGCTCACTTCACGACGGAACAAGTTACACTTGCCTGGATTCAATTTGAGGTTAGCCATTCTGAGTTTCTCTAGCACCTTTCGGATGTTTCGTAGATGGTCTTCAAAAGTGCGCCCCACAATGATAATATCATCCAAATACACCAGACAGGCTTCATAGGAAAGTCCTTTCAGCACTGTCTCCATCAGGCGTTCGAAGGTGGCAGGTGCATTATATAATCCGAACGGCATAACTTTAAATTGCCACAGTCCTTGTCCCGTGGTGAATGCAGTCTTCTCACGATCATCAGGATGTAATTCTACTTGCCAGTAACCGCTCTTAAGATCCAAAGTCGAGAACCATTTATTGCCAGCAAGTGTATCTAAGGTGTCGTCAATTCTGGGAAGAGGGTAACTGTCTTTCTTCGTGACGTCATTCAAACGACGATAATCCACGCAAAATCTTGTTGAACCATCCTTTTTCCGCACCAGTACTATGGGTGAGGCACAAGGACTCGTTGATGGCTCGATGACGTCATTGTGTTGCATTTCATTTAGAAGTTCAGTGACCTCTTCTTGTTTAGCAAATGGGAGTCTTCTTGGATGTTGTTTGATTGGAGGATGATTTCCTGTATCAATTCTGTACTGCGTGATGTTCGTTCTTCCGACGTCTTCAGGTGTTCGAGAAAAAAGGTCTTTAAATTCTTGGAGTAGCTTCTCCGCAGCACATCTCTGTTCCTTTCCTAACTCTGCATTCTTGAGTAATTCCGTTATTAATGGCTCAGAAGACTTGGATTCGGTTGATTGCGTGGTGCGGTTTATGCATGTTACAGGAGTGCAGGCTGCTAACACCTCATCCTTCTTCACTGTTTGGACCTTATCGCTGATGTTTGCGACTCTCACAGGAATAGTACTCTTTGAGAGATCAACTAGAGATGAAGCTACCAGAACTCCTCTTGGGCTATTGTCTGTATTCGGGTATTCAATCAGTCCATAGCGGAAGTATTGCTTTGTGGGAGATGTTCCTGAAACTATTGTCTCTGTGCGTGGAGGGATGGAAATTTCAGACTTGGCTGTTATCTGGCAAATTGTCTGAATGTCTTGATTTTCAGTGTTGAACACAGCGATGTCTTCCGAACTCGAATGCAGTTCATTATTCTTAAAGTCCAATTTAATGTTAAATTTTCTCAGGAAATCAATTCCAATGATTAAAGGATCTCTTATATCTGCCACATATGCCATATGATGGTAACTGGCATTCCCAAAAGTGATAGTCAAGTTCATTTTCCCATATATTTTGATTTCGTCTCCGGTCACAGTCTGGAGTTTAACACAGGGCGGCGTCCAGACGATCTTCTCTTTTAGTTTTTGAGCCAAATCCGTTCTAATGATGGTCACGTTGGCTCCTGTGTCCAGAATCATCCGGCAGGTGGTGTTGTTGACTTGGCCATAGACGTGAAGTCAATTATCGCCGCCACTCATCGATGAAACATGAAATACTGTAAATTGGGGCTCTTTAATTTTAGGCAACCTCCGCCCCGCGAGATGTGGCCTTCTCTTAGTTTACCTGCAGTGATGTTGAATCCGGGTGATTTCCTATAGTTGGTCGTACAGGGCAGTTCCTCTTCACATGACCATCCCCTCCACAGCCCCAGCACTTTATCTTCCGATCCTTTTTTCTATATTATTTTCCAGGCTGCGCAATCTCTTTAAGATCTCTGCGAAACTTCTCTTCATTTCATTCTCATCAGCAAGCGTATCATTTAATGAGACTGCTCTTATGGTATGGCGGTCTTTACGGGAGGCTTGTTGGGCTGCCTCTATCCTAAGTGCATAGCCTAAAGCTGATTCTACGTCTCTGATGTTGGAGAGTCTCGGCGCTTTTTGAATTTCTGGATCCCGAACAGCATCGATAAAGTACTGAAGAGCTAAGTCGTTTCGAGTGTCAGCTTGACAGTCTGAGAATGCTAGGTGTGACAATCTCTAAATGTCCGCTGCCAGCTCTTGCAAACTTTCGCCCGTTTTCTGGTAACGGGACTTTAGCTGGAGGCGACTATAGTCCTTAGAACACTTCTCTCCGAACCGTAGCTCCAGTGCTCTAGTCAAGGCCTCGAAGTCGTTCCTTTCTTCTTTAGTAACATTTCTCAGTATCTCGGCTGCATCTCCCCGTAATGCTGCTGCTAAGTGGACTGACTTGGCGGTAGAGTCCCAGCCGTTAGCTTCAGCTACGATCGAAAACTGCGTTTTATATACATGCCACGAGGAACTGCCGTCGTAGGTGGAAAGCTTAATAAATTCCTGATTCTGGATTCTTCTCTCTTTCTTTTCAGTTTCCTTGGGCAAGGATTCTAACTTTTCTTCCACTTTTCTCTCCAGATCTTCTTCTATTCTCGTCAGTTTACCTTCTATCTCTGAAAACCTTCCTTTCAGCTCTTGATCAAAGTTTTCTTTAACTTTCTCCTCGAAACTCCGTTCTATTTTCGTAACACTCTCTTCAACCTTCATAACATTTTCTTCTATCTTCATAGCTTTCTCTTCAACCTTCATAACATTTTCTTCTATCTTCATAGCTTTCTCTTCAAAACTTCCTTCTATTTTCAAAACTTTCTCTTCTATTCCATCTATTCTGCTTCCCATATCCGATAATTTACTTTCGATTTATTCTTTCACCGTTGAAAGCTCTCTCTTAATCTCATCTTGATTAGATGTAATTTCTTCCTGAACTTCACCCATAGTGTCTTTCATTTCCTTCATCTCTTGACTCAGGCTATCTTTCATCTCTCTTTGTGCTTCCTTCATTTCTCTTTGCCCTTCTTTCATTTCATTCATCTGGGTAGCTAAGCTTTCTAGAAATTTCTTCATCTGTTCCTCCATAGCTCTAGTTATAACCATTCACAGACAATCCCACTTCTGACACCAGAAATGTTGCGTACTTGGGGGTTCGTGAGTTGTCTGAGAATGAAAGGCCAAACGTACAAAAATTCAGTAATTTATTCACAGAAAGTTCCAGAAAAATACAGGTCTATAAACCAAGTATCAGCTTCAATTCAAACAGTAAACACAGCTTAAACAACAGCTGTCAATAGCAAATCCACAGTACAAACTGTATAGCAATAACACTTGAAGCAAGTCTCTCTCAAAGAGGCTTAAGAGCAATGCAAGCACTAGCGAAGCTGGCTGAGATCTGAACTGAACTGACTGCCTTGGCGAGGAAGCGCTCCTTATATGCTGTTCCATGGAACCCAGATTTTTCGAGAAAACTCTAGAAAGTGGTCAACCAATCAACTTACAGCTTCCATATTTGGTATATCCCATATAAGGATTTTCTCGCCAAGGTCGCCAAAAAAATCGCCAAGGTGGGAAAAAGTCGCCAAATTTGGCGCCAAATCCATTACCTGCATTACTGGGGCTTTTTAATGCGTTTTTAAGGGAAAATAAGGCTATTTCAACGCTAAAACGACTAGAAATGCACAAAATTAGCACTTTATCAACTTACTAAGCCTCTTTGAAAGAATTTATACAAAAATAAACACAATTATTTATAATTTCGTAGCAGTATTAAATTTCAGGGTAAGAGAAAGTCGTGTGAGTGACACACCATATGATTTTAAATGCATTTATAAGTTAATTGAGATTATCTGTATAGGTTTTTATGAATATCGTATTAATGACTCATATATACATAAAAAAAAAAAAAAAAAAAAAAAAAAAATCTTCATGTAATTTTCCAGCATACAATGCTCGAAATTTCAGATATTGCTGCAATATAATCAAGTAGTAAATAAATACGAATATTTTTAAAAGGTAAGAATGAAAAAAAAAATGTATCTCTGCAGTAAAAAAATACTTGTATGCTTCATTTTAGCTTCTCCATTTTGAATATCTTCGAAGCCCATTTACATGAATCTTTTTTTTTTTTTTTTTTTTTAGTTGCCTCTCGACTGTAAATCTTTTTCCTTGAATGCATTAAAAGATGCACATGGGTTTGAAATAAGTAATCCGTTTATCGTACTTTGAGAAGAGAAAGAAATTCATCTGAAAGATGTTTGAAAAATGTCAGCATACATGAAAGGAATTTTGAAAAAATAATGTATAAATAATCTTTTCAAACATTTGAAAGAGAAAAATAGTACAGATGTCTTAAGGGAGCTTGAAACTTTTGACTTGGCACTATTGAAGTTTTCATATAAAAGTTTATATTTCCATTTTATATTTGTAAATTGAACTATATTAGGTTTCGTTCGATAAACTAGATATTCAAGCAAAAATTCCAATGATTTTTTATATATTTTTACAGGTTTGAAATTTTTTATTTGCGTTTACTTATTTTACATTTTATAATAAATTCATGACCTCCAAATGCTTAAACTTCCACAGATATGTAAGAAAAGACTCAATATCTTTATATATATATTTCTTTTGTGCGTGTGTATGTCATTGAACTCCTCCTAAACGGCTGGACTGAGTTTAATGAAATTTTTTGTGTGTCTTCAGGTGGATTCGAGAATGGTTTAGATTTACAAATGAAAGTTGTAACTTAATTAGTTCTTTCTTAATTAATTTTTAACCAACTCTTTCAACAACTTTTCCACCTAGATGGCGTGAGTTGTCGTAAACACGATGTCAGAATTTATTTAATGTTGAAATGAAAAATGAATTTTTAACCGTATCTTACGAAGTGTTTAAAATATTTTTTCAAAGTTAATATTTTAGAATCGTAAACACGATGTCAGAATTTATTTAAAGTTGAAATGAAAAATGAATTTTTAACCGTAAGTGTTTCAAATATTTTTTCAACGTTAATATTGTTAAAATGTTAAAATTAGTTAAAATGGTATATTCTTTTAAAAAATTCGTCAATATCCGACGGAGTTATTTTATGTTAAAATGAAAAATGATTTTTTAGGCCATTATTATTTGTGCAGATGGAAAATGTACTAAAAGTTTTCCGAAAATTTTCACGATCACAAATGTTGACGGATATCCAATATATCGTCGAAGAAATCCCGATAATGGCGGACAATCTTATCATCTATGGCGGTCATCTATGTCAACAACATAGATATTGACATTGATAACCGTTAGGTGGTCCCATATTCGCTTCTGCGGAGCAAAACATTCAATGCTCATATTAATAGCAAGAAATTCAAACTTTTTCACACACCATAAATTTTAAATCAGGACAACCGGTTTCGAAAGGACGTAGCCTTTCTTCATCAGGTGCAAACACGTGCAACTGCCTTGGAGGCAAAAGCAAGACTGAAAGCAGGACAAAATCCAGAGGGGGAGGAGCAACACAAACAACCAATAGGAAGCAACATGCAGGGCAGGACCAATCAGAGAGGAACACACGTACACACCCACCACAAAATGAGGAGGGAGGAAAGGAGTAAACAATTATTATTTTTTTTTTCAATAATATTAAACTAATAAGTAAATTTAATAAAATTTATCCATTAATTATTATTATTTTTATTTAAATTAGAATTATTTTATTATAACTAATATGATGTTATAAACATAATGAAGGAAATTATTTAATTGAATTAAACAAATTTTTCCAGGCTGTAGACAGCAAAGTGGAATCTGGATTTTGTCCTGCTTTCAGTCTTGCTTTTGCCTCCAAGGCAGTTGCACGTGTTTGCACCTGATGAAGAAAGGCTACGTCCTTTCGAAACTGGTTGTGCTGATTTAAAATTTATGGTGTGTGAAGAAGTTTGCATTTCTTGCGCCTGTCTGTACGCCAGTTTTTTAAATTTATTTTTGGTGCTCATATTAATGTTCAGTTCTGCAGTTCAGTGAAGAGCATCAAATACATTTGCAAGTATGTGAATAAAGGCAGTGATATGGCTGTATTTCGAGTTGAAAATACCAATGTGAATGCTCCTCCGGTGAATAACAACGATGAAATAACACTTTACCAAATTGGCCGGTACGTCAGCTCCAATGAAGCTGTTTGGCGTACCTTTGGTTTCCCAATTCATGAACGGGATCCAGCAGTTCTTCATTTAGCCGTCCATCTTGAAAATGGCCAGCGCGTATATTTCACGAGCGAGACAGCGATTGATCGTGCTATAAATCCACCAAAAACTACACTCACCGAATTTTTTGAATTGTGTAATCGTGCGGATGCTTTTGGTGCTTTTGCACGGACATTAATCTATTCAGAAGTACCACGCTATTTCACATGGACTCCAACAAAAAAATGGATGCCCCGCAAGCAAGGCACGCCGATTGATGCATGTCCCGGTTTATTCAAATCAAACACCTTGGGACGAGTATTTACAGTCAATCCAAGGCAGACTGAGTGCTTTTATCTTCGACTGTTATTGGTTAATGTCATCGGCCCTTTGTCATTTCAAGATTTACGTAAAGTGAATGGACAACAGTATCCAACGTATAAAGATGCATGCCTTGCACTCGGCTTGCTGGAAGACGACAACCAGTGGGAGTGTATGCTTGCTGAAGTAGGACTGAACTGTACAGCAAAACAAAATCGTCTACTATTCGCTATAGTGTTGACTGCATGTTTCCCAGCCCGAGCAGAGACATTACGGGATAATCACAAAGATTCAATGACTGATGATATATTGCATCAACATCGTTCACGGTGCAATGATCTAACGATAGTATTCAGTGACGCTATGTACAATGAAGCATTGATTGCTATTGAAGATCTTTGCATTATCATTGCCAACTTACCACTCAGTCATTTCGGTATGCATTCAACAAATCGAAATGCATCTGATTTAATAAGCACTGAATTGAATCGTGAACTACAATACAATACTGTAGAAATGGCAGCGATTGTTGCTCGCAATGTCCCACTAATGAATGAAGAACAAAGAACCATTTACGACCGCATCATGCTCGCAGTTTTAGCAGGACAAGGTGGATTCTTTTTTTTTTTTTTTTTTTTTTTTTTTGGGGGGGGGGGGGTGCACCAGGTGGAACTGGCAAAACATTCCTTATTTCGCTAATTCTCGCCGACATACGATCAAATAATGGCATCGCATTGGCTGTTGCATCATCTGGCATTGCGGCAACTTTATTGGATGGAGGCAGAACAGCTCATTCATTATTTAAACTGCCACTAAATATTCAAAATAACCCAGACGCAGTGTGCAACATAAAAAAACAATCGTCCATGGCCACAGTGCTGAAATAGTGTAAAATCCTTATCTGGGATGAATGCACTATGGCACACAAACATTCGATTGAGGCGTCGAACAGGACATTGAAAGATATAAAAAACAACGACAAACTATTTGGCGGCACTCTGTTACTCTTTTCAGGTGATTTCAGACAACCACTTCCCGTTATTCCGCGTTCAACATACGCTGATGAGATCAACGCATGCTTAAAATCATCGTCATTGTGGGGTAATGTTGAAAAAGTTCAACAGAAAGTAAATTTGTGCGTTCAAAAGCTTCAAGATCCATCCGCTGAAACATTCTCAAAACAATTGTTAGATATCGGCGATGGAAAATTACTACAGGTGAAACTGGATGCATAAAATTACCGACCGATTTCTGCACAATCATTGATTCTCAAGATGCTCTTATTGACCAGATATTTCCCGATGTACACAGACGATACACAAATCATGAGTGGCTGGCAGAAAGAGCAATTTTAGCAGCAAAAAATGTGGACGTCAACGAATTGAATCTCAAGATACAACATTTGTTACCAGGAGACTTGGTGTCATACAAATCTAATGATATATATTTTGCGATGCCACCGAAGCTGTAAATTATCCAACAAAGTTTTTAAACTCATTGGATTTACCAGGCATGCCACCGCATATTTTACAACTGAAGGTTGGATCTCCGGTTATTTTGCTTCGTAATTTGAACCCACAACGGTTGTGCAACGGCACGCGATTAGTCATAAAAAAATTAATGAAAAATGTTATCGAAGCCATCATTTTAAATGACAAATTCCGAGGTGAAAATATATTACTACTGCGAATCCCTATTATACCCACAGATGTGCCAATTCAATTTAAACGCCCTTAATTTCCAATTAGATTGGCATTTGCAATGACTATCAATAAGTCTCAGGGCCAAACGATGTCTGTCTGTGGCTTAGATTTGAGCACATCATGTTTTTCACACGGACAATTATACGTGGCTCTCGAGTGGGCAAACCATCCAGTTTGTTTGTATTGGCGAAAGATGGGATAACAAAAAATATTGTACACTCTGTTGCATTAAGGGATTGATATTGTTTTTTAGCAGTATTGTTATAAGTAGCGATATGTATATAATTTTAAAGAATCAATTTTAATAAATTAAAAAGATAAATGATTGGTGTTTTGTTATTTTTATATTCTTTCACCGTTCACAGCGCTCCATACATCTTCCACTTATATACCACATCCTTACACACTTACAATAAGTTAGTTATTTTTTTCTAGCAAAATATTCTCTAGAAATAATTTATATGACAAAACAACGTTTGTCGGGTCAGCTAGTATATATTTATATTTTTAGTTTTGTTGTATTGTTATATTTTTAATATATATATATATATATATATATTATATTAACTACAAAATGAATGATAAAAATTATAAATTTGCATGAAATAGGCGCTAAAGCAGTACTAAATTTATATACAAAAATAAAACTATGAATTTAAATTATGATAAGTGAAGATATGAACGTGGAATGTAAAAACAACAATAATGAATTTAACAATGTTAATAAACAAGAAAATAAGAATTAAGAGATTATGCAATTCCAAATTTAAATTTGATTAACAAATATATAATTTTCAAGCTTTATTATTCTATACAAAGTTATATCCTTTAAATTTTATTTCTTATTATACTAGTAATGTAAATTTTTAGTGACAGCTCCACAGCTACTAGCTTGGTTCTGATTGGTGGTCCATATAGATGTCCAGTGTGTTGATGCTAACGACTTTAAGCCTATTTTTTAGGAAGGTCGTGGGTTGATGAATGAAATTATATTGTTCTACCAGACTTGAAATGTGTTGGAATCTATGGATACGGAAGAAGCATTACAATGTTTTAAAAGTTCTTAAGATGAAATGAAATTTTGCAGTTGTTGTCTCTTGCAGGTGGTGAATTTTTTCTATCTTTTTTCTGGCAGGTTCAGGTGGGAGTATGTTCTTGCTAGCATTTTCATTTTAAAAATTCATATAATAAAACAATTTTTAAATTCTGATATAAAATTGCATTTTAGTTTCACTGATAAGTCATAGTATTTGATTTAAAATGAAATGCTTTTAAAATAAATCATATTTCAATCTTTATAACTTCATATTTTTTTCTTTACTATTCTGTTTGAAATATATTCTAGAGTATGCTAGCTTGACATATCTTCAGAAACCTGCCAGTACTACATAGTTCTTTTAATAGCTGTGTGTCTACCTGCTGACAAAAAATAAAAATAAAAACCAGTATAAATTGAAATTTTTTAGCTTGAATAGTGTTAAATTTAACTTATTTTCTTCTTTATTAACATTGTTAAAGTCATTATTGCTGTTTTTACATTCCACTTTCATATCTTCACTTTTCATAATTTAAATTCATAGTTATATATATATATATATCCAATTTCCAATTTACAGTTCATGAATTTCCTTTTTTATTTTTATTTTATTTTCCTTTTAATGGAACTCTTTGGTAATTTTTAACCTTTTTCTTTTCTGTAAAATGTTGACTGTTACTATTTCATAGATTTTGCAAATTATCTCATCGTTAGGCTTATGTGTTATGTTAGTGTCATTTCTCTTCTGCGTAACTAATTTCACATGCTTTACTAATCATTGGTACTCAAATTAAATTATTACCGTGAAAATTTTTATTCAAAAAAAAAATCTAAATTTAATTTATGTTTATATCTTCATCTATCTTTTGTCTGCTGAATGTTACAATAGTAATAAATTATTCGAATTATATATATATATATATTGCAAAATCCATCTCTAATACTTTTAAGTAGGTTCTACTAAACATTATTATATTATGTATATATTCCGTCTTTTCTTAAATATCTGTAGAAGTATAAACAATTTGGAGGTCAAAAATTCATGGTAAAATGTAAAGTAAGTTAGCGCAACTTAAAAATTTCAAATCTGTAACAAATATATTAAGAACCATAAGAATACTTGCCTGAATATATATTTTATTGAAACAAATATAGTTCAATTTCTAAATGTAAAATAGAAATATAAGCCCTTATATGAAACCTTCAACAGTGCTAAGTCAAAGTGCCAAGTTCACTTATTATTGGTAAGTATAAGTACTGATTACTAATTAGTTACATTTGTATGTTTTACAGGAATAAAATGGAAATGATTTTTTTTTTTTTTTTTTTTTTTTTTTTAAATCTTAAAAAAAGTTTTTATTTATACAAAAGGCTGTTTTTGCTGTCTATAATTAATGATTCAAATTATATTTAAGGAAATTAATGATGAAATATTTGCATTAAGCTGCTAAATATAGATATTTTTTAAACAGCAATATAAATGCACTCGAACCTTGTTAACATGAATCTCGAGGAGAATAAAAAAAAATTGGTCATGTAATCAGTAGTTCATGCTATCAGTAACTCAGAAACTAATCTTCATTTTGACGGGGATTGTGAAAACAGTTCATGTTAAATGTAAATCATGTAAAACGATAAATTTCCATTTTTTTATATATATGTATGTATTCTAAATATAATACATTTATTTATGCTACTATGTCAAATTAAATTAAAATTAGATTAATAAGTCATTTAATACAATATTATATTTAACTCTCTTTAGTTATTTTTTTGTTTGTTCTGTTTTCCCATATATTCGACTTTTCAAAGAATGCTGTATGAATAGTTTAATTCTAACTAAATATGTTGAAGTAAATTGTATTCTTTATTGTGAATCCATACTAATTAAGTTAATAAATAATAATGTTACATACTAACTATAGAAGAGCATACATATATTATTATAACTATAGAGCAAAAATGTGTAGTTAACTAGTTTATCACCCTAAGTAATGAACATTTATTAACGTTACATTCGTAATTATTTTGTAATTAACTATGTAAATTATTATTCATTTGTGTACACTAATTTAATTTATTACATAAAAGTATACATCATGTGATGTCGAAAGAAAATTACCCGGGATATTCTAATATTAACTGAACTCCTTCGTATGACCAGATCTGTGTAGTTAAAGTCTGCTTATAATAATACTCTAATTAAAAAAAAAAAAAAAATCCAATGCTTAAAATAAATTAAAAAAATTACTCCAATACTTAAAAAAAAAAAAAAAAAAAAAAAAAAAACTAATACTAATTAATGAATAAATAATGTGTAAGTAACAGACTGTGTATTAAAAATAGTTACATGAACATTTTAGGGTGCTGACTTATTTTCATTGAAATCCACAACATTTTCTATAAATAAAACATTTTAATTGTTAAATTTATTCGCATTACTATGACATTCATTTCTTGCATTAATAATAACTCAATTTGCATCTTCAAAACATAAATGTAAGCAAAAAATGACCTATATAATCTGTAAAACATTAAGTCCCAAGACCTGCGGAAAAGGCAGATTTGCATTGCAAAAGAACAGGATTAAAAAAAAAATTAAACCTAGTATTTTAGTAGTAGTATGTATCTTTATTATACATATTTGTAAATTAAAATTCCCACTTTGAATAATAGTTAATATTTTATATCTAAAAATAATTAAAACTAATAATTATAATAAGGGAGGAGATTGTTTTTAGCTTTTTTGTATATTTTGATTCTCCTTTTTCTTCTTCTTCTTGATACTTTTTTTTTTTTTTATAAAGTACATTATAAGTAACAAAGCTTGTTCTTTGTAAAATTTAAATTTGCACTTTCTGATAAGAAGTTTTGTTATATAATTTAATTAAATTACGATTTTATATATCCATTTTAGTGAAAATAAGCAGTTGTTCTTGTCGGTATGGTAGCTTGGTCTTTCGGGCTTCTGGGACCCCAGGTTCCGAGTTCGAATCTCGGTGCGTGAAAGGATGTTTGTGCTGTCTTATGTCTTCAAACAATATTGTGTGTACGTATTTCTGTGGATTTCTGTAAAAATTTGGAGCAATCGAGACGAAAGTCATTGAAACTATAAGTCCAAATAAATGCCCAAACCAGTTGTTCTTTTTTCATTGGTTAACAATAAAGCATTTCTTTCTTTCTGTAACATAAAAATTTTGCCATCTGAAATCTTTTATTTTGTGTTTAATGCTTACTTTTTGCATATTTGTTTTTCTTTTTTTCTCCTTTCGTTAATTTTAACCTTGAATAAAGAACTGTTATAGAAAAGTGCATTGGATTTTATTACAACTGAAATGTTTTATATTCAAAACTTTTTTTAAATATAGAAAGATTTTCACCTTAACTTTTATTTCTCACCTTTAAACTTTAACTTACCTTGTTGAATAAACCACAGACTTTTAAAAATCATATCTTATAAATATTTTTTTCCAAAAGTAGGATTTGGGGCTCTTTTAAAGTGGGGGTCCGGGGCAACTGCCCCGCTTACCCTAGCGGTAATCAGGCTCTGGTCATCCATGGGGTAAAATAAATAAATAAATAAATAAAATACGTAAGCAGTAATCCTCGAGAAAAGAAAAAAAATATTAGAATTAAAATTGATTCAGTTTAAAAATACAAAATTTGTTATGGGCTATTTAAATTAGTGTAACTTAGTAAAGTGTCAAATTCTGTTGTTCTTTACAGTTATGTAAAATATAGTATTTGAAATTTATAAAAGATAATAATAATAATAATAACAATACTTTTTTTTTCTTTTTTTGCGAAAACTAAATGTAAGCTTACAGGGCATCGATGCAGTATTTGAACATTCTTTGTAGATGTTTCAAAAGATTTCGTTAATTTTAGCAGCGCCAAATTATTCTGAGAATTTATCTAAGACTATGTTAGAAAATATTGTAGAAAAGAAAAAAAAGCCAAAGCATTAAAAATACATCGCAAAAAAGAAGCCAAAGAATTAGAAATTCAGATGCGCGAAATAGATATGGAAACTGAAAAAGCAGCTTAAGAGATTAAATTTGTGATGCAAGAAATAGATATGGAAAACAGCGCGAAAAATAAGCTAAAGATTTAGAAATGCCGCGTGAAAAAATGCCAAAAGGTTAGATAAAGCAACATGAAATTCAGATGCAACTACGTGATAGACGTGAATGAATTAAAATTGAAAATATTTGCACAGAAAATTAAGATAATTTTGGTTAAAGGTGATACAAATAAGCTATGTCTAAAATTAATCGAGATTTTAAAAATAATATACGAAAAATTAATCCAGATGAAATGGATTTATTTTGTATCTTACTTTATCTGAATGGCAGACGAAATTGCATTTCCTAGAAGAAGATGTTTTTTCAAATTTGTCATTTTTGCTTACGGATATTTAACAGATGCCAAAACGTGAACCAAAAAAAAAAAAAAAAAAAAAAAAACACAGAATATTGTGATTGTGTTAAACAACTATTGCATTGCTAAAGCGCTTTAACTAAGTCCAAATGGTTTTAAAATGAAATTTAAGAGAAATTACGTGAACGAGGTTGTTTATATGAAGATTTAATTTCTTAACTCATGACATATTTCGACTATTGGATAAATATTCAAGATATTATAAACTTCTCTCTATTAAGTAAAATGCACTGCCACCGCTGTCAGCTTGTGTGTCTATATCATACTTCCACCCAGAATATATTAGTAAATTGCTGTTAATTTATTGAATGTTAGGATAGATCAATTGTCTATTGTTTCATTTAAACATATGATATAGTATTTTGGCGACAGGTTGGATTTGATCCCGGGTCCTTCGTATTAAAAATCAAACGACATACCTCTGTACGAAAGGTCAACCCATTGTCCATCGGTAAGATATGATAATCTATTCTGAGAAATGGCGTCCGCTACACCACTGCCTCTCCAGCGAGTACGTGTATGAGCGTTATTTTCTCAGTACTGTTCGTTGCTGGATTGTTTGGTTGAATAGAGTAACCATCTGTTGACCCAGATCGAAGTTGATTTTATTGGTTGCGTGTTATTTGCACTTCTGTGAATTACCAATTTGGCGACCGGTTGGATTTTGTCCCGTGTCCTTCGGATTAAAAATCAAACGTCATACCTCTGGACAAAAGGTTAACCCATTGTCCATCGGTAAGGTCTGATAATCTATCCTGAGAAATGGCGTCCGCTACAGTATTAAATATTGTATATTTCTCTGTGATATGAAATATTTCTTTAATAATGCTCTGCGTTTGTCTTGTATTATGCACTATTAATATCCCCTTTTGGTTAAAGGCAAAGCTGCGATCAGACGAGGAGAGCCCTGTAGGGTTTGGCGAGCAGTGTAAGCAGCGGGTTGAACCACCTTGTGAACCTCATATTGAAACGAAGCACATTTTTTAGTCTCAATATATATTGCATATTGCAATAACAAATTGTCTCTAAAATTCTATTCCATTGTATATTTAATAAAGAAAAATTAATATAATATTTATTTACGGTAAGTCCACTTCCTGTGTGTAAAATTTTAGAAAATTAAGTTGTATTTCCTTTGTTAACTCAAAATAATCGATAAACCAGTATGTAAAAATACTATAGAGAGAGACATTATACATACATCTATGTTAACAGTCATTTTCTTTCTTTATTCACTTTTTTTTTTTTTTTTTTTATCGACCTTAAAGCATAATAGGAATTTCGGCAAAATTATATTCTAATTTAAAATGCCAATATTCTAAAACTTTTCTTAAAATATTTCGAATATTTTATGCCATAAAATGGAGGCGTTTGTTTATTTGTTTTATTCTTTTGCTTTTTTTTTTTTTTTTTTTTTTAATATTTTATAAGCATAATTTTTTTTACCAAAAATATTTTTTTTCCTTTCGTTAATCTAAGCTTTATTTAAAATCTTTTCAAGAAGAAAAATGTAGTAAAAAATTAAATACATGATTGAATTTATGCTGATTTTGTCTTAGGTTTTATTTCAATAATTGCTTTTTAAGTGCCTCATTACTGCAATTTTTCCATAAGCATAGCTAAACAAATTTTTGAGCGTTTATGTAAATAAATAATATTTTAAAAAGTACTGAGTCATTCAAACTGTAGTTTGAAATTGTGGAAGTTTTTGAATAAATTTTGGCTACATAATTTGAAAACATTTTCAAATGTGTTGTTAAACTGTTTTACTTATGTAATGGAAGGAAAACATTAGCACTGTTTTTCATTTTTCTTTTTAATATCAGCAATTTTTAGATACTAATTTATTGCAGATTGAAAAATTAGTTTTTGATGAAATATTTTCCATAATATTCTCCCTAATATTCTCCCAAACTTCTCAAAATTTGATTTGTAGCCCCTTTTATATTCGTCTAGAAATATGAAATATTAAAATAATAGTTATGAACGAAGTATTAAAACATGACAGCTATACAGAGGCTGTTCGCACATTTTTAGACGATTTTGATGGAGTGTACTGAAGCAATTTCACTCATATTTCGTGTTTTAATTGTTCAGTTTGATAGCCCTTGTTTTTAACTATCATTCTACATCGTAATTTCTATGATAATAATGCTTTTTATAATATCGGAAGAGGTATATTTTTCTACTCCTCTTGAACGGCTTTCCAAAGTCCACAAAGCGTTGTAGTCGGTGTTTGGATAATGTTGATTTTAAGAGTCAAAAAACACAAAAATCCAACAGTGATACATCAGGAGATTTAGCAGGAATATCAGTGTAGGGTATGGTTTTAATTCCCGTTTTTTGTTCCTTTTTTCTAGAAAAACAATTGCGGATTGCGATGTGTGGCTGCTTGTTTTGTCTTGATACTGTTCAACGGATTGATAGCATTGTGGATAAAGATCTGGATTTTCATTTTTTTTAAATTGGAATTAAAATATGTTCTTGATAGTATTTAGAGCTGATTTTGACATTTTTGTCACATTTTTTTGCTTTTATCTTGCGCTTGTATGAAAAACCAGTGGCAATCATAAATCCTTTAGAAAAACTTTCTTTTGATGCTTTGAACCATGTAGCAAAAATTTTTTCTCCACTTTTGTGATAATAAATTGATCTTTTTTTTATTGCAACCACTTAAATAGACCCAAGATTCATTTATTGTTGCGACATTTTAACATTTTTCTCCTGATAAATGCTTTTCATAAAGATTTCACTAAAAACTCTCTTTGGAAAGAGCGGAAACCTATCCTTCCATCCACTGCCTTTTTAAAAGCGCATTTTTGCATCTAAACAAAAATTCTAAATATCAGAAGATAAATAAAACTTCCAAAAATATAACTGTTGTAAAAATAAAATTCTCCTTGCAAACGATTTTTTCTTACTGCGAAATAAAATTGTCTGAAAAATGTGCGAACAGCCTCTGTAGTGTAACCACGTTCCCTACTCCTAGCAATGAGGACGATTCCAAATTCTTGGAGGGGTTCCGAAATCGACCGACAGGTTGGGATTTCTTAAACAACCAGTCATTTGGTGTTCCCATATGGCTTATTATCTCTATTGAGTACTGATGGGAAGTAAAGTACAGATTCTCTATACTGCCTGTGGAGAAAAATTCCGCAAGCATCAATACGTTTTTTGGGTGAATGGGCGATTTCTTTTGGCGACTATCGCTTTCTTGGCAATTGGTTCTTTGAGATACAAGTTTCATTGCAGCAGTTAATAACAAATGTCATTACTAGTTCTTCAAAAGAATATTATGAAATTACAATAAGAACAGACTATAAAACGTCGAAAAAACTCTTGAAACGAGTCACTGTCAAATTGAAGAACACATGGTATACAAACTCTGTGACAGTGAGAGGTGGAGGAAACTAGAAAGACTCTATGGAAGATACCTGCTTTCGTGGAAGTTGAATGTCGGTTTGGCGAATGAATTGGTGGATTGGTGTGGATGTGATGTCCGGGAACAAATAGGTTACAAGTTCAGGTTATATTCTAATATGTAGTCAATGATTATCACTCAAAGAGAAGGGTTTTCACCCCTAATTTAACTCTGGACTCGTTGTGACATCGTCAAGGTTTTCTTCTTTTGTGACTGCCAGTGTGAGGTCCGATATGCCTCTCTGTCTGAGAAATCATGAAAACGGACATTCCGTGCATCCTTTCACACTCTCAGATGCAAAGTCGCCGCAATTGCACGCTCGACTTTGATAATGCCATCTTGCGCTCCCAGGCGAATGTTGTACCCAGACATTTTTGACGCCTAGCAAACACCAATGAACTATTAATCTAGGTGTGAACTTATGTATCTCACGTGACCAAAAACTTTCTTATTTGTTGTCATCTTGTAGGAAAATAGTCCCCCCCTCCCTTTGCATCTCATCAAAATTTTGAAGGACTGAAAAATCAGAAATAACTCTAGAGGCTTGGATTATGCACAGTGTAGAGATAAGTCGTTCTCCTGAACGTCTCTAATTTTTACACATGCTAGGAATCACGTATATATGTGATGCATGTTTTTATGTTTGTCCTGTATGAACAGGATGTTAAATAGAATGGTTATGTACTATTTCGTCTTATTATTAAAACACTGTTATGTTATTTCACGAGAGTATTTATTTTTTAGTTTCACTAAAATCATAAGTTCGAATTTTAACAAAAGTTGCAATTCAAGTGATGCCTTCTGAACCTGTTACTGAATATATCAATCATATCGTTGACTCTGCACTTGCGCTGATATTTCCGGGTTCCGAAAGAAATGTGGTTAAAAAATATATCAATATATATAAAATGAAATGAATAAAGTTAAACAAAATACAGCAATATGTAACAAGGGACTTTTTATAACTTTTAGCAAGTAACAGATCTTTTACTATAGTATTTACACCACTGGATATTAAAGAAATAAACTGAGTAATGATTCGACGTTCCGGATTTTAAACATTTTGTGAAATATCTAGGATAAAAAAAAAAAAAAATACCCTGAATTTTCAGGGGTGTAAATGGCATCTCATAAATTTCAGAATAAATAAATAAATAAATAAAGATAAAAAAGTGATTTTTTTTTATTTTCTTGTAAATAGTTATGCTTGTCATGCGCTGGTCATTATAAGGTTTCATTTAAACATCTGTAATCATTTGTATTTGAGTAGCCCGTTAACTAATAGAATTATAAAGTTATAATTAAAACTATCTGGAGTTACTCAACTAGACTTTCCGAACATCGAGTAAACAACGGTTTTGTAGATAAAGTAAGACCAGTTGTTAAATAAACAAAAGAGACGGAAAATTATAATAGAGTGTTTGAGTATATTTTCTCCATACAGTACGTTAATTAATTTAAAGTTATTGTACTTTGAGCCCGTTTTACCATAACGCTATTGTACTTTGAGTCCATAGATCATAAATATGAAGAATATTTCAGTGCATCAATGTAAAAACTTATAAATGCTAGATTCACCAAAATGCATATAGTTAGTGCAACAGTGATTTATAATAGTATTTACATAAATTTTCAGCTCCATTGAATGAGGCATTTAGACGCTATCGCACTTTAAATTTTGAGTCCACATGTGTAACTGTAAAAAGAACCATAAGTGCTATATTCTCTAAAGTTCATAACGTTCGTGTGATGGCGACTTATAACATGTATACAAATTTTCAGATCAGTTAAAACAGGCGTTTAGGCGCTATCACACTTTAAATAATTTGAGCCTATACACCATACTGATAATAAATTTTGGTTTGTGTTCCTGTAAATCTCTGTAAGTGCTAGAGTAACCAATATCTATACAGTTTACGTGATGGTGACCATGTATATAAAATAGTTTCATGCCATAAGCCAAAATGATACAGAATTTTTTGTTGTGTCCCTGTAACAATCTATAAGTGCTAGATTCACCAAAACCTACACAGTTCATGCAACTGTGACCTTTAATATGCGTATCAATTTTTGCTCAATTGAATAAGATGCTATCACAGTTTTAAATATTTGGTCCATATATGGCCATATGATAAAGAATTTTTCTTTCTGTCCCTGTAAAGAAATTATAAGTGCTATATTCAGCAAAATCTATACAGTTCCTGATACTGTGACATATAGTATGTGTATAAATTTGTTACTCAATTAAATGAGTCGTTTAGACGCGAACGTACTTTTAAAAATTTGGTCCCATAGGCCATAATGATAAAGCATTTTTGTTTGCGTCCCTGTAAAAAAAAAAAAAAAAAAAAAAAAAAAACTATAAGTGAAAAACTATAAGTAATATATTCTCGAAAATCAATAGGTTTCGTGCCGTGGTGACTTACTTATAAGATGTGTACCAACATTCAGCTCATTCGAAAAAAGCGTTTAGACGTTATCGCGTTCCCTCATACGCATGCACACACACGCACATACCATCATAAAAATAGTGAAAATGAACTCAGGTGACCTCAAAACATATAGAAACATCAAAATCTCAAAGTTAGATTTTTGACATGATTATAATTATTTCTTTGCATATGTATATTCGGAAAGTAAAAATGAAATTAAGAGATTATTATTCAACGTTTAAAAATTGTTTTAAAGCATGAGCTTTAACAAGAAATCTAAAGATATCATGGGGAAATAAAAGAAAAAAAAGAAAGAAAGAAAGAAATTTGCAACCAAATTCACAGTTCTCTGAACTTATTTAATCTTTTTAATGCGTATAAAAGTTTTTCCAATGGGGATGATACAATTTTAAATGCTTAGAATGACAACACTGAATATTATTTTTTGACATTTCTTGTGTCATTTGTTTTTAGTATGCTATGCCATTTCATCATGCAAAGACACATGGTTTAACAACGTTTCAAAATTATAAAATTGTTTTATCAAAATCAGTGTTCATATGTGAATACTGAGAGAAATTTGAGAAGAATTCATGGACGGCATTATTCAGTTAATCGACACGATCTTTCGTGATTTTTTTTTTCCTTTTTGAATATGTTAAATCACAAGTTTATGCTGATAATCCAATAACAATTCAGCATTTAAAAACCTACATTGAATCTGTTATTCGGGAAATAACACCAGATTTATGTGAAAGATTGATGGAAGATTGGGTTCACAGAATGCGGTATGTACAGAGAAGTCGGGGTGCTCACATGAACGATATTATTTTCATACTTTTCATACTAATGGCATAAAGTAAGCTTTAAAAAAAAAAAATAATAATAATAATAATAGTAATAAATGTGTCTCAATGAATAGTTCATGTTTTTTTTTTTTCTTTTTCTTTTTCTTTTTTAAATTGTATTATTCTTAATGGAAAACCCTTTATATTCATTATAATTTTTCTTTTCCGAAAATTAATATACCTTTGAGGCAAGGCCGTAGCCAGGATTTTTTTTTCGGGGGGGGGGGGAAGGAGGAGCTAACACATTTCTAATACATATAAGGTCATCGAATATGATATAACAATGTACACACACATACCCAAAGAAAAGAACATACGCACACACAAACAAGGGCCTGATTAACACAGGGGCAGACAAGGTACATGGTGCCCTGGGCCCTGAGTAGCAAAGGGCCCTGAAAATGATCCTGAAAATGACCTTTTCCCTCTAAAAATGCAGAAATGGTATCATAAAATGCAAAATTCTGTGATTTTAGTTTCATATACAGGTATATATTATATATATATGTACCTTTGCTGATTCATGCACAGTACGAATAGTGGTGGCAGGGGCTCACAAAAGTATGTTTACCCCGGGCCTCATATGAAGTTAATCAGGCCCAACACAAACAGGCCCTGATTAACTTCATGCGAGGCCCCGGGCACACATAGCGTCGCCCCCCCCCTTGCCTACGGCGTTGCTTTGAGGTATAGA
This sequence comes from Salticus scenicus, assembly GCA_963930645.1. NCBI lineage: Eukaryota > Metazoa > Arthropoda > Arachnida > Araneae > Salticidae > Salticus > Salticus scenicus. Next base: position 101,008,398 of record OZ005654.1, on the reverse strand, counting down.
GAGAACTATGAATGCTTCAGAATGCAATTTTGAGAAATATAATATCAATAAAGCTAAATTAGATTTTACATGCAAAATTTTTAGTTAAGGAAAAAAAAAAAGTTTTTCCGGGCAATATGGAACAAGTCGGTAAAGCAGAATAATTATGAAAGGATATAGGGGTGACCCAATACCTTAAAGGGTAATATTAAATAGGGTAGTATTTTTACAGAAAATCCTGAAAAATTACAATATAACCATTTTATTTTGAAATCATTATTTAAAATAAATAGCACTAAAAAATTATGAACATTGAAGTTTTACAAAAATTGCAAATAATCTGGTATAGTTAGTATTCTACATTAACTAAATCGCTGTCTTTGCGATTGTATGAACCTCAACCATATGTTGGCAAAAATAATTTCTTGTGAATTAGACTGCTAACTGACTCAATTCCCCTATCGGAAATGACTCTAGGTTTTCAATCATTTTACTGCTTCGTAAATAGATTATATAATTCGAACTACTTATCTTGAAAAAATCTGAATCTTGATAAACTAAACAAGTTACATGACGCAAAAACTGATCTTCTCACTGAAATAATGTAAACTACTGTTCATATTTAATCGAAAAGTAAAGACATCTGACGTTCTTCCAAAACCTTGCGGCTCCGTACAAATAAAATACAGCGGTATTCCATTTTACTTGACTAATCCATATTCTCCACCGTTCCCCAATGTGTGTGTGTATGAGTTTATTTGTGTTTCTTTTATAAATTAAAAATTCCTTATTATCATTAACTGTATTGAGAAAAGCTTTTAAATTTCCTCTATACAGTTATAACTTTGTTCCATATATGTTTCTACAATTTTGCGAAGTGTAAATTATTTATTAAAATTATTATTTATTGAAAGTTTTTACAATGGTTAGTGCAGACGACTTTTATTTCATGAAAGTCTGACCCAAAATACCGAAAGAGTGTCAATTTTGTGCCATTTTGAAGACATTATGTGAAATCTATTTTCCTTTCTTTATGAAAATATTCGATAAAATATTTTCATGTTAAAATATGTACTTAGTTTAACTAGAGTGCCTTGATCAATCTAGGCAATTAAAATTTCCTTTTTAATACGCCTAGAAAAAATCTGTCGATGAAACAAACGCAATACATGTGTGTGCACTTTTTAGCCACTTTGTATCTCTAACAGTTGTCTACCTATACAAGAAAAAATAATACGCCTAGAAAAAATCTGTCGATGAAACAAACGCAATACATGTGTGTGCACTTTTTAGCCACTTTGTATCTCTAACAGTTGTCTACCTATACAAGAAAAAAATATATATTACAGTAACATGAAAATCATAAATATCAAAAATATTTTAATTGACAATCAGCTGTTAGTTTGCATTTATTAGCTGTACATTGTTTACATTTTCACTGTTTTTTAATATCAATTACAATGAAAATTCGTTTTTTTAAACTCAACTTTAGAGAAAACTATTTTGGATGGCTGTATTAAACTATGCTGTTGCATATAAATATCTAAGTTCGCCTATAAAGTCAATCATTAAGATATTTAGAGACAAAATTGTAATAGGTTTATTAATAAGTATTTAGGTATATTTATTCATGTATTTTTAATTAATCCTTTCATCTTATGCAAGTTATTTTCATAATTGCGTAGGTGGAATAGAAGACTCCTAAAGCGAAATTACAAAATATATACTGCTTTTTCCTAGAAAATAAGAACGATTTTTAGAACTGTGTAAAAATAAAAACAAATAACTAAATTAAATTAAATTAAAACTCGTGTAAGTTTACTGCAAAATGGCTGACAATATCAATTTCAACACTTATCTCTGTAAACTTTCAGCAAATTTGCAAAATTGTTTGTGTTGTAAATTATGACACTACTGTTAATTTTCTACAACTAAAATAAAAATGTTAGTGGTACAGAAACATCTCTATATATTAAAAATAGGTTTCTATAGCTAGTGTTATTATTTTTTTTGTCTGTGACTGCATCTCCTCGCGGAGGGCAGTGTCCTCCACGTTATGAGAGGTATCAATGTATTCCAAATACTCCAGGGAAGACATTTCAGTTTAAAATTTCTTTATCTTAATTAACGAAGTTATTAATTAAAATTGTCCGGTTAATAAAATTGCTCTACCTGCCATCTTTCAGAAAGTTGCTGACGTCGTTGTTCTTTTAGTTTTAAGCCGTCTTTTTCCACAGGAAAATTAAAATGTGACAAATAATGTAAAAAAAAATAAAATAAATGTCTATATTGGTATTGGTAACAAAGAAATTTTTCGCCTGCAAATACATAATGAAAAAAAATTATCTTAGACATTTTCAATAAAAAAAATTAATTTAAGATTGTAATTCGTCGTCTCATGATATCTTTTTTTTTTTTTTTTTTTTTCACTTCTACTTTTAGAAAAGTAATTTTCTTGCAGGCAATATCTTATATTGTTTATATATATATATATAATGTGAGTGTGTGTCTATGTGTGTGTGAATAATGAAGTATTGCCGTGTCTATATAATTGACTGGATTTTTTTTTTTTTTATCTTTAAAATGTATTTATGTTTTTTTTTTTTTTTTTTTTTTAAGTAAAACACACAAAATACGTAAAAATATTTTAGAATGAAATCAAAACTCATTTATAAATGCAATATCTTCTAATTCCGCAATCATAATTTTTAACATTGCAAAATTAGACATTTAGACAGAGATTTCTAATCTGTCGTCCTTGGCGATTTTTGTATTTGGCGATTGAAAACCTAATACTAAAATATACATGTCAGATGTATATTTTCGTAATATATATTGTACGAAAAATAGTTTCATATTATTGATTGTTCTGGTAATATACGTTATTAAAATAACCATGATTTTTGAAAGGAATTAAATATGTTCGGCAGACAAATTGGGCACCTTCTTTTTTTTTTTTTTCTTTTTTCTTTCGCCCAGGACGACAGGCATCAAATCTGTTTCTCGAACATATTTTATACTTCGTAATTTTAAGAAGTAGATAGGAGAGAATTAAAAAAATTGAAGCTGTAGGTGATTTTTCCAACTTGAAATAATAAGAAAAATGAACTTTTTTTTCCCCGATATTTTCGAACGTCTACATTTACTACCTACCTGCACATAAGAAATATGCAAAGTATTATATGTTCCCTAAATTAAGTAAAATATTCAATACTAAAAATTATAGGCATTAGCAAAAATAAATACTAGATTTATTTATTTATTTATTTATTTATTATTATTATTATTATTATTATTATTATTACAAAAAAAAAAAAAAAAACCAAAATATTCATTGCCAAATAGTACCAAAAATTTAAAAGTCACCAAGAGGTTCATTCTAAAGTTTTAACGTAAAATGGTTTCAATAAAACGAATTTCTTTCTATTTTGAATAAAGTTACTAATTTTTAACACAATATTTTATTTTTAAAAAATGTTATTAAATATTAAGTATTTCAATTTGACTTTGGATATGGGTATTTCTGTAACATTTTTCCCTCTTTGGTCTTGTGCTGTGCACTATTTTTATTACTATTTAGTGAAAGGGAAAACAGCAATTAGGCCGGGAGATCCCCACAGGGGTTAATAAGCAAGGCAGAGCCTCTCTGTTTATTAAGTTTGTTAAGTTTACTAAATAACTTTTAACTTTTAGCATCTTATTTATCCGTCTAGTAGAAATCTCTATCTTTGTTTTATTTTATTTATTTATTCTTTTCTTTTCTTTTCTTTTTTTTTTTTTTTCATGAACTTAAATATAAAGTCTAAGGCACTGTAAGATTAAACAAGCATATTGAAAACAATCATGATGTAGGTATATATTTTATTTATAAATGAATAAGCTTTAACAAATACTAACCGCTGCCGCCTTCCGGCTATAATGCAGAATGACAAACCGAAAATTTATAAAACACAAAATGCTCCGTTTTCCATTATTATCTATGTGTTTCAACTAGAATTAACTTTTAATTCTCTACTTGAAAGACAGTTTATTATTTTTTTTTTTTACACATAACGTTATGATATAGGCCATTGTTCGACTAAATATTATGTATTTCAATTTGACTTTGGATATGGGTATTTCTGTAACATTTTTCCCTCTTTGGTCTTGTGCTATGCACTATTTTTATCACTATTTAGTGAAAAGGAAAACAGCAATTAGGCCGGGAGATCCCCACAGGGGTTAATAAGCAAGGCAGAGCCTCTCTGTTTATTAAGTTTGTTAAGTTTACTAAATAAATTTTAACTTTTAGCATCTTATTTATCCGTCTAGTAGAAATCTCTATCTTTGTTTTATTTTATTTATTTATTCTTTTCTTTCTTTCTTTTTCTTTTTTTTTTTTTTTTTTTTTTTTTTTTTACATGAACTTAAATATAAAGTCTAAGGCACTGTAAGATTAAACAAGCATATTGCAAACAATCATGAAGTAGGGATATATTTTATTTATAAATGAATAAGCTTTAACAAATACTAACCACTGCCGCCTTCCGGCTATAATGCAGAATGACAAACCGAAAATTTATAAAACACAAAATGCTCCGTTTTCCATTATTATCTATGTGTTTCAACTAGAATTAACTTTTAATTCTCTACTTGAAAGACAGTTTATTATTATTTTTTTTTTACACATAACGTTATGATATAGGCCATTGTTCGACTATGTGTTGATTCAAATTAAACAATAATTGCATTTTACCAGATTCATGGAAAAATATCCTTTCTTATTGAAGGAATAAAAAATAACAAAATCAGAGCAAGTTCTTTTTTTGTGTGTGTGTATGTTTGTGTCATGGACGATTTCACTGACAGTCGGCACTCTAATTTCTAAATTTCAGATTCAACAGACACAAGTGCTAATTTATGATTTTCAATGACAAAAATGGTGCCACATATTGCAGCACATAATTGAAAAATGCTGTACATTTTAATTACTTAATTGCTTAATTAATATTATTTTTCATTTATTACTTTCTCTTACTCGTAAAGTAGAGAAAGTAGTACTTTTGGTTAAATTTTTCGAAATTTAGTTTTTGTTATATTTACACGTTTTGAGGTAACTTAATGCAAAATTCATGTTTTTAGCGGTTGGTCTGTGTGTGGGTCTGTCTGTCTGTTATCAGCATATCTCAAAAATAAATTATAGCAGAAAGTTCAAACTTGGAATTCTAAAAGTGTATCATAGGGATGCTACAATAAACTTTTCGTTGAGATTAAGCAAATGGTTGCTGTACAGGGACACCTAAGAAATTTCAAATACAATACGTCTATGGGGGAAATGGCAGGTAAGTAGAGTTTAACATCTATAGACTACACTAATCCAAATGAAATGAATATATATTTTTATTATGCGTAAAAACATATTTCATGTAGAATATGGTATATAAATCATTCCCTGTTCGTTTGCAGGGCTACACACACACACACACACACACACACACACACACAATGATTATAATGTGATAATACTTAAAAATTGATGGAAGTGTACTTTAGGTTGTGCCGTGTGCTATTAATATAGAATTATATGTATGTGCACCATGTAATGTGTACATAACTTTCAGAAGATATACAGAGCTGCTAATATTTAAGACATCACATTCGTTAGTGGCAGTGCTTTGATATAATATTTTACCATGTCCAGGAAAGCTGCTCAGGAATTGAAATTAACTACTCATAGCCATATGGTAAATAATGTATTATGTATGCTAAATATTCATCGCTTGTTTATATATATATATATATATATATATATATATATATATTTACACGTTTTGAGGCTTCCTAAAAACCGAAGTCAAGTTTTTAACGTTTGATCTTCATATGTGTCGGTTAGAGTAAATTAAAAACAAATAATTTCAAGCGATTCAAATAATGTATTTTGAAGTTAATGCGTTTCTTACTAGAAAAGTGTGTTCAAGATTGGTAAGTTTCAAGTAATGATGCGTGTGAAAGTTGTCTGAATAATTTTAAATGAACTACTGAACTTAATAACAGATTTGAATTCTATACAAATGTGCATATGATAATGAAACGGGGATTGAAGAGGGTGGTAGCCATCCTCACATAGAATTATTTGTCAAATAAAATTGTTCTGAAGCCTAATTTGTATTTTTTAAACATAGGTTTGCACAACAGTACTCGCTATCTTAACCCTTAGTCTCCAATCTGTGCTTATAGTATTAAATTTCAGGGTAAGAGAAATTCGTGTGAGTGACACACCATATTATTTAATAATTGTTATTATTATTATTTTGTGACTGTTGTGTTGAAAATCGTACCGAAAAAAAATACATAAAGAAAAAAAATTACTTACAAATGCGTAAAATTGCGTCAAATATGTGTATATTGAAAATCCAAAACATCTGTGAAGCACACAAATATACTCAAATTTAAAAATACCTTATACGTACTGTTGAGTATTCTAGCATACTCAAAATTTAGCATTAACAATCGCAAATCTCTGTATCTCAAACATAGATTCTTCTTCGTGTATTCTTCCGCACACCAGTATGAATCCGCCTCAAAATATAATCCCAGAGATCTGATAGATTAAATTTTGTTTCTGAATTCTTTCTGTTTAATTTGGTAGAAATTCTATTAAACAATTTCGTTTAGTTCAGAAAATCTATAAAAAATTATTAAGTGAACTGATACTAATTTGATAGTTATGGACATTTCATAAAGGAGAAGTTACTTTCCTTTCTAAAACATAATCATTTATTTTAAAATGAGTATGGCCCTTTATTCAGATTTAAATATAAATAATGAATTTAAATGTGATGATTATTAATATATAAATTTAAATATAAATTCATTTTTTAACAGTGCATATGTATGGCATTTTTTTGTAATATTTTAATCTTTTTCTTTTACATCAGTTTCAAATTTCTATACATATATTATGCATAATAATGATTTTGCAAATCATTAAACAGATATGCTGGCAAAAGGTCAATGCTGAGAGCGTTAAAAAACTAATACATAGAAAACTAAACTCCACTAATTTTTAGACGAAATCTTCAAATTAACATGGAAAATATTATTCACAAATTAATTATGAAAACACAGTATTCTACATACAACATAATTCACGTATGGTGATTCTCTTTTATATCAAGCTTTTGACTAATGAAATTAAAAAAAAGTTAATCATGGGAAAAAAAAAGAAAAAAACAATAATAACAATAACAACAATAATAATAATAATAATAATAATAATAATAATAATAATAAAACGTTGTACATTAAAGAAGTGTTTAGCGATACGCTAAGTGTGAGTTTCAATGCTTCATAATTTTCCTAAAATATCTTTCAAAAGAAAAATATATGAACATGTTTTTCAACTTGATTCAGAATACTACTCGAAGATTTTCATCTGAAGAACGAATTTACCCATTAAAAGACACTTTTTTCCCCCTTTCGTCGAGTATAAAGCTTAATGTTTTTAAATATTTTCTTGATAAAAGAAACTTTTTAAAATATTTTAAACATTTTCCTATACAGATAGGGAATTAAATATCTGAAATAAATCTTTCGGTGAATAAAGTACGTACTTTAGTGAAAAATAGAAAACACTGTGAATTTATACCTTAAAAGCATAGCATTTAAAAGCTGAATTATATTCTTCAGTAATATGCATTAGAATAAAATTTAACAATATTAACTTGATCATAATTTCGCAGGTATGAAAAAAAATTAAAACTAATGTGCGTATTATTTTATTTAAATGTAAATAACATTTAATTAAATAACATGGAAAATTAGATTATCTTTAAAAAAACTAGGTAGCAAAGGTCAAAAATAAATTAAGAGATAGTGTTTTTTAAACATATATAGATATATAAATAAATTAAATCTCCCATATTTATTGCTTATTTTGGACATTCTCAAAGTAAAATAAAAATTTAAATTGTTATGTATAAATAATTATATTTTTTATGTATAAAAGACTATACGTAAAGATTTTTTCCTGGATCGTCTAGATTTTAAGGGTATACTTAGTTATTACTTGGGAGAGGAGGGGGGGGGGGTGATTTACATATTAGAACTTGCAGCAACTTCATTTTTACAAATACCAACATCCAATTTTGAAAAATTTTTAGGGATTATTTGGATCAAATTAGCCCGAAAAATGGTATAGTTAATATATTTCTCTCAAATTTTCATAGAATTACAAGCTGAGTCAAAGTCTGAGGACATTAACGTGAAATGCATGTGACAAACATTAATTATTATCTCCCCGAAAAATTATTAAATTAAAATTTCATTTTTTAATGCATTAAAATGAAGTAACCCAAGCATATTGCATGCATATTTTTAATTAAAAATTCTATTTTTAATCGGGAAAAATATCATTAATATCATATTCTGAAAAAAATTATTAATCATGATCTATATTAATTTTTGAGCGAATAGTATGGACATCATCAAATATATGGGTTTTAAAATTTACAGTTCATTCTAATCATTTTTTATGAGTTATAGAGATATTTAATTTTTAATTGGATAAAGAGTGTCTTTACGTGTTATAATTTCTGTAATATATAATGTTGCATTAAAAGAACCAGATACACACGTAATTCCTGGTAATATTACTTTAGTTTATTTTATATTTAAATTTCTTTTTTTTTTTTTTTTTTTACTTTCTCTTACCCATAAGGTAGAGAATGTATTGTTTTAGGGTCAAATTTTCGGAAGTGTGTTTTTGTTATATGTACATGCTTTGGGGTCCCCTGAATACGAAAATCATGTTTTTAGCGAATGATCTGTGTGTGTGTTTGTGTGTATGTCTGTGTGTGTGTTATCAGCATATCTCAAGAACAAATAGTAGCAGAAATTTCAAACTCGGTATTCTAAATGGGCATGATATAGGGATTCTACAGTAAGATTTTCGTTGAGATGAAGCAAATGGTTCATGTACAGGGACCCCCAAGAGAATTTAAATGCATTACGTCTACGGGGAAATTGCAGGTAAGTTGATTTTAACATCTATAGACTGCAATAAATCAAATGAAATGAATATATATATATTTATATACATAAAAACATGTCTCATGTAAAATGTGGTAGGGAAATCATTCACTGTTCATTTACACAAAAGAACTAGAATATAGTGCGACAATAGCTGAAAAATAATGGAATTGTATTTCAGGTTGTGCCGTGTATTATTACTATAGGATTATATTTAGGTGCACGATGTGGTCTATACATAATCTTCAAATGATATACAGCGGTGCAAATGTTTAAGAGATAACCTACTTTTTTATTCTAGAAATAAACAATAATAAAACACAAATATAAATAAATAATAATAAAATTCAATCCCGAGTCGCATGCAGATTAGCAAAATATTACCAATCAGGGTGGTTGATGGATTAATGGTTGGGTTTTACGTCGCACTAGTGCTGCGCAGATGGGCAATTGGCGACGTTCTAGGACACACCCCTAGAGGTGGTCCGGAGATATGCCATCTCAATTTTGATCCTCCACGGAAGGGATGGCTCTCCCGCTTCGGTCCCCCCCAGAGGTATAATTTTTGATTGGAACATGGAGGACATTGCGGCCACGACAGATTTTACGTGCAACAGCCACTATTAGTGTACACGGCGGTCTTTGGCCGGCTCGAGTACCGAACCCGTAATCTTTCAATTACGAGGCCGGCGCTCTACCGACTGGGCTACCACGGCCCCTTACCAATCATGAGTTAGAATGTACCTGTAGTTACGAAGATTAGTAGATCACAATGAGCAATCAGGAAGGAAGTACAAATAATTTAATTTTTCATAAGGCACAGATAAATCTAATTTACGTTTAAATAATATTTGATATACCTAAAATATTTTCTTAGCAAATAAAATAAAATAAACAGAATTTTTGTAATATTGTAAAAGACATAAAGTGTAAAGAAACTTACTTATACAATATATATATATATATATATATATATATATATATATATATATATATATATATATATATATATATATATATATATATATATATATATATATATATATATATATATATATATATATATATATATATATATATATATATGTATATATATATATATATACATATATATATATATATATATATACAAAATATATATACAATATGTATATATATATGTATATGTATATGTATATATATATATATATATACAATATGTATATATATATATATATATATACAATATGTATATATATATATATATATATATACGTATATATATATATATATATATATACGTATATATATATATATATATATATATATATACAAAATAGAAATTAAATATACCTTATGAAAACGCTAGTCGTCACTTTTTGTAGGGCAAAAATCTGACTTCCTTTTGGTAATGAATGTTATAGATCTCTGAGATTAAAATCATCTTGTCATTGAAAATAAATTTTAATAAATAATAACATTAATAAATAATTTGTACTCCGTGAATTTGTATAGGAAAATATAGAAGAAGATTCTGTAATAACCACAAAATACTAGTTTTCTTAAGAAATTATTTAGCAGATATAGTTCAACATAACATATTATGTATCAATATTTACCGCAGTTTTACTATATTAATCTAATAAACACCATAAAAAGCTACTGAAAATCGATTTCCTTCTCATAATAGAAAGATATACGTGTTTTTATGTTTAAGACACTCTAGATTAAAGCTGTTATGATTATTGTCTGTGCGGAAATGCGATATTGCAAATGGTATATTTTGTTTAGAAGATATCTTTATTCAAAATGAAAAACAAATGGTTTATTTTATTTGTGATTTATGTTGTTTTCTTCCAAATATACGTAAGCACAATACTTAGATATTTGTAGTTTTTTAACAGCTGTGCTGCAAAAGGAAAAAAAGAATTATAGAAGCATTTTTAATTGCATAAATCTTAGTGGAAAGAAATATTTTGTACTGTAGGAGTACATAAATTATGTATAAGAAAATGTATGATCTTTAAACACAGTTTGAAATTGTTGGTTATATTTATTTATGTTTATATATTTATAAAAAATCTACACAACATTTAAAAGCTTATAAAACTCAATGAAACGATATAAAAATAACTGATGTATTGCACAAAAATGTGATTAAATTACAAGCTGTTGGTGGTTGGAAAATTAACGACTATAGTCTATTATACGAGGAATGTGATCTGAGTGAAATATATTATTCTAAGTGCTCCTATATTATATTTATATCACTAAAAATTATGTATGACTAAGTTAACGCGCATCAGCTGGTTTCGAAACCGGCACCTCCCATCTCTCAGCATTCAAACTAGAACCTAGAGACCATTGATAGGCTTGTTTAAAGAAATCAAATTCGATTATAAAAACAAACATAAAAATGTTTTTGATATTTAGTATAAAATATTCAATTGTTACTTTTAATTTCTCTCTCAAAACATCAATTATTTTATTGTAGCTTCCGCAGCATAATACATTTTTTTTTTTTTTTTATCATAGATATTTCATTCAGAATCTAAAAAACAGAAAACACAATAATATTCTATTTTTTAGTTGGAAGGAAATTGTAAATTATGTATAAGGTGACTACAAAGTCATGGGACAAACTTGGAAAGAAGGTGGAGATAATCACAAAGATTCAGAACTGTATAGGGACCTAGGTCCCTGAACGTCGTTTTAACACATTAAGAACATGGTGTTTTGGGCTATTGTGTACTAGTAATTACGCCTACTGCGTAAATTTTAATATAATCTGTGCTTCATTATTTCCCAAAATCATACACAATTTTCCTATTATTTCAATCACTGCGATAAAATATATAAATAAAAACAAAATTTATTTATTTATGTAAACATTAGCATGTAAAATCTCTTTTTTTTTTTTTTAAATACAACATTGGAGAGTCACGCCAATATCCACGCAAAATCCACCGGCTTTTAAAGAGTTAAAATGACGTTTGGGGAGATGGTTTCTTATACAATTTTGAAATCTTGTGACATTCTGTACCCCCCTCTAATTTTGTCTCATGACCCCTGAATCACCCTGTATAAATATGCATGGTGTAGAATAAGTCTATAGACATTTTAAAAATTCGTAACTTTTGAATAAATTGATAGAATTAAACGCGGTTTGCGAAAAAATTATTCACGTAAACTTTTTTTTTTTTTTTTTTTTTTTTTTTTTTTTTTTTTTTTTTTTTTTTTTTGGGGGGGGGGGGGTAAAAGAAAAAAATAAACTTAAATTTTTTATCGATGATAGTTAGACAAATAGTTAAATTATTCGCAGGAATATGAAAGACAAATATGCAAATGACAGTCCTATAAGTTGCATAATTTTGTAATTAGAACAGATTATTTCTTATTTTGCCTCCTACATGTGCATACATGAAGTTTCAGTTGCGATGTTGACTTGGTGGATAAAACGTTATTGGTGGAGATGCTTTCCCTCAGGTAAGAACCGTCGACTGAAGCTGAAGCTTGCAGTGTTCCAAAACTCATTTGGAAATTTTCATTTGTGGTGACGACGGACACACAGAATAGGATTTATTTGCCAGTAAACATTTGCATGCGAATAAGTACAGTTTTTTTCGAATGTGTGCGATATGATCACGCACAGTGCCCTCTATTTTCAACTAGCTTAATTATTATTTTTTCTTTAGCAAAAAAATCCCCTTCACGAAAATTATTTTTTTTCGCAAGCCGTGTTCAATTCTATCAATTCATTCAACAGTTACGAATTTTTAAAATATCTACTGACTTATGGGACACACTGTATACACACACACACACACACACACACACACATATATATATATATATATATATATGACACCTGATATATATACTGACAGACGACACCTGATATATATATATATATATATATATATATATATATATATATATATCAGGTGTCGCAGTCTCCGCCTTTTTTTTATTTAGACATTTTCAAAAATGAGAAATTTACGTTTTCTTTGCTACCACTATAATTATACAATACACTGGTTCTCATAATTATAAGGACACTTGTTTTTCTATATTAACTAAACACTGAACACTATTATTTAAACAAATATATTTTTTATTAATTTGAATTTCATTAATAGTCTATATTTAAAAAAAATTATCGTTTTTTTATATTAAAATCTTTAAATACTGTCAAAAAGACGATTTTTCAGATGTTCACAATTAAAAGGACAGCTTAAATCTTAGTAATTTTTTTTTCAGTTATTCTTTAAATTAATATTTTAAGGGTTCTCTTTTTAGGACAAACAGTCAGACATTCTCTCTGGTATATGTATATACTTTTTTTTTTTCAGATCCAATACCATTTCATACAGCATAGATGATATTCAGAATACATTTAAACTATTTAAAATTGCTTTTCGTTTGCATGCATTTTTCTAATATGATAAGTTAAGGTTTTTTCAACTTTTAGGCCATGGGAAAGGCAATAATACAGAAGTTTCTTTCTTCAAACTATTTCCTATTGCTTTAACAGTAGAGCAAAAATGTAAGTTTTGTTGAAAAAAATATTATTAACCCCCCCCCCCCCCCCAAATCTAACAAAAATCTGATAATTCCACGTTTAAAATTTGCGGATATTCTCTTGATGTTCATAATAATAGAAAAAATTACTAAATTCATTCTGCCTTCAGTAGAAGCAGCTCCCCAGAGTACCATAGATCCACCTTTAAAATGCCCGATTCATATCTGTCTTTAAAAAATCTGCTCTGTCTTTCGTTATCTTCAGATCGTGCCAGTAACTGATTATTACAGGTTTTTTATTAATTTTAACATATTATTAATTATTTTAAACATGCATAAATGTGGACTCCAACCTTTTGTTAAAACCTACGAGCAAATTCAGCAGCAGTCATCATGAGTAGAACAGTAAGAGGTATTATGAGTCTTCGATCTCTATAAAACAACTCTGATTTTGCATCAGATCTCTCTCCTATCGAACCAGCAGTTCAACGTTATATCATATTTCCTTCAGTAATTTTAGATCTACGAATTCCATTAGAAATTCGACGGATATAAATTATCCTTCCACTTAAAAAACACCTTTATCGTACTTCACTACATGAACGTTCCTTTTTTTCGAGGAATTATCAGTAATGTCCGTCCAAGAAAAATTGAAGGCTTATATATGAATTAATCTAGCCCAGTAGATAACAAATTCGCATGTCAACTGTAATTTTTGCTTTAGTAATTTTAATAAAATGAAAAAATCTTGATTGTCCCTATAATTATGAACATCTAAAAGCCCTGGAAAAATATTTTGCATTATATTTTATTAATTTTGTTTCATATTAAAAAAAATATAGCAGTTTTGGTTTTTAGAATACTAGATATATTAAGTGCAGATAGTATAATCTTGTTAACAACTATTTTTACATTAGTTATTTCAAAACATAAAGTGTCCTTATAAATATGAGAAGGAGTGTAATTTCTGTCCTGTTTATCAAGGTACGTTAGTATAAAAATACAATAAAGATATCTATAAGGATAAAGTGGAGGCAAAGCAAGCGGAAATTTATCATTCCTGAAAGCGTCCTAAAAAATAAATGAATTAATAAATTAATAAATAATAAGGCGGGAACTACGATCCCTGATTTTATTTCTGAATTAATAATAATTTTTTTTTTTTTAATTTAATGACTATTTTTACTAAAATACATTAAAAATACTTTTATAGAAAAAATATTAAATCTTAAAAGTAAACACTGATATGAATTTAATTGAAATAATCTTAAAAATAAACACTCCGTAACTTACTGCAAATACTTTCTTTAAAATAATGAAACTTCAATTTAAATATTTCTTTTCAAGAAAGAAGTAATTAAAAAAAAAATAAAAGAAGACATATATTCATGTTCCCCAAGGTTATTAAAAAATTTTACATTTGTTCCATTTAAATGGAGAAATCATATTACTGCTATAAAAGAAAATGAAAAAGTTTTCTATTTTAAAACTGAATTTTTCAAAATAATATTAGTTATTGATTTCTTGGACTTGTTACTATTTTCTTCTTTAAAGAATAAAGTATTCCTATGACGTAATTCATGTTACATACATGAATATAAATAATGTATATGTATGCATAAATATATGTTACTTTCTTACATATATTTTATACAAATAAATTTTTTCTTACTTTACAAATATATATTTTTATCTTAAATTTTTCAAATAACTCATTAATTAAATCCTTTCATTAAATAAATAATCTGGTGTGTCACTCACACGACTTTCTCTTACCCTATAGTTTAATACTAAAAATACAGATTGGAGATTAAGGGGTAAGATAACGAGTACTGCTATATAAAAATATTTTAAAAAACATTTAAATTAGGCTTTAGAACAACTTTATTTAACAAATTATGTATGACTAAGTTAACGAGTATCAGCTGGTTTCGAAACCGGCACCTCCCATCTCTCAGCATTTAAACTAGAACGTAGAGACCATTGATAGGCTTGCTTAAAAAATCAAATTCAATTATAAAAACAAATATAAAAATGTTTTCGATATTTAGCATAAAATATTTAATTGTTAGTTTTAATTTCTCTCCCTAAACATCAAGTATTTTATTATAACTTCAACAGCATAATATATTATATTTACCATAGATATTTCATTCAAAAAAAAAAAAAAAAAAAAAAAAACAGAAAACACAAGGACATACTATTTTTTAGTAATTGTAAATTATAATAACATAGAAATATATGTATAGTGTGACTTCAAGTGTGAAGGAGTTGCTCACATATGCTTTTATTTCATCAAATTTATTCTATTCTAATTAAATATCTATTTATTCAAAATTAAAATTTATTAACCTTTAATAATCCTCTTTATTTATGTCAGTCTTATTGCAATTTATTCAATTCTTTATTGGAAATTAAAATACATAACCCTTTCTTGTTTTAAGAATGAATTCAGTAATAAATCCATTGATCTCCTTTTTAGCATAATGCAATATATATATTAGGGATCTTATACACAATTTAATTTTATTCTCCCTGAAAGTAATTATATTTTTATTTCTATTTCACTGCGTTTCTCAATAAATCTATTTATATTTATAGCTGTAAATGTTCTATTAGAAAATTTCCGTTATATTTTTTTTATTTTTTTTGTTCAACTCCAGATACACATAATGTATTTAATTGCGGTTTAAAATAAGATAATGACCCATAATTTAGACATCATGTCGCGAGAATTTCGTAATATTTCATGATTACTTCCACATGTTTCCAACGGTCTTTTTGGCACAAGTGATATATGCCAAGGTAGGGTTGCCATCTTTACAACCGTAACTTTTGAGACTTAAAAATTCCCATTAAAATATCATTAAGACAAAGAAAAGTGAGTTGGCGCCCTTGGCTTCAAAATGTGATGATATTACCAGAATCTGGCGGTTTACAAGTGTGCTGTCGGATTTGATTCCAATCCCAGTGACTTCAACAAAAATCACCGTGCTGTCATGATGTAAAATTTTCGTGAATTAAAATTCGCTCTCTCCTACACCATCTTTTTAACGAATTCACTTTTATGGATATGAACTGGGTTTGTCCTCATTTGTCATCTTTATGTGTTTAAATATCTCAATAAAATATTCACGGCTTTTAAAATTATTGATTTGAGATTTATTGTTTTAAAATGACCAGGCCCTGACTAACGGCAGGGCATACGGGGCAAATGCCCTGGGCCCCCCTTCTGGAAGGGCCCCCCTACAGGTGTATGCAGGTATTTTGCAACCTAAAGAGCTCTTATGCCACTGCAAGGGGGCCCCCCAGAATAGGCTTGCCTCGGGGCTCCAGGTAGTCTAAGTCGGGCCCTGAAAATGACTCTTATTTCTTGACTTAATTTTTAGAGGACTGTGGCTTTTATGCTACATAAATATGGGTACCCATTGACCATAGAATTCGTTACGGTGGAGGAGAGGAATGTAGAGGACAGTGTTTTTTTTTTTTTTTTTCAACAAACAAATTTTTTTTCTTTTTGAAGATATAAAAATGCCTTGTTTCTCCGGCAGATACATGTCAAGACTATTTTGGTATTGAAATGACTACTTCCGTAAACAAGCATGTGTTGTGAAGGGTGGAGTCTCTTCGTTCCCCTAATAACTATGCCATCATTTGTAAAAAGTTTTATAAACAGATATTAGACAACTCTATTTTAAATAGTAATAATTTTAAGCAAACTACCTTCACCACTGAAATTAATAATAAAAAGATTCACAGCATTCATAAATTATTAAAAGTCAAATGTAAAAAATTCAACTATCCATATATAGTTATTATTCCTAAATTTCATAAAACTCCTGTCAAATTTCGCATTGTTACTATAGGTTGTAATGCATATAATACTGTTCCTTGTAATCTTCTATTAAAACCTTTGAAAGAAATTCATAGTTTAACGTTAAACTATGACAATAAGCATTGTGTAAAAAACAGTTTTCAACTTTTAAATAGAATTAAAAAATTTAGAAAATATTACAAACATTAGTACATTTGATTTTAATGATATTTCAATAATATAGATATTCATGACTTACACTATGTGAATTCATTTTAATGAACATGAACATAGTATTAAAGAAAAAATACCGATTCATTACTTTAAAACTTTTTAAAATTTCATACTACATATTAATTTTATTCTGTACAACAATACTATATTCCAAAGTATTAAAGGTATTCCACAAGGTGGTTCTGCTAGTAGTTTATTATCTGATTTGTATCTTTATTATTATTATGAAATAAATTTCTCTATTAGTAATGACTTAATGTTTTATAGATTTATAGATGATATTGTCGTTCTTTACTTTAATGATAGTAATACCAACACCTTCATAGGTAATTATCCTCATAGTCTTTTACTAACTAAAAATGAAATGATAAACAAACAAATTTTCTATATTTAAAAATATATAATGATAATGGAAACTTAGATTTTGATATTTATGATAAGAGAAAATAATTTTCTTTTAAAGTTAATCTATTTACTCATTACAAATCTTCTTTAAATAAAACCATGTATAAAAATATTCTAATTAACTTTCTCTATAGAATAAAACATCTTTCTTCTAATAAATGTAAAAGTAAAAACGTTAAAACTATCTATATTCAAGCCAGAGTATATCGTTATACAAAATTTCTAGTAAATTCAATTATTAAATTGTATTTCTGATTTTATCATCTTTGCTTGTCTATGGTGTTTATATTAATTTAAAAAAAAGTTCATTTGTGTATTTTTTACCAAAAAAAAAAATTATATCAAAAATAAAAGACAATGAAAAAGGTGGAGATTGGGTGGGCAGATGCTCGATTAAGGATGATGGTTGGTGTTGTTTGGCTGGATGGTTGGGAGGGATTGTTATTCTCGAATATTTATATGTGTGTGTATATGTATAGATATATTGTATATGTATATATATATATATATATATATATATATATATATATATATATATATATATATATATATATGCATACGTATGTTTTTTAAGTGTTTGCTTTATAGATTCTAAAAAAAAAAAAATACTGATAATTCTAAAAAAAAAATTATTGTTATATTATTGACTTTCAAATTAGTTAACATGGCCATGGAAAAATTTATAAAATCTATATATATATACATACATATATATATACAGAGCTGCCAACCTAATCCTGCAAATCGTTAGAATCGTTTTTCTACACCACTTAATTTTTAAAGTAATTTTCTTCAAATATGTTTGCGATGAATTAAGAAGGAAAAAACTCTAAGAAATGACTGGAGTAGAAAAAGGGACGGAACTAACAATTTGCCGGATTAGGTTGGCAACTCTGTATATATATATATATACACATATATATAATAAAATTAATTAATTAATTAATTAAAAAGTTAACCTCAATTTTAATTACATATTGCATTGTGTTCTTTTATTAACTTAAATTTTATTTTAAATATGATATCATGTGATTGGAATTTATTCAGCACACACACACACACACAAAAAAAAAAAAACAAAAAAAAAAAGTAGGGTCATTACTTTTTTTCACTCCAAAAGATCACTCCACCGCACTTTAGAATGTAGAAAAAGAGGAGGAGAGGAGCTAAAAACACCTTAGAAATAGCATGGTAAGAGAAACAAAAAAACTCACAATGCCAAGTGTGTTAAAAAAAAAAAAAAAAAAAAAAAAAAGGCTCACACCGGAAGTAATAAAAGGACAAAATTGACAGGAAAAAGACATCGAGGAGCGGGTTACGGGCGGGCTGGGGTGTTAAATATATCGTACGGAATTAATACGACTCGCCTAGTATGCCTACTTACTCACTAGTTTGATTTTGTGTTTCAACAAAATGACACTCTTGAGTTTCCGAATTTTCGTAATTCAAATTAATCTCAATTTTTAATCAAAATTTAATTTTAAATTATCACTTTGAAGTAAATTATTAAAAATCAAACAGTTCACTCAACTTTATCGTTCAGTTGACAAAAAAGAATTCCAAAAAATAATTAATCGTTCTGTTATTTAATACGATTCCAAAATTAACTGTGACTTTAACTGTATACAGTCACATGTTTGTTTAGTGATCAAGCTACTACTAGTTTTTCATGTATAATGTAAGTTAAACTTTAGTTTTATTAATTATTACTGGTAATTCATTAAACTATTATTATTAGTATTTCAATTAATAATTTTGAAATTGCTGCTTGAATTTAAATAAGTTTGATTCTCATTTGGTTTTTCGTATATTATTCTTTCTGTTTAAACTTTTCCTTTTTTTGGGGGGTGTTATTGGGAATAGCTTGTTGTAAATGCAATTTGCATACAACAAGACAGAAATAACACCTACTTATTTTACATGCAATATTCATTCTATACCCTTGAAATCGTAATAAATTTGCATGTTTCAATTTAAAGTTGCTTGATATTCGTAATCTTTTTTTTTTTTTTTTTTCTGGTTTCATCTTATTCAATGTTTCTTGTTTTTTCATCTATTCAATGTTTGAAAAGGTTTTCAATATATATATATATATATCAACTGTAGCAGTCTCCGCCTTCGTTTATTTAGACACTTTCATACATGAAAAATTTACACTTTCTTTGCTACCACTATATTTATACAACAATTTCTATCCTGCTAAATCATGGCACGTTACTATAAAAATACGATAAAGATATATATAAGAAAAAAATGGAGGCAGAGCAAGTGGAAATTTTTCCTTTCTGAAAGTCTCCTAAGGGGAAAAAACAAATACTAGGCGGAGACTACAATTCCTGATACAAACATTCTATTTTTGAATGTATAACAATGGGTTAAAATTTAATGACTATTTTTACTAAAATACATTAAAAATACTTTTGAGAAATAATATAAATCTGTAAAGTAAACACTGATATAAATTTAATTGATATAATCTTCAAAATAAACATTTCGAAACTTACTGCAAGTACTTTCTTTAAAATAATGAAACTTCTATTTAAATATTTCTTTTAAAGAAAGAAGTATTTAATAATAATAATAATAATAATAATAATGATAATAATAAATACAACACATATTTTTATGTTACCGAAAATTATTAAAAAGAGTTTTACAATTGTCCCATGTAAATGGAGAAATCGCATTGCTGCTATAAAAGAAAATGAAAAAAGTTTCTATTTCAAAACTAAATTTTTCAAAAAAAAAAAAAAGTTATTGCTTTCTCAAATTAGTTACTATTTTCTTTTATAAAGAATAAACTATTCCTACGTAATTCATGTTTAAACAATACATGTACGTTACGTATACATGTACATTTTTTCTTACTTTACAAATACATATTTTTATCTTCAATTTTTCACAAAACTCATTAATTAAGTCCTTTTATTAAATAAATAATCTCTTGTGTCACTCACACGACTTTCTCTTACCCTATAGATTAATACTATAAACACAGATTGAAGATTAAGGGATAAGATAACTGTTATATAAAACTACTTTAAAAACCATTCAAATTAGGCTTTATAACAACTTTATTTAACAAACAATTCTGTGTGAGGTGTCTACCGCCTCTTCAAACCTGTATTTGATTATTGTACTTATATAGAATCCAAATCTACATTTAAATTTAAAAGTTCATTTAAAATTATTGAGACAACATTCACATGCACTATACCTTCAAACTTATTAATCTTGATCAAACTTTTCCACTAAAAAACTTATATTAACTTCAAAATACAATATTTGAATTGACTGAAATTATTTATTTTAAATTACTCCGAAAAGAGACAGAGACAAAGATCAAACGTTTAAAATTTTATTTCGATATTCAGAAAATCCCAAAGTACAAAAGCCCACCAGCGGCCGAGCGGTTCTGCGCTCAAAGCTGGTAGATGGGAGGTGCCGGGTTCGATCCCTGGTCGCGCTCATCGACCTAGCCGTTCGGAGTTTTCCGTGGTTTCCTCCGAAACTCGCGTAAATACGGGCTAGGACCCCTTAGAAAGACCCCCACGGAGGGCATTCCCCCTATAGGCCTAGGACACATAAGGAGTCAATCGGCCTTAATCCTCCAACCAACCAACCCAAAGTACAAAAAAAGAAAAAAAAAACGATGGATATTCAGTTTAAAATCATACATTATTTACCATTTGGTTATAAGGAAGTATATTCAATTTCTGATAAGTTTTTTGGACATGGTAAAGTATTATAGTATAGCACTTCCACTAATTACATTTAATATAAAAGAATGCTTTCATTTAAATCGTGACAGCCTTGTGCATCTTCTAAAAGCTATGTACATACCACATGTTGCACAGAAATATAATTCTAAAATAGTAACACACAGCACAATCTGAAATAGACTTCCATCAATTTTCAAGCACTGCCCCAATATAATCTAGTTATTTTATGTAGCCCTGTAAATGAACGGTGAATTATTTTCATACTATATTCTACAGGAAACCTGCTTTTATGCATATAAATAATATAAACTCGTTTCGTTTGGTTTAGTGCAGCCGATAGATGACAAAGTCTAATCATCTGTAATTGCCCCCATAGACGTAATGTATTTTAATTCTCTTGGGTGTCCCTGTACACGAACCATTAGCTTGATTTCCCTTAAAATTTAGTGTAGCATACCTATATACAGATTTAGGATACCGAGTTTGAACTTTTTGCTATTATTTGTTCTGGAGAGATGCTTATAGCCATGCTTGCCACCATCGGATTAATATTCCGTAGTCTTGTTAGTCCATCCCTTTTTTTCACCACAGTAAACTTTTAGAGTAATATTCTCCAAATGGAATTACGATTAAATAAGTAAAAAATTACTCTAAAAAGATACTGGGGGGAAAAGAAGGCGGGGCTAACAATACTACAAAATAATGAGTACGTTGGCAAGTATGTATTATAGCAGGCATATAGACCAACAGTGCTGCAAGACTGAGGGATTTTTTATTCAATATCTACAAGTAAATTATCATTGTATAGTGACTTAGAAGACAACTCTGGACGAGGCCTTCGAAATGATTACGCAACAAATACGATTAAAATTTAATTTTGGATATTGAATAAAAATTTCCCTCAATCTGGCAGCATTGTTGGTCTGTGTGTCTGCTATAATACATACTTGCGAACATACTCATTAATATTCTGTAGTATAGTTGGCCCCGCCTTCTTTTTCACCCCAGTATCTTTCTAGTATTACACTAAAAGTTTACTGTGGTGAAAAAAAAAGGGACTAACAAGACTACGGAATATTAATTAGGATGTTGGCAAGCATGGCTATAAGCATCTCTCCAGAACAAATAATAGCAGAAAGTTCAAACTCGGTATCCTAAATCTGTATATAGGTATGGTACACTAAATTTTTCGGATTTACAGGACCTCAAAATGGTAGCATATAGCAAAAACTCAATTTCGAAAATGTGACCCAGAAACAATACTTTCTGTACCGTGTATATGGGTAAGAAAAAGTGAAAAAAAAAAGTATTTCATACATTATCTAGCAAAAGTTTTGATTACAAATATTACAATATTGAAGAAATCTCATGAAAATATAATGGAAATATTCACTGCACAGTATCTTTGAATATATTTAATATTAATTTCAGTTTCTTTGTTACTAATCTGAGATACTAGGAATTGCAAAATTGCTTAGAAAATGGTAAATAATTTTTATACAAATTGAAAATTATTCAATTTTCAAAATTATAAAATATTAATTTTTATATGGACCCATTAAGAAATGTAAAATAAAATAAATATAAATAATGCAGACAATTTTTAGGTTTGTACCTTTGAAAGTTTTAGGAAATTTTTTAAAAGAATTCTTGATGGATTAGTTGTAAATTGCAGTATTAATATATTTTAAGTGAAATAAATGTGCAACATACATTATTAAAATGATATACGAAATTTCAGGTTTGTATAATAAATGTCTCTAAGATATAACAAGATCAAAATCTTACTTAAACACCTCTTTATGTATCTGCATAAATTTTCATACTTAAAAAAAAAGCCAAAAAAAAACTACAGTTTCGGGGAATTTTTACAAATGAATATTGAACGCACTGATAAAAAATAAAGAAATAAATAAAAAGAAATAAATAAATAAAATAAAATGAAATAAAAGAAATAGATTTGTATTTTAATTTGTGCCCAGTTACCAGCCAATTTTGCTTCAAATTGCTACAAGGACACTTTATGAAGCATTATCGAAATTTTTGCATAACATTATTAGAATAGGTGGCACTTTTACTTACTGAATTATTATTAATTAAATGATTTTTTTTATTTATTTTTACTTTAAGGATCGGAAATTTTTTTATTTTAAATTCTCGAAGTTGGATTCTATGAAATTTCTTATTGATTTCATAAAATGTATCTTTTTTCACACATTTTAATAATTTATGGTGTACATCCAAAACAATTTTTTAAGTATTTATTTTCGATATCAAAGTTTGGCAAATATTTCGTATACGAATAAAAAAAGTTTTCATGCTTTGCTCTTTATAGCCCCCACCCCACCCCCCCCCCCCTTTTTTTTTTCCAAATTCTTATGTACTTACTGTCATTCACTAAGATAAGTTTGTGAATCTCAACCAAATAAAAAATGCGCCTCTATTTTAAGGTAAATACAAGCTTTTTCATTTGTCTCTCCGTGGCTCAGTTGG
Source organism: Salticus scenicus (assembly GCA_963930645.1). Classification (NCBI taxonomy): domain Eukaryota; kingdom Metazoa; phylum Arthropoda; class Arachnida; order Araneae; family Salticidae; genus Salticus; species Salticus scenicus. The sequence continues at coordinate 100,984,242 of OZ005654.1, read as the reverse complement.
AAACTCGCGTAAATACGGGCTAGGACCCCTTAGAAAGACCCCCACGGAGGGCATTCCCCCCCTAGGCCTAGGACACATCAGGAGTCAATCGGCCTTAAAAATCCTACAAAATCCTACAACCGTGGCTCAGTTGGTAAGAGCGCCATGTTAGTTATACGGTGGTCCCGCGTTCGATACCCTGAAGGTCCGGAACGTTAATTTTTGCAGACAACTAGTAGAAAAGATGTCAATTGATAAAAGAAAATTTATCGTTGACTCAAAGTATTCTAAGAATTTTTGAAGAGTTTTTTTAAGAAGCTATTTTCTTACATCTCTTTTTAGAAAGCAAAAAAGAGTTTTTTGTGGACTAGAAGCTCCCTCTATTGGGCGGAATATTCATTAAAATGTCAATAAAACAATTAACAATACAAAATAAAAATGATTAGAAAAAACACATAAACATTAACCAAATCAGTAAAATGTTAAGTTATAATATAAATATAAATATATATATATATATATATATATATATGTGTATATAATAAACTAAAGTAATATTAAAAAGGTGCCTGAAACGAATAATTAAATTGCAGATATTGCCCCTTAATCAGAAAATGATATCACAATGGCAATCGTGTGGTGCTGCCATCTTTTGTGAATTTTAAGAAATAATTTCTCTTTTCTTAACACAGTTCAGATTTCCCCAATTTTGGTTATTAAACAAAAAAGTTACTTTATTTTTTATTTATTTATTTATTTATTTATTGAAATTAAATTTTATTCTAACTTAGAAAAGGTTTATATGATACGCTATAATAAGAATTTGGGTTTTAAAAGTTTTTTTTAATAGAATTATTTTTTCAATGAGGAGCTTATGTAGAGACATTGAAAAGTGATTTTTCTCCGATTCTACATCTTTTATATTGAAGACTTTTTATAATATGGGTCATTCATTGTAAAAGTGAATTATCTCCTTGGAAAAATATTTTGAAATAACGAGCTTTTTTAAAATTTCTGCGTAGGAACAAAGTCAAGATTCAGTAAGTGTTACTGATTTTTGTTTTTAATACAAATCGTAGTCATAAGAATTTATTAATTATATTGAAAATAATCTGAAGTAATTTATAAATTTCATTTTTATAACGAATATTTAGAAGTTTTAATTTTCTGAGAATAGCAGGTAATACCATTTATGTGATTTTAATGCAATTATTGGAGTTTTTTTTTTTTTTTTAATAATGAAAGATGTGAAAAAACGTGATAGAATTCAGCAAAAATATACATATTTGAAATATATGGAGTTACACCACTTTTACAATGGGCCGTCCATATAATGCTGCAGATTTGTACAGGAATCTTATTAATATATGAGAAAATTTCCGTTTGTTCCAAATTGTTCAAGTTCTTTCTTTCTTTATATATATCCCTCTAATGCCCAGTATAAAAAATTTCCAAACAAAAAAATTTTTTTTAGTTGAAACAGAGTTCTTTTAGGTCAAATAAATCAAATATGATTAAAAATTATGAAATAAAATATTTTTTTAATGTTTTTTAAATGGTAGCAAATATGCTACCATGGGCATATTAGAGTACAAATCAAAAGATTTTCAAAAATTTTAAAAATGATTTTTTGTGATTCAGTTTGGGTTAATTTGGTTTAATTACAATTATTTACAAATGATAAGCTCTAAAACAATTTCTGTCTCTGTTAAAACAAAGATATTTGTCACAGTTTTCGATTTTATCTTGTGTAAGTGTTCCTATACATAGCACCTTTGTCGTTTCGAAATAAACAATGGCCAGTGATGCACAGTCCTTTGATCCTAAAAGTAAAAAATTGTTGAAAACTAAACATTTAGGGTTAAAATAGCTATATTTAGGCTTGAACAATTATATAATTCTTACTGTTGGTGGTTCATATGAGCGAATTTGTTTATTTATTTATTTATTTATTATTTTCTTCCAGAGAATTTTCTTCGATATATTGGATAAATCCCTTTTCAAATCATTCGAATATGCTATGACATCTTCTGTTTCTTTAAATCATATTTGTTCCTCTCATTCTGTGGAAAGATGTATCTATAAAAGTGCATGGATGAAAGAAAAAAAAAATAGAAATCAAGATTTTATTCAAAATTCCAAAAATTTTAGAAATAAATTTAATATTATTCAATAAATAAAATACAAGCATATTAAAATACTTTAAGAGATTTAATAAAAGATTAAAAATTAAAACTCAAAATGAATTTCCGAGTTTTCTTCTTTTTTTTCTTTTTCTTTTTTTTAAACATATATACATGTTAAAATATTTTTAAAAATAGAAAAATATTGAAATTTAAACTTACAAAATTTAAATTTATAAATGACATTTGAGGCTATATTATTCGTAAGATTATAAAGAATTAAGTTCATGGACTGAGTTCAATATAAAGATGTATTTTCTTCAGAGAACTGCTAGGCTTAGATACACAATTGCCCATGGTAGCATATTTGCTACCATAAATTTTAAAAGTCATTTTAACATCAAAAACAAATTTTATTTAAAAGGTTTTGTACCATGTGATAAAGTAACTCTTTTACTTTGTATATATCGTAATTATCGGCTTTTTTATTAATAAAATATTTCTAAAATCAACTAACAATTTACCTCTTAAAACGTGTTTGCTATTTTAGCTGCATGTATGTTCCTTCTAAATTTTTTTCTTTAGGTTGGTGCTGAGATTTATGCCTAAAATTTGCTAATAATACAGGAGGAAGGTTTCAATTTTTAATTTATGATCCAAAAACAACATTTCATGGCGTTCCTGTTTTAAAAAGTTAGAGTTTAATGCATGGTAGCAAATATGCTACCATGGGTATTAGAGGGATATATATATATATATATATATATATGCATCGTATAAAAATTTATTTTTTACACTTCTTGAAACTTCATCCATTAAATTTTTAATTAATTTATTTTTTATTTTTTAATTCTTTTTTGCTTTCTTTTAAACTTATATTGCAGAGAAAGTATTATTTTTGGGTCAATTAATTTCTTGTACCCATTCGGTCGATAGATATATTTTCGTAAGTTTAATTTTCAGCTCTGTTTTTTGCACAATATTGCGTTTTGGGGTTCTCTAAATAGCGGTTTCTAGCGGTTCATCTGTATGTATATGCGTTACCAGCATAGGTAAAAAAAGAAATAAATTTAGGAAATTCCAATTTGTATTTTGAAGTTCATATGACGTTACCACTTTGAGCAGTTACTTCAAGACAGGTAATTTGTCAAGGAGTATTTCACGTGAAAATTATCGAAATAATTTTGAATAAACTTTCAAATTTAATAAAAGCAATTCCTATATATAAACAATAATACGTAATATATATCGTCTTATATTAAGGCTGTTTACTTTCTTTAGCACGATTTTTGTTAACATTATTTTAAGTATTTAAAAACAAGAAACTATTTGCACGTTTAGTTTTTTTTTTTTTTTTTTTTCAACATAAAAATAAATGTATTAACTTATTAACTTATTGATTTTTGGCATCAGTTTTTTTCTTTTCTCTTCTCAATAAGTTTAAATTTACAACGGGTTTTTAATTAACATATTTTGAACCAATTATCCAATAGAACTAATAAATACGGAGTTAGCTAGAATTTGTCCCTAAAAAATCCTGAAAGATACAATAAAAAATATTTTATTTTATATATTTAAATAAAAAGAAAATTATTTTCGCCTTCATTCAAAGTGATAGATAAAATTTAGTAACGTCGGAAATACGTCGAAGAAATTCCTATACGAAAAAGGCACACTTAATAATGTTTTGTTAAATCAATCCTTGCTGAATGACGTAGTACTTAGTCACAGGATCCGACAAGGATTTATTTAACAAAACAGTATTAAGTGTCCTTATTTTTATATAGGAATTTTTGCTAGTGCTCGGATACTTTTGCTGTCGACTGTTATTCTTTTCCCCATTTTCGTGGAGGATCAAAATTGTGATGCTGTGTCTCTGGATTCATTTTGCAATTTCAGCATGGCAGGAAGTAACCTCTTTAATAATCCAGAAAATTGTTTCGTGAAAAACGGTTACGCGTGAAAAAATGATGATGATTATGATAATGCAGATGAAGAGGGGTTGCGTGTAGCAGAGGATGCGTCTGGTACAAAATTTAGTGATAATATTTGCATTAATCAAGACGTTGCGACATGCGGTATCCTAAAGCATAGAAGAGATGTGTGATTTCAAAAAATGAAAATAGTGGCGAAGGAACAGAGGATAATTTTCACGCCAATGACTCAATTATGGCGTTAAAAAATGCATGAACCTTTATGTAAGCAAACGGAATTACGGAAAAGGACCAAGAAAATGTTGCAAATCTGGATAAATTCTGTTTAATTTATAAAAAAACAAAAAACCAACATAAAATTTATGATTTTAAAAAATAAATTTTACTTAACGTTCTACAACACTGATTTATTACTTTGATGGTTTGAAGGTAACAATTAGCTTTTATTAGTAGCATAATGTATACATTGTGTGTATTAATCCATAAACATTGTTTTCTTCGTGTTTTTATTATAACCCGCATTCGTCGTTTTCCCGTATTCATCGATTTTTTTTTTTTTTTCACGCACCCCGTGAAAAACAATTGATCGGGTTTCTACTGTATCTGATTTTTAAGATCATCTAAATTCTTTAAATAACAAATAATAACAAAACATGAATATTTATTTTCTCAGTAATCTATTCAGTTGTAATAGAGATTCACAAGTACCTGAAGCATACATAAAGTTCGTCTTTGAAATCGAAAAACCAATTTTTTTTAATCCCCCAATTTGTTATAGACTTTTAATTTCTATTTAATGTATATTTTTTTATAAAAAGAGAAAAAATCGAGCAATTTTTCTGTAACTGATTTTCTATAATGCACACTATAATTCTTATATTGTTCATAAAAGGAATCTTTATGTAAAAGGAATATTTTGATATATGCAAGGTGTCTCTGTAACACATTTCAGACCTTACAGGAGTAGTAGGGTGCATAGCGAAGATAAGGAATCTTGTAAAAATGCCGGTTCAGAAATAAAACTTTCCTGAGGTGATGGTGTACAGACAAGTATCAGAAATAAAGACACTGCGTAAGTGTTCGTTATAGTAATAAATGTACATGAAAAGAAAAGAAAAAGAAAAGAAAGAACATAAGTGAAAAGTATTATTTGAAATTTTGTCCATCAATTTGAATGCAGGTCGTACACCTATGGCGCATAGAACTCTAAATATTTTAGAACCATAGAATTCTAAACAATATGCCTTCAGCATGGCTCTTAAACTTGGCAACAGTTCAAGCGGTAGACAGCGCCACCTGGTACAGATTGCACGACTTTTTTATTCAGCTGTCGTCAATAATTTTAAGAAGTGATATATGATATATATAATCGACGTTTCTTCGATTCTATTCACATTTTATGTATATCAAATCCCACTTTTAAAAATGTTTGGTGGCTGTTCAATAAAAAGGTCTCACGTTACTTCACAATTTAACAGTGACTTTGGTCGCTGCAACAATTACTTTCTGAAACCTGTAACTTGACAGATCGACTGATGCAGTTGATACAACTCAGTTGACCATTTTTGCAAGAATGGTTTTTAAAATTTCGAAATAAGAGAGGAACTGGTAAAGATTACACCTTTAAATGGCCTACAGGGCAGGCCTTTTGAACATATTTTTAACAATTAAAGATGTTCTCAACTTTGAAAATATTCCTATAAATAAGTTGGTGAGTTTAACAACTGATGGTAAGAAAATAGAAGGGATTCATAACCTTGTTTCGTAAAAACAACAACTTTCTGAAATTTATTTGTTACCATTGGGTAATACATCTGAAGTCACTGTTTGGAAAGTTGTTTAGTATGAGCAATGTAATGAAACTGTCATAAAAATAGTGAACAAGATTAGCATGTACTTAGGATACGTTTGTTACTTTTTGATAAACTAGACTACAGGCATAGCGACCTACTGCTTAATTCAGAAGTTCGTTGGTTGAGTAGAGGCAGAGCTCTACAACGTTTCCAAAAGATGCTTCCTGCCTTAGTAGAATTTTTGACAGAACATGGTGAATTCTTCCGTGAATTCCTAAGATCCGGCTTGGCTTTTCTCGTAGATATTACAGATAAAGCAAAATATACTTAACTTGCATCTTCAAGGTAAGGATAAAGATATTGTCGAAACATTTTCAGATGTTGCTTCTTTCTCAAAAAAGCTGGAACTGCGGGAAAATAATATCATCCAAGGTGAATACATACACTTTGCCTGTTTGAAACAAATCCTTGACAAGCATAGGTACTCACCGCCTACATACAACAGCAAACAATTCATTGAAATAATTTCAAATTTGAAAAGTGACTTCATCAAAAACTTCTAAGATTTAAAAAAGATTTTTCAATTGTTGCACAGTTTGTCAAATCACCTTATATAGAGATTGAATCTGAAGATTTTTCCACTTGTGTAATGGAACATTTTGATTTTCAAATGATAGTGCTGCAGTGGATATCGAGCTTATTGATTTTCAAATAATTTATCTGTAAAATAATTTTCTTCAGTCTCTGAAAATATTTGGATTCTTATTCCTAAAGCAATATACCCAATTTGGTCCTGGATTGTCTCAAAGTGAAGGCAATGTTTTAATTCCACATAGCTGTACGAAATTTCTTTTTCTAGTTTGAAATTTATTTAAAATAAGTAAAGAAACAAAGACACTGAGGAACACTTGGACAACAATATTCGAATGGCAACCATAATACATAACATTAAAAAAATTTTATTGCTGACAAACAGTTCCATCCTTTTGATTAAAGATAATATGTCTGATAAAAAAAAAAAAAAAAAAAAAAAAAATCTGTAATTACATTTGTTGCTTAGTACTAACTACACTTCATTTTCTACCTTATGTACAATTCAACTTGAGATTTTTTTTTATATACAGTTTAATTAAATTCATTTCATATTTACCACAAATGTGAGTTTATAAGAAATAAACAAATGTAAGATTTTTTACCCTTTAAATTGGTAGTTCTTTTACTTAGTAGTTCACAGTACGATTTTAAAAAGGTACGGTAGCTCAGAAGCTTGGCTACCATTGTTTGTCTTATATTTCGTAAAAAACCACATGCTTTAAAAATAAATTACATTATTTGCACATTTATTTATTTATTTATTTTTTCGTTTACTATTGTTTAAATAAGATTTTTATTTATTTATTTATTTATTTTTTTTTTTTATTACATGAAATTGAATTATTAATATACATACACACACACACACACATATATATAACTATCGGTACAAAGAATAATACCAATTTTAGATGAATTTTCAGTAAGTAAAAAATAAAAAAATATTTTGGGGAATATTTTGTACGTCATACAAAAAAAAAAAGTAAATTAGGAGACACAAAGAATGAGTAAATGACAATTTTTCCTTTACTATCCAATTAGTTTTACACTACAACTCTCTTGAAAAAAGAAAGTACATTATAATTAGTTTATTCAAGTGTGAAAATTTCTATTTAAACCTAATTAAACGGTAAAAGGAGGGATATATTTTATAAAGAAAATCACCATTTATAACTTGTTTTCTGTAAGACATGCAAGTGCGCTTTGAAATTAATTAAATTACAAAAAATAGTGTGTTTTGATGCAAAATAAGAAATTATTCTTTTAAGAACTGAATTTAACATTTTACTTTTCTGAAATACCTATGTATCATTTTCAAAAGCCTTTTCTTTAGCTTTTCGTAATTTAAAAGATTATAAGGCTTGTAAAATGGTTTTCCGTTTATAAAATCAAAAGTAGTTTTTAAATATTTTATGTGTATTAGATGAAGAGATAAAAATTATGAGATGATTTTAAGATTTTTACATGTGGCATACCAATGTTGCTTATAAGGTTGATGATACGCCAGGGTGCTGATTATTCCACCACTAGATGTGCTCAGACATGTAGAAAAGGCGTATATAAATGACACTTATCAGTTAGCATTTTATGATATTTTATAAATATTTTATCCGATAAATGTAGCGTTGGAAAGACTTTTCAAAAGCTTTTACCAAAAGGTTAAAATCTTTGAAAAGTAGCTTATAAAATTTTTTCTGGACTACAAAAATCAAAGATAATTTTAAAAGATACTTTCAAAATTTAGAAAACAAAGTTGTAGAAAGTAAAATTCAAGGGTCGCAAAGTAAATGCTGTTTGATGGAATTTGCAAATGCGAGCAAGTCGAAAGATAATGTTTTCAGATTTTTACTACGTTTTATTCCAAGACCATAAAACGTAAAAAATGCTGTATATTTTTTCATAAGAACTGGATTTCTGAGTAATCTGTTAAAAGGCAATCCGATCCTTTTCCTCTCTTTAAGTGCTATGTATGGTGTTTTATAAATATAACTGATGAATACTTTATTCGAATTATTCAGCATTACCAACATTATTATCAGCATTATTATGATTAAGTATGTGTTTTGTTGCATACATTTGACATGTAATAAGTTATTGCATGTTTGTGTAAACTGAAAATTATTTTTTGTATTTTATTTTACAATAATGATAAAGGAATTAAAAATAAGCTATATTAATTTCGAAAATTAAATTTTTACAACACGAATACATTTTTTACAATACAATATGGTTTTACTTCGTCAATATGTCACTTGTTGTAAAAAAAAAAAAAAAATAATAATAATAATAATAATCCACCGTAAAAAATAAATGTTAATAAGTATGATGTGTTAAAAGTACACGACTTCTGTTATCCATCGAAATCTATATTATACACTCTTTTTGGAAACAGTGTGGTCAGAAGGCATAAATTACTTTAACAAATTAGACTCCGAACAATTTTCTTGTAAGAGCAAATTGATATGTATATATGTCGTGTCGGGAAGACTTATAAAAGACAGTTTACAGTGATACAGAGACTCCGAACCATGCCCGAAGCTAATCGCCTTATCGGGGAGGACTCATGGTCCGGCGATGGCGATCCACCATCTGTAAAACAACCGACCGGGGATTTTCTATAATAATATTTAGATGTGAACAGTTGAATATGAACATTTCTAATTTTTAGAGATAGTTTTGTTCCACCAGTTTTTACTATATTAGTAGGAATGTTCTTCTTCTAATAAATATAATACTTTTTATTTAGTAAGATCTCAATAGGATCCACAACTGCCTTTACAACCATTCAACATTTCTTTTTATTTTTGCAGTTAATTCAATTTTAATTTGAAAGAAAGAAAAAATAAAGAGGGGAGGGGGGATACAAATATACTGTTTTTAATGCCTATTTAAGCGCCTCAGCCTCGGATTTTGAGTTTTAAATTACCAAATATTTTTAGTGTAGTTTAAACAATAAATACGTTTTCTTCAACATATTTCATACAATTTATTATTTTATTTCTCAGACTGTTGTGTTTTGTAGTATGTTTGAACCAGCTCATGAGTGACTGATTATCGTTCATTTTGAGGTGGTAACGCTCTGTTAAAGGGCAATCAAGAACGTAGTGCAAAGAGTTTGAGAGTTTGACACAAATACAGTTTGGAGATGATCATTTCCCGATTTTGTATAAATAAGTTTGGAATGGACCATGAATTGTCAAAAAGATATATACATGTCTTTTTATTATGTTATATTCGTGGTTTATTTTTGGAGTAAATTTAAATGCATACCTCCCATTTTCTGATTCTTCCCATATTTTTTGCCAATTTTGAATAAGTTCATTTTTTAGTTCATATTTTAATGATGATAATGGGATTGGTTGATATATTTGCTTTGCACTTTCATTCCCGACTGCCTCCTTTGCTAATGCATCTGCCAGTTCATTTCTTTGAATACCTGTATGACCTCTCATCCAGTCAAAATATGTTTATTTGTTTATATTTATCAGTTTTTGTTGAATTTTTAGTAGCAGCCATTAAATTTCTGGTAAGTTAAGGCCCGCCCATATGCTCTATATTCAAGACCGCCATAGCGCAATTTTTATGCAGGATAATGCACGACCGCAAGTTTTTTCTTTTGTCTGGACCTTCATTTATACAGAATGTGATCAATCGTTGGTTTGCTCCTGCCAGCACGTTCTCCTCCTCTCTCACCAATAAAAATTACTGTTTAATTTTTGAAAAACGAGTGGCCCGCCACCACTCACCAGCAACTACGATGAAGAAATTGTGGCATCGTGTTGAAGCTTTATTAAGTTCTGTACCCGAATATGTCATCCAATAGCTGTTCGGTTCAATGCCTAGGCAGATAAGTGTAGTTATTGTTCCCAGATGTCGTTGCTTTATGTACTGTTTTCTCAGGATAAATTACTCAAAATGTCCTGAAAATTTAATCAATTATTATTCCCACTATAATGTATGTGCCCAACAAATATCATTCTTATACTCGCATTCTTTCTTGGTGCAGTAATTTTCACAAACATGAGTGTATGATCAAAAGTTTATTCAAAATGTTAATGTTTGAAACTTTAATATTCTTTTGCGGACAATTAAATGTATTTCCTGAGCACTTGAAATTAAAATAAATTAAGAGATATTGCACTATTAATTTAAAAACTTATGCTTAAAAAAGTTCTTTTGTTATTTGTAGAAACACAAAAATTACACGGCACATTAAAAAAAATTATATAGGACACTGCAAAAATTGAATGATGAAACAAAATGGCACTGTGCTATTATTTATGTCGGCATCAGGAAAACACTTCGCTTCAGCGCCATATAAAGTTTCAGGCCAAGAAAGAAGAGTCAAAACGTAAAAGGGGGGTATATGTTTCTAGGGGTTAAATGCATCAATTAAACAACCAATATAACTTTTAATGAAAATACAGCTATTCACCATGAGATACACAGGTACAGGTTCAGGTACATCAGGTTTTCAGGTACATTCGTTCCTGAAAACATGTCAATTAAAAATTATCATTCAATAAATGAAGAAAAAATATTCCCTAAACTCCTAATTGAATACTTTATAATGACTAAAACACAGTCCTGTTAATGATATATTGGTAATGATCAACGTACACTTCTCTAATAATGCTAAATGTCCAAACAGCAAAAAAGTTAAATATAGATCCATTAAAGACTGTAATAGGTAATGGACGGTAAGTGATATATCTATTCAGACAATCACAATAATAAATAAGAATATTACCGATAAGAATTTTACATATTGGCAAACCATGAACGAATATTTTAAAAGATTATTGCGTATTAAATCATAATACACATTAAATATATAAAACTCTTGAAAAAAAAAAAAAAGAAATTGGAGTATACAGTGTCTGAATGCATTATCGCATTTAGGTCCAACAAAAGAATAACAATTAGTAAAATTTCTCTCCTTAAATATATTAATAATAGCGCAATTAAAAGCAGACGTAAAAAAAAAAAAAAAAAAAAATGCAATATAAATATTATTTTCCGTTTGAAAAACATGTTTCTTTTTTTCTTTTTTTTTTCACTTCAAATAAAATGTTTTAATAATTTAATAGAATATTTATTTTCATGTATAAAAAATAACAAAATTAAAAGTAGACGATCAGCATTTGCTACTAGCGGCTTTGGCGTAAAATATTTAAAAAAAAAAAAAAAAAAAAAAAAAAAAAAATCTTTAGGAAAGTGAAAAATGTGTAATAAAAAAAAAAAACATTTGCCCTAAATTATTCCTTCATTTAAATTACAAAGATTTTTTTTTTTTTTTTTTTTAAGTTGAAATAAAATATTTTAATAATTGAAAATAAATCATTATATATATATTTAATTAAATTTAATACATATCCCCTAAATTACTCATTTATTTTAATATTTTATTTTATTTCATTTATATTAATGCATAATAATAATAATTAATTTTTAGCACTCATCGGGGTACGATCTCAAGACCATTCTCACTCAAGCTGAACACTCTAACCACTGCGCCACGTCGTCTTGGTGATAGGTTCTGTTTCGTTGGTTTTAATAGAAACAGCTGAAACTTTTAGGGTCGTATCTCGCCCCACGTAGGGCTGTCGAATCAAATTTTCACTCTACCCTATGTTTTCGACCATGCTGTTGAATTTAAACTTGGATTGATTTCAACTGGAATTTTACTGATTCATACCTCACTTGTTATAAGATGTAAATGCGACAAAAATTTCCCACATGCAATATATACACATATTCTTGTATTACCAGTAGGTTGACCAGATCAAAGTACCTTTATAACAGAGAAGCGTCAAAATTTGCTACAATTATGTAATTACGGATTTTTTTTTTTTTTTTTTTTTACCTAAACGTGAAATAATAATTATGAAAAAATTATTTTCTACAATTTAATGAAAACTTACAAAAAACCCTTCGAAATAAAGGCTAATCCCAGAAAATGGGGGCATTTAGTTAGCTGAATTGCAACTAATAATTTAATTTCTTGAAGAGAAATGAACCAATACGCAAATTTAGAGCAAAGAGTGTAATGTTCAATCATTCTTTTATTTATAAATTAAAATGTCAAATGCGGACTAAATGTGATAAACGTATCAGAAATAACGGCGCAATCTGCAAAAATCACCTTATGTGCCAAATTTATTTTCTGATTGAATATTATTTTTTATAAATAAATATATATTTTTTATGTCACATTGAAGAGTTTAAAATAATTAACTTTATGAATATTTATATGAAATTTTGTTTAAAAAACATTAAAAATGGACCATATTCCCACTTTGGGTTCGAGGCTACAAGAATATCAGCTGGTTAGAAAAACAATCCTCACACCTGCCATAGCAAAGCATTGTGGCTTGCAAATTTTTATCTTACAATATTATTTATAAGACTTACAGATTATATGAAATTGAAGTAAGAGTGATATAGTGATACCTTTCTTTTGTTTTTAATCCAGTTTTAGTAATATACTTTAATAATAATCAACAAATGTAATATTAAAAGTTGTCATGTGAACTGTGGCGATATTAACAAATTTAAATGGATGTTCCATTTAATAATTTCCTTTATTAAAATGAATAAAATTCTAATTATTTAAGCTTTGATGGTCTATATATGTGTGTGTATAAAATGTTCATTTTAATCTTTTATTCATTATATATATATATATATATATATATATATATATATGTGTGTGTGTGTGTGTGTGTGTGTGTGTGTGTGTCTGTCTGTGTGTGTGTCTGTGTACATAAAATGTTCTGCAATTTTACGATATGGAATAGTCTTAACTTTATCATTCGATTCAGTTGTTTACATTTCTCTTTTGTTTTTGTGTAACAGATATCTGATTATTAAGTTTCACTGGAGAAATATTTAGGAAAATATTATGAGTAACAATAAAATGGCATCTTGAATCTAATTTGTTTACAAAATATCGGCCACGTGTTCGGTGATTTTACCTACTGGGACGTCACAGGAATATTGCCCATTGAGAAAACATGAGATGGGTTAAGCGATTTACCTCAAAACGTAATCAGCACAATTTTACACTATGGACCAGCTAAGTATCAGGTTTCGTTACACTCTGTTCAATGGTTCGTGAGGTACAGAGAGCACAAATTTTTGGATATACATGAACAGACGAAAATAGACAGACTTATTTCCTAAAAAATATTATATAATGTACACAACAGATTATTATAAAATACACTTAAATTCAAATTAAAAAATTGCAAAAATAAATAAATAAATAAATAAATAAATAAATAATAAAAATAAAATAAAGTAAAATAAAATAAAACTGAAAAATAAAACAAAGAACAAATTAATAATCGTCTTTCATGCATTAATTCCATATAATTACTTTTATTTATATTTATATCTAATTATTTTAATTTTCTCTAAAAAAAATAGAATATATATATTTTTTTTAATGAAACGTCTTACATAACCTGATTTTTCATAATAAGATTAGAAAATCATTAATATTTTAATAAGACACCTACGTATTAAAGTGCCCCTACGTATTAAAATGATTCGCAAATTAATCATTATTTTTTTAAGGGCTCTGTTGCTATTAGGTAAAAGTTTTAATTAAGTTTTGTTTTCATTAAAGATTTTAATAATTTGTTTACATAGCTTGGTATTTTAAAATACTTTATCAAAAGGAGACTAATTATACAAATGGAGACTAATTATGCAAATAATAAATTAACTAGTATGTTGTGACCATCACATGACTTTCTTCTATATTTTCCTATAAAAATTCACTGAGTAAAAATAATCTATTAAAATTATTATTTAAAAAAGTTATCTTCCATGACAATGCAGTCTATTTACATATTAGAAAAGTAGTATAACACTAAATAATAATTAAAAAAAATTAAATTTTATTCTCAATATTACATTAAAAAAAAAAAAAAAAAAAAAAAAAAATCGATAACTTTATTTAAAATTATAGCAGATCGATGGTCCCACCATTCGTTTTAAAGGTATTGGCGAGCTCTTTTAAAAGATACCCATCATGAATATTTACTCCCTCGAGGGGGGACTTCCCGTACAGGAGGGAAGGCGAGGGTCCTACATACAATTTTTTTTTTTTTTTCTCAGTTGACTATCTCTATTACAAATAAATCTTTAAATTTCATAATAATTATTAAAAAATAATTCTTTTTATGCACATTTATATAATGTTAAAAATTTAGAAAAAGCGGCCAACAACGCAAGCTGTTGGACAATTTTTATCAAAAGTTGATAGGCACTAATTTATGTCAATATGTAAGTACATACTAACTTGTATGAAATTTCGTGCAGAAGTACCTGAGATACAGTTGCCACAAAATTCTCTCTCTCTCTCTCTCTCTGTCTCTCTCACACACACACACACAGACATTTTCTAAAAATGGTCAAATCGTGTTCTACAGCTATCAAAACGTGTAAATCCATCGAAAACCCGAGGTCGAAAATTTTTACGAATCCACTTTCTTCTATTGAATATAGGAGAAAGTAAAAATGGCAACAGAACATGCATCAACATGCATCCATGTCACGAAAAAATATTCGTTATCGTAATTTAGTTCCTCAACATGCTTGGGAAACATAGATATCCAAAAATAACAAAATTTGAATGGCATTTGTCTATATGTCAGATTTTTAGTTAGTGGGTTAGTTCATTTGTACCAGTTGTCCCATACGTCTGTAGACGTTCGAAAAATTCATTATCGTAATTCATTATTTGTTATCGTAATTTAGTTCCTCAACATGCTTGGGAAACATAGATATCCAAAAATAACAAAATCTGTATGGCATTTGTCTATATGTCAGATTTTTAGTTAGTGGGTTAGTTCATTTGTACCAGTTGTCTCATACGTCTGTAGACGTTCGAAAAATTCATAAAATTTGAAGGAATTGGTAGGCTTGAACAGTTTTCAAAAAAGTTATTCTCGTGAAGAGGGAATTTTTTGGTAAAAAAAAAAAAAAATAATAATAATATAATAGTTAAAATTTTCATGTATAGAGGGCACTGTACGTAAGCAAATCACACATTTCATTGAAAATTATATTTATTTGCATGAAAATCTTTAGAAACATATAAATTCTATTCCAAGTGACCTTTATCACCAGAAATTGCAGTTTGCAAACGAGTTACAGCCCTGATAACTGTAGCTTCAGTCGATGGTCCTTACTTGGGGGAAAATATCATCAACAATATTGTTTTTTCCACCAAGTCAGCATCGCATTTAAGGTAACGACACCAGTGCTCGTCACCCTTAAGGCCTTATTTTTAAAATGTTTGTTTGTTTCGCGTGGCATTCATGTGGAATTTATGTATGGATATTATACTTTGGTCTATTTTATACACTGATTTTTCTAGTTGTTGTTAGACACTTTCATTTTTTCAATACGTTAAGCCAATTAAAAAAAAATTAAAATTAAAATTAAACCTATAAAAATGCACCAGTGCTCGTCACTTGAAAACTGCGTTTCACCAGTAGTCGTCAGGTGATTGCACCAGTGGTCGTCATGTAAATAAAACGCAACAATTTGCTCAATAGTTTGATTTTAATTGCGTTTCTGCAAAATTAACAGAATATTATAGAAACAGAATATCTTTGGAAACAGAATATCTTTGGAAACAGAATATCTATTCGTCAGGGGTGACGAGAACTGGTAAAACGTGCAAAATATGCACCAGTAGTTGTCATACCTTAAAAACCTTTATATTATGTCAAATTTTAAAAAGTTGCACATAAATCGTATTCTGCATTTCATAAGCATTACATACAATGCTTTATGAGCAATGTCAAAAGCAGAACAACAAAATATATCAAGAAATGCATATCTATTTTCAAATATCAGTACTAAGTGCCCAGAAAAAGAAAAGAAAAGAAAAAAAACACACACACACAAACATTTTAATTATATTAAAATATTTGTCGAACAGATTTTCATTGCACATAGCTAAGAAATACACCAGTAACAAGCTTTCTAATAAAAATATCACACTGAGAGCGGCCTATTCGTTTTAGAGTTACAATGTCTTACACATCTACTTTTTGGTCGGAAATTAATAATGGACATGGAGTTAAATAAGACAAAATAAATTTCATTCAAAAGACTACGTCTCTATTCACAGAAACAGAAGGGAAAATTCCGTCTCTTGTGAGAGCGATTAGGGTAGATTAGGTAGGCACTGGGGAGCTTAGTTTATGAGCACTTATGCTAAGAAAACGCAGGTTCGAAACGTGGGATCACTTTTTCTAGCATTGCTAAAATTATTTTGACCTTTATATCATAAAAGTGTGTAATATATATTGTCAAAGTTATCATTTAAAAACTATTATTTGATTTGATTTGATTTGATTTATTTATTTTTTTTTTTTTCATTTTAATGTGTTTGTAAGAATCTAGCGTTGCAGTGGAAACTTATTCAAAGACAGTTCTGTTACAAAATGATAGTTCGGAAATGCTCAATAAATAATACTGCCATTTCATATCCAGTTTCAACAAAATCACTACAGACTTTTGAAAGTGATACTGTAAAACATGTTATGCCCCCTCTTTCCCTGACAGAGGGGGGAGGGTTTTAATCTTAAATATGATTCTTAGGTATATATAGTTACATATAAAAATCAAAGTTTTATGGGTATATTTTTTCCTTTGATTTATGAAAAGACATATTAAATATCTTGTTTTTCTACTCTAGTGATTTTTTATTCATTTATTTATTTATAGGGTGGGGGAGCAATTTAAAATGTTTGAAATTCGTATTTAATACATTTTAATGAAATGATCCTGTGTATATAGTATGTGTTTTATTTCTTTTTTTCTTTTGGCATATGATGGATTACATGAAAACAAGTTTTACCCCCCCCCCCTTCCCATTTCTGCCACTACCCGCCTCACCAGTGGCCCAGCAGTTTTGCGCTCAAAACTTGTAAAAGAGAAGTACTGGGTTCGATACCAGGTCACGCTCTACGATATAGCCGTTCGGAGTTTTCCTTGGTTTTCTCCAAAAATCGCATAAATACGGGCTGGTACCCCGTACAAACATGGTAGTGTGGTACCAACTACGCCTAGGAACCTAAATTAGCCGTGAAATTTATTGACCTTAATCCTAACACCAAAGCATCTCCTAACTCCTTTGGAAAATGAAAAAAAAGAAAAATATATAAATAAAAATAGGATTTTTATTGTTAAATATTCATGAGTTACTTTTTAAAATAAGAATCATATGAACATTTATATAGAACTGCATATGTATATATATACTATATCTTTTTTCCCTGGAGATGGAAAAGTGGATTACAAAGAATTTCTATAATATTGAAAATGACTAGTACAAACACAGATGAAAGTGGGTAGTCGGCGTACTTAATGGAAAAGGGAAACAGAAACGTTCCGTTTGGTTTCAGCGTTTGGTATCAGTGAAGGCTTGTATCAATAATATCGTTTACATGAACTATAAGTTTTCACATCCATTAGTTGCTTACATGGAAGTAAACCACAAATGTCCTCGACAGTATGAAAAACTGTTCTTTGCAGGATTTACAATATGTTTTTTAAGACAGCAAATGGGCAGTGAGGACTAGGACAAGGTCATAGATAAGCAATGACATCAAATGACGACAGATATTAGAAACTAATGACAAGAAGAAAACGAACGATTAATGCTGTTCTTCTACAACGATACTTTCGCTCTTCTACTACCAATATAATTTCAGACTATACCGTACAAAACTAACTATATCCAATAAAACTATGTGCTCAATGGCTTCTGATACATGGGTCGTTAAAAGCACACCATCATGTTGCTCTTAAATTGCTAGCGTGTCAGTTGAAGAAGGCATTGATACGTTGAGCGCCATGTCAGCCATTCTAGATTCTAGACATTTTGGCATATATCTCTAAGTATTGAAGGAATCATCTTGAAACTTTAGAAGTGTACAGAACATGTTATACTCCAAACATTTCAGTGAAAGTTTTACCCCGAAAGTAAAAGCAGTGCCAATAAAAAATTAAAACTTTGAGCACCCTTTCAGCCATCGGTGGCTGACAGTGTCAAATATGATATAAAGCCGCATCAACCATCGATGGCGGATATAATATAGGATATAAAACTAAAAATATTACATTTATTGATTGAAAATTTATTGAAAATTAGCTTTTTTTTTTTTTTTTTTTTTTTTTTTTTTTTAATTACAGGAGGAATCATTATGGAATTTTATTGGATTTTAAGGATTTGTGTGGCGCTCACGAGTATTGTTTTAGAAGCATTTTTGATAACAGGCGTATTTTCAACTGGCGAAACTAGGTGGATTTTAAACAATCCTGAATTTATGCAAGCAAGTGACATAACTGTAGAAAGTGCGATGTTTGTTTGCGGTAGTATTATAATAAATTGTCCCACCGACCTCTACTGATATTTGAAGGCTCACTGGTAGTATATCACATGAATCACGACTTCCTTTAATTCCTATGTCAATGCATGCTTATACAGTAAAAGGTTTAAGAGTAAAGCGTTGGGGCTACTGGGCTCCGACTCACCAACATATATAACTCCGATGACAATACATGCCCAAGCAGCAACGGATTTAAAGAATGGGGCCGTGGGTCGCCTAGCCCACAACTCAAGTTGAAAATTTAAATTCGAATTTTAACCGACTTCCTATTATCCGATTGAGCTAAAATCTGCATGCATGTATAATTCCGAGACAATACATGGTCAAGAATTAACGAACATGGGAAGCTTTGTAACTCCAGTTTAAACATTTTAATATAATTTAGAATAAAAAGTAATTGAAACTTATTCCTAATGTATATGATATCATTCTAAATTCTTTAACCTTTTAGCAGCAGTGTTTCTGGTGGTACTTAATATCACGTGTTCCATATTTAATTTACATGAAACAAATTCTAAAGAAAGATCTTGTCGATAAACTTGTTGCCGCCTTGAAGATGTATTTTATCCTGACATACACTATATATATATTTACATAATTAGAGGTCGGGACGACTTTCTTAAATAGAATACATTAAAAACTAAAATTAGTTTCATTTATAAATTAAACATTAAACATTGGAAAAGTTCACTATACATATATAATTATAATATGACGAACCAATAAAACAATCAAATATACTAAGTTAAAGAACTGGAATACAATCAATATTTAAACTTAAAAACATCGTTACACATCATAAAATTAATGAAAACAAAGTTTCGAAAGAACGTGGTCTTTCTTCTTCAAGTAAAAAACACGTGCTACTACCTTGAAGGCAAAAGCAAGACATTTCTTGCATTTCTTACACCCTTCTTTCACATTTGTCTTGCTTTTGCCTCCAAGGCAGTTGCAATTGTTTTTCACCTGAGGAAGAAAAGCCACATAATTTCGAAACTCATAGTACTATCATTATTTTTATGATGTATGAAGAAGTTTTTACATTAAAAAAATCAAACATAGTTTTATAATCAATAATCATTGCTATGTTTGTTTCTTTAGCTAACAAAACTCAGTAAGGTATTTACAGAAAATGTATAAATTTTATTTAAATTTATTAATTAGGATGATTCAGAACATATTTATTAAGTTTTGATGTGATTATTGAAAATATTACATTATAAATTTTGGCTACTACATTGCGGGCCGGTAGTTGGCCAACCCTATTTTAGACCACCAAACAATAACTATTCGGCACATTTTGACAACTAAATTTCCAAATTAACATGAGACTTAGTCATATTTATTAATATTTTATAGAGGTAAAGTTCGTTTGTATGTAGGAGGTAGTCTCTGGAACTACTGAACTGAGCAAAAAATATTTGATGAAAATATTTTAATCTGTAAGATGCTGCTATAGACAGAGGTAACTCATACCGAGAATTGGACTTTGGAATTTCGTTTCTTTACATACTTTATGAGAATTTATATTTATGAGTATTTTATTTAAACATAGTGACCAGTGAAGCAAACGAAGTCATTTAGTATTTAATAAATATTTTAAGATTGAATCTACTTTTGTACTCCTTAAAAAATATGTTTTGTTTTACATTTTTTATTTCACAAAATTATTTAATTAATTAGGACATAACGTAATTTCATTCGTTTAAATCCTCCTTTCAAATTGAAATTGCTTTGATAAATTTAATTTTGGAATCAAAATTAGTCATTGTATATTCGCATTAAGTTAATCTTAGTAAAAACAGATTAACTGGGAATAAAGAATGTTTTAATTGAAACGTAAGTAAATCGATATTTCACATCTTTGATTATTTATCTGGGAAATATAATTAATGTCAATATCTTAAGTAATTATGTCAATATTTTAAGCTTATCTTGTACTCGCTTTCGATTTTTAAAAGATATCTTTTTAACTATTTTAAATAATTCTTTTTAAATATTTAACTCTGAAACTTGGGATACTTTTTATTGTTGTTGTTATTTTTCTTATGTTTTGCATTTTTTGGTACATTTCACTTATATGTGCTAGTGCATCCAGTGGTTTGAGGAAAGATTACCAGACGTACATACAATAAAATTTTAATTAGATGCTTTATCTACAGAAATTATTTTGAAAGAACTTTGTAACTTGAGTTGTTATAGTATTAGAATTATATATATATATATATATGCAGTACCTATATTGCCAAAATTGTGTCAAAGTCTAAATCTATAATTTTCTTTCGTGGTTTTACTGAGATATATTTTGTGAGTGGAAAATATTTCAATATTTTATAGCAATATATTTATAAATTTTTGTGTAAGCAAGTATACTTTTTTCCTTTTCAACAGTATATCATATTCAACTGAATATCATAGGCTGTAAATAAAAAAATATATATTTCAAAATATTTCAACTATATATTTCAGTACAACCATGTCTAATTGTGTCTTGTGTATAAAGGGTGAATTTTAGGTAATGGTTAAAATGTTTGCTTCGTTAAGAAATCTTTTATGATTTTTATGTAAACAGATGAAAAATAATTCAGTACAAAGGTACAAAATAAAGTTTAATTTAGTACTACAGAACCATTTTTGTCTATTCTTCTATATAAATGTGTTCCAGAAACTGTGCGTTCCTTAGCGATGGTTGAAATATTTATTTTTTTAAATGTCCTTTTCACTGTTTTTGTACTGGACCACCTTTGGGACATACTATTCTACCTATGAATTAAAATGGCTATCGCACTTGCATAAGTAAAGAAGTTGACGAGAAATATCCAAGCTTCTTCGGTGTCAAATTTAATATTTCGTCAAGGGCGTCTTATATTAAAGCAGCTCCATTTCTTTCAGACGATTTTTCTGATTTTTTACTTTCTCTTACCCATAAGGTAGAGAAAGTATTGTTTTTGGGTCAAATTTTCGAACGCGAGATTTTGTTATATTTACACGTTTTGAGGTCCCCTGAATACGAAAATCATGTTTTTAGCAAATGGTCTGTGTGTATGTCTGTGTGTCTCTCTGTATGTCTGTGTGTCTGTCTGTGTGTCTGTGTGTCTGTCTGTTATCAGCATATCTCAAAAATAAATTATGGCAGAAAGTTCAAATTTGGTATTCTAAATGTGTATCATATAGGGATGCTACATTAAGCTTTTCGTTAAGATCAAACGAATAGTTCGTGTACAGGGACAATCAAGCGAATTCTAATGCATTACGTCTATGGGGGAAATTGCAGGTAAGTAGAGTTTAACGTCTATAGACTGCACTAAACCAAATGAAACGAATATATATTTTTTGTAATAGAGATAGTTAACTGGGAAAAAATTTTTGTGTATGTAGGAACCTCGCCTCCCCCCTGGGGGGAAGTCCCCCCTCGAGGGGAGTAAATTTTCATGATAAGTATCTTTCAAAAGAGCTCGCCAATACCTTTAAAACGAATGGTTGAACCATCGATCTGCGATAATTTAAAGCAAAGTTATCGATTTTTTTCACTTTTAACGAAAAAAAAAAATTCGCTTTTTTTTTTTTTTTTTATATATTGAGAATAAAATGGAATTTTTTTGAATATTTGGTGTTATACTACTTCTCTAATATGGAAATCGTCTGCATTATCATAAAAGATAATTTTTTTTTTAAATAATAATTTTAATAAATTATTTTTTTAATCAGAATTATTTTTTAATAACTGAATTAAATTTTATATAAATATAGGTGCAATAATGAAACGGGGGGTTGAGGGGGCAGTAGCCCCCCTCACACAGAACTAATTATCATATAAAACTCTTCAGAAGCCTAATATGAATTGTTTAATACAGGTTTACATAACAGTACTCGTTATCTTACCTTTAATATGCAACCTGTATTTATAGTATTAAATTTCAGGGTAAGATAAAGTCGTGTGAGTGACACACCAGATTATTTACTTTCTCTTAC
The DNA here is from genome assembly GCA_963930645.1 of Salticus scenicus. NCBI lineage: Eukaryota > Metazoa > Arthropoda > Arachnida > Araneae > Salticidae > Salticus > Salticus scenicus. Next base: position 100,961,428 of record OZ005654.1, on the reverse strand, counting down.
CAAAAGGGTCGCGAAAGTATTGTTTTAGGGTCAAATAATCGAACGCGAGTTTTTGTTATATTTACATGTTCTGAGGTCCCTTGAATACGAAAATCATGTTTTTAGCGAATGGTCTGCGTGTCTGTGTGTATGTTATCAGCATATCTCAAGAACAAATAGTAGCAGAAATTCCAAACTCGGTATTCTAAATGTGTATCATATAGGGATGCTACAGTGATCTTTTCGTTGAGATGAAGCAAATGGTTTGTGTACAGGGACACTTAAAAGTATTCAAATACATTACGTCTACGGGGGAAATTGCAGGTAAGTTGAGTTAAAAATCTATAGACTGCACTAAACCAAATGAAACGAATATAAATATATTGTAATAGATATAGTCAACTGGGATTTTTTTTTTTGTGTATATAGGAGCCCCGCCTCCCCTCTCGAGGGGTGTAAACTTTCATGATGGATATCTTTCAAAAGAACTCGTCAATACCTTTAAAACGAATTGTTGAACAATCGATCTGTGATAATTTAAAACAAAGTTATCGATTTTTTTTTTTACTTTTAACGAAAAAAAAAAAAAAACTTGGGAAACAAAAATCGTATTTTTATTTTATTTTATTTTATTTATTTCTTTAAATATTGAGAATAATATGGATTTTTTTGGGGGGAATATTTAGAGTTATACTACTTCTCGTCTGCATTATCATAAAAGATATGTTTTTTTAATAATAATTTTAATAAATTATTTTTTAATAACCGAATTAAATTCTATATAAATGTAAGTGCATTAATGAAACGGGGGGTTGAGGGGGGCGGTAGCCCCCCTCACACATACCTAATTATCATATAAATCTCTTCCGAAACCTAATTTGAATTGTTTAACATAGGTTTACATAACATCGTTATCTTACCTCTTAATCTCCAAACGGTATTTACAGTAATAAATTTCAGGGTAAGAGAAAGTCGTGTGAGTGACACAACATGATAATTATTATTTTTTTCTTTTAATGTTCCTTAACTTTATGTTGGATAAAAAGAATAAATCGTCTAAATAGTCTTACCAAAAGCAAAAGAAATAAAAAAAGAAATATATTTTTTATACGCGTGCACACACACGCACGCACACACACACACACACACACACACACACACATATATATCGGTATCAACTTATTTTTCATTTTAATAATTTTAGAGCTAAAATGGATTTTCTATTTAATATATTTTGAACCAATTTTCTCATTAAACATTACGTTATTAACTAAATTTTGTGCTGATCAATGATTGTATTACTTTTCGTAGCGATCGGTTGAATGGTATCGTTTCGTATAGAGAATGAAGACCTGACTCAATCAAGGTGAAACACATAATAGGGATAACGTAGCCAAATGTCTCATTGAAAAGAATGATCCAATCGTACTAACAGCGTCAGTTGATAGAAGAAAACCACAAATGTTTTATTCCTGAGTATTCTTAAATAATAAATATTATATTTTAAAATTTAAAATATTAAATAGAATTCCTTTCGTTTGAATGAGTATTAAAACGCATTAAAATGCATTTTATGAAAGCATATCTATAATAATAAATGGAAAGGTTTGTCTGTCTGTCTGTCTGTTATTTTATACGTTCAGCCCCTATTGAACGCAGAAGTACAAGAATTGACATACGGATTCTCTGGAGCCTTTCCGAGGTCCTCCTCGAAACAGAATTTAAAAATTTTAATTAGTTTCGGAGATATTAATTAAAACGTTGACCCATGTCGATAGAAAAATGACCAAAAATCCTTATTGCTTAAAAAGAGGCATTCTATCCGCAGACGATTTTAAAGGCTGTCTCGAACGGAAACGAAACATGTGAAGTCATTAATGTCACATGATCTTGAACTGGGGTTAAAAATTGCAAATTTCAAAGTGCTTCAAATTTTCTTTTTCGCACATAACAGATAATATACAACCTATTCAGCACAAAACCAACCTGCAGTTAAAGTTTCATAAATTTTCATTAATAAACAAAGCAGTTACATTTTAATTGCAAATAAAATTTTATTCTAACAGGTAATCTATCTTTCAATAGACGATAGGAGTTTACATAGCAACAAAATACATTTGAAGGAACTAAAAAAATACTTTTTCTTTTTCTTTTTACTTCCATTACCCGACTACCGTGGTATATATAGGTTTTGGGGACCTAAAAATTATTTATTTTTCTTTTTACTTCCATTAACCGACTACCGTAGATAATGGAATTAGAGATTTCACGTGATTTACATGTTTTAGAATGTCCTGATTAGGTTTTCTTTTGTATCTCAGCTACTAATTAAAATAATTTCATAAGTAACACATTATTTGAAAGCTTTGTTGATTTGGAATTGAACAGTAGATTACAGAAATTTCTATTTACACGTTTTGAGGTCTCCTGAATCATTTTTCTTCTGTATCTCAGTTATTAATTAAAAAATTTTCATAAGTAATACATCATTTGAAAGCTTTGTTGAGTTGATACACATTTTGAAGTACTTTTATATTATCGAAAATGGAATTCGTGATTTCACTCGATTTACACGTTTTGAGGTGTCCTGATTAGTTTTTCTGTTGTATCTCAGCTACTAATTAGAATAATTTCATAAGTAATACATCATTAGAAAGCTTTTTTGATTTGGAATCGAACAGTGGTTACAGAAATGTCTACCGCCAGATGGCGCTGTAATATTTTCAAATTTCAATATTTCGATTTCTAATTATTATTAAATTATTTTTAATACATCATTCGAAAGATATTTTAAAGTTCTTTTAAATTATCGAAAGTTTTAACCATATTTACACGTTCTGGGGTGTCCTGAATCAGTTTTCTTTTGTATCACAGCTACTAATTAAAATAATTTCATAAGTAATACATCATTAAAAAGCTTTTTTGATTTGGAATCGAACAGTAGATTACAGAGATTTCTACCGCCAGATGGCGCTGGAATATTTTTAAATTTCAATATTTCAAATTTTAATTATGATTAAATTATTTCTAATACATAATTCGAAAGATATTTTAAAGTTCTTTTATATTATCGAAAGTGGAATTCTAGATTTCGCCTGATTTACAATTTTAAGGTGTCCTGATCAGGTTTTCTTTTCCATCTCAGCTAATTGAGTAAGATCGTTCAAAATTGGTATATGTAAGTTAATTAGGAGGGGCTGGAAGGGAGGGGAAGGAATAGGTGCGCAGCGCGCACGAGACTGCACTGCCGAAGGCAGGGGGGACCCGGTCCGACAACTTATCTGATGAGAAATGATATTTTTATTTTTATTTTCTTAGTTTGGTTTCAGAAGGGATATGTGCGCGCACCGCATGTATATCTTAACATGTGCGCGCTCAGCGCGCATGGGTTTGGGACCCGGTGTGAGTATTTACCCGATGATAAAAGTTTTTTTTTTAAATTTTTTCTTAATAATAAAAGTTTGAGTTGAGAAGGAATATGCGTGTACAGCGCACGTGTACCCTCAAACGAGCGCACGCAGCGCGCATAAGTCTGCGCTGCCGAAGATAGTGGGGTCCCGGTGTGAGTTTTTACCCGATGCTAAATGATATATTTTTTAATTCCTTTTCTTAAGAATGAATGTTTATGAGTAATAACATTTAATTTTGAGAAGTCATAAGGATGGTGAAGGAATACGCGCGCGCAGCGCACGGGTCTACTCTGCCGAAGGCAGTGGGAACCCGGTGCGACATTTTTCCCGATCAGAAATTTTTTTTCTCTTTTTTTATCACATGATAAAAATCAATGAAATTTTGACAATTCATTAATTATTGTGATTCATTTAAAAATATTGACCAGCGAAGCGGGCGTAGCCTGCTAGTATAAAATAACCTTTGTTAAAAATCAGTTATGTGTATTTTATGCGATTCTGCTGTCAAAGCTTACAGACGGAACATTCCGCGATCGAAACCAGTTCATTCGCGTCTGTGTAGCCGTTCAAAGTTTTTTGTGTTACCTCCGAAATGTGCGTGAATCAGAGTTAGGACTTAAAAAATAAAATAAAACGTAGGGGGCACGCCACCAATAACAGGGCCCGCTCGTAAACTATTCGCCTTAACCTTAACACCAACACTCTCTACAAGACTATTCGCCTCAACCTTAACACCAAAACCTCTATAAGACTAGCAAAAGTACGTTTAATGATAACATTTTGTTTACGCGTAAATATCAAATATTATTTTATTGTGTTTTATGTAGAATAATAAAGTTTCACTTTAATCTATTAACAAAAGTATACAACGATACATCCATATATATATATATATATATATATATATATATATATATATATATACAGTCGGTAACAGAAGTATCGGAACACTAGCAAAAATTCCTATGTAAAAAAAGGTCACTTCATACGGTTTTGTTAAATAAATCCTTATCGAATCATGTTCTTACACTGACTAAGACAAGGATTCGACAAAGAAATTGCCTCTCTTAAAGAAAAAAAAAAAAAAAAAAACTGATAAATGGGAAGAAATAATTTATTTAATAAGGTACGTTGTGACTTATCTTAGAAGTAATACATGAAAATATATTAAATCTAAAACATGAGCTAAAAAGAAAAAAAAAATCAGTTTAGTTCAAAACACATTTATACTGTTTATTTCATTAAGGTTTATTTTTAAAATGATTATAAAGGCTGAATATCAGGTATTAAAATTAATATTGACACATTATCTCATTTAACGAAAATTGTAAAAAGGCTTTAGATAGAATTGTCTCATGTACTAAATTCAGCTTCAAAGTTAAAAATTTAATTTTGTTTAAAAATTATAATTAGTGTATGTTGTTTTGATTTTAAGTTAGATAACAATTTCTATAGTCTGTGCTACAAACAACAACAAAAAATAAAATCTGATAATGAAACATACATTTGTGACCATTTTGTTAATTTAATTTAAATGAAAACTTAATGTCTGAACAGTTTTGTGTTCATTCGATATGATCATTTTTTCATAAAATGCTTTCATCTTCAGTTCTTAAATTGATTAATTTAATTTTAAGTAGATTGCTACGTATAAACAATAATTTTATAATGGATATACATTTTGATAAATGAATTAATTAATTTTTCAAACAACATCTTTTGACAGCAAAGCGGAATACACATTAATATCTTAAACAAATGAAAATAATATTTCATAATTTAATTATTTAAAAGTAATTTATAAGGACGTTATTAACAAAATATTTTTATTGCAAAGACCTTAAATAAATTTTCACGATTTAATGTTTACACAATGCCCTTCTGGCTTTTTAAAATGTACGTGTATGTTAAAAATAAACAGACTTTGATATCTAACACATATTTGGTTAATGTGTTTTAATAATTGATATTTGTACTCCTTGAAAACATGATTTCATTAAAATATAAAAGAATTTAAATGTATAATGGGAAATACATGTATTTTTATTCAAGTAATTGTTATTTCACGATTGTAAAAAATTAGCGTTTGTTTTGGAATATTTAGCGATTATTTGAGCTTTCTCAAATTTCTTCGCTATAATATTTAATTTTAAATTAAAATAAAACTACCTTACTTTAAGTTACTCCATAAATACTTTCAGTCGGGCGCCTGACATTCTTCAGATATCTCCTTTCTTGATTGCTAGCTTCTTCCTGATGTTTTCATTTTAATAAGGAGAGTCATCCCAGGTCCACGAGTTGAGTTACTTCTTGATCATTTCAGGTACGCTCGTTGGCCATAATTTCTATTACCTCGCGCAATGTTACATAACTGTACTTTTTCTATGATTCTAAGACGGAAGGAGGCCGCTCACCACTATGCAGCGGTTTTGAGCGTTTTTAACCTTTAGAGAGGGGCTCCAAAGCCACTGTGGAGATTCAGAAGAGCCCGTCTCCAAAGGTTAAGCCTCCCCCGTTGTTTATTGCATAATTCTATAGTTTACAGGTATTGTTAAAATTAATGTCGATTTAATAAGTGATGCTTTTGCTTAATTTGAACTAGACCATGAGCGCGAGCAACGTTCCTTTGGTTAGCTTTCATGATGAGAAAGCTTGTAATGTCTCAGCCTAAGACATTTAATCAAATATAAAATGCAAAATGAAGGAAAACTTTTTAAACATCATTAAATTAAAATTAAACTGCCTTACGTTAAATTTCTTCATGAGTACGATCTACATAAAAAAAGCTAGCAATCAAGAAAGGGAGTACGTCTGAAGAAGGACGGGCTCCAAGTGAAAGTATTTATGGTGTATCTTAAAATAAGGATTCGAGTATATGCTTTGCCTAAGACTTTATACGTTTCCTCATGATAAAAGGTACCAAATGAACATTGCTCGTGCTCGTGGCCTAGTTCTAATTAAGTATATACATCACTTATTCAAAACTAGAAATTACATTTTCCGTAAGTTTATGATAAAAAACTTTTACATTTAATGCTTTTCATGAATAGAACGTACAACTTTTTAATCTTTTGTTATTTTTAAAAAACTTTTTAACAATCGACATTAATTTTAATAATATCCTCAAACTATAGAATTATAACAATCACTGTTATGCATCATTGCGCGAAATGATAGAAATTATGGCCAACGAGTGTACGTACAATGATCAGAAAACGACTCAACTTGTACACCGAGGAAGGCTCTCCTTAAACAGAAAACAACAGAAAGACACTAACTAGTGGATCTGCGGATCAGGAGCCTCAACGTTCTATTTGCATCACACATTATTCAAAACATCATTTTTATTTATTCCTTATTATAATGTTTTCGAAAAATTTCAATATCAAACTCGAAATGTACAAAACTCGGCCTCTTGCTGTTTGCGTGCCAAAAAAGAAAGAGAAGAAAGAAGAAGAGAGAAGGAGAAAAAAGAAGAAGAAAAATAAGGAGAAAAGAAGAAAGAGAAAGAAGATAAGAAGAAGAAAGAAGAAAAATAAAAAAGAAGAAGGAGGAAAGAAGAAGAAAGAAGAAGAAAAAGGAGAAGAAGAAAGAAAAATAAGAAGAAGTTATACGATTTAAAAGAAAAGAAGAAGAGAGAAGAAAAAGAAAGAAGAAGGAGAAGAAAGAAGAGGAAGAAGAAGAAGAGAAAGAAGAAAAAGAAGAAGAGAAAGAAGAAAAAGAAGAAGAGAAGGAAGCTTTAGAGGTATACTCGGTGCGTTCACACACAGACAAACAGACTCCAAGGATATCTCTTGGCCATTTATAAATATAAATATGATTCGATTGACTTGCTACATAAACAGATATATTCCTGAGGGGGGCTAGCGCCCCCCTCAACCACCTGCTATATCTCTCTTTCTATACCTATTTGTATATCATACATATGTATTCTTAATACTGACAGTCTTGTATTATTTCCCTGAAATTCATAAATATTTGTACCAAATTTCATGAAAAAAGATTACATAGCATATCGGAATTATTTTCTGTAACGCTGTAAACTTAATTACAATTTAACTAAATATTCAGAGTGATTATGATTAAAGTTACGTTTCTAAACGATATAATTCGAAAACTATCTTTTAGAAGGAAATGATGTTTTACCAGGACAAGAATGAGGCGATAGAATTTTTTTTGGAAAAAAAAAAATATATATATATATACTTCCAAAATGTGTCGCTAATCATTCGTAAGGTGTTCGTTTCATGAAGCTCCTCTTTTTGCATTGTCACTATCCTGTTTCGCTATAACAAATATTTTTATCATTTTGCTAAAAAAAATTGCTGGAAACACTTGAAGTCTATTGTTTCCTGCTATTCTATTCTATTGCTAACAACATTCCTGTGTATAATAAGTACATTTATACGTTTTCCCTATCATTACCCTGATAACGCCATCTATAGGCACATTTTAGAACTACTTTTTTTTTTTCTTTTTGAAACAAAATTCCATTGGCTCATGATTGTTCAGGTAAAATATAAAATAGTTCTGATAGTTAATTTAATCATTATTTCCAGCATTTTTTTTTTTTTTTTTCGATTTATCCGTGATATGCATTATCCGCGGAGCCTGTGACACATCCGTGGATAAAACAGGAATTTACTGTAGTATATATATATTTTTTTTTTCAAGTTAAAATTTACTCCGATACGAATTACATATGTATTTGTCTAATATATTGCCTTATTCTTTGACTATTCAATTAAATTTCTGTTGGTTGTGAAATATATAAAAACAGAATATAAATTGTATTTTTTAATTTTAGTAATAAAGAGATAAAAAATATAATATCATATTTTCTCTCCTAACAGCATTGTTTTTTACTTTAATATGACAGGTAAAACATCAGTAAAATTTTTAATACGTTGAATGATGCATTAAGAAAATTGTTTTGAATAATGTATCTGCATCGTGAAACTTTCGTACGTCCCATCTTATTTCAATTCAGATAACAGGTTTTGTATTTTCAGACTAAGACATTTTGATGAAAAATTTATAGAAACAGTCGAAAACTGAATAAATAACACTAAAAAAGAAAAAAAAAATCTACTTATCGAATGCTTCAATAAAAAGTCATCAAAAAAAAGTAAAAAAAATCTATGTATTAATAAACAAACATGAAATTTGTCGTAAGTTTTAAGCCTATTTTAATTAAGAGAAGGGGTTAAAATTAGTATTGTTCGAAAGGTATGGTTAAGTTGAGTTACAGAAAAAAAAAAATCTCATAAGAGTCCAAGAAGGTCGGCAAAAAATACCTTAATTTTTATAAACAATCGAACTCATTTGTGTTAGAAATTATTCATTAAAGATATTTTCCGTGATGAAAGCAGACGATTTCCCTTTCTCGGATATAGTAATACGCAAACATGAAATTTGCCGCACGTTTTTCGGCTATTTATAATAAGTAAAAAGGCTTAAAATTAGTAGTGTTTAAAAAGCATGGTTAATGTGGATTGAAGAAAAGTAATCCTTATATGAGACAAAGCAGGAGGAGAGCAAATACTTTTATTTATATATAGATTTTATTTTATATACATAATATTTGGATTTACAATTACTACAGGAGAAAGTTCTTGAATCTGAATGACCAATTTTTCAAGAAACATTACAACGGTTCTTCACTCAGCTTATTTTTGCGGCTTTATTTTTCCGTATGTATTCTTTATTCATCTAGCAATAGAAGTGAGTATAATTTTATAATTTTTTATTATCTTCAAACAGTTTATACATTTTTTCTAAACAAACAGTGGTCTTTGCTAGTTAAATACACAGCTAAACTACTTTGATTAGTCGAATTATAAGGAAAATAGAGTTAAATTGATAGGGGATATAAAATGCCATCATTGGGATATAAATAAAAATTATAATAGCTTTTCTTTTTTTTCCTTGATATTCTTAAGGATAAGATTAATTACTGCGAATATTGTTTACTTCGAAGTATTGAATTTCTATAAATGCTTGCTTAAAAGGAATTGGTCGAGTTTCAACTTACTGCGCAATATTAGAACATAATTATAAAAAAATCAGCTTTGACAAAAAATGTAGTTTAAACCTCCTCCTCCTCCTCATTTTCCTTTTTAATATCTCTAATCTAAATACTTAAACATTACTGCAACAAAAACAAAAATACATTTCATGAAAAAAGATAATTAGTGAAAGGAATTTTTAATACTACATATTTAAATGCAGAGTAACACCCACAGTTTTTCTTTTCTTTTCTTTTTAAATAATTGAAGAACATAACACATTTTTTTTATTGGTTTACAAATGATTAATTTGTATATATATATATATATTTACAATTTTTTAAAAAATAATTTCCATTTTACAAAAATTTAATAATATTACTGTATACTTAAAACGCACAATTTCATTTAATTTAATTTTATGATATGTACAACGATTGTTTATTAACACTGTTAATATAAAATTTGATTTGATGTATATCCCCGTCGCACGAACTATCTGTTTTTCATAGTGCAGGGATTATAATTCTTTTACTATATATATTAATATATATATATATATATATATATATATATATATATATATATTAATTACTTATTAATAAAAGTGTATTTGTATAAAAAAGGCGCCAAAGGCAGCACTAAAAATTATACAAAAATATATAATTTTGAAAATATGTAGAGACTTGAAGACAAGTGGGCGTGGTCATTCAAAAGGAAAAACGTTAATAAAAACAAAGAAATAACGAATTAAACTAACGCAGAACAATTGTAAAAACAACACTACATGTGAAAAACCCCCTTCCGCTTCCTCTTGAGGGGGTGGGAGCAGCAGAGCTGACAATAAAGTAAATTGAAAAAGGCCTAACAGGTTTCGGAAACATGGCGAAACTAGCATACTCCCAACAAAAATCTATGAAATTCTCAAACGAGATTAAATTACTGGTAAATTATATATAACAATATTAATGTAAATTAAATATAACAATATCAATGCTTCTATGGGTGGGAACATGGCGATCTAGCATGTCCTTTTATTAAATTATTCTTATCACAAATATCGACTTTGTATTTTTTAGATTATTAAATTAATTTAGTTATGGACTATTAAATTGATTTAGTTATGAAGCATTGATATTGTTATATCTAATGTACATTACTATTGTTATATATAACTTACCAGTAATTTAATCTCGCTTTAGAATTTCATAGATTTTTGTTGGGAGTATGCTAGTTTTACCATGTTTCCGAAACCTGCCAGGCGTTTTTAAATTTACTTTATTGTTTGTTCTGCTGCTCCCACCCACTCAAGAGGAAGCGGTAGGGTGTTTTTCACATGTAGTGTTGTTTTTACAATTGTTCTTCGTTACTTTAATTCGTTATTTCTTTGTTTTTATTAACGTTTTTTCTTCTTGTTGACCACGCCCACGTGTCTTCAAGTCTCTACATATTTTCAAAATTATATATATATATATATATATATATATATATATATATATATATATATATATATATATATATATATATATATATATTAACTCATTCATTAAGTTTTGTGGTCTGAAAATATATAACTTTCGCTATCTTCTAAACTCTACATTTTTAAAGTTCAAATTCCATAGATAAATTATACATCATCATTACAGAGCTCTTTAAATTTATATAGATGTAGGACTTTTATTTCTTATAATGGAATAATTGAAACGGGATTCTTATACATTATTGTGTTGTTGATGTGGGGATTAAGGCGGATTGACTATACTAGGGTCCTAGGCCTGAGAAGAGTACCCCCGGTGGGGCCTTTATGAGAGGTCTTAGCCCGTATTTACGCAAGTTTCGGAGATAACCACTGAAAACTCCGAACGGCTAGGCCGAAAAGCACGACCTGGGATCGACACCAGCACCTCACGTCTACCAAATGTGCGTGCAGAACCGCTCGGCCGCTGGTGGGCCTTCATAAATTGAAATAATGTAATATAATTCTTTTACAGTATTGTGTATGAACTTAAGTTACTTTAAATCATTTTATTATTGAGTACCTTTATAAAATATATATTAAAAAAAAAAAAAAAAAACTGATGCTTTAATTTTCTAAAGAAAAGTAAGTAAATGTGCATGTCATTTGTAGTTTTGTGAAAAGGGAGAATGAAAGACTTAACACATATCAGGACACACGAGTGCCTCAAATTATTTAAAATTAAATAAAAGTATTATGAATTTTTTAATTTTGTCACAGCATAAAGTTGTTTTCAAAAATGCCTGCTTACCATACACAGATATTTTAGAGAAACATACGCAAAATAGATAAATAAATAAAATAAAACAAAATAAAATAAATAAAAAAAGGAAAAAAATTTAACATAAAAATTATTATGATAATTGAACGTGAACCCTGAAAATAATCAAACTATAAATTATAATTTTCTTTTTTTGTTTTTTTACTAACTTACTGACTAAATTTAAACTGATTAAATTTCCCGTAATTACAATATTTTCAGAAATTTAAAAAGAGTCACTGCAGCTTTTTTTCAATTAAATCATCAATTAAATAATGCTTAAATCCGATTAAATCCGATTAAATCGTAAATATCATAGTTTTAATAGTTGTTAAATACAATAATATGTGCTATATGAAGGAATTACAGTAAAAGATTTAAATTTTGTTGATTAAAGCGTATAGTCATATGTATAGTTACCTTTATTGTTATATTTATTACATAGATTTTAAGTGAAATTAGGCAATAAAGACTTGAAAAAAAATCTAGAGTGACTCCACTCGACTTTCCGAACATTGAGTAATTAACAGTTTTGTTGATAAAGTAAAAAAAGAGGAGTTGTTAAACAAACAAAAGAGAGAAAACCATAATAAAGTGTTTGAGTATTTTTATACATATATTACACAATGTTTTATTTAACGCTACTGAACATTGAGCCCATAGATCATAATGATAAAGAATTTTTCGTTGTGTCCCTGTAAAAACCTATAAATGCTAGATTCACCAAAATTCTTACAGTTATGTAGCAGTGATTTATAATATTCATATAAATTTTCAGCTCAATTGAATAAGGCGTTTAGAAGCTATCGCACTTTAAAAAATTTGGTCTCATAGGCAATAATGAAAAAGAATTTTTCTTCGTGTCCCTGTAAAAAAACTGTAAGTGCTAAATTCACCAAACTCTATACAATTGGTGTAACTGTGACCTATAACACGTGTAAAAAATTTTTGCTCAGCTTAATAAAGCGTTTAGACGCTATCGCACTTTTACAAATTTGGCCCCAAAGGCCATAATGATAAATAATTCTTCCTGGTGTCCCTGTAAAAAAAGTGCTGGATTCACCAAAATAAATAGGGTTCGTACTATGGTGACTTGCAATGTACGTACCAACTTTCAGCTTATTCGAACAAAGAGTTTAAACGCTAGCGTGTTCACTCACAGACATACACACATACATACACACACACATACACAGACACATACATACACTATCGTAAAAATAGCTAAAACGGACTGAGGGGACCTCGAAACGTATAGAAACATCAAAATCTCAAATTCGGATTTTTGACATGATTACAATACTTTCCTCACTATAGTGTTCGGAAAGTAAAAAAATCTGGAGTGACTCCACTCGACTTTCCGAACATTGAGTAATTAACAGTTTTGTAGATAAAGTAAAGAAAGAGGAGTTGTTAAACAAACAAAAGAGAGAAAACCATAATAGAGTGTTTGAGTATTTTTCTCCGTCTATTACACGATGTTTTATTTAACGCTACTGAACTTTGAGCCCATAGATCATAATGATAAAGAATTTTTCGTTGTGTCCCTGTAAAAACCTATAAATGCTAAATTCACCAAAATGCTTATAGTTAGTGCAACAGTGATTTATAATACTCATATAAATTTTCAGCTCAATTCAATAAGGCGTTTAGATGCTATCGTACTTTTAAAAATTTAGTCCCGTAGGCCGTAATGATAAAGAATTTTTCTTTGTGTCCCTGTAAAAAAACTGTATGTGCTAGATTCACCAAAGTCTATACATTTAGTTCAACTGTGATCTATAACATGTGTACAAATTTTTTGCTCAGATTAATAAGGCGTTTAGGCGCTATCACACTTTTAAAAATTTGGCCCCATAGGCATAATGATAAAGAATTTTTCTTTGTGTCTCTGTAAAAAAACTATAAGTGCTAGATTCTCCAAAATCTATACAGATTGGGTATTTGTGACCTATAATATGTGTATAAATTTTTTGCTCAATTGAATAAGGCGTTTAGATGCTATCACACTTTTAAGATTTTGCTCCCATAGGCCATAATGATAAAGAATTTTTCTTTTTGTCCCTGTAAAAAAAAACTATAAGTGCTAGATTCACCAAAATCTATAGGGTTCGTACTATGGTGACTTACAATATGCGTACCAACTTTCAGGTTAATTGAACAAAGCGTTTAGACGCTAGCGTGTTCACTCACAGACATACACACATACACACATACACACACACATACATACATCATCGTAAAAATAGTGAAAACGGACTCAGGGGACCTCAAAACGTATAGAAACATCAAAATCTCGAATTCGGATTTTTGACATGATTACAATACTTTCCTCACTATAGTGTTCGGAAAGTAAATATATGTCATCCTAAAGGGTGTCCATAAAGATTGTCCCAGTTTCAATGGTATATTATAACAGTTTAATTTAGACTATTTGCAACAAGTCATATACCAAATTGAAGGTAAACTAACCTAGTTATTCTTACAAATGTTTAATATGTGCACCTTTAGTTATACGGCACACATCCAACCTATAGTCTAATTCTTCCCACACTTTGGTTAACAAGTCCGGTGTAATGGAAGTACTAGCCTCTTCAATTCTATGTCTCACCTCTGTCAAATCATTAGGTAATGGTGGAACATAGACGCGATCTTTTATAAAGCCCCATAGGAAAAAAATTACATGGCGATACAAATTGACTTTTATCAAACTGCAGAACACAAAACGATTTACGCTCAGGAGCAGTGTTGCCATGTTGCACGAATTTTTTATTTCATAGTCATCAATAATATTGAGAAGTGTTGTTTTATATACAATATAGACGATTAATTGCCAATTATGTACATTTAATATCACTTCTCAAAATCATTGGTGACTATTGAATAAAAAAGTCGCGCAATCTGGTTACAGGAGTCTGGCTCAGGAGTCGTCATTTTGCGTATGTGGCGCTGCAAGCGAGAAAACAACAAAGCAGTACTCGCACATACGCTTATATAAAACTCTTTGAGATACTCTTTAATTGTGACCTTGAACTAACCCTCTAACAACGCTTATTGTAAATACTATTAAAATTTATAACTGGACATTCTTTTATGGACATACTATATATTGAAAATAAATAATTTTACACATTAGTTTCACGGAATTTTTTGTTATCGAAATTTTATAAAATTAGTTATTTAAAGTAGATGATTAATTTTCTTAAAAATTTCGAAAATACAAACTATAATTTCGAAATAACTATTAACACACACACATATATATATGTATATACAAATAAAATGTTCACGTTTTTCTTTATTTTTAATCTTTTTATAGATACTTTTGTATGAAATTTTCATTTTTATTTCTTTTGTCTAATAAAATTCTTATTTAAAATTATTTAAAATTTATGTAATAAAAATATTGTTATATGATAATTATGTATTCTTATTCATTTTCTTTATTAACAGGTTGTAAATAATTTTAAAATATATTTTCTTTAAAATTTAAGGAATGTTAATAATTAGAAGTGAATTCTGAAAAATAGGATTCAGATAAATATACATACATTAGAAGCAGTTTCTTTTCTTTTCTTTTTCTTTTTTTTAAACTTGACATTATCGATTAAATTTCCACACCGATAGAAACACAAGGGAAAAATAGAAAGACTACATTTTTTTTTCATGTACTTAAGCTCTTTGAAAAATGTCAAAGGTTTATTCTCTACAAAGTACAATTTCTGATAACGAAAGATCTACTTTATCATTTTCCTTTTTTTAATGCGATAATTTATTTGACAGTTCAGTACCAATGAAAGACATTTAAAAATATATACACATATCACCGTCTATAGTAGGATACGTTTATTATTTTTAAGTATACTGATTATATATACGACCATAAGTTTTGTAAATTTATTTATGGTTTATTTTAGGGTTATAAAAACTAATATTTTATAAAAAATATCCAGTAATAGCGTTTGTGGAAATTTAATTCTAATCAGCGCTCTATATATCTGATAGACGATGAAATAAAATGTATCTTTTTAAATTTTTATTTATATAACTAAGGAGATTTACATTTTCAGCGATTTTAGAGCTTTTATATTTAATTCTATTTTAAGTGATGGTAGAAGGCTTAAGATATTAAAAAATATAGTCTACTGAGATAATGCTTAAAATTCAAAACAATTTTTTCTCGTTATTGTATACTTAAAATCTGAAAGTATAATAAAGAATATTTTTTTTTCCATTTTCTTATATTGCATTCAAGATTGTTAGAGCTTCATATATGAAATGAGTAAGAAATTAGTATTTTAATAGATACTAGATACCCGTGAAAAATATTCGCTCTTTATTTCTTTCCATATTTACCTTTAAAATTTAAAACCCATAAATGTTATACAATTTTCACAACCTAATTAAAATTTTAATTCACCAGAAGCCAAATCATTATTAAAACCAAATTAATATTGTACAATAGTAAAACCAAAATCATTCAAAGAAATGCTTCCAAATAAAATTAATGGTTCAAGACCCAATATTCATACTTCCATAGGCAGTACCGTTTTAATATAGGACTCCCACGACGCCTTTTAAATTTTTTCGTCATTTTGGCTTTTTATTAATTTTGATATATATATATATATATATTTTTTTTTAAATAAATAAATAAAATAAAATAAAATAATTCCTATTTTAATTATATTTTTTATGATCGTGTGTTTTAGTCAATTTATGACCCAAAAATTCATACTCTGTACATATTTTTAAAATATTGCTGGGTTAAAAATGACGCTTGCAAAGATTCTGAAGAAACAACTGTAAAAAATACATTTTTTCGTAAAATAATCTCATCAGACAAATGTTCTCATTTTTCCTTATTACTCCATTGAGCTAAGTCCGCGTGTTTAAATGTTGTCCATGTATAAATATTATTTTTTTTTATTCTCATGTATCGTGTCGTTTCGACAAAAAATATTTGAAACTGGTCCATGTTTGAGAAATATTATATAGATTGATTATTATTATTCAAAACTTTTTCTGGCTATTTCTTATTAAGAATCTGAAATTAATAAGAAAATATTTCCGGCAAAGTAAATTTTTATCTTATTCCTGCTTTTAGGGAATTGTTTGTTTCTCCATACTTATTCTTAATTCACAGGTAATTTTTCAATGTTTGTCTTTATTTTCTTACTTTTTGTAGAGTTTTATCTTACCTCGCAACTGGTAGTATGTAGAGAATTTGACTTCGCCATCCTCATTTGACTCTAACTTATAGTTGACTTAAGGTTGAATGCTGCAAACGTACTTGTTTAACTTTAGATTGACTTTAAGCTGTAAACTGAAATACTTAAGTCTATGAAGAAATGACAGAGTCCAAATATATAAAATAAATGAGCTTTAATTGAGCTTAAATGAGAATGAGGGCGCTGGACTTTATATTTAATATCTTTATAACTTAAAATGGGCAGTGCTCTTAAATACTTTGACAGCAATAAATAACCACCGTTACTTTACTTTACTTAACTACTCGCAAATGATCTCAACAACTTTCATTTAACTTCTAAGGCCAAGTCGTCTTTCGCATGTAGGATGATTCCCTGACGCTACAATGCTACTGGACTTACTCTCTTCTACCCCAAGCCGCTAACAGCTAGTCTTCTACTAACTCTCCAACTAACTCACTCCAACTAACACTCCTTCCAACTAACACTCTAGCTCACTCCAACTAACTAACACTCCGAAACAATCTTCCTTCTCCTTTTATCTATCTTACTTTCCAAAATATTTGCATATCGTGAATTACAATTTCAATTTAGGATGAGAACTAACTCTACTAGTCGACTTGAATCCTAAAACAGCACATTCACGTTTTACCCGCAAAGTGCGAGTTTTAATTGTAGCACTTTGCTATACCTGACAGTTCCTCCCCCCAAAAAAAATTTCGCGGAAAAAATCCCCAACGGGTTTTTACCCGTGCAAATTTTAAATTATTGCAATACTATGCAAAGAAAAGTTAGCTGCAGTGACTTACTGTTTAAAATTTAACTATATAATATTTTAGAAAAAGAAAAAAAGAGGGGGGAAACTTAAATTTAAACTAAACTGCCCAAAAATAACTATTGGCTGTTTAAAAAAAAAAACCAATCGTGAGAAAAAGTAAGGCCGAGCTTAAAACTGCCCACTCAGGAAAGATTGATGATAAAAATACTTTTCTTGTTTAGCTCCATCTGAGGTGCTTGACGGCAGAAACTCCATGCCCTAACTTAGTTTAAACTTATCTAAAGTCCAGCGTAATTACAGCGGGGAAATACAGGTACATCATTCCTTAAAACAAATGGGAACTAAAAAATTTTCATTAATTTAAAATAAATTTTAGTAGAAAACGGATCGCTTAATAAAAATAAATGCGATCGTTATTGAAATTAAATTGTGACATTAAAAAGTCTTTATTGACAAAAAACTTGTATATCTTTATCCATCTGCAGGTTAGTCTTAACCCAGATCATCAGCTAGGAAAAATACTTAAACGGGCATCAGAAAAAAAGACTTCCAGTTGTCCACTGTGAGTTAACTTGAAAGGTCAATCCACTGCTGTTGGCACTGTTCCGAAAAGCACCTTTGACTTTAGAAAACAGAAACACTGGCACAGTTCCAAAAATACCGTCTTTAGCATCAAAAGTAAGAATTGAAGAAATCAAGCTGGCTTTTCAGATTGAACATCTATACTTCGGGTTTAGAGTCAGGATCAGCAACTGGACCTCAGATTTTCTAAAATTAAAACTTTTTTAAACGTATACATCAAAAATAGACGTGAACTACACTTGTATATAGATAAATGACATAATTTTATACATAAGCCATATTTCAACTAGGTATTTGCGTACGGAAAAACAAAATGTTTGTGGATTAATAAGGTTAGTAGTTAAACGCGAATTTACATGCAAAATAGCTTTTTAAAAAAATTCTCTTTTTACCCCATACTGATAGATATACATACATAAAAACTTTTAGTAAAAAATTCAAAAGTTTACAACAAGAAAATTCATTTGATACATTTTATACAACATTTAGAAAACATATTTAAGGATACAAAATTTTCAAAACTGCAGTTGATCGCTGAGAAATAAAAAAGATTTACGTACATACATTTTACATTACATTTACAAAACTATAGAGAAAAATGTTTATACACTTATAAAATTTCATTTTATATAATCGAGAGAAATATAGTTAAAGAATATATACAAAATATTTCGAAAAGTTTGTTTTTTCAAACTGGCGTGGCTGGCTACAAAATAGAAAAATATTAGAGTATATACACACTGATCATGTAAAAAAACTTAGAGATAATTTATATACAAAGGTAAGGAAATTTATCGTACGAATTGCTGCAGGTGATGGCTAAAACAGAAAACATTTAAGTACATATATATAGATCATTCAAAAAACTAAAGAGGGGGGAAAAGTTTATACAAAAGTTCAACAAGGTTTTTACCAAAAACTGCTGGTGTTGGCTAGGAATTTAAAGAAACATTAACGTACATACATGCATATATTATATACAGAAAAAAATTATGATATGTAATCCAAAACATGAAATTTCGGTAGTTGAAAGTTCATGCAGCAAGTTTAAATTTAGATTTGTGATATTTTAAAAAGTTCATCTCTTTGAGATAATGATTGAAAGTCCAGAAGAAAGTTCTACATGTCTAAAATTTCATAACTGCTGTGATAGAACTACAGTTTACAATGGAAAAAATATAAAACCATAGCACCTTACAGATTGATTCCTTTATAGCAGCAAAATAAGAGATGCAGGTCAGACTGGCCTGTAGAGTTGCAGCGTTGGTGGCTTGCAGATTTAGGTGAGACGTTGCAGGATCGCTGGTGTCCTGAGGAGGGTTCAAACATGGTGCCTGGTCACTCTCAGGAGGGGGTTTCACACCCAGAGCCTTTTAACTGTTCGGAGGAGGTTTTAAACTCTGAATCTGGTTCTTGTGGTGAGGGGGTTTCAAGCCCGTCACCTTGTCACTGCCCATAGTTATCACAGAGGACTGCGTTCGCTCCGTGCTTTTGAATTCAGGGCTGCTAGACTTTCTAGAAACTTCACAATAGGTTACATGGCTTTTTGAAACTACCTTTTTTAAAATAACATCTTTTTCGTCCACTTTAAGCGGCATGTCATTTTGACAATTTAGGTGCAATTTCTCATTGAAAATATTTGACTGTGTCGGCTGTGTAGATTTAAGACTGACAGCTAAAGTTGCGTTACAAGGATTAACCGAATCATTTACTGATTTTACAGTTTCGCTTGGTTTAACAGTTTCTGAGAAATTAAAAGAGTCCGTCGACTTGACTGTTTTGGAACTTAATTTATCAGGAAGTGAATTTAAATGACTAGAAAAGTTAGCCGCAACATTTATTAATTTGTCACTGTCGGTCCGTTTAACGGCTTCAGCGGCCGCAGTTATCTTAATTTCCTTTACAATCTCTGTTACCCGAGCTTCAGTTACGTTTGATATTTCGGCTTGAGCCGGTTCAGCCTTTAAATGCGAATGATGAATATATGAGGCTTTAACAGTAGAATTTAACTGATCATTCGTTTCACTTAAAGCAAGGGATTCATTTACAGAATTTGGTTCAATCGTATTTTCCTTTTCAACCGTAGTCTCTACGCTAGAGGTTTTATCGGATTTTTCATCCATAGCCAAAGGCTGAAAAACAGAGGTCGATTTGTCTGTAGTGCTGGTTAAAGGCGTAGTTTGCACGTTTTCATTAACTTTTATTTGACTTTTGTCACCAGAAATAGGGTTTTCATCGTCAGTTTTAGGTTGGTTTACACTAATAGACTGTGACTTAATAACTTTGTGGGGTTTTTCCACTGGGTTTACTATTGCTTCCCACTAACGTTCGTGAGGGGGGAGGGAGCGGTCATGCTCTGATCTTTTTCTATCATCCCGAGTGGCAAAAAGGTCGATGATCCGCCTTTTTAAATCCTCATAAGTTGGATTTGGCCCAAGGGAATGGCAGGCGATTAATCTATGCCACTGTCGTGGTTCTCATTCTAATGAATATGCTAACCAGCCACATCTTTTTTATCGATCAATGGTATAAAAGTTAAAAAAATATTCAAGCTGCTCAAAAAATTGTAGCACACTATTAGTAAAAAAATATTTACTCGAGGGGGGGGGGTGGATTCGACTTTATTTGGGCGCCAGTGTAGAGAATTTGACTTCTCCATCCTCATTTGACTGTAACTTGTAGTTGACTTAAGGTTGAATGCTGCAAACTTACTTGTTTAACTTTAGATTGACTTTAAGCTGTAAACTGAAATACTTAAGTCTATGAAGAAATGACAGAGTCGAAATATATAAAATAAATGAGCTTCAATTGAGCTTAAATGAGAATGAGGGCGCTGGACTTTATTAAATATCTTTATAACTTAAAATGGGCAGTCCTCTTAAATACTTTGACAGCAATAAATAACCACCGTTACTTTACTTTACTTAATTACTCGCAAATGATCTCAACTACTTTCATTTAACTTCTAAGGCCAAGTAGTCTTTCGCATGTAGGAAGATTCCCTGACGCTACAATGCTACTGGACTTACTCTCTTCTACCCCAAGCCGCTAACAGCTAGCCTTCTACTAACTCTCCAACTAACTCACTCCAACTAACACTCCTTCCAACTAACACTCTAGCTCACTCCAACTAACTAACACTCCGAAACAATCTTCCTTCTCCTTTTATCTATCTTACTTTCCAAAATATTTGCATATCGTGAATTACAATTTCAATTTAGGATGAGAACTAACTCTACTAGTCGACTTGAATCCTAAAACAGCACATTCACGTTTTACCCGCAAAGTGCGAGTTTTAATTGTAGCACTTTGCTATACCTGACAAGTACTTTCCCGTATACATGGAGTGAGATGCCAGAATTACACAAGTTTTTTTAACATTAAATTTGACAACTATGCACAGACTGGGAAATGAATTTATAAGCATACATAAATCATTAAGCAGTGAAGAACGTGGTGTATTATTTTCCTTATCATATCATTTCATTTTTTGACTGCACTAAGCAAAATACCATTATATATGGCGTCTTCCCTCGATTAATCTTATATATAGTGCATTATCAAATTCAAATTATTAAAAATGTTTCTTTTCACTTTTCTGATTTTCAGACATGCAAAAATATTCATAAACTTACATTTTCTATCATGGGTTTAATTACGAGTTCAATTCAGGGAGCAACTACAAATTGTAGAATAGCATAAATTTTTGATGAACTTTAAATTATAAATAAATTCACATGACTTTTAATTTTTACACCATGTTTTAACCTACTATTTGCAATATTCGTATACGATTATTAGGAAAACGCAAGCTTATTTAGCCATATATATATATACAGTGCAGCCGCATAGCCTAAATGTAGCAGTGAGGACGCGTCCAAAGTGTTGGAGGGATGCCAGCTTGACCGACAGTTTGGAATTTGGAAATCATCCAGTAATTCCGCGCTCTGTGTTATTGCTCATTTTATCTGAGTTAGAAGACTGTCACCCCTATTTTAGCATTGGACTCGTTGAGTTAACCCTTGCGCAGATGCTTTCATGGGTTCATGAAACGTGGTCAAAGAATATATATATGTATATATATATATATATATATATATATATATATATATATATACAGTCGGCTGCAAAATTATTCGAGCACTAGCAATAATCCTTGCCAAAAAAAAGTACATTTAATACAGCTTTGTTAAATAAATCCTTGTCGAGTCATGTTCTTAATCAGTCTAAGAACATGATTCGACAAGGATTTACTTAGCAAAACAGTCTTAAGTGTACTTTTTAAATGTAGGAATTATTGGCTAGTGCTCGAAAAATTTTGCAGCCGACTATATATATATATATATATATATATATATATATATATGTATGTATGTATGTATGTATGTATTTTTGATGAGATTGCTTTAGAATAAAAATTAAACTAAAGTACAAATTGGAAGTCAAATCGTATATTTTCTATATTTACTTAATAGTAAATACTTTTTTCACGTAAGATGGCGCTAGCTCACGTTACGTTGAACTTTAAATCTAAACTGAAAGTAGAAAAGAATAACGTTAAAATTAAATAACCCTGTTAAATATCATCTTTTTAATAGTGTTTTTAGCTTTTAAATTTTAAAGGTTAATAACTATCACTTAATGCATTTATTTATTTAATTTCAGAAGCAACTATATAGATTAATCATTTCTTTACTTTTAATCTTTTCTTTTCAGTAATGTTCGTTTTGGCAACCTGTTTATTTCTACTATCTCTGGAATCGGTTGCATGTGGACTTATTAAAAATACTTATTCCATTTTTCAATTTTGGTTGTGTTACTGTTTAATCTAATTTCCTTTTTTACTTTGTTTTATTGCAAAATAGAGACTTGAGTTGTATATTGATTGTATTAGCTATACAGCGATCCGAAATCTTGCATAATGCTGATAGAGATGCAACTTTCCTGATGAGTGATCATTTCTGGTTTTCAGCATTAAAAATTCTATTCTTCATTTCATGAATTTTCTTTTCTTTTAACAAATCCTTTTGGTTAATTTATCTCTTTCCATTTTAATTATTTGATGAATGTTTCTATTGGATTAGTGGATTATGCAAATTATCTAATCGTTGAGCTTGTTTGTTATGTGTGTCATTTCTATGCTGCGTAAGTACTTTAACATGTTTTTACTACTCAATGTACTTAAATTACCATCGTGACAATAATTTTATTCGAAATACATCTCATTTAAAATTTCATATGTTGGTATTTTCATCTATCTTTTATTTGCTGAGTGTTGTAAGGGGATTAAATTATTCAAATATTATATATATATATACATGGTCTGTCCCGAAAGTAATGCGCCCATTTTTATTTTAAGAAATTTATTGAACCGATTCGTACACATATTCAATATTCTTTGAAATACATCCCTCCTCCTTCAACACACTTGTTCGGACGCGTTTTCCATGCTTTATATGCATCCTGGCTGTCCATCACAGAGATGTGATTTAGTAACCTCGTCGTAGCCACCTTGATGTTCTCCAGGGTCCCCAAATGCTGTCCTTTGTGGAATATTTTAATCTTCGGGAATGAAAAGAAGTCGGACGGGGACAAATCAGGACTGTAAGGTGGCTGGAGGAGCGTTGAGACAATGGGAGCCTTGTCATGGTGCAGCCTCCAGGAATTATTGATCTCGCACCTGACGCGGTTGACCCGTTGCTTTAGTCTTTTCAGTACTTCAACGTAAAATTTGGCGTTGACTGGTTATCCAGATGGAACAAATTCAAAATGGACCACTCCCTTGGATTCGAAAAAAAAAAAAAAAGAGCATCGCTTAGCCCTGCGATTTGCTCATTCTTGCCTTTTTTGGGCGTGGGGACGACGTCATGTGCCAGTCTGCGCTCTGTCTTTTTGTTTCTGGGTCGTACAAGAAGGTAAAAGATTTGTCATCACTTACCACATTGCCCAAAACAGTCGGATCGTCCTCACAACATTGCAACAATTCTGCTCGAGAGTTTGTTCCATCTTGATTTCGACCGAGCACTCACACAAGGGTTCACTGAAACAGGCACTGTGACTCTGCAGCAGCTCGGAGCCGACTGGAGCTGGTGGCGCTGTGTTCCCAAAGTGAGATTCAAGTAAATGATTAAAAAATCAAAGCAAAATGATCATTTATTACATTAAAAATTACGAAGGAATGGAGGTTTTAGTATGCTGTTGGGCTACCTCTAGCGTGAATGCACGGTGCGATACGGGCGAGCATTGAGGCATACAATCCCATAGGATGTCCTGTGGCATCTCGTTCCACATTTGTTGTAAACATGCATGTAATTCGTCCATGTTTGTAGGCTTCCCAACTTTCCACTCCAAGTAATCCGAGATATGCTTCATTGGTGACAAATCTAGGGATCGAGCAGGCCAGGAGAGGGTGGTATTGTGGCGGAGGCAGTCCTGTGATACCGTTCAAGTGTGCGGTTGAGCACTGTTCTGTTGAAAATGGCTTCTGAGAGTCCTGCCATGAGTGGCAACACCTATGGCTAAAGGATGTCACGAACGTACCGCTGAGCTGTCATGGTGCCTCGGATCAATATTAGGGATGATCGTGTGTCGTTTGCAATATCATCCCATCCCACCACCTATGTGTGCAGCTGTACAGAAAAGGCAGATTTGTGGCATCCTCCACCCTTGCCTCTACACACGTACATGTTAGTCACCACTGCTCAAATTGAATCTGGATTCATCGCTGAAGACGACCTGGTTTCATTCGGTTACAATCCAACCCCGTCGAGCGTGACACCACTCCAAACGGAGGAGAGGACTGTGGGTATTATTGGCAGCACACGAAATGGGCACCACTAAAGGAAATGTCCTTCAGCTAGGCGCCTTGCGATGGTACGTACAGACACAGGGAAAGGTCATGTAGGTGCTGAATATGTCTGAAGGGTGGACAACGATACAGTTGACGCTATGCGTATGTTTCGTATGAAGCGACAGTTTTTTTCGTTTATTGGTTCGTCGAGCATGTCCTGAGGCTGATCGCCGTGTAAATAACCTCTCCCTTGTCCAATGGTCCCAACACCTTCTCACACTAGAATCACGACGGCCAAAGTGGCTTTCTACTCCCCGAGCTGATTACCCGGATTCCATCATACCAAAGATTCTTCCCCTCTTAGACTCAGACAGCAGTTCGTACTGTCTTCGATGACGGCGTAACGGCATCTCAGTTTAAAAATCGCGCCTCTGAAACAGATTATGTACACCAAGCAAGCTCTGCTTGCCTATTTTATATTCCAAGAAGAATGAGGTTCAACGCCTTTTCGTGGCCTTACGAAATGTGCAATCACGTTGCAATTCTAATCATTTGCATATCTGCCTGGAATGTACCTTCATGCCAAGTTTCATTACGGTCCAACAATTACTTCTTCGTGCTCAAATTTTTATGGCAATGAGTGTATATATACATATATATAGATATATATATATATCTATATATATATGTGTGTGTGTGTATTCTAAAATTATAATAATAATATTAATTATTATTATTATTATTTTGGCAAATAGTTTTTTTTATAACAAGAACTTTTCAACAAAATTTTACCAAAATTGCAAAAAACAATGAAAAGACGCTGTAGAAACATTGCCCTGAAATATAAAATTAGTCTGTTAAATGTGACGAAAATCTAAATATTTGTAGTAAGCAAATTTTATTGTGCGTGCGCAAAAAATATGCTTTTTAATACAGAGATTGAAAGCTAGATATATTATAGAAAAGTTATGAATTGTTAGAAAGTTATGAATTATTATAACCTTTCATTTTTTAACACACTTTTATTAGCTTCAAGTGTATGTATGTTTGTGTTTATGTTTGTATGTTTGTAACCCCTCTGGGAGCAAACAAAAAATCTATATTGTAAAAAAAAACTTTCCCTACGTAAGCGCTGTGGCTGTGAGGTAAAGTTCCGCACTACGAACCTAAAGATCTAGCGTTCGAGCCCAGTCAGGGGAGATTTTTTAAAAATCATTTTTGTTTAATTCTAAATTATTTTAATTAAAGATTTGAATGTATGTAAATGTTATGGTGTGTCACTCACACGATTTTCTCTTACCCTGCATTTTAATACTAAGATAGATATTTTGTGCTTTTTAGTTCACATTTCTATAAAAGCGTGTTCTTTAATTTTTTAAAACTATAATATTATTTTAAATCCGATACACATACCCTCTATTTTTTTTATATTTGACCGTAAACACCTTTTAAAAATTTCAGCTTTCTGGGATAATGTTAATACATGCCAAATTCACGGAAAATATCTAATATAGATATTAGGATATTCCCGTCATTTTGGCACGGGTTAACATTATGCTAGAGAACTGATATTTTGCTAAGAAGTTTTTATAGTCAAATAGAGAAAAAAAAATGAAGGTATGTGTATCGGATTTTTAGAATTAAAAAAAAGGAAAAAGGAAAACAAAAGAAAAAAAACTAAATTTCCCTTTCATTTAAGGGCATTCTAATATCTATATCTATATATAATATTCATCTGTTATATTTCATCTCAGAAACTATTGCTTTAGTAATTTACATTATTCTCATTGTTTTGTTTTTATTACTGAGTAATCAGTTTTCTTTTCCATCTAGTTCTTTTATTAATATACTTACATTCATCTTGCTTTCATTTTTCATTGTTGTTTTGTGGTTTGGGTAAATTGGGCAATAACATCCGTAATATTTTACCATGTTTTTATTAACTTCGATTCTTTTTTGTCTGTTTGTTTGTGTGTCCAGTACAAATTTTGCAATCGATTTTTAACTAAACATTTGAATGACATTGATATGATAACTAAATTTGATTGATTTGAATGATAACTAAACATTTGAACAGCTAGAGACATTTGAATCTTTCAGAACAGCTCAAAACACGGTGACAACGGTTTTTTTTTTTTTTTTTTTTTTTAATATTTTCAGCCAACTGTTTCGGGTCCCTGCTGCCTTTGGCAGCATTACTAGTACGAGAATTGCAAATCGATTTTTATCTAATTTTGCGACTACTTAGACATTTGAAACTTTCAGGATAGTTCAGAACACGGAGAAAATGTATTTTTTAAATACTTTTAGCCAACTGTTTCTGGTCCTTACTGCCTTCGGCAGAGTTGCCAGTACAACGCTTGCAATCGATTTTTAACTAACTTATCCGACTAGCTAGACATATGAAACTTTCAGAAAAGCCCAGAACACGATGATAATGTATTCTTTTAATATTTTTAGCCAACTATTTCTGGTCCCTGCTGCCTTCTGTAGCATTTATATGATTCAACAGAAAATTTATTTAACTAACTTCCCGTCTAGCTACATTTGAAACTTTTATAATAGCTTAAAACACGATAACAATGAATTTTTTAATACTTTTAGCCAATTGTTCCGGGTCCCCGCAGCCTTCGAAAGCATTTATGTGATTCAACAATCATATAACTTCCCGAGTAGCTAGAAATTTGAAACTTCTAGGAAATCTCATAACATGATGACAACAAATTATTACGTTTAGAAAAAAATTTCGGGTCACCGCTGCCTTCGGTAGCATTTATATTATTCAAAAACAGGGTATAGTCGGTAACAAAAGTGTCCGAACACTAGCAAAAATTCCTATATAAAAATTACACTTAAAACTGTTTTGGTAAATAAATCCTTGTTGAATCCTGTTCTTAGTCAGTCTAAGAATAAGATTCGACAAGGATTTATTTAGCAAAACTGTATTAAGCGTACTTTTTTTATATAGGAATTTTTGCAAGTGTTCGGACACTTTTGTTACTGACTGTATATAAAAAGTTACTTTTATCTTGTAATTATTTGGCTGTACACTTACCATCTAATATTTGAATAAATTATCCAATCATTGCCACTGAAGAAGTATTGTTTTAATATATGCTTTCCTTCCTGGATTTTGAAAATATTTTTTATATCCATTTCTTCATGTGATATTTCTTTTTTCTTTCTGTGAAAGGTTTGAAAAGATTTTTTCCACCACCCACTCACCTATATATATACATACATATGCACTAAGGGGAAAAAAACCGCACTGCAGAAAAATTAATTTTTACCTTTTTTATTTGTAATAACTATTAAGCTAATGCTTGAAACAAATAAAACTCTCATTTTCGCATAATGCAAAAGGGAAGAAATGGTACCTACGTACATTTTCTACTTAATAATTCGCTTTATTACATTCTATAAAGTAATTAATAAAAATCTACATAAAACTTTTTTTTTTAACGTAATATAATAAACATTAACTTTATATTCCATTATGATTTATTATATGAAATAAACAAGTTGCATTTTAATATATGAAATAAAACTACTTATTTGTTAGATCTAGACAATTACTTACTGAAGAATGTGAATTCTGCATTGGGTTAATTCCACCTTTATGTGGAATTACTGCTTTAATGCGCAATGGCATAGTAGGGTAGGTTGGGGTAATTGTAAACACTTTTGATCACTTCTGAATATGATCATTCATACAAACTAAACAAATAACTTTTAGTTTAAAAAAAATGACAGAAACTTAATTTTTGAACATCTACCTAAGTTTTAAGCGTTTTACTTTGCATTAAAGTTTTCATTTAAATTTATAAGGGCCTGTTTACAATTACCCCATAGTGTTTACATTTCCCCCATATAGTATGGGGTAATTGTAAACAGATATATTTCCATAATGTAAATCACAATAACATGAAATACAATACTTTAAAAAAGTTTTTTAATGTTTATATATGTAATAACTATTTTTTTATTAGTACATCATGTCTTAAATAAATAATAAAATAAATTTTGGATGATAATAAACCTAAAGCATTTTATTTAACATTTTTTGTAGTACAAACATTTTGTTTTACTAGATTTTCATTTTTCTTTTACACTCACAAAACTAGGAAATATATGCACAAGTTTCCTTTCATTATACTTAATATAGGGTGCTGACAAATTAGCTTTTATGGATGATAAATTTATGGGGAAAAAAATGTCATTTTCTACAACGTCACTGTACATTTATCTCTTTGTATGGAATTTAAAACACAGAATACTTGTATTTAACCTTATTTTTATCTATTAATATATAACTTCCAGGAATTAAATGCTGCAATTTGGGTTTTGCATATTGGACTTCCGTAGCATTTTCTTTTATTTCTTCAACACTATCAATCTTTTTTTGTTGTATCATCATTGATTTTCTTTCTTTTTGATTTTCTATCATTTACATTTTTTTCTTTCTTTTTGAAATTTTCTTTTTTTAACATTCCTTTAGACGTTCTAAGACACTTGTAGAATTCAGTACTTCCCCAAAATTCATTTGCTTAATTCTGCACGTTGCTGTCTTCTCTTTTACAGCTACTGCATATTCAACAATGGTTTTGGGGGATAAAATACTTTTTGTGGAGAAGGATTGTCCTCTCACATCATTCACTGCTTTGATTAAATCATCAGAGCTGTAGCTAATAGTTTTTTTTTTTTTTTTTTTTTTTTTTTTTTAATTTCTGTTATATATATATATATATTTATCTGAATTAGAAAAAAAAAGAAAGAAAGAAAGAAAGAATAGTAGACAGAATAAAAGCCTACTTATAACATAGAATAGATTAGGCATAATTACTAAGGTAAATTATAAAATGGAATGAAATATAATATTCATATTAAAATTATAATACAATTTAGTATTAAAATAAAAACATAAGATGCATTCATACTAAGTTGTGTTACTAAGGGATTGATGTTTACAATTACCCCAATGCAAGATTTTTCTGGGGTAATTGTAAACAAGCAATAACTAAAATTTAGTCATGAATTTCAAAGAAAAATCATTATAATAAACTAAATTAAAATGTTTAAAACTATTTTTAAGGAAAATGAATTAATATTTCAACTTTGTGTATGATTTAGAGTATTTTTTATCAATCCTTGCAATTCTGTATTTCACTTTTTCACAGACCAAAACAAAACTGCATAAATAAAATGGTGCTTAACAAAAAAAGTGATTTATTAACAATGAACATCTATTGGTCCTTGAAGGTATGAAGATATGCTGGCATCTGCATTCTGAAATTTGAACTAATAAAAAAAATAAGGGGTGTGTTTACAATTACCCCATGTTTACAATTACCCCAACCTACCCTATTATACAGTGTTTTAATGTAAATCTCAGAAATTTCAATTTGCCAAATATCACATATAATTTCTTATATTTCTTGCAGAGTTATAGGCTACAAATTTCAAATCCTTCCCCCTTTCCCCCCGTCTATTTTGTAGACTAAACATTTTCGAGCGAATTGAGATTAGGACTATTTCCAGGTCTGGTAAAGAGGAAATTCTACAATATTCTCAGTGGGATATAACTTAAAGTGAAAAACGATATGATTACTTACAGAATTATAGGTTCTCTTGGGAACTGATAGGTAACTTGAAGAATTTGAATCAAATAAACTTACCACAGACGCCCTGTATCAAGGTGCATTATCATCTTATAAAGCTCTTTACGGAAAAGTCTGAGATACCTTCAAAATAGTCATTCAGGCGCCACTTTTATAACGACCGTCTTTTATGTCGAGTTTATTGATCCCTTTAGCATGAAAATTTGCCCGACTCATTAAAAAGTTATGCACCTCCGTACCATAATGTACGGATAATGCGTCACTGTTTTAAGAGAGCATTTTTCATTAAGTCGATCACAATTTCCCTGTCCTATTAGCTTTTTTCATCAGCTCAAAATGAACTAAACTTGACTCATCAGTGAAAACCAATTTCAGCACAAAAATTAATTGATATGAGGAAAAGACACCAGTGCTCGTCAACCCAAAAATCTGCACCAGTAGTCGTCACCCTCTTAAAAGAAGTGTTAAAATAACCGTTTTATAACCTGTATGAATTTGAATCTACCCGCATAAGATTCTCCAAAGCCTTCTGCTTCTTATGACATAAAAAGCTCGATTTCAGCTATTGGGGAAGAGTAGGGAGAAACAAAATAAGAGAAGTATACGTTAAATTACAATTGAATTGAGTCAACGTAAAGCAAATGATTAAGGGAATAGATATGCATTTCTTGATATATTTTGTTGTTCGCTGCTTTCGACATTGCTCATAAAGCATTGTATGTAATGCTTATGAAATGCAGAATACGATTTATGTGCAACTTTTTAAAATTTGACATAATATAAAGGTTTTTAAGGTATGACGACTGCTGGTGCATATTTTGCACGTTTTACCAGTGCTCGTCACCCCTGACGAACACTGATGTTTTAACATTTTTAATAACTGGGTAACATTTTTGATTAAAAATACTATATTTTCGTTTAGAATTATGATGGTATAATTTTTACTTTAATTTGACTATCGGCACCAGTAGTCGTCAGGGGTATTCGTAAATGTAAACAAATGTATTTTAACCTCAAGAACATGAACTTTATTGCACTTGTAACTCTTGTATAGCTTGTTTAAATAAAGTCAGTCATGGTACCTTTAATTCACTATGACTGACTTTAAACCACCTAAAATTTTCCATATTATTTTGCTGGAAAAATTAAACAATGGCACATAAACTTAGTTAGTTATAAAGCGCTTTTTCTAGATTTCTGTTATATATTTTAGAAAAACAGACATGATTACCCCATACATCTGTCTAATGTATTTTAAATTTTTATGATGTCATGGTTTTGCGAAGATGTATTTAAGTGATGTTTTAAGTTTTTTTAATGACCGTGATAATTTAATTTTAATTCATATATATTTCGAAAATGATAAAATACAAAGGCTTAATTTCATAGTTAGCATGAGTGTGAGTCGGTTCAAAATTATGTTAAGGCTTTTTTGTTATGTTAGATGCAGGTGAATAAAAACTTATATAGAAAATATTAAACATCAAAAACATTTCTTAAGCAAATTTTCTGTTTATACATTATATTAATTATGTAAGATAAACAAATAGTTAAAATGTTGATAAAAATTACCCTGCTGACTGTTGTTCTTAAATAATTAAAATTGTAAGATAATATTTGATAACAGTAATTAATATTAACATTTGATAACATTAATATCCATAATATTTGATAACATTAGCTTGATGTGTAGAATAATACTAGCAAGCTTTGCCACCTTCGCTGGACCCTATATTTAAATAAAATAGGAAAAAGCCCTATCATTATCAAAAATTAAAAAAAAAAAAAAATGAAATCAATCGAAACCGCAGTTAATGTTCCGCTGGCTTCTGTAACAGCTTTCCGTCCCGCAATATGATGATTGGCTTCTACAGCCTTCGGCATAGACTTAACCGCTTTTTATCCCCGCCCCCTCTCCCACGGGTAAATTTAGAATTTTAACGAAATATTATCAAATTACATATTCCGTACTTTTAACCAATACCCAAACATCAAAACTCGCCTTTCTGAGTTAATTTGGAGTAGAGCTAAGGTTAAAAACGTGTTTTTGTCCGGCCGAGGGAAGAGGGGAAGGGTAATTTTGCAAAATCGCCTTACAATGCGTCTAAGGTACACACACACACAACGAACCTACGCATAAAAAAAATCCCCTCCCGAAAATAATTTGCAGCAGAGTTGAGATTGAAAACATATATATATATATTTATATATTTTTATTTATATTTTTGCCACCCTCACATAGACGAAAGATCTTCGCAAAATCTCTTTATACTAGGTGTTGGATGCATATGACCAACTCACACATCAGAAATCGCCTTTGTAAGATTATTTAGAGCAGAGTTGTGCGTAGAAATACGTTTTTGCTACCCTTTCTCAAAATTTGGTCGGAAAGAATTACGCAAAATACCTTTACAGTATTTTTTGGGTACGCATAACCAATCAACGCATCAAATAATTGCTTTCCTGATATAATTTGGAGAATAATTACTCTTGAAAACGTGTTTTTGCATCCACCCTACACTTAATGAGGAAGGAGAGGCGAAGAATTTCTCAAAATGCCTTTATAGTATGTGTTAGGTACGCATAATCAACCCATACGTTTAAAAAAAAAATAATTGCAATACAAAAAGAATTTTTCATATACCGTGTTTTAAATTTTTCTGTTGAATCATATAAATGCTATTGAAGGCAGCGAGAACCTGAAACTATTGGCTAAAAGTAATTTAAAAGTGCATCGTCACTGTGTTCTGAGCTATTCTGAAAATTTCAAAAGTCTAGGTAGTCGGGAAGATTGATGATCGGGACGAGTATATGACTGATGAATCATATAAACACTACTGAAGGCAGCGAGGACCCGAAACAATTGGCTAATAGTATTAAAAAATGCATTGTTATCGTTTTTTGAGCTATTCTAAAAGTTTCAAATGTCTAGCTAGTCGAGAAGTTAGTTAAATAAATTTTCTGTTGAATCACGTGAACGCTACCGAAGGCAGCGGGGACCCGATACAGTTTGCTAAAAAAATTTAAAAAATGCATTGTCACAGTGCTTTGAGCTATTCTGAAAGTTTCAAATGTCTAGCTAGTCGGGAAAAAAGTTAAATAAATTTTCTGTTGAACCATATAAACGCTGCCAAAGGCAGCAGTGACTCGAAACAATTGGCTAAAAATATTTTAAAAATCCATTGTTACCGTATTCAGAGCTTTTATGAAAGTTTCAAATGTCAAGCTAGTCGAGAAGTCAATTAAAAATGAATTGCAAGATTTGTACTGATAACGCTGCCGAAGGCTGCAGGGACCCGGAGCAGTTGGCTAAAAGTATTTAAAAAATTCATTTTCATCGTGTTCTGAACTATTCTGAAAGTTTCAAATGTCTAGGTAGTCGGGAAGTTAGTTAAAAATCAATTGTAAGATTTGTACTGGACAAACAAACAGGAATACGCGTTAATAAAAAGCATGGTAAAATCAATCTTACTGCGATAATTTGGAACAAAGTCACTCTTAAAAACGAGATTATTACCCCCTCCCCTGCTACTTACCCTATGCTTTAAAAAAAGATATTTTTGAGAACGAATAAAATTTTGAAAACTTTTCCTAAAAGCAAAGAATTTTCAAATTATTTCACATATGAATTTGTTTTATTCGCAATATTTTGAATTTTACCATTTAATGTTTCGTGTTTTAAACCCTAAGAATGGATTTGGGTTCTAAATATGTTCCAAAGATATTCTGTTTCTATAATATTCTGTTAATTTTGCAGAAACGCAATTAAAATCAAACTATTGAGCAAATTGTTGCGTTTTATTTACATGACGACCACTGGTGCAATCACCTGACGATTACTGGTGAAACGCAGTTTTCAAGTGACGAGCACTGGTGCATTTTTATAGGTTTAATTTTAGTTTTTTTTTTTTTTTTTTTAATTGGCTTAACGTATTGAAAAAATGAAAGTGTCTAACAACAACTAGAAGAATCAGTGTATAAAATAGACCAAAGTATAATATTGATACATAAATTCCACATGAATGCCACGCGAAAAAAACAAACATTTTAAAAATAAGGCCTTAAGGGTGACGAGCACTGGTCTCGTTACCTTATCTTTTGATTTTTTGGTCATCTGAAGACTTGTTTCTCTTAATTATTTTTCTTAATAATAACTTTTTCTGCAGATCTTCTGGGTTTTAACCTGTTTTGTTTAATTGTTGCTGCACTGTTTTTAAAGAAATTATTTTGCTAATAATTTTTTTGAATATTTTTTAAATTTTGAATATGATACAAATCGATTTTTTAAACATTTGCTTTTTAACTTGTGGTCATCTCGCTTGGATGAGCAACGTGACCGGCTAAAGCCAAATTTCCAGTTGAAACAGCCAAAATATTTATATCTTGCTAAAAAGGTTTGGTTTGGTTTGGTTTGGTTTGATGAGTACTGAGATTTATTGCTTGCCTCTAAGGCCGCTTATATCTCGAAAAATCCACACCACAAGGGTTTACAAGTTTTTATTATACAAATACACAATATTTTGAAGACATAAGACAACACAAACATCCATGCCCGCACCAGGATTCGAACCTGGGACCAGTAGATTCGGAAGGCAGCGCTCTACCGACCGAACCACCTGGCCGGCTTGCTAAAAACCGTTTTACCAATATTTCGTAAACATTCAATTATTTTGCCATTTCACGCATTAAAATGTTTTTTTTTTTTTTTTTTTTTCATTCTAATTTTTGTGGCATCGTTAATTACCATATCCTTGCCATTTGTAGAATATTTTCTAAAATTACAATTTTCCTGACAATTGCATCTTGTTTTTAACACTAGGCTCAAACCTAATGTGTACGTGGAGGACGACGTAATCAAATCTGTTTCAAATTTTGCTTTTTAAATGATAAAATTGGTAGTTGCAGAAAGAGAAAAAGAAAATATCCAAGTGCGGCTATTTTTTTTTTTTATCCGTTAGTATACATATATACGAGAACAAGAGACCATGGTATTATTAATTTCATGTAAGTCTATTGAATAACGGCTCTATATATTTTTGGTTA
Organism: Salticus scenicus; assembly: GCA_963930645.1. Classification (NCBI taxonomy): domain Eukaryota; kingdom Metazoa; phylum Arthropoda; class Arachnida; order Araneae; family Salticidae; genus Salticus; species Salticus scenicus. The sequence goes on along the minus strand of OZ005654.1, from coordinate 100,925,734 downwards.
GTCGTGAGAACCGTCATGATTGACATCATCGCACTAATTGAAAATCACAGGCTTCAGCGTTGTCCATGGTGTCTGCGATACACAACCGAAGACGCAATGTCTCGGCGGTATTTTTTCTGTTCAAGTAATAAATCTTTACAATTTCCCCACGTTCCTTCAATGTAAGAAACATACGTTCACAGAGCGAGAAAGCAAGATTCACATTACGCTAAGGATCCTAAAAAGGGGAGCTGACTCACAACTCATTTTGTTGCCCACTTTTCTTGACTTTTGTCGATTTTTATCAAAAAGTTTTTTGAAATTATGGATGGTTGTTCAAATAATAATTCTTTAATGACAAGTATAAAGGATTTAAATCCAAAAATGCCGATTTTGAGTTAAGTACATAGTCAGACTCAGAAAAAAAATCTCTATCGATTGGTATAAGAGATTTAAGTCAATGACATTTAGTCTTTGAGAAAATCCATTGGAAAAAAGATTCAAGTCAGAAATTTAGCATTCATGTTTGTATATATTATATACGTATAAAATATTATACACGTAAATCTGTTAAAAATAAACAAACTTCAAAATTAAATGTATGTACTTTATTCACAAAATTGTATATTATGATCATATCCTGGCTAAAACTGTATTAAAGAGAAGTTTTGACACAGGATTTTTTGAACTTTATTTTTCGTCTCCTGAAAAATCAAGAAAATGGGTTAAAACCTTTATACTTATCAGTACATAATTATTCAAATCATTCAAAGATAGGATTTTGACCTGCAAGATTTCGAAAAAAAAAAAGAAGAAGAAGAAGAAAAAACCGCGCAGTGTCAGTTTGGGCAACATTTTCGATGTGAGTCGGCCTATATCTACAGGGGCTCTACGTCACGTATTCCACAATCCCTTATTTTTTAACTAGGGCTATGACGTCAGTCATGACGGTGTCTTACGACTAACCACGGAATCAGAGCCCTTATTCAGTAGCCTTACGTAAAATTAAGAATACCATGGTCTCTTCTTCTAGTTTCAATGCACAATCAGTAGACTTTAGTGAGAGTCAAAGACTTAGTACGAAATGTCATTAAATGAAAGTCATGCTCTGGTAGGCAGATAGCAGTTGTTTTCTTTTTTCTTCTTAGTCAGCCTAGCGCTACGATTTTCGTGCTACAGGTACCGTTCCAACGCTATTTATGGTTTTTTGCTATGGAGATACCATTCAAAAAAAAAAAAATAATAAATAAATAAATAAAAAAGTAGGTGTTGCCATTTAAAATTTTTGTATTTTTGTCACTGTAACCGTAACTGTTAGAGTTTAACTATTGTTTTTTATAAGATTCTTGAGCGCATACCTCAAAATACCTTGCACCAAACTTTTATTCAGATTCCGTAAACAATATGATAGCTACGGTCTCATATATCGGGATAGTTTATTTATAATCACCCTATATATATATATATATATATTGTAAATATATTTATCTTCATCTATTGTTAATTTCTTTAATGCTTAATATTTTATTTATTTACTTTCCTAGAAGTCAATAAATTTATAAATACATTTTTTATTCTTTTTAAAAACATTACAACTTACAATATCTTAAATTCTATCTCAAAGTCTATTGAAACACTTTAATAATGAAATAGTGTTCTATTTGCTAAAATGAAGCGATGATTCTAGATTTCGATTCCTTTTTTTTTTTTTTTTTTTTTTTAATAGCAAAATAATCAGTAATTTCAGTAAAATAGAAAAATACAGTATGTTTCGTAAATCTGTAGACATTTTCGAAATTCATAAAAGTTGAAGGAATTGGTAGAATTAAACGCGGTTTGCGAAAAATTTATTCTTGTAAAAAAAGGATTTATTTATTTATTTATTTACTTTTATTTATTTTGTTTTATTTATTTATTTATTTTTATTTATTTATTTAATTTTTAATTTTTATTTTTAATTTTTATTTTTATTTATTTTTATTTTTTATTTATTTATTTATTTTTTTTTGGGGGGGGGGGGGAGAAATACAATATAGTTACAATTTTCATCGACAGAACGTACTGCATGGACGAGTAACGAGAAATATGCAAATCAGAGTCCTATAAATTGCAAAGTTTTACGATTAACACATCTTTTACTCTAGATCTTAACATCTTATTCTATTTTGCTTCCTACTTCCACATACATGAAATTGTAATTGTGACGCTGTCTTGGCGGATGACACGTAAATGAGCACCGACGTTATGTACATAATGAAAAGATCTCGAAATCTCCTGTCACTTCTCACCTGCTGGTTTCGTATGCTTTGATTTTTATAAAATTAACATCATTTCTTTCCCTATCCTTTCTTCCCATTTAGATTCCCAGGAAGATTTTTTACATATTTAAAAACTCGAAAAATCTTATTAATGATAGTTCTTCCACGCCTTTCCTGTCTGATGATATACGGCAATTATTAGCATAATTTATTTTCCCTTTCTTTTGCTTCAAATTTATTCAGATTTATTTAAATTTAATCTTTATAAATATATATATATTCTCTTTCTACTTTTATAGTTCTTCTATTGATTTTCGGTTTTATTTGTTTTCGCTCATCGCGAAAAGTACTTTTGTGTGTAGCTGCTTTGCTTGCAGCACTCATGTCTACTTTGTCTTTGTTCGCCTGATGCAGTCGTGCTTTATTTCAACCTATAACAATGCCTGTGAGTTTTTATTTTTATTTATTTTTATTTATTTTTATTTATTTTTGTTATTTATTTATTTTATTTATGGCGTTTAACTGTTTATAAGTTTCCAACTTATTCGATGCTTGTAATTTTCCTGTAAGAGAAATCAGATACGTACGCCGCAAAGGATATAAAAGAGAATTCACGTAGCGAGTTATATATACATATATATATAATAATAATAATAATAATAATAATAATAATAATAATAGGAGTTTTTTTTTAAACTCCCATTTCCGAAAACTTCCAAATTTCCTGTTAGAGCAATCTGCTACATACGTCGCGAAGGACATAAAAAATAATTTACGAAGCGAGTTAAAAACTAAAATAAAATAATAATAATAATAATAGCAGTTTTTTTAAACTCCCATTTCCAAGATCTATAATTGGTCTACATAACCAGTTTTCTTGTAGTAAACAAGTAAGACATTCTAACGGACATTTAAAAATGATTTTATATTAAAAAATTTAAACGTTTAATTAATATAGAAAATCATTAAAATCGTTTTTGAGATACCAACTCACCACCGATTTCTTCCATTACTTTTCAAAACTCATCAGCGCACCGAAACAAAAAATTACGAACGGAATGATAGCTAAAAAGAAGTTCATAGGGCGAGTTTGAAGAATATTCGTAGAGCCATTTTTAAAGAAACACGCTTGTGATACTTGAAATCCACCTACTTTTACAGATCGCCTATCAATTTCTATAAGTAACTAATTAATACATACGAATTGACACCTAAAAAGGCGTGCTTGTTGTAACTTCGATGAAAACAGTTCAAGACATTTTTTGAGATACCGACCTATGGTTCCACTTCCATTTTTACAATTTTCACGAAAAGCTGGAAAATTCATCTGTAGTAGACCAGTCTTAACTTTGAAGTTTTATTTTTCTATCTTCATTGTTTCGGAAATATGATAGCCGGGCGATTTCCCACATATATCTATACTGATAAGTATAAAGGATTTAAGTCCAAAAATGTCGATTTTGAGTTAAGTATACAGTCAGACCCAGAAAAAAAATTCTCTATCGATTGGTATAAAGGATTTAAATCCATGTCATTTAGTCTTTGAGAAAATCCATTGGAAAAAAAAGATTCAAGTCAGAAATTTAGCATTAATCTTTGTATAAAATATTTAATTCAATTTTTTCCCTTTATTAAATGAAGGTTAAAAATCACCGAACGGTATTAAAGGGTATAAATCAACATAATCCCTTTTTCCTAATCGATTGTTTTGATTAGTTTTTAGTTAGTTTAACTTTAATTTTCGTCTCCTGAAAAATCAAGAATATGGACTTAAATACTTTATACTTATCAGTACAGATATACACACATACATGCAAGCACATATACACACACTGACCAATTACCGAAAGCAAAATTTTTAGACTCAGGAGATCTTTAAACATGTAAATCAGGTGAAAACAAGGTATAGAAATTTTTAACCTGATACAATGCTTCCATTACCTACGGTTTGGGTAATGGAAGTAAAAGTTACACAGACTCTAGATAAAACTTTCAGTAACTTTAAAGAATTATTATTAATTTTTATGTCAGTGAAAAACGTTTTATAGTGTTATATGCGTTTACAGTCTGCAGTAATGGAAAAAATTATGTTGCAATTAGCAGCACATTTAAATAACAAAATTAGCCGTTTTTTTTTTTTTTTTTTTTTTTTTTTTTTGGGGGGGGGGGGAGGGGAGAGGTTTACACCCAACCCCTATTTTTCTCCCGTAGTGTTATGATCCGTATAGATTATATAAAATATTGTATCAAAAATGTAGATTATATCAATTAGTGTATCATGGTTTCCTCACTTTTTTTTTCTTTTTTTTAATTATTATTATTATTTAGTTGCACATGTATGGTAAATTTTTAAATTAAAATGCAATTCTGATGTGCGAAATTTGTGTGATAAATATTTTGTCTACCAATCTATCTTAAACGATCTATCTATCAATCAATCTACCAATCTATCTTAAACGAAATATTTCATAAAAAAATCCAGAAATAATTTTAAAATATCAGCAAATTAGCGATTCTAATAAAATAAAGACAGAGTCATATCACAAAGGAAACATTTTCTAAGCCAATTCTAAAGTTTATTTAAATATTTATACAGAAGTTTAATCAGTTAAAATTCAATATTTTCTATGCACATTTATTGATAAAATTAATATAATAATAATAATAATAATAATAAAAATTAATAATATTCTTTGTTCTAAATTTAAAATAAAATGAATAATATATTTTATGATTTTAATCTCGTAAATTTAAATATCTGAAAGGCTGTTTATGATTTGATTCTTTCTTGAAGCATAATTTTATAAGACACTTGTGACTAATAATTTTATAAGACTGATAATTTTATAAGACAAAAAAAAAATTATAATTATAACAAAATTATAATTTAATTTAATAAATTATAAATTATAATTTATTTTAAATGTCTTATAAATTATAATTTATTTTAATGTTTTTTAATTAAATTAAAAAATTATAATAAAATTATAATTTTTTAAAATTATAATTTTTGACTGATAATTATATAAGACAGTGCATGTAAGGCTTATCAGATGTTTAAGAGATTCTGTAAGAAAAGCAAATACGGCTAGAATTATAGTCTCTTATTAAATTAATATGGTAATGTGAAATATATTCGAAAAAAGGATGTTATTGTGTAGTATTACAGTATAACATATTAAATTTATTCGTAATTCATTATTGAGAAAAGTGTGAAAAATGTGAAACTGAAAAAGTAAACGAGCAATTTCATTAATATTTTAAAAGAAATTGTTTCTAAATATATCCTAATGAAGAAAAAGACAAATTTTAACATATTTAAGAAATAGAAAGGAATTTCTTTATAACACAAATATCTGAATTTTTTATTGAAAGTTATATTAAAAAACACATACAGTAATGAACATAGTTATAAGTTCAGATGTACTTTGGTGATTTAGTAGTTCAAAAGAAATATAATTCAGTTCAACATCCACAAATCATATTTTAAAAAATAAAATAGAATATAGAACTTTCTATATCGATATTTTATAATAAACACATCTCATTCAAGAATATGAAGCAAAAAATAAAAAGAAGTAGCTGAATATAATTATAAGTTTAGAGAGTTCAGTTTTCTTCATCTGAATAAATAAAATATAATGAAAATTTAGAATGTGGCATGGACCCCATTATATATAAGGATTTCAAAAATACGTTCTGTCATCGTTGTAATGAAGTTTTGCAAGGTAACTAATAGAATTTCGGTCCAGACTTTTCGAATTTTGTCCTTTTGTTCTCCTACAGACAGAAATTGTTTTCTATGTGAATAAACCTGTCGCATTATAATTCCCCATAGACTTTCTATTGGATTAAGGTCTGGACTGCATGCAGGTCGTTGTAATAATGGTATGTGTTTATTTTATTCAGCCATGATTTTGTCAATCTAGACGCGTGTATTGCAACATTGTCTTGCTATGGAATAAAGTTAACTCCCATGAGCAACTCAGCTAATTCAGAGTGGGTGATTAAAGCAGTTTCTAATAATTCTACGCATTTAATTCATTCTAGTAGAAATCCATATAAGAGGTAAGTCATCTTTATATGAAATCCCTCTTTGTAACAAGGGTGTTCCTCCACCAAAGTTTCTTCAATATTTAATTTGTTTCTCTCCTCTAAGGTCAGACCAATGTTTACCATCGATGTCCAGATTTAACATTTTTTCATCGATTAATAACATTGATTTTCCATATTCTTAATGATTCATGTACCTTTTTGGGAATTCTAATGTTTTTGTTTTATGATACGATTTTAAAGCCGCTATCAAACGAAGAACCATACGATAGTCTTTAGCGCAAAATACCTCATCAACAGGTTTTTCATGCGGGAAACGATCCAAACATGCCGTTTGATACAAATTTCAGAACTTACGTTCGTCAATCACGCATTTTCGATTGTTTAAATCACATACGGTAGTATTTAGAACGAAATCCTCCAATCAGAGAATCGTGATTACAGAACACCCTCTGTTATTTTCCCTTTTAAACATCCTTGGGGGGAATAATAGCCAAATGTTGGGTCCGTTGTTTACATTTCTGGATTTCCTTCTTTCGTTTATGCTTTAAAAAAAAACCTACTGAAGTTGTTTGGCCACTTGTGAGCGGCAATAGCTTATATTTTAGAATATATCGTCTTCCGTCTGATAGCACATTAATGTTGGTTTGACTTTCTTTTTCATCCCTGCTACATTTCTTTCGTTTTGGAGAATTATCTAAAATGTCTTGGTGTGACAGGGAGTTGTAAGGAACAGGTTATGTCGTTTTAATTTATCTCTTCATTTGTTGCTTTTCTCATAATCAACCTGTTTTGCCGCTGAGTTTTGAAATAGCCGTTTTAAAATGTAGATTTTTTTTCCCTTTTTTGGCATAATTATTAATAACACATAGTCCAATCATTTTTTTTTCTATTTGTCTGTGTGATATGCGTTAGTTGACTATGCATCTTTCTATATGCGTCAGCTTGAGCTTGTTCTCCGTCAGATAACGATTTTTCTTCCAGGTATGTTGAGCTTGGATATGAAAGAAAAAATATCGAGACGTTACAATGTATATAACTGATGTTTCTAGATGCATTAATTAAACATCATTTTTAGTACAATTTTCATGATATATCAGGGTTTTTTTAAGTCAAATTATAATTATGTCCGTCATATATATACATAAACTCTTGTATAACTTATATTTTGGCATTTTCTTCTCTGAAAACTTGATATTAATGTTAAAAGCTCACTTATTTAGATTCAGATGAAGTGAGAAATATTTTATGACAGATGTAATTGTGTAAACACGAGTTTTACAATACTTTGTATATGAACTTATAGTTATGTCCGCCGCTTAAGTCTATTTAACTATCGTTTATGGTTTATTTCTCTTATCTATCTTATTACTCTTGGTTGTCTTTTACCGCTTATCTGCTTCATGTATTTGGCACTGCTGTGCTTTTAGCAGTACATTGCATCTTGTACTAGCTTATCTTGTAATCGTTTTGGACTTTAAGTTGATATCTTTACAACTAATTTTAATAACTAAATTTAAATTGTCAACTCGGAATATTCCTTACCTTTTGATACACTTCAACTCTTTCAGTATTTAACGGTTTGTGAAAAGATAACAATACATAAATACAATCGAATTTTAATAATATGATTTTTATGCTATAGTGTAGCATAAACAGGCTACGTTTTGTGTGATTCAATGAATGAGAACTAGTCTTGTAATCTTAATATTACAATTAGTTTATATAGGAAAATTTTTATTTTAATATTCATTTATTAATTTATTTTATTTTCTATAGACTTTCAATTTGAAATATAAGATACAGATTTAATTTAACCATTCAGTCTTAATAATACTACAGATAAGTTCAAAATAGGAACTGTACAAACTTTTTAATGAAATATTTGCATATCATAAATAGCAGGCGTTGCCCGCTTCGCTGGTCACGATACTTAACTGAATTCTTAAAATTATATGAAATGTATTAGTATAAAAATCCTATTAAAAAAAATCGTTCAGAAATTTTTTGTGGTAAAAATTTTATAGTGGGTTGGATACAGATAACTAACACACATAGTAAAATTCCTTCCTAAGATATGTTAGAGCAGAGTTACAATTGAAAACATGTTTTTGCTCCCCTCCTCCACCCCAAAATGGAAAGGAAAGATATTTCCCAAGATGTCTTTATAGACTTATAGTGCATGTTAGTACTCATAGCACAATCTTATTCCAAAAGTAATACCTTCTTGAGATAATTTTGAATATAGTTACGTTGTAAACATGTTTTTTTCTCCCTCCCCCCCATGAAAAACAAGAAAGAGGGTATATTTCGCAAATTCCTTTCATAGTGTGTGTTAGACACGCATATCAACCCAATCACCAGAAAAGAGGCTTCCTGAGGTTATTAACAACAAAGTTACACTATGGAATTTTTTTCCATTAAACTCCTGACCCTAAAGAAAAGAAGGGTGATATTTCACAAAATCTCTTTATAGAGCTTGGTAGTGACGCATAGCACAACTCCACATACACAAAAAAAAAATAACTTCCCGAGATAATTTGAAATAGACTTACGCTTGGATATGTGTTTCTTGGATATATGTTTCTTGAATGTATGTCCCCGCTGAATATGGAAAGGGAAACGTTCGCAAATTTCATTTTTGTAGCGTTTTAGGCTCATATAACCAATTCATTCACCAAAAAGTCACCTTTCTGAGATAATTTTGTAGAGAATCAAAATTGGAAAGGGGTTTTTTGCCTATCCTGACTCCAAAGGAGGGTAGGGAAGGCACTTCGCAAAATCCCTTTACAGAGTATGTTGGATACAAATATTAAAGAATTGTCTGTCTAAAATATTTTCGAACGGAGCGCTTGAAAAAGTATTTTTGCTCCCCGCAACTTCTATAGAGGAAAAAGAGAAGAATTTCGATTTTGCCCCTTCGTAAATCCCCAATTCGGAAATCGCAAAACATCAAATTAGATTTTGGAAGTTTATACCAGAAGACGCATAGCCGTTTTTAACTTCTATGGCCCAGATCTACTGGAAAATCCGTATTTTGCGGATTCCTCCCTTTTCTCTCCCCCCCCCCCCTCCAAAAAAAAAAAAATCTCAAATTAAAAAATTTGAAAATCAGTGTTTTTTTTTTTTTTTTTTTTTTTTTTTTTTTACTATAAAAAAAAATTGTTTTCTCACGTGCGATTTCTTAATGTAATTCTTAATGTAATTTAGTGTCGAGTTATTCTCGCAAATCTCTTTTTGCCGCCTGGGTAAGAGGAGAAATTTCCAAAACCCAGTCTTAGTGGGTGTCATGGCTCTAGAACCCATCTTTACAATGATATTCGTGACCCAGCCCCCCCTCCCCCCCCACACACACAAACACCATTTCCGCGTTTCTTAAAGAGTTATGTTGCATCACATCCCCCCCCCCTTCCCTACCCATCTCTAGGGGACAAAATTCCTAAAATTCCAGGAATTGGTTTTGAAATATTTTGTTTGTTATATTTTAAAGCAAATATCTTGCAGAGATATCGGTTTTTTGTTTGAGTTGTGAAAAATTATGTGAAATCACGTTCTGCTTTCCTACCCCTCTTGGGGAATGAATTTCTAAAACTTCAGAAATTGTTTTTTAGGTGTTTGTGTTTACTATATTTAAAGGAAAAAAAATCTTACGGACATTGTTTTTTCTTACAAGATATGGAGAATTATGTACGATCACGTTTTGCCCCTGTGAAAACACATTTTGGCCCCTCCCCTCCCGTTGGAACAAATTTCCTAAAATTTCAGGAATTGGTTATTAGATATTTTTCTTTGCTATATTTAAAGCAAAAATCTTGCAGATATCTAATTTTTTGTTTGAGTAAGAAGAATTATATGAAATCACGTTTTGCCTTCACCCCCACATTTCTTGGGGACTGAATTTCAAAAATTTCAGAAATTAGTTTTTGAGTGTTGTGTTTACTATATTTAAAAGAAGAAAAATCTTACGGATATCTTTATTTTTTTTCCAAGATATAGAGGATTATGTACAGTAAAGTTTAGCCTTTGTGAAATCACGTTTTGTTCCCTCCCCTTCCTTTAGAAGTAGAATTCCTAAAATTCCAGAAACTAGTTTTTAGATATTTGTGTTTACTATACCATACAGAAAAATTTTATGTACATTTTTTTTCCCCGAGATATGGAGGATTATGTAAAATCATGTTTTGGACCCTCCCCTTCCATAGGGAGCATATTTCTTTAAATTCCAGAAATTGTTTTCCAAACATTTTTGTTTGCTATGTTTTAAAGTAAAATTTTATGGATATATTTTTTCTTGTGCGTTTGTTTGAGTTACGAAGCATTATGCGAAATCACATTTTACTTTCCGAACCTTCTTCAATGCTGAATTTGTAAAATTTCAGAAATTAGTTTTTAGGTGTTGATGTTTACTTTATTTAAAGACATAAAATAAGATTTTTTTTTTTTTTTTTTTGGACAGAAAACAACTTAAAAATGTAAGTTTTAAACTCCCAACGGATCTACTTTTCAGAAAATCTAGGTGGTTTGAGTAAAGTACAAGAAACGATATATCATCAAGACTTCAATAAATGGAAATAATGCATTAGAGACAAAGGAATGTTAGCATATAAGCAGATTATTTTTGGATCATGTATAGGAAGCATTCAATATAAAGAAATATGGACGTTTAAAATATAAATTGTAAATAATAGCCTATTTTAAAGTATTTTATACATAAAAGTTTAGATTATGTTATAGCCTATGTGTGAACTTTGATCTCTATTCTTACTTTGTGAAAACCTCTTACGTGATAAGAAGAAAACACAAGCATTTATTAACTCAGCGTATCAGAAAAGACAAGAAACACACAAAGCAGTGTAAAAAATAAATAAGTAAATAAAAATAAATATATAAATAATAAATAAATAAAAGTACGATTTCAAAGACCTGTAATATTGAATATAAATCCTGTGAAAAAAAGTAATAAATTAAACCAAAAAATTATATCTTGTAAATATAAGTATTAAGTATTGTAAATATGTATATAAGTATAATATTTTAGTCTATTTTTACTAATATTTCTACTATTTTAGTCTATTTAATCTTACCATAATTCCCTTCGTTATGTTACATTTTCCTGAAATCTTTTTTCGTTGAAGTGATGTGTTCCATTCTTCTCGCAAATCCAATTTACTAACTATTTTTACGACCTTATTCAGAAAAGTTACTGAAAACTAAATATATTTATATATTTGTTGATGTTATCTTGCGGTAACACCTTTATTTATTTTTATTCTTAGTCTCTTACATTACTTAGATTTCGGATATTTTTTTTCTTACCGTAAAAGCATTGCAGCATTTTTTATAGCATTGTAGTATTTTTACAGCATTGCAATATTTTTTATAGCAATGCACTATTTATTTTTCTGCAATAGAAGAATGCAAACTTTAAGAATTCCCTTGTGAATGTTGACGGCAAATAGTAAGAATCTTACATTAAACTATGGAAATTTGAGTAAAGATTTGAACTTTAAAATTCAGTTCCTGAATATTAAGATATGTGCAAAAATGTTTACGAAATTTTAGCATGTAATGTGTTTTAGAAATCTGAAAATGTAAAATGTAAAATTTTCATAATTTTAAGAATAATGTTTTTTTTTTTTTTTTTTTTTTCCTAAAATGTGTTTTTTTTTCCTCCCTAAAATTAATGAGAAATGACCATCATAATAATATGTGTGTGGAATAGACATGTAAACATCAGGAGTATTATATGAAATAAGCTTTATATAATCTTAAAAATAATTATTTGATAATGGATCGTTAGCAATGGAATTTTGTAGGAGATATTTATTAAAAGGATATTTTGGTGTAAACGCATAGACAAAATTTTCGTGCTCTGTCGAGTTCGGTGGAAAATAAAGCATATTTTCTATTCTTTTTTTTTTACAAGATAAGGGGGCTCTGCTCTGTGCTTGCTTTCTGGCTTCGATCACCAACTCCTGTGGCAGTGTCCCTAGCAGGTTTTTGCCCACTTTGCTGGTTACAATATTTAAATGAATTTTCAAGAAATTTGAATAGTTCAAACGTTTAAATGAATATACACTTAAAAAAAAAATCCCGTAACATTACGGGGAAAGTCCGGCAGCAGAGATTCCAGACAAAGCCCGTAAAAAAAAAAAAAAAAAAAAAAAAAAAAAAAAAAAAAAAAAAAAACATTGGTTTTACGGACATTTTTTTTTTTTTTTTTTTTTTTTTTTTTTTTTACAGGCATGTAACGTAATTTAATGTTATTATATATACTTAATTTACGGTCTAAGCGTTTCTTTTTACGGGCTTTGACTGGAATCTCTGCTGCGGGCATTCCCCGCAATCTTACGGGATTTTTTGTTTTTATTTTTTACAGACAGTGTATTTCGATTGGCGATTATTTTCATCAATTCAAAACCATGGCCAAATTTCACTATGTACAGCCGTTAATAAACGTTAACAAAAGGTAAATAACACTTACTTATTTGTATTTGATTATATTGAATAAAAAAAAAAAAAAAAAAAAAAAACACGGGGAATTTAAGATAAACTAAACATGCATTCACATTAGTTTGTAAACGATAAAATCAAAAATATTAAAATTTATAAGATCATTTCATTAATGTAAATTAATTTTGAATAATAAATAAACAAAAATCAAAATTTTAAAGCTATTATGATGTCTGTTTTACGAGAAAATTTTGATGATACAGGTTTTACTTTTCATTTTTTATTCCCTTGCATGAAAGCTTTATATTTAAATAATAATAATAACAAATAAATAAATGTTGCACGTATTATATTTTTAAAGGCATTTTGAAATTACAACTCAAAGAAAAATGTCGGGAAAAAACTCAAAAACCAGACAAAACATTAAAAATCAAAATAAATATAAAAAATTGTCACAATCAAAAATATGTTACATATTGCACACCACAATTTTCTGACGTATATTTTAGCAAAATATGATAAGGTTCGCAAGAATAGTTTTTGTATCTTTTAAACTTTTAGAACTGAAATTTTTTGCTCTATTTCAAGATTAAATATCTCCTAAATATTGCTTTGAGATATAAACAGTTTATTTAATCAAGTATATCACATATTTTTGTACAAAACTGGCAAATTTTGTGTTTTTATGTGAAACTGTTTTTACTGTATAAGCTGAGAAACCGAACATGACATGAAAAATTTCAACAGCAGTATTTATTTATTTAGAAAAGATAGATATTTCTTGATATTTTGATAATGTACCAAAAACATTCCTAAAAAAAAAATAAATAAATAAATAAATAAATAAGTTATGCTTGTAAAGTGGAGGGTAAAAAAAAAAAAAATGGTGGGGTGTTCTGGTTTACAAAAGTGCAGCCATTCTGATCATCTGAAACAAACAAACAAACAAACAAAATAAATAAATAAATAAAAATAAAAATAAATATTCTTATTTAGTAAGAATGCCGTTATAACCTCTACTTAAGAGAGAAAAATAATCGCAAAATAGCGACTGTTTAAAAAAAAAAAAAAAAAAAAAAATGGCTTTTACAATTTTTTCTTATTTTTAATTTTTTTAAATAGTAATAATAATATAATGATAATAATTTTTTCAAAAAAGGAGTAGGGGCAATAGAAGATTATAAACTGATTGTTGTTCAAGTTTTTTAAATAGAACTTGAGATATATGAACCATGTACAAGAAAAAAAAAAAAAAAAGTGTCTGAAATTTGTAAATTGTAATTTGGTGATGGTGGAGACAGAGAATAGGATTTATATACCTGCGATAATTTGCATGAAAATAAATATAGTTTTTTGCCAAAATCTGTGAATTGTTCTCGTACAGCGCCTTCTATCGACAAAAATTTAAACAATTATTTTTTTCTTTACCAAAGCAATCCCGCTTCATGAGAATAACTTCAACGCAAACTGCGTTTAATTCTACTAATTCCTTCAACTGTTACGAGTTTTTAAAATATCTACAGTCTTGTGGGACACCAAGTATAATTAGACATATTTATATTTCAAAATCGAAAAATTCTATCAGCTTTCATATTTAGTTAAGCGTCTAAATATTTACTTTTATGGGTAGATAATATTTTCTTTTATTTATATATAACATATTATTTTCTTAACAAGAATCTTAGTATTATATTAATGACACTTCAGGCGAAATTTTCATTCAGTTCAGGCTTGTTCTTTATTAGAATAATCTTGAACTATGGCAATCTTTTCAGCTTATATTACAGAAATTATTTCCAGTTAATAACCTCAGAAAAATAATATCTTTGAATTCTGCATGGTGTCTCAGTTCTTTTTATTTGGTGTTATGGAGTAAGTCAGTCATAAAAATCCGCGATTTTATTAATAATCAACGAAAACTTTGTTGCACTAATAAAGTAGATTATGAGGAAAGAGAAGCTATAAGAGCTGGGGTATCATACGTAAATCCATTAAACTAAAGCTCAAATAAATCTATTTCGGCTATAAAAGTATAATCATTTTCATGAATACTTTTTTTTTTTGTTGTTTATTAATTGAAAAGAAAAAATAAATCTAATATCAAACAAATCCTGCATCAACGTTCAAGACTGTGGGAAAAGTGAATTATAAAATTGCACTGCACAGCATCATCGATTTAGCACGAAAAGATTTATTAACCGACTTTAAAAAAGAAGGAAGGTTCTCAATTCAAACCGTATGTTCTTTTTGTTTGTTTGTTTGTTAGTATTGGTTTCACAATCATTTTTCAGAGAATAAAGCAGGCTGGAGTCTTGAAATAGAACATAGAATAATTTTCAATATTTTCTTTTAATCAAACTGCACACACTTCGATAAACAGATATTGTTGAACACAAACATTACCATTTACAAACTATTATACATCAATTATATACAGAGGGCCCGTAAATTAAAATAAATTCGAATAATATTCGCACCATAGCGACATATTGATCAAAAACAGAACATTCTTTCGTAGCGATAAACAGAAGCATTCCGGTAGCACTCGCTTCAACTGGAGAGGAGTTGAGTTGTACTGCTGAGTTCTGCAGTTATTGCTGGCCTTGGGGAAGGAACTATTACAACTGCTCTAGTTTTCCAACATCCTCCCCACTTGAGCGTTCTGCAAAAATGCTCAACAGAAATATGACACTGAAAAATACTAATAGAAAGGTTAACGAATGACAATATATATATGAATTACATTAAACATCTAATAATAAAAAAAAAAGAAAAATACAAAAAAAAAAATATATATATATATATATATTTAGAGTTCACTTTTTAAAAGAAAAAAGATGTTTTTATAGTTTTTAAGCAGTCTTATGTTAAAATTACACATCAAGTCTTTTTACTGGCCTCACTACCCTGCCAAAACGTGTCTTAAGTAGCTCTCCATCATTAGGCTTCTCACTAGTGTTATTTGTTTTCGGTGCAGGATTTGGCACATGCTTTTCAAGTCTTTGTGTGATTTCAAGAGGATAGAGTCTCTGGATTGGTCGTAGTAAAACTCCTTTCGATGTTCTAAGCTTAACCAGCCTAATAATTCCATCTTTACTAGGAAAGAGTTCGATGACCTTTGCCAAGGGCCAACATAAGCGTTTCTTATCGTCGCTGCCAATCAAGACTATATCACCTACTTGAACTGTGTCGTGACTTTTGGGGATCGACGAACGTAGAAAACCCAGATATTATCTTCTGAATCTTTGCTTTAAAGATTCTCTTACTCTCTGAATATATCTAAATCTTTCAACAACGTCAGTTTTCTCAATTTGATCCAAGTCAGGTACATCACTTGTTCGTAATTCTTGAAGGAACAGTGAAGGCGTTAGTACATTTAGTTCTTGATCTTCAGATATGTACGTTAACGGTCTAGTGTTCATTATAGATTCGCATTCACATACAAGCGTACGTAGTTCTTCTTGTGTCAGAGAGGCTCTACCTAAGTTTTTTCGAAGCAAATTTTTGAGAATTCTTATAAGTCTTTCCCAGAACCCTCCCCACCATGGGGCTGATGGTGGGTTAAATTTCCATCTAATTTCCTTTACTTCAAACGTTCGTTGAATCTCAGTCCAATCCAAACTCTTCAATGCATTATTTAATCCAGTGAAGTTTGTACCGTTGTCGGAGTATAACACAGAAATCCGTCCTCTTCTCGCTATAAATCTTCGTAAAGCCTGAATGAAAGCATTAGTACTAAGTGATGGAATCAATTCTAAATGTACAGCCCTAAACACCGCACAAGAAAATAGTACGATCCAAACTTTTTCTTTGGACTTGGTGAGCAGAGGGCCTGCTAAATCAACTCCTGAGACTTGGAAAACTGCTGTTAATTTCGTTCGATCTTCTGGAAGAGGAGGAAATGGTACTTCTAGATGTTTAACCTTTTGCTTCTTACAGATATTACACTCATGTATGACACTTCGAATAATTCTTTTTCCCTTTAAAATCCAAAATCGTTCTCTCAAAATAACAAGTAGAGCAGACGTTCCAGCATGCTTGTTGACAATGTGCTCTTGCTCGATAAGTCTTTTCACTACTGGATGTTTGGAAGGAAGAACCAAAGGAAAAATAAAATCAGAATTTTCATTTTCGTTTGTAAGTCTTGATTTCAGTTTTAGTATTCCCTCATCATCTTTATAAGTTTGGAAATTTACGAGAGATCTTTTGCCTTCTTTATCTGTAAAGCATTCAGTCTATACACAACGAAAAAGTGTCTTTTGAGCATTTTCAATTTCTTCAGATGTAATATTTGGATATTTTCTTAAGTCTTTAGATTTCGGTTGAAAACGTAATATCCAAGCTATGATTTTAACAATCTTGGAAAATTTTGAAACTCTGTTCGCTAATCGAGATACAACAGATTCAAACTCAATATTATTAGCAGAAACTACAGTTCTTCTTTTTTCTTGAGCAATCTCTTCTTCATTGATATTTATGACTGACTTAGGCCATTGCTCTCTTGGATTCTTCAGCCAGACTGCTCCCAGCCACCACTGAGATTTTAACAACTGTTTAGCTCCACATCCTCTGGATTCAAGATCAGCAGGGTTCAATTCACCGGAAACATGGAACCAATTCTCAGCCTCAGTAAGTTTCCTAATTTCATTTATGCGATTATTTACAAAAACTGACCACTGTTCTTGCCGCTTAATCCAACTGAGTACTGTAGATGAATCAGTCAAAAAATATGATTCTATTTTTTCCATTTTCAGAGCATCTTTAACTGATTTGAACAATCTTACTCCTATTGTAGCTCCCATGAGCTCTAAACGTGGAATTGTTATCTTTTTCAGTGGAATTATTCGAGATTTAGCTTGCAATAAGTGAATGTTCACTACACCATCAGTGGACTCAGATCTTAGAAAAACGCATGCGGCATAGGCGTCTTTGCTCGCATCTACAAATGTATGCAAACTTAGAAGTGACGATTCAGTCACACCAGTCCATCTAGGTATTTTTATGTCTTTTAAAAAATGTAAATTTTTGACCCAACCAAGAAACTTCTTTTTAATTTCATCACTAACTTCCGCATCCCAATGTTCTTTAGTTTTCCATATGGCTTGAAGCAAAATTTTGGGTTGTATTAAAGCTGGGGGCAATATAACCTGTCGGATCGAAAATTTTACTAATAAATGGCAAAATTTTTCGTTTCGTTAGTTTTTCTGTCTTATCAAATTTTAATGCTTCATAATCTATTTCTAAGGTATCAGAGTATTTGTCCCATATTAAGCCTAACACTTGTGTTTTAGAATCTTGAGAAGGGATTTCAGGAAAAGCTGCACTTTCCCAGCCCCTAAGATCAAATTTCCCTTCTTTCATAATATCTGTGGCATACTTCACAAAGTTATCTAGTTCTGAAATGTTATGTACACTGGCCACACAATTATCCACGTAAAAACTGTCACGCAATCTTTCCAGCAATTTTTCAGAATACTTTATTTTCAACGATTCAGCTGACAAATGGTGATGAATAACTGCCATGAGTAAAAAAGGGCTGCTGGTTACCCCAAAAACACAACGGGTATGACGGAAAACCTTTATATCATCTTTGTCATCATACCAGAGGAATCTTAAGAAATCTCGATCTTTTTTGTGCAGAGCTATCTGTAAAAACGCTCTTTTAATGTCAGAAATAACCCCAATTTTGTATAAGCGAAATCTTGTTAAAATCGAAGTAATGGTTTCAATAAAGTTAATACCAGTCTCTAAGCAATCATTTAGGGATGGATAACCAGGCTTCTTAGCTGAGGCGTCAGAAACGGGCCTAATTTTCATAGAGGTCATTGATGATGTTTCCTTAATTACTGGACGATGAGGAAGGTAATAAGTATTAGCAAGTGCCAATTCTTCAACGGGAACTTCTTCAAGAATATTATCATCAATCCACTCTTTAAAAACTTCATGGTATTTTTTACGATATCCAGTTTTTTCTAACTTTTTAACAGTAGATTCTAATCTTTGTACTGCAACTTCGCAATTGCTCGGTAAGCAAGCATGATCATTTTTCCACGGTAAGTGGACCTCATATCTTCCATCTTGCTTTTGTTTGACTGTTTCTTTAAAATGTATAATAACAGCCTTTTTAATATCTTCCCTATTACTTTGTTCTATAGGATCTCTAATGCCAAGGAATTCTAAATCCCATAATTTTGAAACTGATGTGTCTTCTTGTGAAAGCATACTAATGACAGACATATTTATATCTCTACAACTACTGGACTGAGGGACTTTTCCCATCAAAGTCCACCCTAATTTCGATTCCATGGCGACTAAGCCTGACTTAAGTTGTTCTCGTCTACCAGTAAATAATTTACCCACGACGTCTGCTCCCAAAAAGACTTCGATAGGCCCAGAATTTTCAATGTCAGTTAAATTGATTCCTTTATTTTTTAACTCACGTATCCAATTTCCTTGAGTTATCGCAGAAATATCATTACAAATAACATTTTGATCTAGAGCATCTAAGCTACAAATGTAATCATTATGAAGATTACTCAAATAAATTTTGTAACATATGTGTTTATTTATATCTGTTTTCTCTCCACCGAATAATGAATGACAAAATTCTTCTTCTCTTACAACATCGAAATTTAATTCTTCTGCAGTGGATTTCAATATATATGACTTTTGAGACCCTGTATCTAGGACAACTCTCGCTTTGCGCTTCGCATTTTTTCCATGTAGCATTACAACTAAAGTTTGTAAAAATACATTATTAGTGGCATGCGATTTTGATTTAGTTTCTTTCTGTGTAAAGAGTGTGTCATCACACTTTTCTTTTATTTCATCGTGATTCGAAAGTGACCTAGCACCTTCATTATTTTTATTAGCTTCCAACGTGGGACACATAAATTTAAAATGTTTCTTACTACAAATCTGACACCTAATGTTTGATTTGCATGAATTGGCTACGTGGCCCTTAACTAAACAAATTCGACATAATCCCTTATTTTTAATAACTGAAAGTTTCTCGCTTAAAGGGATATAGAATGCTTTCTTACAAAATCGCATTTCATGATCTTTGAACAAAACGAACATAAATTACTTTTTGAATCATGTGTAATTAGTTCCATTGCGGATGGATAATTATCTTTTACATTTTTATAAGTTGTTAAACCTTTATGTTCGCGCTCAGGAAGCGTATTACAAAGATCGGTTCTGCTCAATTTAATCTTTTCTTCGGACTGTACTTCATTTCTTAAAAACAGAAGTATGGCATCAAGACTCGATATTTTATTTTCAGTTTCTAGAATTTTTCTCTGTCGTTCAAATAAACGTAATATATTTATGGGTAATGAACTTTCAACTAAGGGATATAAAATTAGGCCACACATTTCACTAGTAACACCCAAAGTGCCTAGCGCTCGTAACTGAGTAGATAATTTATTATATAAACCGCTCAAAGAACCATTTTTCTTATTATTAGAATTAAGAACGAGTTTTAATAACTCCCTAACATAAAAATCGATCAAAAGGTCTTCTCGACCATACCTTTCTTTTAAGCTCTGTATAGCCAAATCATAATTTTCTTCAGTTACGGGATATGAATGAACAATTTCTCTTGCTTCTGATTTAATTTTAGTTGACTGAATCAAATAGTGAAATTTATCTGCTTTACTTAAATTTTTATTCTCATGAATATTCTTAAATTGGTTCCAAAATGTGAGCCAATCTTTTAAATCTCCCCCGAACGTGTAAAGTTCAACTTCAGGGAGACGCTGACATAATGTTTTACCCAATTTGTTAATCTCTAATTGATTATCATTATCAACAATATTACATTCTTTTACATTTAATTTTTTGTGATTTTCTAAAAAGCGTTGAGCTCTTACTTGAATTCTCAGTGATTTTTCCCTATATTCTTCTACAGAATCGAATTCTGTTTCAAATTCTTGTTCTTTTATAGTATCTAAATATGTATTATGTGTCAGTTCTAATGTATCAGATTTTTGTTTAAATAAAACTAAACTGATCTCTACTTCTTCGAACGAAGAATTTTCGTCTGCTAGTATATTTTCTAGCTTATTATAGGCCCTCGTAAAGGAAGCTCTGTGTGCAGTTTTATTAATTTTGATTATTTCCATTTTTACTATCAAATAATATAATACAATATTCACTCAATATTTATTTTACTAAATTATTTTTAGTAAATTTCGTTTTCATAAATTTGAAATCACCACAAGATAAACTTCAAAACCAAAATATTTTCGTTTTACAAACTTTCAATTGACAATCATAAACTTCAAAATATTTCTATTTTCATTATATCAATAAATAATACACTTTGTATTACTATCTAATACTATCTAAATGATATAATACATTCATTAATAAAATGCATTCATTTATGAAATATTCTTCGTAAGTTTCGTTTTAATATATTTCTTTTTTTTTTTTTTTTTAGATCATCAATGATAAACTTCAAAATGGAAAAAATCTAATCTTCTTACCTCTTAATTATTAATCATTCTATTTTAAAAGACGCCAGGCCCAACCCGGGGGCGCCAGATATTGGTTTCACAATCATTTTTTAGAGAATAAAGCAGGCTGGAGTCTTGAAATAGAACATAGAATAATTTTCAATATTTTCTTTTAATCAATCTGCACACACTTCCATAAACAGATATTGTTGAACACAAACATTACCATTTACAAACTGTCGCACCATAGCGACATATTGATCAAAACAGAACATTCTTTCGTAGCGATAAACAGAAGCATTCCGATAGCACTCGCTTCAACTGGAGAGGAGTTGAGTTGTACTGCTGAGTTCTGCAGTTATTGCTGGCCTTGGGGAAGGAACTATTACAACTGCTCTAGTTTTCCAACAGTTAGCTTATAACTTCTGAACGGATGCTCCGATTTTGATACTTTTTGCTTTGTTGAAAAGGTCTTGGTCTGAAATAGGTCCCATTGTAATATCTTTACGATCTAAACAAAATACAGGGTGCCCCAAAAACTCAGTCCCAACTCTTTTAATTGCTAAACGGCTGCAGCTATAGCGATGAAAATGATATGTAAGTATAGAAAAGTGACCATGCAGAAAAAGGTTAAACTGCTTGCAGCGCCACCTGATGGAAAATATCGGAGTTACTGTTCTTATCTCGAAAACGGTTCTAGAGAAAAAAGTGAATTACAAAGTTGAAGAGTATCACCAATTTAGTACAAAAAGATAGTTTTGACATTCATGCTAGCGTTCTTATCTCGGAAAAGGTTCAAGACTGTGGGAAAAGTGAATTATAAAATTGCACAGCATCATCGATTTAGTACGAAAAGATAGTTTAGTCATTGATGCTAAAAATGCCATGCTAAAAACGTGCATTTGTTTGTTCGCAATTTCTTACATTATGCACACTTGAGCTTTCAAGATGGAAGAAAAGTTAATTACGAAGTTGTACAGCATAATCGATTTACTACGAAAAGACAGTTTTTAGACATTATTGCTAAAAATAGAACGCTTAAAACGTGCAGTTGTTTGTTCACAATTTCCTACACTGTGTTCACTTGAACTACGTTGCACACTTTGCAGCGTAGCGGATGACACGTATACTCTGTGGTTCAAAGAACTGTTTCTGTAAAGGAGCCTTCACATACTGGCATCTGGAAAGCTTCATCTTTGGTTTCTTTTGATATTTCTTTGATGTG
Source organism: Salticus scenicus (assembly GCA_963930645.1). Taxonomy (NCBI): domain Eukaryota; kingdom Metazoa; phylum Arthropoda; class Arachnida; order Araneae; family Salticidae; genus Salticus; species Salticus scenicus. The sequence continues at coordinate 100,903,304 of OZ005654.1, read as the reverse complement.
GGTTTTGAGAATCGAAGCTCGCTCGAGCCCTGGCTCACAAACCCCCTAGTGCGATAATTGCATGGGAACTGGTCTCTTTTGTAAAAGAGCAATAAAAGTAATGTTCATTGTAAATGTGTGCAAAATTTCAAGGGTCACTTTTGGACAATGGATAATTTATGAGTTTTGAAGCTTTGCTCGTTGCCAGTGTCTGAAGGGTACTTAAGCGGTCACATCGATTAGCGCAAAGTCGTTTTCAACCAACTTCAGAAAGGAGGGTGTTCTTAATTCGAGCTATGTGTTGTTGGTGGTGTTTGTTAGCTTATAACTTCGTAAGAGGTGCTCTAATTAACTGTCTTCAAAAAGGAGGAGGTTCTCAATTCAAGGCGTATATTTTTTTGTTTTTGTTTTTGTTTGTCAGCTCATAACTTCTGAACGGATGATCCGAGTTTGATACTTTTTGTTTTACTGTAAAGGTCTTGCTCTGAAATAGGTCCCATTTGAATATCTTTATGGTCAAAAGAAAAAACAAGGTGCCCAAAAAAGTCAGTCCCGACTCCTTTAACTGCTGAACAGATGCAGCTATAGTCATAATAGTGGTATGTAGGTATAGTAAAGTGGACATGTTCTACGCGATTTAACCGCCTACAGCGCCGCCTGGTGGAAAACAGTGGACTTAGCGTTCCTATCTCGGAAACGGTTCGAGACAGGGGAAAAAAGTGAATTATAAAATTACAGAGCATGAACGATTTAGTACGAAAAGATAGTTTAGACATTAATGCTAAAAACAGAACGTTTAAAACCTGCATTTGTTTGTTCACAATTTCCTATTTTGTGCACACTTGAACGACATTGCATATCATGTACTGTAGCGGGTGACATTTATGCTTTGTAAAATTCAAAGTATGGTTATTGTAAGCAGTCACATCGATTAACGCATAGACGTTTTAAACCGACTTCATAAAGGCAGAGGTTATCAATACAAACCATGTTTCTCATTGTTGTTATTGTTGAAACTTGTTAACTTATAACTTCGTAAAAGATAATTTAATTTTATTATTTTTTCTGTGTTCGTAATGATCTTGGCTTGAAATAGGTTTCATTATGATTTCATTAAGATATGAACAAAATACAGGATACTCACAAAAGTCTGTTCTCACTCTAACTGCTGAACGCATGGTACACTGGTAAAAGCAGTATGTAATTATCGATGTTGAAACTTCTTTCCGTCAGTTGCAATGCATATTTTGCTCTTTGTTTGAACTTTACTCTGCGCAATTTCCAGCGCAGCGGGTGACACGTATTCACTGTAATGTTCGATATATATGCCTAACAGAATTTTTGGTTACGAATACAGCGTATCCGTTCTTTACATTTTTAAAGACTTTTTAATTTAACGTATGTCCATTCAATAGATAGTTTTTTGCTCATGTCCGATAAAAGCATGAAAAGTGACACAACTTAAAATTGCAGCATTTGAGAAATATCAACTTAAAATTAACTTGACTGGAATAAAACTGGCACAACTATCTCACGAGTGGATAACTTCCTAGATGGAGATGTAACTTTTTTGTTCACATTGGGTGCATTTAAAGTATTTTTCAGTGGCATAAACAATTTTTAGAGTTATGTCACTTTTCTTAGACGTTGTGATTTGTGAAACTGCTGTCGAACGTCTTCTGATGTTTTGCTATATAAATAAGTTTTCACTGAAAAGGGAAAAATAAAAATTTTTTGTAAAAAAATAGAGCCGACTCCAAAAAGTAACTACTATTCAAACAACTAAAAAAAAATTGTTATGAAATGAAACTGTAAATTGCGCCTAAAATTATAAAATAATTTCATTCGCCAAACAACCTATAACACTACAATTAATCATAACTTTTGAAGTCGGCTCAAAACTAAATAAAAATTGATACCTTTATTCAATACAAAAATCAAATACTATTCAAAATACACATCTCACATTGTCACCTGCAAAATACAGCCTAAAAGTACTTTGATTCAAGAAAACAAATAAGATTTCATAAGCAGTAAAAGTTGGTGAAGATGCTGGTATCTGACGTCCTTGTTAACAGGAAAATCGCAATATTATCTGGGCAAACATATTTATTTTCGTTTGGATATCATGATTATTTTTATAAGTTATATTATGAGAGTAATTAAGAATACGAAACAATACTTCGTACAATATATATTATGAAAATATACATCTTGCAAGTATATTTTTGCACTACATTTTGATAGCCAAATCCAAAAGATACCAAGGATGATAGTTATCAAAGTTATACCAAATTTGCAAAGGAGACTCTAACTTCGTAGCAACATAAATAGCGCATTGTGAAGGATGTTCACTGTTCTATGTAGATGCTACTAATGGACCAATTGTGTACAATGATAAAATAATAAAGGAAACATGAAAATGGATCATTCGAGACAGCAGAATTTGTTGCTACTGATCTAAATAAAACCTTTAAAACTAATTAAATTTTATTTAATTTTGCGCCGACTTCAAAAGTTGTGATTAATTGTAGGGTTATAGGTTGTTTGGCGAAGGAAATTATTTTATAATTTTAGTCGCAATTTACAGTTTCATTTCATACCATTTTTTTTTGTTTGTTTGAATAGTAGTTACATTTTGGAGTCGGTTCTATTTTTTTATAAAATGATTTTATTAGAATATGTTTTTAAATTTGAAGCTTGTGCGAAACACGTAAATTACTCTACAAAAGTGTACATCTGAAGAATAATATTTTCCTTCAATCTGAATATCATATTCGCGTTAAAATAGCTTTTTTTTTTTTATTACTATTTTTTATTTCCCTTGTATTATATGTATTTATTTTTAAAGATTGCAAAAGAGCAGCATAAGTATTGATTCTTATTGGTAGAAGCAGAAAATGTATTTCTGTGTATTCCAGTCTAATTTTGTAATATTATTAAATTGCAGTTAAAAAAATTAAACACTTAAAATAAATTAGATTTAAGTATTTATTCACGTTGCTATACAATGTTCACTTTAGAAAACGTGAGGCAAGAATCAGGGGTGTTTGCATTCCGGACTTTTTATTTTATTTCCCACCAGTAATTTTTTAACAGTAATATCATTAGTAGTTTTTTACCAATATTTAGTAGTTAAATATAGCCAAAAATACATATCGCAATTACTGGTGGGAAATAAAATAAAAAATCCGGAACGCAAACACCCCTGATCAATACCAGTTTAGCTGTCGTAAAATCAATTTTGAAATAATAGAATGTGTAGTAGTTGCGGGAGCATTATCGAGCTAATATTTTCTATTATTTGAAAGTAGAGTTAAAGTCGTGAAGAATGTTTTTAACGTATACAATTAGCATATAAAAACGAAGATCCATTTAGTGCTACTGTATTCAGTTGGTTTACAACATTTTGTAATGGTTGGAATTCTCACCTGAATCCATAACAAATGGCAAAAACTTCATCAGTTGTAATTCCTGAAAATGTGTTAGTCATAGAAAACATATTGATAGATAATAATTGCTGCAAGTACCAAATAATACAGAAGAAACTTAACGTTAGATCCGCAGCTATAGGTAAAAAATTTCATGAAGAACTGAACATGAAAATGTTAGATAGTCAATGGGTCCTTATATTTTAAATGAACTCCAAACACGAAAGTTTAGAATCTGTTAAGAAAACCCTGAACATAGTTAATGACTGTGGACGTTTCATCACCAGTTATTATTTCTAAAATAAAAACTGGTGATAAAATGTATATACCGCTTTTTCATGTTCCAACACGTCAAGAAAGTAAATTATGAGTCTTTGGAGATGACCCCAAACGAATGGTTGTGAAGAAACAGATATAAATGAAAAAAGTCCTGTATGCCGTTTTCTTCAGATGTACAGGATTGGCCATCGCCACAAAGACAGTTACAGTTAACTGATACACTACTAACAAGGAAACATTCAAAAGGTGTCGTCTTTAAAAAATATCGAAAAAATATATGTGATTCTACTCTTCATAAAACACCATAAAGTGAAAATATTATCGACTGAAATGAATTAGAGTAGAATCACATATATTTTTTTCAATATTTTTTTATGACGACACGTTTTGAATGTTTCCTTGTAAGTGTCTTCCAGAAATTCTCAAGAAGTGATTGTAAGAGATTCACTAGTCATGCTTCACCATGATATTGAATCTTCTCAATCGGCGAAATTGAGAGTCGAATTTCTCGAACAAAAGCATATCAAAGTGATAGAATATCCACCATAATTCCCTAATATTGCTATTCGTGACTTTGGCTAACTTATAATCGGTCGTTTAGAATCCGAAGATGAGATTGGCATGCATTTTTTTTTTTTTTAAATAGATTTAAAGTGGGTCTTGAAACATTTAATTCCTGGGAAAATTCACCTGTGATTGTGTAGTTCCATGTGTATAGTTGAAGGACACTCATTCGGATATTTGTAATGTTTGGTATGTTTAACTTATACCATTTAGACATAACTTGTGACTCTCGTGTTAAGCGGAGACGACGGAAAATTTGGAAACATTTTGATATATTGAAGGGAATTTTTGAATTTGTTATAAATTTAAACTCGATTTTAATTTCTGTTTCATGCAAGATAAAATTGTATTAATATACAGAGTGTAAAATGTACCGTTCGTTTACAGTATCACAGAAAGTATGGATACAATGAAGTATTTAGTTCCTAAACTTTGAATTTTTTTTTTTTTTTACATACGGGTAGTTCTCTGTAAATATTCCATTTTCCTTTTGCAGGGAGAGCACTCTCCCTCAGGCCTAGGACCCTAGTGCTGTCAGTAGGCCTTAATCCACACAACCCAATCCAACATCCATTTTCCTACCAATTATGGTTGAAAAAGTTACATATATATATATATATATATTTTTTTTTTTAGCATGATAATAAACGGTAGTTATCTCTGTACAAACCAAAAAAAAAAAAAAAAAAAAAAAAAACGTCGCTGGCATCTTTTTTTTTTTTTTTTTTTTGTCTGCGACCGTATCTCCTCGCAGAGAGCAGTGTCCTTCGCGGCATGAGATGTAAGTATCCATGTTTTGAGATTACTCCAAAGAATAAATTTCAGTTGCTTAAAAATTTTTATCATCTTAATTAATGAAGGCATTAATTAAAAATATCAGTTTAAAAAATTACTCTATTTGCCATTTATCAAAAAGTTTCTCTTAAAGTGTTGTTTTTTCTTCATGACGTCATTTTCCACATGAAAATTAAAATGTTGTCAATGATGTAAAATAATAATAATAATAATAATAATAAATAAAATAAATATAAATATAAATATATATATATATATATATATATATATGTATATATATACTGGCATTTAATAACATTTTTTAAAATTATTTATTCAATAATGATGGTGGCGTTATTCAAAAACAAAAAATATGATTATTCTAAAAAATAAAAATAAAAAGTGTACTTTAGATATCGATGTAGGATTTCTTCTGTTTTATTATTTATTTAATTAATTAATTATGTTTTTAGTAAACAATATTTTTTGTAACCAAACTCTTTAAAAGAATAAAAATCACAATTCAAAGATTTAAAATAAAATCTAGAAAACTTAATTCATTCAACTAGTTTTAGAATTGAAACGACTTTGTCTAGTTAATAAACGAAACTCCAAGTTAATTAAAGTAAAAAAAAAAAAAAAAAAAATAAATAAATAAATAAAATAAAATGTAACAGCTATTTATTATATTTTAATTTTTTTTTTTTTTTTTACTTTTTTACAACGTATCTCAAAATTATTTAGCATGTAATTCACGCTAAAGAAAAAGTAGATTTTTTTAAAAAATTAAAATTATGATAATTTTTCTCTAAAAAGATATAAGACTCTACTATCTAACTACAAAAAAAAAAAAAATATATATATATATATTATGTGCGAACAGTTATAAAAGAAAACTCATTAAAATAAGCTGACGACAAAAAAAGAAAAAAAAAAAAAAAAATGTTTACTAAACAGAAAAAAAAAAAAAAAAATGGAAATTAACGTGATACATTCTATTTACTTACCACCTTATTCTCTCTGGTTAATTTATTGGAGGAAAACGTTGTCATGATAATTTATATTAATATTGCATTTGGATATTATTATTCCATTTTAACTATTTAAATTCGTAATGTTTTTACACATGCACACAAATATAATCGTTGCATATATATTCAAATATTCATTATCATTTTAATATAAGAATTTTTTAAAAAAAAATAATAATAAGCAATGTTATGTTATCTTTTTGTATTTTCTGAATTTTTCGCATAAGTGAAAAAAAAAATAAAAATCTTTTATGAATTACAAACACAGAAAACTTTTTTTGTTGATTATTATATTTGTCTTTAAAAAGTCATATATATTTATAAATGTGTTTTTATGTGAAGTAATGAAAAACTGGCAAATAAATATTTGATTTCAAACATTAAAACTATTAATGGTAGAAACTTTGAAGTAATCTAATAAAATTTTAATAACATTGGTAATATAAATCCATTAAATTGTGAAAAGGCAGTAAGTTTGTAAATTAAATTACGAAGTGTTGCCAAGCAGAACTGAATCGTTTTGTGAACGTCTAATATCGTGTTTTATGTCAAAAGTATGTTGCACTCAAATATAGTATTATGTAGAATGTTCTTTAAAAAAACATGCTTTGTACTATCCATAATACGTACAACTATAGTTCCATGTAAAACATTTCAGTCAGATCTTCAAATACAGTATTTTGTAGTATGTTCTTAAAAAAAAAAAAAAAAAAAAAAAAAAAAAAAACTTACTTTGTACTATCCATAAAAAGTACAACTATAGTTCTATACAAAACATTTCTGTCTGACATCGTCATAACACATTCAGTTCCGCTGCAATTTTTACGAAAATGACAAAACGCTCACATTCAGTTTTGATTTTGTTGGCATGTTAATAAATAATGTTGATTTAGTGTTTGTGTTAGTTTTAAAGCCAACTGGTTACGCACAAGGGTCTTAAGCTTGGGTGATGTGCTCTCTTCGGCGACTTTCTAACAGTATCTAGCTGTTATTTACGCGAGTTTTGTAGAAAATCACGTAAATTCAAAATGGCTATGTAAACAAGCATGATCTCTTGGATCGAAACTGACGCTTCTCATCTACCAGAGCTGAACTCCTTCGACATTAAGGGCCCTCTTCACTCACCGCCGCCGGAAGCCGAAACTAATGCTATTCTATGGGAAATTTTTCTTTATAAATAACTTATTAACTAATACATATTTTTAAATTCTGTTTTCACATTCAGAAAATTCCCAGCTGTTAAATTGACGGACCTTTTTTAAAAATGTATTTTTTTAATTTTTATTATTTTATTTCGAAATTGCAAAATGAAAAAAATTCGCATATTGAAAATTCGTATTTTGCAGATTCAAAATAAAATATAAAAAAATAAAAAAATAATTTTTTAGAAAAGGTGCGTCAATTTTACAGCCGGGAATTTTCTGAATGTGAAAACAGAATTTAAAAATATGTATTAGTTAATAAGTTATTTGTAAAGAAAAATTTCCCATAGAATAGCATTAGTTTCGGCTTCCGGCGGCGGTGAGTGAAGAGGGCCCTTAAGAGTCAGGGGAATAAATAGCGATGAGGTGTATTTTTTAATAGAAGATTAATGCCACCATAAAAATTTTAAGTATATATTTTCTTTTATTTAAATTATTTAAAACTAGCATGATCTGACTATCTCAATACTTTATTGTATAGAAGTACATTCTACAAAACAACGTTATTTAATCAGTTAGCATGCACAAAGCAGTTCATATGTTGACATTTGGCTAATTTCCGACTGAATTTACAGTCGACAGCAAAATTATTCGATGTCTACCTATAATTACTATGTTAAAATATATATATATATATATATATATATATATATATATATATATATACTTAATACTGCTTTGTTAAATAAATCCTTGTCGAGACATGTTCTTAGTCAGTCTAAAAACACGGTTCGATGAGGATATATTTAACAAAACAGTATTAAGTGTACTTTTTTTTAAATATAGGAATTATTTCTAGCGCTCGAATAATTTTGCTGCCGACTGTACATGATGAATATCGTTGTTTATGGTTTGGAATGTTAAAAAAAAAAAAAAAAAAAAAAAAAAAAAAAGGGTTCTTTGTTTAAACATTGAGCTTCCGACTGATTTTAGAAAAAAATATAAATAATCAATAAATATACTTAAGAGGATACAATAAAAAAACCCGAAAATTTAGTTAAACATTACATATTTTACAGAAAATGATATTGAAGTAAATTTAAGGCGAGTCATACGTTGATGCTTTATAATTTACGAGCTTGCTTTTTTTATACTGAAAATGAGAAACGTTTTTTTAAATATAATATAAAATTAAATGTAAAAAGATAATAATAATAATAATAATAATAATTAAATTTGCTTTGACTTTCAAAATTGTCCCTATTATTTTATCAGTTAATCTTAAATAGACATCCTTACATTTTAAGGAAACATCACTGACGATTTGGGTAAAATTTAGCATTATAAGTACTTTGAAATGACAAGCCGATTTGACTTACTCTTATTATAAAAAAAATTAACTTTCTCTGATAGACCGTGCTCCAGCTGGACAACAATAGCCAAAGCATGGTTTTCTAAGAAATTCATCGAAGTATTTGGATAAAAATTTGTTTGGTAGTAAGGATTCACTTGCTCAAAATCCGGCTGGGATTGTAAATATAGTTTTCCATGAAGTGTTTAGTCAGTTGAGTGTTAAGTATTCATGGAGGTTTCGTTCAAATACAGCGCCTAGAATACAAAGTGTGGAAAGCGACAAGCAAATCAGCCACTAAAAATCTAAGTCTGTCACCAGAGGTCAGTGCGATCGAATTTATTGCTTGAAAAATCCCTGTTGGTTTTTTATATGTTCAGGTCACGTGACTCAACAGACGAAACTGGGAAAATCCAATCAACTCTTTTGATTTAAGCAAAAATTTCGATCGAAGTGCTATCTGGGAAGCTTAACTTTTTTAGCAGTATTTTAAGCATTGAATTATAGCGACTGCCACACTGTATATTCTAGGTGCTGTAGTTCTAGTGGCACTCGTGTCGACGAAGTGTTGAAAGTACTTGTTGTATAGTTAAGTTGGGAAGATTTAGAAATTCAGATGGATGTCATTATTTTTAGTTTATATGTTTCAAGGTGAAGGTAGTGAAGGGACTCTCCAATCAAAACTATTTAACCCTTAAATGCATGAAATATTATTTTTAATAAACCTTTTGAAATCAATCAGGAAAGGTGTTTATTTAATGGGGAAAAAATCCACATAATAATTTTTTTTAGAAAAACATATTGATGTATTTCTATATCATCAAAAAGAAAAGCTGCATTTTTCTTGCATAAATTTATCAGTATATGTAAAAGTATAAATATTATAATTATACTCTTACCTTGTTTCTATCCGAAAAAACATTTTTTTGTATGTTTTATATTACTTTTTTTATATAAATAATCGTAATTCGTAATGCCCACGCTGAAATGAATTTGTACTCAAATAGCGCGGCAAGAATGAAAATTGTCACAAATAAAGAAATAAACTGTCAAAATTTCTCTTCGAGCGTAGGAGAGCGGGTTGGATTCCCGCGCAGGCCCTGGGTGTATTTCCATTTCTTCGTATTATAATTCTGTCATGTGTGCTATCTGTCTTTATCTCACGAAGATTTACAAGCGGAACTACACGTTAAGCAGCATACAAATCTGATGTGTATGTGTTATCAAAGTTTCTTGTTGCGTACTTTTTTACATAGGAATTTTTGCTAGTGTTCGTAGACTTTTGTTACTGACTGTGCATAATGAGATATGAGGTTTCAAACATACGATGTAGATCTACATCGCTATGCATTTAAGGGTTAAAAAAACATGTGTTAGTGTTTCCATGAACTTTTAAGAAGAATAGAGTGGTTTTGAGAAAATTAAGAAGATATGTGAGTATATTCAAGATTTTTGTAAATTCATTTGAAACGCATTACTCTCATTACGCTTGGCCCAGTCGGTAGAGCGCCGGGATCGTTATTGGAAGGTTGCGGGTTCGGTACTCGAGCCGGCCAAAGACCGTCGTGTGCGCTAATGGTGGCTGGTGCACGTAAAATCTGTCGTGGCCGCAATGTCCTCCAAGTTCCCATCAAAATTATACCTCTGCGGGTCACCGAAGCAGGAGAGCCATCCCTTCTGTGGAGGGTCAAAATTGTGATTGCATGTCTCCGGAACACCTCTAGGGGTGAGTCCAAGACCGTCGCCAATTGCCCATTGCGCAGCACTTGTGCGAAGTAAAAGCCAACAAACCAACCAACCTCATTACGTTTGATGTGGTTAAAATTTAAATGTGCATAAAAGTAAAATAGATCTTTTGAATGGATAGCTATCCTACTCCTTCTTAAGATATTTATTATAAAGACTGATTTTATATTACTGCTTCTGCATGATTTTGAAATAATTTTCCGCAGATTAAATGGAAGATAATGAAGGAGCTGCACCAACCCTTATACACCGTGTACCAAAAGTTTAGACAATGAATAAAATTTGCATTAACATAAATAGTAATAAGGTACAATTAAAATTCGTGAGATAGGTAACAAATAAAAACGGTTTTGCTGATATACGCATATAAATTACGATCAAAGGTTTGGAAATATAAAATGTACATTAAATTATATAAAAATACGTTGTTCCAAAAGTATAGATAACTGTATGTGTTTTTAGTTTTACATTTATAAATATAACTAAAAACTTACTTTTAATATTGAATTGTATTGCCACGACAACATTGCCACTTCATAACATCAAATGCACGCTGTTCCAGATAATTAATTAGGCATTGCATTACAGAAGGAGATATTGCATACCACACTTTGTCAGTTGCAGTTTTTATGTCATTTACACACATATATTGCTCTCAATTTTCATATATTTTACGAGATAAGATCCCTCATATGTTCTCCATGGGATTCAAATCCGGACTAAGTGCTGGCCAGTCTTATAGTGTGATATTGTTTTGCTTAAATCATGTTTTCGTTTATCTGGAGGTATGGATGGAGGCCTCATCTTGTTGAAAAACACAGTCCAATTCCGCTAGCAAATCCATAATTGGCAGTAAATTGGTACGTAAAATATCCTGATAATCCTCTGATTTCATTTTTTCTGCCCGTTAATCCTAGAAATGTTTGCCCGTAGAATCAAAACCCTCCCCAGGTCATTACGGACCCTCCGCCTTGTTTCCTGCTGAAACAGTTCTTCGGTACTTTTCTTAGGTCATACCAGTAAAATTTTTAACCGTCAGGGCCATCCAAATTTCATTTCTTTTCGTCACTGAAGATGACAGAAAGCCACTTTTCACCGTTATGCTTTCTAGCCCACTTTAGACGTGCATCTTTATTTTTCTGCTTTAAGCAAGGTTTTGCTTTCATTCTGCTGTAAACTATGTGTTTTGAAGCTTTAACATTTCTGTGTACAGTACTTTTTGAAATTCTAGAAGTTGATGCAATTGCACGCACAGATATAAATTATCAACTGAAGACTTTTTAATAGCATTCTATCATCACGTAACGTTATTTTCTTTGGTCTCCCGACTCGCTTTCGTGTATTCCATGTTCAACCTAATCTCAAAACTCTATAAATACTGCTCAAGGATCTCTTTATTCTTCTCGATATTTGTACAGGATTTTGTCCTTGCGCTTTTAACTGTAAAATTTTATTAATTTCCTCTTTAAAAATTTCTTTAGAACGTGGCATTCTTAGCAGGATACGCAGGAAACACCTTTTCCAAATCACAAACAAAACATTACATTGAACTCATTAAATTATCATGCTAAAAATATAGTAGACGATATTTCAATTAAAGGAAAAAATTATTCTGCATTTATAGAAGCAGACGACAGTAAATATATTTTATTCTGCGAACAAAAATGTAAAAGAAAACGTGTAATGCTATATTGTGTCTATACTTTTGGGACAGCTCATTTTTATATAATTTAATTTACATTTTATAATTTCAAACGTTTGATCATAATTTATAAGTGTACATCAGTAAAACCGTTTTTATTTATTACCTATCTCATGAATTTTAACTGTACCTTATTATTTTTTATGTTAAGGCAAATTTTATTGATTGTCTAAACTTTTGGGACACGGTGTAATAGCATCAAACCTTATTATATATCATAATCGAATCTGCATTCGATTCCTTCTTGCCTGAGTTTATTATACCAGATCAAATGACGTGCATGCGTTCTTTAAATAACTAGAACAATTTCTCGAACTGAGTTAAATGCAGGGGGGAGATAAATATAATGTTTAAATTTTTTTTTAAATAGGAATGCTAAATTATAGTTTGAAATTGTTGTATCGCATACGTTTGGTCAAAATCCTACTTAAGATGAATTAGAATGCAGAATGAAAGAAAATTTTTGTAATGTAGCATAAAAGACTAAATTGCGTAAAGAAGTGTAGAGTTCTTCATTAAATTTTTATGTCAAATCCACACATTTCCTTTCACGGAAATTAGAAATTCTTTAAAAGCTTGTATAAGTAGCTCAAACGGTTTGGCCATCGATGGCCAATTAATCAGTCGCAAATCTGCCAACTGTAAGAAATATCCACATTGCGAACCGCCAATCAACAAATCATAATACATAACGAAGGGCGAATAAACTTCTCCAGCGATATAACTTTAAAATGTTGAGCCTCTGTTAGATTATTTTTGGTAGGCCAACCAAACATTTCCAAACAGTGGTCCAACAATTTTATTTTTTCAGTTGGTCCAACAGCACTTTGAGACTGTTGGACCTACGTTGAATTAATATTGGTATGCCAACTCAACCATTTTTCAATGGTTGCAGAGTTTTCCAGCATTTACCCAATGATTTCTGCTACTTCTAAGAGTTCTTTTTAGTCAGAATTGTACACTATTTCATACGTGTTAGGCATTTTAAACACAGCGGAAAATAATTACTCCATTTATGAATGCCTATCAGTACTGTGGGTTTTAAACAAATTCAGACTTTATTTTAATCAACTATCATTTAAAGTAATTCTAGACCAATAAGCAACAACAAAGTAAATAACAGAAAAAAAATTTCCTTTCGTATGCTTAGATGTGCCTTTAAATAAGCTGAGTCCAACTTGAAAATAGAGCATAAGCTAAGATTCGAAAATGAAGTAGCTGATATTCTTTCTCGTATCCAACCTCAAGACAGTTTTTCAGAAAGTAAATAAAATGGATAGTTGGATGGTTGGGTTTTACGTCGCACTAGTGCTGCGCAGATGGACACACCTGGGTGTCTGGGACACACCCCTAGAGGTGGTCTGAAGACATGCCATCACAATTTTGATCCTCCACGGAAGGGATGGCTCTCCCGTTTCGGTGACCCCCAGACAGTGTTGGGCATAAATGATTAAAAAGTAATTGAATTACAATTAAATAATAATTATATTTTTTTTTGTCAATCGATTAACAAGTAACTGATTACAAATAAATTGAATTATTACAAATAAATTGAATAAGTAATTCGATTTATTTGTAATCAATTATTTGTTAATTTATTGACAGTAAAATAATTGTAATTTAATTGTAATTCAATTGTAATTCAATTACTTTTTAATCAATTATGTCCAACACTGCCCCTAGAGGATGTGAACATGGAGGACATTGCGGCCACGACAGATTTTACGTGTACCAGTCACCATTAGTGTACACGACGGTCTTTGGCCGGCTCGAGTACTGAACCCGCAATCTTCCAATTACGAGGCCGGCGCTCTACCGACTAGGCGAAAATAAATAGGAGAATAAACTAAACAAAAGTAACCAAAGAGGGGAAATTTCTAATGAGGATATTGCGGTTGCCTTTATCGATACGTCAGTACTATATTCATGTTAACAGTCAATCAGTGAGCAACGGAAAGATCCAAAGGTCGGTAAAATTTATAGATATTTAAAAGATCCCATTTCAGTTTCTACAGTTGAATCTGCTATTTGCAACGAACTAGTCCGAGTTATTTCGTTAATCGATGGCTTACTTCTGTATTCTAAATCCCTATCTTATTCTAAATTCTTATTCTTATCTTGTTCTACCTTCTGTATTCTAAATCCCTATCTAAATCCTTATAAAAAAATGGTTTTACGAAGCGCATTTGGATGTAAAACCATTTTTTTTTTCGAGTTTCAGGACTCTCCTATATTTATTCCTCTCGGTATTAGAAAGATATATATTATGAATGTCTGCTTTTTCTAGAAAGTGAGGAAGTCACTTCAGATTACGTTTGAAGTTGTTGGTTATGTCAAAAATTTAATTATAAAAATATCCGACATGCAGATCAATTAATTCCAATTAAAGTAAAGTTCCGTAATAAAGTATACGGATTCAACTTAATCACCTTTCTAAACCTAATCCTTTTCAATACGACTCCCTGTCGACCTAGTTACGAGAAATTGTTTTAGTAAATGGTACCAATTTTGCCTCTTACGCAATGGTTGGACACATTCAGTGGCCGTTAATTATTTTAACATGTCTTACATTTATAAGTACGGAACCCCACTTCAAATAATAACTGGCCATGGGGCACAATTTTTTAGTAATATCTGCCTACTGGCTCAGACAGGAACCTAGACATCGTCAAGAGCAACGTATACAAGAGTATCATGCACATGCTCTGCTGTAGAAATGGATTCAACGATCAGTAACCTGCTGCCCCTTGTCGCGAGAAGCGCACGCCCGGCAACAGGTGATTGAACCACAAAACTTATCTTAATATGTTTCAGCTGTTTACCTCATGAACTCTAAATGAATTTTATCGACCAGAATCAATTCAAACTAAGAACTTTTCTCTCAATTATTATTTTAACCTCTCTCGCCCTTTGTCGGTCTTGGGATACAAGCCTGGCGAAACTTTGTATTTTTTTTTTTTTTGTATTTTTTTTTTCAATAAATCTCGTAGTCCCCCCCTTTGTCTCGACATTGAATCGCACAACATCGCTCTAATAGCGATGAGCGGGGGCTGCTCCCTGTTAAATATCTTTAAGGCACTTTGCAAGAATAGAGAAATTAAACACAGATTTACTGTTCCTAATAAAGCCAAAATATTTAATCACATTTTAATTCAAAATATTTCAACTTACATTGCTAAAAATCATGATAATTGGGAATAGTTCATTCACCATTATAGATACGCTTTGCGCACATCAGTGAGTAACAGAATTGGACAAAAAGCCCTCTGAACTATTTTTAGGGCGAAAAATTGTATCGCCGTTCTAAAAACTAATTATAGTTCCTAGAAAAAGAACAGAATATATCGGTAAAAATCTCTAAAATCTGATTTTCGAATTGCAACAGAACTTAAGAAAAGTCCAAAAACACTAAGATTTATATTCTCATTCATATTCTCATTATATTCTTCTAATATTATAATCTCAGTTGACGTACATTACAGTCAGCAGCAAAATTATTCGAGCGCTAGCAATAATTCCTATTTTAAAAAGTACACATAATACTGTTTTGTTAAATAAATCCTTGTCAAATCACGTTCTTATTCAGTTTAAGAATATGATTCGACAAGTGTTTATTTAACAAAACAGTATTAAGAGTACATTTTTTACATATGAATTATTACTAGTGCTCGAATATTTTTACTGCCGACTGCAGATATGGAACTTAGAAATGATATTCTACTTGAATCGCATTTTTATGGTTAAAAACAATTTAACAGTGTTTGAATTTAGTTGTGAAATTTATCGATTCTTTTAAAGATTCAAAAATTCAAAATAGTAATTTAGTATAATGACTATATATAATGACTTTTCTGCAATTGTCATTGTAGGTTAAGTATATATATTTAAGCACCAAATTACTATTAAGTGCACATCTCATTTTGTATTCTGAGGGATTAAAATTGTTATTTTCACCTTCATCTCAAACGCCTCGGAATTTTAATGAAAATATTATTCCCTATTACAAACAAGTAATTCTTAGAATCTTCACAAGAAAATCAGACAGAAGCACTGTCAATCCACAACATACACAACACAATGATTTTATTCGCCTTTATAAACTTTCCAAGAAAGTTGATTACAAGCGTGATCGAACTTTAAAATCAAATAATTTGTTTCACCTCACCCTAAAGCAAGAAAACTTGATGTTAGCAACAGAAACGTCCCTATTCTTCTACAGTATCTAAAGGAGCACATAGAAATAAAGTCATATATGTCAGTCATCCCTATTCCAGACTCAGTGAGCGCACCTGTATATAAACCAATTCGTCATCAATTTGCTTATAAGCGTCTTCTCTTTTAACTACAACTACTGGCCAACACAGAGATGTACTCGATTTTAGATGTACTCGATTTAAGGCAGCCATTTAGCTATCGACCGTTCCATCAATTTAGCAGGAGAGTACAGTCGGCAACTGAAATATCCGAGCACTAGTAATAATCACTGTTAAAAAAAAGTACACTTAATACTGCTTTGTTAAATAAATCCTTGTCGAGCCATGTTCTTAGTCTTTCTAAGAACATGATTCGACAAGGATTTATTTAACAAAACATTATTAAGTGTACATTTTTTATGTCGGAATTATTGGTTAATGTTCGAATACTTTTGCTGCCGACTTTACAAGCCCGACGAAGAAAAGATACATTCACCTCTCCTCCTTTTACTCTTATGAGCAGAGTTACTTCGTCTATGCCTTTTGGGATACGAAAAGTCTTTAACTGAAAATATCCTGCCTGATTTCTTTGATGTTCCATCCCAGTGAAAAGCAGGCTCATAGGTACCTGTACTACCTAGCAAACGTATAACCTCATATGATATCCAAGGAAGCTACTATTAATCAGGTTATTTTGTTCTAATATTTTGTTATTATTTTCAAGTGTGTTAATTTTCATGCCAGAACCACAAGAAAACTGAAATCTGAGACATCTTAGAAGCATTTGGACTCTAACAACTTTTTCAAATTAAATAGTTAGCTTATAATTCGAACTCATCAGTTTGCATTTTTCTAATGTGCAAAATGTTTTTATTTATCTCTATAAATTTGTATTGAGTGTAACCGAAGTTTGTTACAGCCTTCAACAGAAGAGAACGGCGACTATAAGTTTATTATTGCTTTCATGTCTTTGTTCTGATTGTAAAAAGTAATGTACTTTGTTTATTGTAAATGTATTTTTAATGCAGGCAAATATACTGTCTTTATTCAACTGTAAAAGATGGGTGTATGCATTGCCTAGCCGAGTAAAAAGTAATCGCTTTTTGTAAGGGGACAAGAAACAATGCAAATTTTCAAAATCGAAATTAAAAATATTCAGGTATTTATTAAATGTATGAATCTATATTATAATTTAAAAATAATATCATCCTATAATTACTCAAATATTATTTAAAATATTTTACAAAATTTTAAGCTTGGATTTCTTTGTCCTTATTCCAAATTTATAGAATAACCAGTTATTTATTCGAAGCCAATTTGTTTTCATCTAATCTTCATAATGATTCATATGAATTTAATCGGTGTATTTGATACAAAACTGCGTATTGATTTTGAAATCAAGAAATTACCTTTCTTATAAAGTCTCAAATACACTTGCAAGACGAAAATTCATAAAAAATTTCAAATTTACGATTTTTTTGTTTGTAACTGATTCTAAAATTGAGGTACAAATTTAAATATGTTC
Organism: Salticus scenicus; assembly: GCA_963930645.1. NCBI lineage: Eukaryota > Metazoa > Arthropoda > Arachnida > Araneae > Salticidae > Salticus > Salticus scenicus. The sequence goes on along the minus strand of OZ005654.1, from coordinate 100,885,587 downwards.
AGCTACATTAAAAAAAGAAGTAGAAAAAAAATGAAGGTTTAAAACAATTTAGATTTTGCAGGGAACTTTTTAAAAAGGGACATTATTTTGTATTATTTTCTCCCTAAAAAATTTTTTTTTTCATATTTAAAATTACTTTTTATCCTTTAATATACGCTCTATGGATAAAAAATGACAGATTTCATGATTGTACTTGACTCAAAATGTGATAGAATGTAAAACAAAAATAATTAATTTAAACGTCCCTTTAAGCTAGGCATAAAGCTGATTTTAACTTTCATTATAAAAAAATAACTAAACTTTGAATTTTTCGCCATGTATGCAAATAAAAAATGAAGGGAAAAAAAAAAGAAAGTTTTCATTTTGCATTCACATACATTGCTGTATATTTTACACATGCTTTAGCATGATGAGAAGTTAATCTATGTTTGATTTATTGATACTGTAAAGTGTTATTTTAAATATTTTCGGAATAATTTCCTGTTACAGATGAAAATTTATGTTCCTGAAAAAAAAATATAATGTATTTTTATTTATAAAAAAAATAAAGGCTATTTTTATTCCCTGTGTTGTCCAGAATGATTATATTTCCCTTGCATGACTATCCACTGTTTTAAACAAGGCACACTTAAACTTACATTTATTTAATTTGAAATTTAAGTTTTGTGGTGTTTTCTCGGGGAAAAAAACTGCGATTTTTGTAAAGATTTCTTTCTTTTTTCTAAAATATTCTTTTTGTCTCGTTTACAGTTTTTATCTTTCCTAGCATCTGATTTTTTTTTCTGTTTTTTTGCAAAAAATAGTGCAATCTTATCGTTAAAATTTACATGATCAAAATCATAAAAGTTTAAACGATAATAATCAGTTTCTAAAGTTTATAAATACCTCAGTGCACAAGCTGTATATTTGCTTCAGTTACTCGTTTATTTAAATAGAAGCATTTTCGAAGGACATTTAAGTTACATTTTGGAGTTATAAAGGGTGTTTATAAAGTCCCGGACCCATTTTGATGTTTAATAACTCATGAAATAATAAAGATAGATTAAAATTAATAACATAAATGGTTAGATAGACTCAAAAAGTTTCATGACCCTTGTCAATGAACTTCCGCGTGTGCCCCCTTCGTCGCACGGAGAATATCAAGTCGATAGTCAATTTCACGCCAGGTAGCGGCAAGCATGTCGGCATCCACAGAGGCTATTGCGGTTGTAATTCTGACTTTTAGGTAATCAATGTTCGACACACTCCTCCTGTAAACATTGTCCTTTACAAATCCCCAAAGGAAAAAGTTCAGCGGCGTTATATCAGGTGATCTGGGTGGCAAAGGAATTGGACCTCCTCGCCCAATCCCTCTTCCTGGAAAATGGTCATTCAAAGAACTACGAACGATGGTACCCCAATGAGGTGGTGCACCATCTTGTTGCAAAAGGACATGTGGCTGAAGCTCTTCTAGTTGTGGAAATACGAAGTTTTCCAACATGTCTAAGTATACGACTGATGAAACCGTCTTTTCTGTAAAAATAAGGCCCAATGACTCGGTCGTGCATTAGTCCACACAACACATTAACCTTTGGGGAATCCCTTTGTGCCTCACGGTATTCATGGGGGTTTTCAGATCCCCATATGCGCACATTATGGCGATTAACAATGCCAGAAACATGAAAGGATGCTTCGTCGGAGAACATTATGCGCTTCAGAGAATCAGCATGGTCTTCTATCCTCCTTATCATATCTGTTGCAAAAGCCATCCTCCTAGGCCTATCGTCCGGTTCCAAAACTTGAACAATTTGAACTTTGTATGCATGCAGTCTTAATTTTTTCTTAATAACCTTTTACACAGTCGAAATTGGCATATCCAATTCTCTTGCCGCTGATCTCACAGATCTTCTAGGATTGTGTAAATGCGTAAAATTGTCTCTCTGACACGGTCAACATCAAAATCACCTGTGCAGGGACTCCGGAACGTATCTTATCTGCGATACTTCCAGTTTCTAGAAAATTATTTTTCCACCGCAAGATGCTGCTTTTGGATGGAGAATCTTTTTGGTAAATTCTTCTGAAATTTCTCTGTGCTTGCACTATCGATTTCGTTTCTATGTACCACCATAAAATCTGTGCTTTGTCTTGTGGTGTATGCATTCTCCTTAATATTCGCTCGAATAAAACATCACATACAAAATGTACTACATAGAACAAACACATCAAAAGTTAACATAACATTGCAATAGTTGACAAAAACAAAAGAGAGAAAAATGCAATTAATAAGCAGACATTTAGAAAAGTACAGATATTTAGACTGGAAAATGAAATTATCTGAAATTAACCACACGCGCAGACGATATTTACAAAAGTAAAGATATTCGAACCTGAAAAGAAAATATATGAGTTATTCCATCAATAAATGCCATACGTTTGTTTATATCTTCATTATTTTATGAGTTATTAAACATCTTTATGGATCCGGGACTTTATAAACACCCTGTATTTTGTTCACATTTTGAGCTGTAAATTTACTTTTTGAAGTTTGGGTTCAAAAAGTTTTCAAATCCTATTGGGATTGTACATGTTATTTATCCATGGAGTGTTGAGTCAATTGAGTGTTAGTTGTTCATGGAAGTTTCGTTTTCTTGGCGCTTGTTTTTGCGAAGTGTTAAAAGTATATGAAGGTTATGTAACTTTAGAAGGTTTAGAGTCTCAGTTGGATGTGTGTTTTTAGAAAGTTAATTAAAAAATTGTGCGAGAATATTCAAATTTCTGATGAGTTCATTCAAAACACATTACGCTTATTACATTCGAGGAGGTTGAAGTTTAAATGTGCGTAAAAGTAAAATAGATTTTTTAAGTGGATAACTCTCCTCCTCTTTCTTACAATCTTTAATAAATAATTGATTTTATATTACTTGTTTTTCTTAACTTTACAAACATTTTCAGCAAATAAAATAGGAAATAACGAAAGGACTGTAATTAATAACTTTTATCTTGAAAGTTTTTGAAATGTCATTTTGATCTGAACTAACTTCATATGCAAGCAATGGTAACCCACGCTCCACCAGGAATAAAATATGGCAAACGTCTGATTTTCTTTGAAATTCCTGGATGATTTTGACAATTATATTAAGATTCTCCTTTAGAAAAAATACTGTTCACTGGAAAACCGTGAACCTCCAGGGTGAATGTGTAACAAAATAACATAGCATTCTAGGAAACTACTGAACAAATATATATATATATATATATATAAATAGGTAAAATAAGTTGTTCTACTCTTTTCTCTCTCTCTCTCTATGTCTTTTTTTTTTTTTTTTTTTTTTTTTTTATGGTTATAACTCATTTTGAATCAGTATCATCGCCAGAAAAAATAGCGTTTACTGTTAAATCGCACTGTGCTAGAATCAATTATAGCAAAAACCTGAATTTTCTTAGAAATGAATCTAATGATTTTTGTGATTTTTTTTAATGATTTCTGTCATCCGCTACGTTACAAGAAGCGCCACGTTAAGTTCAATCAAGGGTCCAGATTTGCATTTCAACAGACGTACAGAAGTTGGACATATGAAATAGAGGTATTTAATGATTAATTCTTGATTCCCTTTTATTCTTAAGATCGGTTTGACACGTAATTGCATAAGAAACTGGTAAGAAACAATAATACCCGTTTTAAGAGTTCTGTTTAAAGCATTCACATCTACAAGACGTCTTTTCGTACTCTACCGATGCTATACTTTTCAACTTTGTAATTTCGTTTTTCCTCTCTGTCCCTTGCCGTTTTCATGATAGGAAAGCAAACTCCACCATGTTTCGCCAGTTTGCGTTGTAATCAGTGTTGCAATTCTCGTAATGTGCATTGAAGCTACCGGGCAAAAGCATGAAATTTTAAAAATAAAAGTATCTTGTAATAAGTAGCTGTTTCGTATTGCTATTTCATAAAACATCTGTAACATAAGCTTACAAAAATAATGTTGATAAAGTTTGATTTGATTATTTTAGCTCATATATGTCTATTTTGGTGCGGTGAAACCGAAAGTAAAGCACGTTTTTCTCTATCGCGTATATTTTTTTGTCAATTAAGGGTGTTGTCTACCACCACAATTTCTTCATTTTTCGGTAGTTTCTAATATACTTTTTGTATGATTAATTATAATTAATAATTAAAACACATTATAAAGTTACTGTATAATTATATTGGTGGAAGAGTCCCCGGAGAAATTGTGTCGGTGCTCACGCTGAATTGACAAAAATGTGTACTTCATAGAGAAAATCTGTTCTCAGTTTCTGCTCATCAATACACCAAAAAAAAAAAAAAAAAAAAAAAAAAAAAAAACTAATGCAGAATTATAAAATCGAAATTTTAGACACAGACCTGCGTATTTACTTTATCTGTATTTAATTGTTAATGTTAACGTTCAGAAATGTCTTCAAAAATTTGTTCTAAATCATATCTGAAAAATACTAAAAAGCAGTGCTGTGACTTGGTTCAATAATTGCATAAGATGTTTCTACCTATCGTAGCGCTTATGCCGACTTCAAACTCAAAAGGATAAGTCAACAGTTACCAGGGAGGGTGCTATTTGTTTTTCTAAGATCGTTTATTCAGTCAAAATATAGGGAATCGAGATAAAACCAACGAGTGTTTTAAATATTCTTTTGTAGCTTCAGCAGTTAGCAGAATGGAAACGAACTTTAGTGGGCACATATTTATGTAAATAACTATTATTTTTTAACGTATTTATGTACGGACAATAACATAGTTCACTAGTTTAATTGTATATTTAAAGAAAAAAGATCAGCACAAATTTTGTCTTCATATTTGTATGTAAAATCATTCTATTATTGCTTTTGTTTTCTACATTTTATGATACAATATAGGAAATCGGGATCAAACCAATGAGTGTTTTAAATATTCTGTTGTAGCTTCTGCGGTTAAGGATTTAGCTGAATGGAAACAAACTTTAGTGGGCACATATCTCTATATAATAAAAAATGTTTCTGTGTCATTTTTTTTTTTTTTGTTTGTGACAGCATCTTCTAGCCGAGGGCAGGCTCCTTCGCGTCATGAGAGGTATCATTGTGTTTCGAATACTCTAAGGACGACATTTCAGCTGCTTAGAAATTTCTATCATTTTAATTAAAGAAGTTATTAACTAAAAACGACAAGTTTATGAAGATACTCTGTTTGCCATTTTGAAAAAAGTTTCTCCCAGTGACGTTGTTATTCTGTCATGAAGTCATTTTACACGGGGAATTAAAATATGATCCATGGTTGTACGTAGGTAGGTAGGTAGGTTGGATTTAACGTCGCACCAGTACTGCGCTATGGGTAATTGGCGACGATCTGGGACGCACCCCTAGAGGTGTTCCAGAGACATGCCATCCCAATTTTGATCCTTCGCGGAGGGGAGTGTAGATGGGAACATAGAGGACTTTGCAGCCACGACAGATTTTATGTGCACAAGCCACCATTAGTGTACACGACGGTCTTTGGCCGGCTCAAGTATCGAATTGGCAATCTTCCAATTACGTACTCGGCGTTTTACCGAGTAGAGTATCGCAGTCCGAAACCATGGATGTAAAAAAGAAAAATAATAAATATCAACTTTTTTTCTCTACATTTAGAAAATTAATTTTCTTACACGGAAAAATTAAATTATAATCCATTGTTGTAGGTAGGAAGTTAATTAGGTAGATTGTGTTTGACATCGCACCATTACTGCACTATGGATAATTGGCGATGGTCGGAGATGCACCCCTACGAATATTCCGGAGACATGCCACCACAGTTGCTCCTACAGGAAGAGGATGGCTCCCCCGCTTCGGTGGTCCCCAGAGGTATAATTTTGATGGGAACATGAAGGATATTGCGGCCACGACATATTTTATGTGTGCCAGCCACCATTAGTGTACACGGCGGTCTTTGGCCGGCTTGAGAACCGAACCCGCAATCTTCCAGTTATGATTTTAGCGCCCTACCGGCTGGGGTACCCCGTTCCGGATCTAAGGTTGTAAATAATAAATAAAAAGGGTCATATACTAAAGCTGTAATGCGAATTGGTCTAGATATTATTAATTTCTTTCTATATATATATATATATATATATATATATTTCAATTTGACCCCGAATAGGCGGGCAGAGCTCTGCATATGATTATAAGTAAAGTGAGTCAGAGGGGACGCGAAGCCTTCCTCGGGGGTTGGTGAGCGGAGCGAGCAGGCGGCAGAGCCCCCTAGTTTATGGAAATAACTATTATTTTTTAACGTATTCATGTATGGACAATAACATAGTTCACTAATTTAATTGTATATTTAAAGAAAACAAAATTCAGCACAAATTTTGTCTTCATATTTGTATGTAAAATCATTCTATTATTGCTTTTGTTTTCAACATATAATGATTTTGAATATATGGAAAATTTTATCCCCAAACAACAAACATCTTAATTTATTTTCATGTTTCTTCGGACCTGAAGTTTATGCTTTAAAATTAATGTCATTAACATAGTGTTGTAAAAAACTAATTAAAAGTGAAATACGGTAGCGCCTGAAGTATGTTTTATTTACACTTGGTTACCTGCTATAATGAAGATTTGAAAGTGATGTATGCAAAAAAGTATTTAGAAAAGGATATTTTAATTACTTTGTTTGAAAATTATATATTTTAAATTTTGTTTTAGAAATATTGATATAAATATTTTTAAAAATAAAGTATGTTTAAATATGATAATCACATTGCTATAATAATAATATTGTCAACTGTAAGAATTAATAATATAAATTAAATTCCATTCTCAGAAATGTATATTTTTATTTTTTCTTTGAATTTCTAAATTTACTTTAAGAAGTCTGTGTTAAAGCTAAATATTAAAATTATAAAAATTAATGCTCTGTATTAGCTAAACTAATACAAATTACAAAATTATATACAAATTATTATACTAAAGGGCCTTGAACTTCAGGCGTACGAGAAAATTATTCTTATGATCACAGTTTACAGTATCCATTTGTGTGAAACTAGAATATTGGGAACTAGAAAATTAACTACAACTAGGAAACTAACCATAAATTGAAGAAAAACGAAATCTATTGGATTACTCTGTGTCATAGAAAGCCACAAATGGATTGTAACTTTAACACAAAATTTCATTTATTATGTCCAATATTTGCTTCGTTCTAGTCGTATGAGGAACATCTCCAGCAGCTATAGGTCTGATAGTAACCCCCCCCCCCCCACACACACACACATCTATAACAACAACAATATGAGGATAATTTAGATTTTTTTTTTCCTCCTAAATATAAAAAGAAATAAAATATTACAGAAATCTTAACAGTACAGTAGAAAAGCGTTATTCTGAAATACAAAATGTATACGTTTCACTTCTGATTAATTATGAGTATTTGTAGTAAATATATATATACTACGCATGCGCATAATATAATACTTCTTTTGATACATAAATTAATGCTTAGATATAAAAGAAACTCAAATGTTCATTTTATTAAAAGAAAATTATCGTAAAAGAATGAGCTAGATTTCAACTATTTTCCAGAGTTACAATTTCATAAGCGGTATTTCACATGTCATGCCTCTCATTTAATGGTCTAATAATTCCAGCTACATTTCTAAAAATGATTTTATGAAAAACCCTTACCAAGTTATAAATCTTAGTAAATATACATAATTACTTTTAGAAGCCCATGAGGATTTTTCATAAACCACAAACTAAATTAGAGATCTAGTAATTTCACGCAGACTATCTATTTAAAAAAACAACTTATGAGCTCGCAAGTCTTTGAAAAATATAAATTTAAGCCCTATCTCTTTTACGATAACTTTGTTAATTTATATTCAATTCAATTTAATTTTTGACAAAAGTCACCGTATATATTCAGCTTTCAGCTTATGTAACAGAAAAAATGCTATATTTCGCACGTGTGCAGTTACATCTTGTTTATTACAAATACTCATAATTTATAGGAAATACAATGTATGCTTTTTAAGTTTCAGGATAAATAATATTCTCTGTCGTTTAGTCAAGTTATGCAAAAAAAAAGTGTAAGATATATTTTTGTTATAAGCAAAAAACTTGCAAAACAATAATAATTTAAATATATGTTATATACAGTAGTTAAACAAAAGTGTAGGAACACTAGCAAAAATTCCTATATAAAAAAAGTACATTTAATACTGTTTTGTTAAATAAATCCTTGTCGAATCTTGTTCTTAGACTAACTAAGAGCATGATCCGACAAGGATTTATTTAACAAAACAGCATTAACTCTACTTTTTTTGTACAGGCATTTTTGCTAGTGTTCGGACACTTTTGTTACAGACTGTATGTAAATATTCCGTGTATTCTTACAAAACAACAATAATAATAATAGTAAAGTAAATATTATAAATAGTAAGTGAAATTATGCTTCAAAGTTGCAGTCATTTGAAGCTTTTTATGATACAAAATAATCCAGAGAATTTGTATTTTTCTTCAAATTGGGATTGTTCCTGTAACTGCACTCATGACTAAATCATTACTGGAAAGTATGGGTATTATGAATGTTATTGCATATTTGAAATACAAGGTAATGTAGTTCTGTATTCCCTTAAAAAATAGTTAAAAAAAAAACTAATAACTTGATAACCCAGTGCAAATGTATATTGTAAATGACAGTTTTTAAATAAAACTAAACTAGCGTAAGAAAATCACTTTTTTCTTTTTTTCTTTCTTTCTTTTCTTTTTTTTTTTTTTTTTTTTTTTTTCGTAATTGTTTGCTGTATTGTTTAAGTTCATCAATCATACTTATCCTGTTTTAAGAAAGATATATACGATATTTATAATATGCATTTAATATAAATATAATACATCGAATGTCAAGATGAAAATACATGTGTTACATTTACAAAGAAATTTATATTTTTAAATATATCACAAACACACATATATAGAGAGATTATATATTTATCACGAAAACATTCTTAGAAAATGTGCATGCTTTTAATAAATCAGAAAAAGTATAATTTTAAGAAATTAAAAATAGATTTTAATTTTCTATATAAATTGAATGTATTTAACTTATTGCAAAAAAAGTCAAAAATTACAAAACAAAACAGAGTAATATTGTCTGAAAACATTTTCATTAAGAAAAGTACTTTGATGCATTTTAACTTTCTTGTGTGCATATGATTAATTTATATTTTTAAGTGAAATGTATATTTTTAGGTTTACTTTAGTAAATGTCTTTTAAAAATAAATAAACGAAAAAAATAAAAATTCTTTTACGCATTACTTGTGCGTGAATCTTTAGGAAACCCGTTTTAAAAGTTAACCAACATATTTATTATTATTATTATTATTGTTATTTTCTACATTTTAAAGTTTTGTGTTAAAAAAAAAAAAAAAAAAAAAGAAAAAAAGAAATTTATTTAAGGTATTTTCTTTAAGTTTTCTACTTTTATTTATTTACTATCTTACAAAATTTTATTAAAGATGCTGCAAAACATTATAAAATACCATACATGAAAACGATGCCGTTTCATTCAATTCTTTTGTAATAAATCTAAAGCAGAGAATTAAGTCGCAATATATATTGTACATATATTAATAAGCCTTATTATAATTATATATATATTTAAATAAACGTTTCATTACATTAATGAAGAATTTAATCTGACATATTATCAAAAAGAAAGTTATATATATATATATATATATATATATATATATATATAAAACTTTCTTTGTTAATTGTATGTTAATTAATTAGTGCATAATTTTAGATATCCGAAGAAAGTTTCTTATTTGTGAAAAAGTATATTATTGCCGGAGGTTATTCTATTGTTACTAACTGTTCTATTGTTACACTTACAAAATATTTACTTTTCAGATAACGTTTTCTCACTTGAACAAAAATTTTAAATTTTTCTGAAGATTTCTTTAAAATGATCACTAATTAAATTGTAATATATATATACATATATATAAATATATGTATATATATTAGGAATAATTTAATAGATGATATTCCTATATACCTTGATATTCCTATATTCAAGTTTTGCATTTCCTTTTGCAGCAGTTTTTCGCATTGGTTTGTAATCACCCGCTGTTTTTTTCTAACCTTTATTTATTTATTTATTTTTAATTTTATATCACATACATAAATATTCGTTTTAAAAGTTTATAAATATATATATATATATATATATATATATATATATATATATAATTAAAACTTTAAAATTAGATTATATATGTCATATGATAAAGAAGTCGTGTGTTTTAAATGTAAAACTATTACAACATATTGAATTTCTCTGTAAGGAATTAATTGACAATTATTTTTTCCTCGATATAAAACATAAAATTTTTCGGAAAAAAAAAAAAAAAAAAAAAAAAAAAAAGTTTTCCAATCAATTAAAATGTTAGAACTCCATTACTCTTTACATATTTGTAATATATTGTTTAATGCATGTATTTTAATCAGCAATAATGAAATTATATGGATGGATATTGAATAAGATGATGATATGTTAATAAGTCTCATTACAAATGCTTTATTGATAATAATTTGGATCGATGAAATAAAGTTTTGAAAGAAAATCTAATGATTGATCATATTATTTGAGATCAGTTTCTTTTGAATTTAAAAAAGCTGGATGTGTAAGATAATTCTAGATTTTTTTAATTAAAATATTTAATTTGAGATAATATAGTTATTATTCATAAAAAAAGATATCTAAACAAAATTTAAACATTTTTAATTATAAAAATAATGTAATCACTGAAGACGATTATTAAGTAAACGCATAAATGAAATTATAATTAAAATATTTCTTTAAAAGAAAATTATCTTGAATGAAATAAATTCTGATTTAACTCATATAGATAGATATATGTATATATTATAACTTCATCTATCTAAGCTGTGAACAACTGCTTCTGTTTTAAAATCTGCATCACACCTGTCTTTGGATGTTAGCCGACCACAACTACGACTAAATCTGCATTTATCAAGATTTGAAGGAAACAAGCGTTCATTATCTTTGGCCACTGCAGTATAGGTTCCCACGCTGTTTAGGTTTAAATGAACCGATATAGCTCTCTGAACAGGCTGACTAGCTGGGAGTCTTCTCGCTGCGGTCGTTACTTGGGTATTTGCTATGGACTCATTACTGGAGCAGCTACGTCTGCAAAAGCACCTTCTGAACATATCTTTAAAATTGAGGACATAACTGCCATATACTAGTGGATTTACGCAAGAATTGGAAACAGCAAACATGAAAAGTGAAGACTGTATCCTTGAATCCACTTGATCAGCTGATACTGGGTCAAAGAGGTACCAAAGTACAATAACAACGTACGGCGTCCAGCACCAGAAAAAAGCTAAAACAATGATGATGGTCATGCGGAGTGTCCTTGCCCGGGCTCTTTCAATATGAGCTATGTCCGAACGTCTCAGACAGAGTCGGCGTCGATATCTCGGCTCCTGTGTGAGATCAGCTAAAAGAAAAGAAACTATAAAGATATTATGCAAAGTCAATGAATGAAATATATAATTCAAAATAAAGGGTTATTTTCTTTTTCTACAATTAAATAAATTAAATTTAGTAATGTATAAAGAAATATGGCTTATCATAGGTCACTTTGTTCCCATGTGATATATAAATAACTGAAAAGAAATGTAATTTGTTGTTAGACTAGTGAGCATGCGGTACGTATGCAAATTTCTCAAATATAAAAAATGAACGTAAACCATTCATATTTTAACCTTCTTCTCTCTCTCTCTCTCTCTCTCTTTTTTTTTTTTTTTTATACATAAATTAATTATTATATATTTTTCTGCTTCAGTGCGAAACAATTCCTCATGTATATATAGTGTGCCATGTGTCATTTTGTAAAATTTCCTCTATAAAATAATCTTTTATTAAAATATTATTTAAATGTTTCAGAAATGCATTTATCCTGTACCACTCTTGAAATTACAATAAAGATGAGTTCTCCTCTTAGATGATGTGGTTCTACATGGCGGATACATGAGAACGAAATAACAGACAAATGAAAGAAGGAAATGCTAGATTCTAAACTATTCAAATGTTTAAATGGTATTGAATTAATACATGGTGTAAATTATTATAATAGTAAAAACAATTAAAAAAAAATACATTATTCTCATGCTTCCCAGTTCGCATGTTTCTAAAATTTTTAAATGAGCAGTAATAAAAATCTTTACGCTATTTTCACAAAAGTATGAAACTATTGCTAAAAGTCCATATCTGCTTTGCCATTTTATATGCAAAGTATTTAATCTTTATGATGATAGTTCAAAATACATTCTTTTTTTTTATTTATTTATGATATATCAATTAAAGCTATGTGGGTTCACGCAATAATATTTAAGGCATTTAATAAAATTATTTTTAAAGCTTTATATTCCAAGAGATAGAGGTAAAACATTTCAGTAATTTTAAAATTACAAAATTTTCATTTAAAATTTTTCCAACTTCAATAAAACTCTTATGCATACAGGGTGATCACTAATATACTAAATGTCTTCACAATTCTCATCTTCCTCGTTTTATCTTTATTTTAAACAGTTTGTTTTGATAATAAAGTTCCTACGTATTTCGTTCAGCAACAAGTAAATATATTTATTTTTTACAATTACATTGAAAAGAACATGGGTAAAAAAACATCGGTTTTGTCTGTACCTGTGAATAATAATTATAGAATTATTTGAAAAATGGATTTACGTAAATAAACCTTTAAAATTTGTGAAATAAGAAAGAATATCGATGACACTTTTTAATGAATTTCACACATTTAAACACATATATATATATCCAAACTATTTTATTTTTCAATAGGAAATATTTTATAGTCAAATTCTTTAGACCAGAAAATATTGGCCATAAAACGTACATTTTTAGCAGCATAAACGTATAATTTTTTACTAACCGATATTCATTTTTACAATTCAGCATATAAATTATTATTGCTTTAATTTTTGGTAAATATCTTGATTATTTTGGTAAACATTATTATCTATTAAATCAAAAACTATTTTATTTACGAGACAAAATTAAGTTCATCTAATGCTTGCATATTATGTTGTAATTCATACTGATGAGGGAATCCGGACAGGTTTCGAAACGTCTAGATTTTAATTATTTTTATATGTATATTTTGTTTTTAAATGTATTTTAACTTAATTTTGTCTCGTAAATAAAATAGTTTTTGATTTAATATATATAATTGAGACAGTTTGATGTTTGTGTACGTTAATTATAATCTATGTTTAATGATTCTATCATTATATTTTTAATAAATGAATTTCAAATATTTCTGTGTATTAAAAATTTGTTAATTTAGATATTATTTCTTTAATCTACTTCTTTTGCTTTTTGTTTCTCATTGATTTGCTATAGAGGAAATACATTACAAATATCATAGTAGAACGTACATAAAAATTAGGTTAGTTTTACAAACGCGTCTCGAAAAGAAAAATGTCAAAATACTTTTTTAAATATTAGAACTAGATTAATATTTAAAGAAAAAGAAATGTGTGTTTTCCGCTGCATAATACATTTAATAAATAATATTGGAACACGTATTAAGAATGATTAAAAACATGAAATTTTATTGAAACATTTTAGGAATAAGATGTTTCAATAAAATACAAAACACTTTAGGTTAAAATAGAAATATCTTTATTCATACGAACATTATATATATATATATGTGTGTGTGTGTGTGTGTGTTCCCAAGATTGCAGCTCGGGTGACATGGAGGATTACACTGTTAAAAGTTTTGCTCTAGGCTGAAACATATTCTTGGGCAATAGGTGTAAAGAATAGCTTTAAAGAGGGGTAAAATCATGAAAGCGTGTAGCTACAGATACTAGAAAAATATGGTTTAATGTAGGGTAAAATATTTAAGTGTTCTGAAATTTTTAATGTAAGTAAAAGAAAAAAAAAAAAAGAGTTAACGAAAATACTTTTTCTAAATGAAGTGTTTAAAAATATATTTGTATTAAGAAGACTTGGTACATTTGACTTGGCCGTACTGAAGGTTTCATATAAAAGCTTATTCCCCTTTAATATTTATTAATTGAACTATATTTCGTTTCTTCAGTAAAATATATATTAAAACAACAGTTCTTACGGGTTTATATATACATATTACATATTTGAAATCTTTAAATTGCGTTTTCTCACTATGTATTGTTTCATGAATTCATGAGCTTCAAAATTCTGAAACTTCTACATATATATTAAAAAAAAAAAAAAAAAAAAAAAAAAAAAAAAGACTCAATATTATTTCTGGATGTTCAATAGAAACTACGTAAAAGAATTGGGGATGGATTTTGTAATACTTTAACAGAAAAAATAAAATAAAATACTTTTTTTTTTTTTTTAATGTAGACAAGAACTTTTTAATGTTTTTCCCTCAAACATTAATCAATTAATTTTAAACTCCAACTCTAATTATTTTAAGTGGGTTCTATTAAACATAAAAAATAAATGAATAAATCTTTTCTTGAATACCTGTAGAAGTTATGCCATTTTGAAAATTAGGAATTTATGAAAAAGTACAAACTGTGAAAATGAATTTAAACGAACTTCTGTAAAACAAATAAAACAAATATCCAAAACCATAAAAATTGTTGCCTAGATATATATCTTACTGCACAAACCTAATATATTTCAATTTATTCAATTTTAAAAGAAAAACAGATATATATATATATATATATATATATATATATATATATATATATATAAATATAACAAAAGTTTTTTTTTTCTTTTTTCTCAAAAACTAATTAATTAATTCCAAACTCAATAACTAATTATTTTAAGTAGGTTCTATTAAACATTAAAAATAAATAAATAAATAAATAAATATTTTCTTAAATATCTGTAGAAGTTATGCCATTTTGAAAATTTTGAATTTATGAAAAAGTATAAACTGAGAGAACGAATTTAAACGAAAGTCTGTAAAAAAATGTATCCAAAACTATAAAAAGTGTTGCCTAGATATATATTTTATTCACCAAACCTAATAAAATTCAATTTATAAATAGTAAATGGAAATATAAGCTTTTATATGAAACTTTCTGTGGTGTCAAGTCCTCTTAAGAGATATGTGAAATTAAAGTTATTGTATAAACATATATTCTCTAGATAAAAATTCTGAATCTTATTTTTATTCCAGGCAAACTATAGCGTTTATGACAGCAATTCCGTTTTGAATATGGATATATATATATTCTTTAATCTTGAGTAATTTTACATAAAATGCATTATTAGAGATAGGTGTAATATTTTGATAAAAATTCTTACATATTAAAAAAAAATAATAATAATAAATTAATAAATAAATAACATTAATGTTTTAAGTACATTTTGTAAAAATTACATAAAGTTATATACCTTGAAAATTTTAAAATTCAACATTGTAGATTTAATGGAAAATTATTTCGATGTTTTAATTTATGTACATACGAGAAATATTATGATAAAGATATTCGTACCTAAAATTTTCCAAATTAAGTATTTAACTACATTTTGTTTTTTCAATAAATATTAGTTTTATTCATACGAAAATGTATAAAAAAATTTCTTCACCTGAATGTTAAAAACTGTAGAGAATGTACATCATTCAATAATGGTAATAATAATAATAATAATAATAATAATAATAATATCTAAATCATATAATCAATATAATCTCATAACCGTGTAATGCTGAACTATTTCTTCTTCTTCTTTTTTGCTTTTATTCAGAACGTGACAAATTAATATGAGTGCCAGTTTAATCCTTAACACACACACACACATACATACATACACACACACACACACACACATATATATATATATATACATGTGTGTGTGTGCGTGGGAACGGAGCGAGATTAAATTAGATTTATTATTAAAGATTTTCACCAACACCATGTATCCGTTCTCTAGTGGGACAAGAAATAGAAATAGATGGATGAATTAATATCTGTGTGTGTGAGAGAGATCCAGCTTTGTGTAGGAAGCAATTGAGAAGCAAAGAAAACAACTGTTTCGTGTAGGAAGAAATTCGGAAATCAAAGAAAGAAAATGTTCTAGAATTGATGTTATTGAAAGGATTTAGTTTGTTACATTTCTCATGTTATTTGTAGCTGAAGTCCGGCATAATAAATATTTAACCACACGCTTAGACATATTATATTTAATACACCCCATAGAAAACAAAGTATTGAACCCTACTACATATCTCCCCAAAATATGGGAGCCCATCGATGGAAAAATCAAGTATACGTGAAGGTGACCTAGCAATTGAAAGAACGCAATTCGGAAGTGGAATGACACTGCGGTCAAAGTTTCTGGGTCCGAATGAAGTGGTCATAGTAAAATATGAAGTTAAGAAGGTTGGAAACAACGAAGGTGCTAACAATACTAGAACAATCGCAGACCACACGAAACCATGGACCAAACTTTATCTAAAGATGATGACTCTTTTAATTCTGGTATATATTATTATTGTTATTATTATGTTTATTATTAATCGCATTTTTTGTATTTATTGCATTATAGAAGCCTATCTAAATTATGCAAGAATCGGCGAGGACACCGAAAGTCAGGATGCCAGAGTAGTTGTGAGAACAGAACAAGAAGAACAAGATTAAATTAGATATTTTATCAATGATTTTCACCAAAACCTTGAATCGGATATCGAGAGGAAGAAGGAATAAAAATACATAGATCGAAAAAAAGATTGAAATGAAAGTAGCAGCTTACTTCGAAAAGAAGGAAGTTACTACAATTAAATTATTGTGAATCGTTTTCATGTGGCAAGCAATTAAGAAGCAAAGGAAGGAAATGTTTCGTGTAGGAAGCATTTTGGAAAGCATAGAAAGCAATTGTTTCTTGTAAGTAGCAGTTTGGAAAGCAATGAAAGAAATTTTTCCTGAAGTGAAGTCATCGAAAGTATCTAGTTTGTTATTAGTCTCACGTCGTTTGTAGCTGAAGTCCGGCATCAGTAAATATTTAACCGTACGCTTAGGCTGATTATATTTAATACAATATCTAGAAGAAAAAAAAAAGTATTCATCTCCAGTAAACATCCCCATATATATATATTAATCAACGTCTAGTATACTTATTATACAATAACTTAAATTTAAATGCATTAAAAATATACGAGATTTTATTTATTTTGTTTTATTTTATTTATTTATTTATTTATTTTTATTTTAGAAATATAAAAAGCAAATATTATGTATGAATATTATGTATGTCTGTTGATCATAGATATAAATATGTCAATAAAATCAATATTATTTTATTGTATTTATTCTCTTTTTACATGTAGAGAAAATTTCAGAGAAAATATGAATAAAAATTTGAAATGAGGAAATATTTGAAGAAAATAGCATAATCATTAAAGTAACTTAAACAATAAAGTTTAGAGAAATAGATTTACTAGAGACAAGTTGATATAAGTAATATTAATAATGATTTGCCATTGTATTATTTTATGGTACAAAAGTATGGATTAAGTTTTCAAAACTTGGGTTTAGCTAAAACTACATGTTTTGAGGTTCTCCGAACAGAAAAATACACTTTTAGTTGGAGATCTGCGAGTTTATCTGAGTGTGATCTATTATCATCATAACTCAACAGCAAATATTAGTGGTCCCGAATTTCATATTCTAAATTTGTATCACTTTGGAATAATGCTTTTTATATGTATATATGGTTCCTGTTGAGAAGTATTAAACATTTCTAATATATTCCGAAACAATCGAATTAGAATTTAGATATTCGATATAAAGTAACATGAATTTTCCTATTACGGTCCCTAAAAAAGTCGTCATGGAGCGATAAAATCGCCAAATTCGTCGCCAACGCCATAATCCGTCCTGGTAAAGCTTTGTAACGGATTTATATTGAAAAATGAACTATTTTAATGCCAAATCAAGCTAAAAATGCAGAGAATTAACATTTTATATCCTGACTAAGCCTCTTTGAATGAAATTACATAAAAATAATTACTTTTATTTACAAATTCGTTACAATATACATATAATAATAATAGGCTTTATTAATATTGCTTCTTAAAATTTGCCCCTCATGAGTATAATTGAAAATTATTTGCTGGTAAATTCATTAAAATATTAAAACAAATATTACTATTGCAACAGTTAATCTTTTTATCTGCTAACTGGAATTAGAAAATTATACATATAATAAAAAAAAAAAGAATAAATTTGTACTAACAGAGTTATATTACGTAATATTTTTCAGTGTATTACACGAGAAAGAGTTTTCGAAAACAAAAAGTAACAAATATTCATTTATTTTTAGTGTTATTCACTCAATACTCAATTGAGTAAATACTACCCACGCATTATAATGTTACGCATCATCACTTTTCTGTACATATTTTGTGACAAAACATGAAGAGATTAATCTTTTAAAAATGTTTTTTTCCCGAAACATTTTAATAGATTAATTCCATAAAAATCCATTTTGAAAGATGCTTCATGCAGATAAATTTAAAACTGGTTAATTTAACGATTAATTTGAAAACTAAAACTTTTAAATTAATGAGCTTTTAATTACGCTTTATATAATAAACAGCCTTTGTAAATACATATATACATTTTTAACATATTTCAGATAAACCCCATTACACTAAAAAACATTATTTTTTATAAATCAAATTTTAATGGCTCTGATATTAAAAATAATACGAATTGATGTCTATGGAAATATTTAAAAAGCTCAGCAGTTTTTGGATGTTATACTTATTTACACAAAACCCAAATAATGAAAATGTTTGTAAATATATATACTAGCAGGCTTTGCCCGTGTCGTTGGTTACTATATTTAAATGAATAATAATAATAATAGATAAATAAATAAACCAGAACAACTATTTTCACTTTATAATTAAAAACTAAAAGAAAAGAAAAGAAAAATCCATTGAAATAATTAAAATTGCTTCGAGTTTTCACTTCCTTCGGCATCGTCATTCCCAACCTTGATATTTCGAGTTCTTGTCACTATTACCTGGGGCGACCAACGCTTTTCCCTAAAAGTTAAATTTCGGTATTTATTGAAATACTGTTTCAAAACAGACAATAATAATTAAAAAAATAAATAAATAACTGGAAGTCTCTTTTTTATATTTAAATCATGATGACATTAAACAACACTATACAGACTACACATATAATTTACTATCAAGTAATTTATTATAGTCTGTTTGATTTAGCCGGTTGACCATAAAATGAAGGCAACTCACTGTAAAAAATATGTCCTATTTGCTGCCAGAAATTCTGTGTAATTTGAGAAAATGCATTCTGACAACGTATTTTTTTTTTTTTTAATTATGCGTATTTTATCAAATTACAGAGAATTTCTGGCAGCAAATAGGACATATTTTTTACAGTGACTCCTCTCCAAGTACAGTACTATACAATATGTTATGAATTTAATTTGGTGTGAAAAAAAAGTTATCCATTAGTAAAGAAACGATTAGAAATTAAATAATCTGCTGTGCCCCTCACACCACTTTCTCTTACACTGAAATTTAATACTATAAATACAGGTTGGAGATTAAGCGGTAAGATAACGATTACTGTAATGTAAACCTGTGATAAACAATTCAAATTAGGCTTAGGAAGAGTTTTATATGATAATTAGTTCTGTGTGAGGGGGACTACTTTCCCCTTTAACCCCCCGTTTCATTAATGCACCCACACTTATATAGAATTTAATTCCGTTATTAAAATTAAAAGTTTACTTAAAATTACAAAGACAATTTTCACACGCAACTTTCATTGAAACTTAGCATTTTTTATCAAAATGTTCCAGTAACAAACTTATATTAACTTCAAAATACAACATTTGGATCTCCTAAAATTATTCGTTTTTAAGTTACTCTAAGAGACAAAGATCAAACGTTAAAAAACTTGGAATCAGGAAGCCTCAAAAAGTGTAAATATACAAAAAAAAACAAGCGATGAATATTTAGGTTAAAACATACATTATTTACCATATGTCTATGAGGAATTCATTTCAATCCCCGAAAAGCTTTCCTGGAAATTGTAAAATATTATTAGTAGAGCACGTTCACTAACAACAAATAACTAGTGTGTTGTGACCACCACACGAGTTTCTTCTATATTTTACTATACAAATTCACTCAGTAAAAATGATTTATTAAAATTAATATTTAAAAAAATTATCTTCCATGATAATGCAGACGATCTCCATATTATAGAAGTAGTATAACACTTAAAAAAAAAAAAAAAAAAAAAAAAAAAAAAAAAAAAAAGGTTGAATTTATTCTCAATATTACATTTTAAAAAATCGATAACTTTATTTTAAATTATCGCAGATCAATGGTTCAACCATTCGTTTTAAAGGTATTGGCGAGCCTCTTTTGAAAGATACCCATCATGAAAATTTACTCCCCTCGAAGGGCTCCTATATACACAATTTTTTTTCCCAGTTGACTATCTCTATTACAAAAAAATATATATTCGTTTCATTTTGTTTAGTGCAGTCTATAGATGCTAAACTCTACTTACCTGGAATTTCCCCCATAGACGTAATGTATTTGAATACTTTTGAGTGTCCCTGTACACGAACTGTTTGCTTCATCCCAACGAAAAGCTTAGTGTAGCATCACTATATGATACACATTTAGCATACCGAGTTTGAAATTTCTGCTACTATTTGTTCTTGAGATATGCTGATAAAACACACACAGACAGACACACAGACCATTCGCTAAAAACATGAATTTCGTATTCAGGGAACCTCAGAACATGTAAATATAACGAAAACTCACGTTCGAAAATTTGACTCTAAAACAATACTTTCTCGACCCTATGGTTCAGAGAAAGTAAAACGTACATTTTAACTTATAGCGCACTGAATGAATAAAAAACATACTCTTCGGTTTTCCCTCTCCAAGAATGAAGACAACGGTTCTTCGTGAAAAATTTCGCAAAAAATCTCGGTGTAGTTAAAAACATTTTATTTAATAATTTGCTTCCTGTTCAAAAAAAAAAAAAAAAAAAAACTTCGGGGTGCACAAGGAGACCTTCCAGACTGCTTGTGCATCAAATTTTATATATGTTAAGTGCGGTAGATTTTTCTGTAGATAGCTGACAGAAGGAAAGACATACATTTTTTATTAAAATCACAATCAACTGATTGGAAGAAAATCATATTTTAATGACATTTTTTATTTTTCCATTTTTTATTCCACCAACTGAGCTATCCAGGCCAACAAGCCGGTCAGCATTACTCACTCTGTAAATGAGTGAGTAATGCTGACCGGTTTGTCGGCCTGGATAGCTCAATTGGCAGAGCCTTGACCTTGTAAGTCTAAGATCCGTGGTTCGACTCCCGGTCCAGGCATTATTTTCACTCAGTCGGGAAAAAAAAATTCAGAAGGAAAGACAGACGTCATTTCGGTTAAGTTTATTAAAATAAACATAATATGCATTCATATTTGAGAATAACTATTCTATAGAACTCTGTTGGCGAACTTTGAAATTTGAAAAATATCTTGCACTTTTCTTGCCACGGTCTTTACTTATACAATTGTGATAACTATTTTTATTCATCACCAAAATGATAATAAATAATAAAAATCGCCATGGGGAATTTATACTAAAGATCTACCCACATGAACCATAAAATCAAGAAATTAATTATAAAATATAAAAATTTTTATATACCATGTTTTTAAATTTTCTGTTGAATCATAGCTCGTTGCTGTATTAGCACTTTATCAATGCGTATAAAATTTTTAAAGTGATAATGACGTGAGAACGTTTGTGAGATGCATAATTTAACTTTTTACTATTTTTTACCTTTCATGTTTAATTAAATGTATTTAATTTTATGTCGAAAGGAAATGAACTTTTTTTTTTTGCAACAATTAAATTATAGCTAATATTTTAATGGCTATATTCAAAGCTATTATTAGGTTATTATTTTCACATTTTAATTAATTTATAGAAAACTAATCAAAATATAGAAAATCCAGCTTTGAAGTATTGTGTTGTCATCAAGTTCTGAGCTATTCTGAATGTTTCAACTGTCTAGCTAGCAGGGAAGTTAGTTAAAATTGGTTGCAAGATTTGTTTCGGACAAACAAACAAACAAGAATCCAAGTTAATAAAAACATGGTAAAAAGATATAAGACTATTTTATTAAATCAAATTAATATTTTAAATGTGAGTAAATAAAAAATTTAAAAACATTACGACGTCAGTTTCATCAGAAATTTTGATGATACAGGTTTTGCAGTTTTTTTTTTTTTTTTTTTTTTTTTTATAAAAAATAAATGATATAAAAAATTGTAAACATTGTAATCCATTCGCAATAGACTGAAATTGCAACGCAGAGAAAAACGTCGTAAAATTTAATACAGTCAAATAGTTAATACATTTTAATCAATAACTGTCTTCCTAATTAAAAAATTGAAAATCCGGCTTCGAGGTGCATACGGAGTTGTTAGGGACTATATGTGTGCCAAATCTCATGTCTGCACGTGCAGTAGCTTTTTCTGTAGACAGCTGACAGGCAGACGCCATTTCGCTTATGTTAATAAGATATAAAATCCCTGAAATTTTTATATAAAAATTGACATCTTAAGGGGCAAATAATAATAATAATAATAATAATTTACATGACTTACAATTTAACACATGCTTGATAATTATTAGTATATTAAAGTAATCAGAATTACTCAACATTTGACTCTTATCGTCATTAACGGCCCTCTTCACTCACCGTTACCGGAGGCCCGAGCCATTGTTATTCAATGGGGAAATTTTCTTTACAAATAACTTATTAACTAATACATATTTTTAAATTCCGTTTTCACATTCAGAAAATTCCCAACTGTTAAATTGACGCACCTTTTTCAAAAATGTAATTTTTTAATTTTTAATATTTTATTTCGAAATTGCAAAATGAAAAAAATTCACATATTGAAAATTTGTATTTTGCAGCTTCAAAATAAAATATAAAAAATTAAAAAAATAATATTTTAGAAAAGGTGCGTCAATTTAACAGCTGGGAACTTTCAGAATGTGAAAACAGAATTTAAAAATATGTATTATTTAATAAGTTATTTGTAAAGAAAAATTTCCCATAGAATAACATTAGTTTCGGCTTCCGGCGGCGGTGAGTGAAGAGGGCCCTTAAGTTTAAATTTTGTAAAATTTAACAAAGCAGGATAATTTATTTTAATTTTTAAAATAGATATTCACATGCTTTAATAATTTTTATACCGCTGAATCGGCATCTTAGAAATTTCACGCACATATTTTATGATTTTTCTAAAATAATATTAGAAGAAATTACACGAATGAAATAGAGGGAGTAATATTTCGGTTTATCTCATTCACTGCAATATGCTTGTATTGGTGAAGCTGATTGAAGCTGATTTAAATGATTGAAGTTAGTTTACAGAAGTTTACAGACGCTTGTTTGAAAAAAGTGATTAACGTTCTAAAATTTTATTACACTCTTTTGAAAGAGATAATTTTCCTGATTTTGAAAATATTATAGTTTATATTATAGTTTTTATCACTGAATACCTTAAATATGGGTTCCATATTAATTTGAAAGATTGGCATATTGCTAGCTAACCATATACGATTAATGAAACATGTATAATAGCACTAAAATATTCTGTACTAATTTGATTTTTTTTTTTTTTTTTTTTTTTTTACATATGTATGTTTTGAAAAATAATGCGAGAATATACTGATGAAGAAATTCGGTTGAATTTAGAAACGTCTATTTTAACTTATTTTAGACGCAGTGTATTATTTCAATGTCTCATAATAAAAATATTTTATATTTCGTTTTTTTAATATTAATTGGAAGATTAAGTGTTTGTTTATACTAAATCTTTTTAATATTTAACTATTGTTATAAATAATGGACTATCATTTTAAGCAAGTAATTATTAGCGGAATTTAAGCAGGTTTGACCCATGTGGACACTTGACTCATGTGCTAACTTAAAGAACTGTTTTTTTTTTTTTTTTTTTTTCACCATTTCCAGTAAGAACTGTGCTATCATTTTCAGCCACTGTATGTAAAAACAACAGACTATTTGCTCATATTTTTTATTTAGCTCTAACTGTTATACAAAAAGTATAAAAAATTAAAAACCAAAAATTGGGTCAAGTCTCCCTAGTTTCCCCTACTATAAAAAATTAAAAATACTATTACAAAAATATTAATAACTATTTCGATTTTAAAACTATTCATATTAGAGTTTTATACCGCATTTGAATAGTTACTAATACGTGTGTTACATGTTAATAAAAAATAAAAAATAGGATATTTCTGAAGCTCAACACACCTAAACTTAATAGAGTATATAATTTATCTATAAAAATTGCAATATAAGTATTTTATAGTTTACGAAGTGTAAATGTGCATTATAATTTTCTAGGAAAACAATGTCTAGACTATATGAATGGCATCTGTTGTATTTCAATGCATTTTCTCTTCAATTTTCTGCATAGTGGTTTTACAGTAGAGATCTTTCTGAGACTAGACATGAATTTCAATAATTTTAAGCCTTTAAGTAATTATGAATTTGTTAATGTATTGTTAATTACGGAACCATATTTCCATAAAATCGGTAACCTTGATAAGTTTGTAACAGAATTAATGTAATCATTTGGTGAGAATTATTGAACCGTATCTCCATAGAATAGGTAACTTTGATTAGTTTGTAACAGAATTATTCCAAGTATTGATGAATTACTGTGTGCTTAAACAGAATTTACAGTAATTTATCAATTTTCTGACTTAATAGGTTGCTAAATAATCTAAAATTGCACTTTTACTATTTACTCTTACCTTACTTTATGTAAAATATATTAGTACATTTTTATATAAGGAAACTGATAGCGTAAATTCATTGAATATTTCTATTGTACTTTAACTACAATTTTAAACTGCTGTACAATTTTAAACACAAACACTTTATTTATTTATTTTATTATTATTACTATTACACAAATTACTCCGTAAACAGGGAGGGGGGGTGAACCTTTATTTAAGCAATATAACTATAATTATAAATAATAATAATAATTATTATTATTATTATTATTATTATTATTATACTCTTTATTTTCAAATGTTATTTCAAATTGTTCACAGAATATCACCAACATCATAATTTGAAACTTATTCTACTCGTTTTTATAAGCCCTGTATATTATATATAAGTCAACAGCTCCACAGCCAATCAGGTGAATGAGCTTTTCATGTTAACGGACTGTATCTAGACCACATGAACAGTCGGTAACAAAAGTGTCCGAACAGCAGCAAAAATTCCTATGTAAAAAAAGTACACTTAATACAGTTTTGATAAATAAAGCCTTGTCGAATCCTTGTCTTAGTCAGTGTAAGAACATGATTCGATAAGGATTTATTTGACAAAATCGTATGAAGTGTACTTTTTTTTACATAGGAATTTATGCTAGTGTTCGGACACTTTTGTTACCGACTGTAGTGAGATGGCTCAAAATGATATTCACGAGATGCTACTGAGTTTTAGACAATTTAACTAATACCTCAAAAGAAAAAAAAGTATTTTCTAACACTTACCATCTGAGTCACGTGATCTTCTGGATATCTCCCACAATATTCGACTATAGCACACGATTATGATGAGTAGAGGAACGCCGTAAAGTGCCAGGAGACAAAAGATGTTGTATGCCATTTTGTGGTAGGGCGTCGGGAAAAAGTTGAAGCTCACACACTGGACAAACTGGGGGTAATCTGGATGGCTTTCGACATGGAAAATAACACTCTGTGAAAAAAAAAAAAAAAAAATAAGAGCAATAAAAAATTGATAATTTATACAGATTCGTCTATATAAATATATTAAAATTATGTTACTGAATCTGGAAATGTTATTGCCTGTATTTTTTATTTTTATTTTTTTTTTTTTCAAATGAACATAATCCATTTTTGATTAAAAAACATTAAAAGAATGTAGCAGCAAAGGTTATTGTTCACAGATAGTTTTATAAACTCATTTTAATGCCAGAATTAATATCTGGATGAAATATTTTTCCTTTAAAGTTACATATTATTTATTTTGTATAACGATCATATGTCTAAGAGGAATAAATCCTTAACCAAACATTATAAAATGGACACTAAAGAAACTATATACACGTATATATTATGTTAATGTACGTGGCCCAGAAATCGACGCTATTTGTTGGTTGGAGAATAACAACAGCATGTGCCAGAATGTTTTAAGCGAGCATCATGTTAGGCTTAATAATGGTCGTGTAATTGGAAGCAACTGAATGTATACATAATAATTATCATTTTTTTCTGAAATTCTTACTTCTTTTGACTATTCTTTCATATTTAATTTAAATACATCTGTTATATTAAATATAAAAATACACGACTCCACTTGACGCGTTATCGGTTATATTGTTTCTATATGCTATTTTTACTGGAATTTCTATTATAAATATGCATATATGTACTAAATCGAAGTTAGTAAACTTTCGTGTTTATATTTTGTTGTGAGTATTATTTTATCAGCAGGAAAGCTGAATCACCTCTTGATTTCGTTTACAATATATTTTTTTCTTTTTCTGTTTGTTAGTTATTTCCAGATATTGTTATTTATTTTTATTTTGGGGGAGTTGGTATAGAATTTATGAGTTTCAAAATCTATAAATCAAGTAAAAGAAATAAAGAGCGAAAATTTCGAATCACTTTGCACATAATTTAATGTACCATATACATTTAAGTTTGGAACTTTCTTGATTTCTGAAAAAGGAAAAAAAAATATTACAACATATATGTACAAACAAAAATAATTATGAAAGGTTTCAAAAACACGAAAAACTTGGCTGCTATGCATTTTTCAAAATATCTTTTATTTATTTATTTACTTATAATTTTGAAAATTAAAATTTTATCTACCAGAGGATTATTTTAAACTGACACAATTCAGAGCCACGTGTAACTCGATCTAACAACCAAAATAGCATTAAATTTAATAGGCTAACGATGACAAGGGACGTCGGAATCCGGGGTAAAAGAATTTCCAAAAATCGCCGATAAGGGTATTATTTGCGCTGCTAATCAAGAATTAGTATAAAATACTGGTATCAAAGCAAAATTCAAATTTATGCTTTAGAAGATGACAATAGCGTCAGTAATTTGGACTATAAAATCATGTAGACAGCACTGAAAAATATTCTCAGCTAATGCGAGCCAGCTCAGGTGAATTTACGACTCAGGTATCAAAGCAAAATTTTAATTGATGCTTTAGAAGGCGGCAACAATGCCATTAATTTAGACTATAATAACATGCAGATAGCACTGAAAAATACTCAGCTAAAGTTCCAGTTCAAGTGAATTTGTGACTCACATTACCAGCACATGGTCATATTGAATGTAGCTGCATTCCTCGCCAAGAAAGTGAATGTAGTAAATAAAGCATAACATTTAATTTTAAATTTTGTTTGTGTTTTTATTATTTTTATTATTATTATTTATTTTGTAACACATTTACATTGTACAGCGTCATAAAAACCCTACCGGCGATTTTTGGAACTATTTTACTTGACGGAATCTAACCTACCACATGAAGATAAGTCTCCATACCAAGATTGGTACAATTTCGGTTGTTAGGTCGAGCTACAGGGGGCTCTGAATCGTGTCAGTTTAAGAAGAATTATACCCTGTATTATTGAGTCTATAAGTATTAATTGTACGTATACATTAATAAAATTTGATATTTGTAAATGTTTCAAACGTTAATGCAAAATTTAAGTTCAGAAATTTGTTTTATGTACATTATCATGTGCTAAATTCATTTTTGAGGCATGATAAAGTTTCTACAAGGCTTTTAGAATAAAAAAAATTGATGATTTTTAATAATTGAATTGTAAATCCCTGTGACAAAACCACAGGGATTTGCTTTAAAATATTTTTCTCAATTTTAAAATCATTGTAATATTTTAATAAGTTTCGTTTGACTATCGTAATTATATATGTATATATATATATATATATATATATATATATATATAAATGAATTAAAAAATTATACAAAAAAAAAAAAATCACATCGATTGAAAATTATTGAAACGTCTAACTAAACATTTGGAAATTAAACCGTGGGGTAATGGGAGAGTTTGGAATTTCAGTCTAGAAGATCCGAGTTGGAATCCAGGCAAAAACAAATAGTAACTGCGCTAATTCCAGTGCCCTTTTATATATATATATATATATATATATATATATATATAGAATATAATTGCAGCAAATTTTGCTGATAAAATTACAAATGTATTATCTCGTTACAGAAGCTTTGAGTGTATATTTTTTTTCCCACAATTCGTTTCTTTAAATGCATGTAGTAAGAGAAAGAATTACAGTGTGAGTATATTATTTTGAACAAGCAAACCCGTACAAAATCTTCTCACTTTACTTCTTTTCCTATTTATCTTTGAAATTCATAAATATTGTACCAATTTCACCAGATAATTAAAACTTTAATTTACCAGAAGCCAAATTGTTATCATAACTAAATAAATATTCTGCAATAGTGAAACCAGAAACATTCAAAGAAAATTTTCTAAAAAGAAATTGACGGTTGGCGACCCAGTTTTCATACTTCCACAGGTAGTACATTTTTAGTAAAGGATCCTCATGACGCCTTTTTAATTTTTATCGCCAAGAGGTTTAATCTTTAGAAACGGGCTCTTTTGAATCTCCACAGTGTCATCATAGCCCCTCTTTAAAGATTGAAGTCGCTCAAAATCGCTGCATAGTGGTGAGCGGCCACCCACCGTCTTAGAATTCTAGATGACATTTTATTTATTTTGGCATAATAATAAAAATAAATAAATAAATAAATAAAAATATAAAAGTAATCGTATTTTGATTATACGTTTTATGATAGCGTTTTTTAGTCAACTTATGATAATAATTCATATTCTGAATATATCTTTAAAATATTGCTAGGTTTAAAAATTTAAAATGATGTTTGCAAAAATTCGGAGAAGAAACAATTTTAAAAATACATTTTTTCATAAAATAATGTCATCATACAAATGTCGTCATTCGTTTCTTATTAGTTCATTGATCTGAGTCCGCGTGCTTAAAAAATATTCATTTTGAAATATTACTTTTTATCTTCGCGTATTGTATTATTAATCTTACCACTATCGTATCATTTCGACAAAAATTAATTGTAACTCGTCCACACTAGAGAAATGTTATATAGACTAGCAAACCCGTGTGAAATATTTGCACTTTATTTATTTTCTTATTTACCTTTGAAATTTGAAACTCATAAATGTTATACCAATTTCACTACCTAATTAAAATTCTAATATACCAGAAGCCAAATTATTATTAAAACCAAATTAATATTGCACAATAGTGAAACCAAAATCATTCCAAGAAAGGTTTCCATGTTTTTTAGTCAATTTATGACACAGAAGTTCATATTCAGTATATATCTTTAAAATATTGCTAGGTTTAAAATGCCGCTTGCAAAGATTCTGAAGAAACAACTCTTAAAAATATTTTTTTCGTAAAATAATCTCATCAGACAAATGCCGTCATTTTTTCTTATTAGTCCATTGAGTTAAGTTCACTTGTTTAAATATTGTCCATGCATAAATATTATTTTTTATCCTCGCGTATCGTATCGTTTTGACAAAAAATAATTGAAACTGGTCCACGTTAGAGAAATATTATATAGATTATTCAATTGATTGAACTCAATGTGAGTATTCGGTCTCTTCAATTTTTTTTTTTTTTTTTTTTTTTTTTTACTTAAATAAAGTTAATTTTATACCTTTATTTTAAGAGAGCATTCAAAACCTTAAACAAGAACATCATTTTATGGAACGTCTGTTTTTTTACATAGCTGTTTTTATTCATAGATCAATAATCCCACTCAAAATCTTAACACTTATCATTTATACCGATAACTGTAAAGCGTTTGATAGAGACAGTTAAATTAACTATGCCCGGGTAATTTACTAACTAAATGGTAACTATAATAATTCAATGTTGCACAAGTACACACACTTCATTAGAAATTTTGCATCATCATCAGCATTTGATGTTGAAATAAAATGTTTGTTAATTAGTGGGTTAATTCTGATTTCTTTACGTTACAGGTCTTTTTGTATATCTCCAAACAGAAACGAAACAAACGGAATAATGCAGACACAAATTATATTATTAATATATTAAAAAATAATTTTAACAATTTAGCCTTTTGCATGTATTGCATTCGGAAATTGTGTATTACTGTTTCTATTTTTAAACATTTCCCGGAAATTGAAGATTTGGCTTGTATATAATTATACATTTAAAAAAACATACATATTTATTATATAATATAGATCATGTTATCCAAGTTGATTGTTTTAGATCCAGAAATTGTATAGTAGAAGTTTAATTTATAATGCAAACCATAAAACGGATTCTTAATATAACAGAAAAATGAATAACATTAAAAAATGCGGTGTAATTAACATAATATTATTGGATTAATTTAAATTATAACTTTTATAAAAAAAAAATAATTATCTTTTATCATAATATTTAATTAGTATCTAATTAATCACTGATTTAACGAACATACTGTACATTTGATATTGAAATATTCTCTCTAATTTATAATTATAACATTCTGTACTATTTATCCAAAATTCCAGTTAGAAGAAGTACAATGTTATCTCAAATAGCAGCAGGGCTGTTTGGAAATCGGATTTCGGTTATTATGTAATATTTAATAATTTTAATGAAATACTCCGTAATAAATCCGGATTAAAACATTTGAAGAAGTTTCGGAGTGCATGTAATGAAAACAAGAAATTTAAAATGAACAGATATTGATTATTTTTCGAAAATAAATATTGATTATTAATATTTTGAAAAATTAATTTATAAAATTAGATATATTTCTATTGATTAGATGATCTATATTTTTATGAATTTGGATTATGCATATGCTTATTTTGAAAATTTATTCTTTGCACCTACCAAATGCTCTACCTCGTTTCATTTATCAAAAATGCATATATTACGTTTCAAAATACGTTAAAAGTGGGGTGGCATGCCGGGCAGCATGCGGCCCGCCATGCAGTTTTTTGGCCGCGAGGAGACTAATAATATTTAACGTTTGAAAACTTTAGTCAACAAATTAAAAAAAAAAAATACGTTCTGACTTTTCGAAGTGAAAATAAATACCTTTCAACAATTATGGTAGCTAAAGAATCACATTGTTGTTATGAAGTATTATTAGATCCATTAATTCTTCTTTTTATTATAGTTATTAATGTATGTGTCAGAAATTTTTTATGGCACTATGGTTAATTTATGACTGCATGTAAATAATTTTAATTGATGTATTCTGTTCTGAATCTTCATCCTTCCATTCCCCAAAAACGCATATACATACCCGATTCATATACTCA
This sequence comes from Salticus scenicus, assembly GCA_963930645.1. Lineage (NCBI taxonomy): Eukaryota > Metazoa > Arthropoda > Arachnida > Araneae > Salticidae > Salticus > Salticus scenicus. The sequence continues at coordinate 100,854,057 of OZ005654.1, read as the reverse complement.
CAAACATATGCACTCATACACATGTATACATAAGGTGCGGCCCGCCTGAATAAAATAGGTTCCCATTGTGGCCCACCATGCACCCACCATGCGGCCCACCATTTTTACTTGGGCAGGCCTGTGTTAAAATATATTTAAACATTTCTAAATATTTTTTATAGCAAAATACGTTTTATAATTTCAGTTCTTGATTTATTTTTTGCATTTTTTTATTAATATGATATTGATTGCGAAAAGAAATTGAAAATTTTTAATTCTAGTTTCTTTATAATTGCTTATGCATGTATATATATATATATACATATATACCAGGTACGTCAAAGGTTCTTTATAACTTTAAAATTCCTTAAAACAGAACAAATTATGATTAAAAGGAATAGACAAGTTTCAACAAATGACTTTACAGAGATATGATATTGTTATTTTTATTTATTTAATTATTTTTAAGAACAAATTAAACAATTAAAAATAAATATCGATAGATAATGATGACATGCATAATTCAAGTGCATTAAAGAAAATCAAACTGTCGATATAACATCTGGATGCACAGAGATTTGATGACTGCCGTCTGCTGTCAATTATTTAAATGACGGCACTATGATATTATCACCAGATGAAACGTTATTTGAAGATCATTTTTTAGGATTATGAATGAGCAACCGATACGTAGCGAAAGTTTCGAACTCAAAACGAGGAGAAAAAGAGAACTCAAAACAAATAGAAAAAGAGAACTCAAAACGGATAAAATTCTCATTTCATTTCCAGAGATACTGGAGCTTTTAAATAAATAGAACTGTGCTGTTATTTTCTTTCTGTTTATAGTATTTTATTGTAAACTTGATTTCCATACACCTGCTTCATATATTAAATGTCAGCATCATCCATCAGTCATTTTATGAACTACATACCAGGTGTATGCATAAGTTTTTTCTGGTTTTTTTGTAAAACTAAACACGTAATTTTCAATGGAAATTATTTATTTTTAATTCAAAATACTGTCCATCGGCTTCCACACATTTCGCCCATCTTTCAGGTAATATGTGAATACCATGCCATAAAAAACTGCTTGTCTTTCGCGGCAAACCATTCTTCGAGCCATTTTCCAACTTCATCGAAATGGCTGAAGTTCTGCTCTGTGAGCGCGTGCCCCATTGACGGGAAGAAGTGATAGTCAGGGTCTTCTTACCGAAGCGATTTGGCCTTGGTGTTGAAGGACCGGCTTCGCCAGCTGAAAACCACAATTTTTTTCCGCTTCAGGTTTTGAAAATAAATCCATTTTTCGTCACCTGTCAGAATTCGATGCAAAAATGATTTCCTTTCGTAGCATTGAAGCAGCATTTCACAAGTGACTTCTTTTCGACGTTCATTTAGATCATGTGGGACCCATTTTCCGCGTTTATTGATCTCCCCTATTGCTCGTAAACGTCTGTTGATGTAACATATGTAATGCTTCTGCTGATTGCTCTTGAGTTTGAGTTGTGTCATCATCCAATAACACTTACAACTGCTCATCTTCGCATTTTTGTAGTCTACCAGAGTGCTCACTGTCTTTCACATAGAAATCACCACTTTTAAATTGTCGAAATCATGTCTCACATGTTCTAATCGATGGAGCGTGTTCACCATATGTTTCTACCAGCAAACGAGGACTTTAACAACCTTTTTATTTTGATTAAATAAGAAAAATAATGCGGGCTGCGAATGTTCTTTTTCAGGCACAAAACTTGACATTAACACTGAACTATAAAACAAAGACGCTAGTTTTGGGCGGAATCAACTTGTGTGTGTTTGTAGTTTAAATGTCAGACGAACAAAATGATATATGTGTCAAATTTATCCGCTGCGTACTTTTCGTTGGCACCATCTTTTAGTTAAACCGGAAGAAACTTATGCATACACCTGATATATATATATATATATATATATATATATATATATAATTTTTAAAAGTAAATAAACAATAAATTAAAAAAAAAATAAATCTGATCTTTTTATTACAAGATTTCTGCAAACCGTACTTTTTTTTTAATAATTTATTCTTTTTTAATTGATTTTTAATGTTGTAACGGGCTTTTGGAATACCCAATAAATAAAACTATACCTATAAATAAATCTCTAACTCTATCCAATGTCATCTGTTTTCCGCGCAACGATAAAAGGTGAGCGGCCTCCTTCCGTCTTAAAATCTTACAATCGCAAAGAAATTTGGAAAACTTATTTAAGACACAATCCAGCTAATGTTGTATTACTATTATTATTATTATTATTATTATTATTATTTGCTTTATTCAGAAAAAATATATTTTAGCTATAAACGGCGCGCAATTTTCTAAGTCCATTCTGTTTGCATTTGTAAATTTACTGTCTTCTTATCGAAATAGTGAAGAATATTTAAAATTTTCTTTTGAACTTTTGAATTCTTTTATACAATGTACCCAAATATTTTGTTTTTGTTTTATTTTACAAAAGAAAGTACAATTTTTGCTTTTTGTAAGAAGAAAAAAAAGTAAAATCTGTTTCAAAATACATGAAACAATATGACATAGATTTCAAATCCGACAAAATAAATTGTAAACGAGATAAAAAAAGAAGCTTCGAGTTTGAAATAAAAAAGGAAATCTCGAATTATAGAAATAGTTTTAATTCGGACAAACATAAATGTATAAATAAATTTTTATCCTAGGAATAAAAAAGACAAATAATGAGGGAACAGGACAAAAAAAAAAATAATAAAATAAAATAAAGTTCTTCATATACAGAACTCTTCTAGTTAAATTTAAAGCTAAAATATAGAAAAATTAACTGTACTATTTTAATTTATTAAATCTGTTCTTATTTACGCAATACAATTAAGATTAAACATCTAAACATTAAAGAGCAAAACACATGATAGGATATTTTTTTAGAAATAAATTTGATAAAAAGTAGTTCAAGAAAAAAAAAAAAAAAAACTTTAAAAAACAGTTGAACTTTACGTTCAATCGAATAAACATCGAAAATATTATTATTATTATTATTTAAATTTTTTATATCAATAAGAAAGCCAATTATTTATTTTTAATTTTGAAGCTCAGCGAACAATTACTTCTTCTGATTGTTCGAACATCGAAGTCAGAATCACTTGCTGATTCTTAAAAGGAAAAATATATTTTAAGGATCATTTTTAAAAAATGATCTTATTGCTTATTTATTCTAGACTAGCACTCTAAACCTGCTTCGCTGGTCACTATATTTAAATGAATTTTCAAAAGAATTGGATCAGTATTTATTTTTTACATCACATTACAAATAAAAACTTAAAACCACTGAAATCGCTTTAGATCTCGCTTCTTCGGACACCCGTTGCCTAAGGCAGCTCTTTTTTCTACCAGTAATGCATCGGGTCTAGTTTCCCAATGTCTACAGAAAAGTCTTTCCCGGGCACTTCAATCTGGGTACTTATCGACGACTTGTGGATTTTCTGTTATTTAAGAACTACGATTTTAAAGATGACTGTATCTCAGCATCTATTATATATTTTTGTTTTTGAACCATGTGTTTTATAGCCCCCATTATTTACACTATATTACGATTTGATTCCGTCCAGTGCAATAAAATAAAATTAAAAAGTAGATTTTATTTTAAAAGGAATTAAATACATGAAAAACGAATTTTGATCAGTTTATCCTTTCTACTATAAACTACCATTTTTTTCACCCAATAAATATTATAAATAATAATAATTTAAAAAAAAATACTTTTCTTTTAAAGGAATTAATTAAAAAAATTAAAAATAAAAAGTTGCTATAGTATAAAATTTATACATAAACGTAACAACTCATTTCAATTGCATTACCACTAGCTGGAACCCGTCGAATTCGACGATCATTTTATTGACCGTAATGTTTCAAAAAACGTCGCATCATTATTTAAATGTATTTCAAGCTAAAACATCTAATATAATTTAGGACATTTCACTTAAAAAAAAAGAAAGTCAGAAAAATGCTTATAAACAGAAATACTATATATGAGATCACTTTCTACAAAGTACAATCAATGTGACGTCAAACTGACTCCAAATAAACAGCTCCTATCTTTCATTTTCTATTTCGTTTAATACTAAGACTACATGTTAGCTGACCCGTCCGGCGTTTTCCGGGCCCATGGTAATAACCTTAAATGAACCTTAAATTTGTATGGTTTTACATCCTTAACTGAATTTTGTTTGAATTTCTATTTTTAAATAAAAGCATCGTGAAAAAAATAATCAGCTGCAACAAAAAAATTACCTCGAACCGAACGAAACTCTGCCTTGTGACCCTGGTGCCTTTGGCAGCGCATACGCCGGCCGCTAATAACATAAAAATATTCCCAAAAATTAACCTGGAACCGAACGAACCCGCCCGGTGTTGCCCGGGTCCATGATACCTTAAATGAACCATAAATTAGTATGATTTTATACCTTTAACTCGATTTAGTTTGAATTTCTGTTTTTAAATAAAAGCATCACGAAAAAAATAATCAACTGTAACAAAAAAAATTACCTCGAACCGAACGAAATTCTGCCTTGTGACCCCGGTGCCTGCGGCAGCGCATACGCCGGCCGCTAATAACATAAAAATATTCCAAAAAATTAACCTGGAACCAAACGAACCCGCCCGGCAATGCCCGGGCCCATGATAATAACCTTAAATGAATCTTAAATGTGTATGGTTTTATATCTTTAACTTGATTTTGTTTGAATATCTATTTTTAAATGAAAGCATCATAAAAAAAAAAAAAAAAAAAAAAAAAAAAAAATCATCTGTTAAAAAAAATTACCTGAAACAAAACGGAACTCGGGCTCGTGACCCGGTCCCTGCGGCAACGTATATGCAGCCCGTTAATAACATGAAAAAATTCTCAAAAATTAATCTTGAACCGAGCGAACCTCTGACTCGTGTTACCGCTGCCTGTGGCTGTGGCACCGTATAGCAGGCATGCTACGCACGCGCTGCAAAATCCACTTTCCTCCACCAGGGGGTGCAGTATGTTGTATACGAACATCACCAATCGCCTTGAATTTCCAAGACTTTTTAAATAAGGTGTCACTGGTGGTGTCAACTGCAAAATCATTTAGTTGCACTTTCCACCTCCAGGGGGCACAGCGTGTTCTATACGAACAACACCAACGGTAAGGAATTACCAAGACCTTTAAAATATGGTGTAACATGATAGGGTCGACTGCAAAATCACCTAGTTCCATTTTTAATCACCAGGGGTCGCACTATATTGTATACAAACATCCCCAATCATTATGAAATTTTAAGACCTCTATCACCAATCGCCATGGATTTCCAAGCCTTTTCAAATAAGGTGTCACATGGTGGTGTCAACTGCAAAATCCTTTAGTTGCACTTTCCATCGCCAGGGGGCGCAGTGTGTTCTGTACGAACATCATTAACGGAATACCAAGACCTTTAAAATAAGATATAACATGATAGGGTCAACTTCAAAATCACCTAGTTCCATTTCTCACCACCAGAGGCGCACTATATTGTATACAAACATCCGCAATCAACATGAAATTTCAAGACCTCTATCACCAATCGCCTTGGATTTCTAAGACCTTTTAAATAAGTTGTCACATGGTGATGTCAACTGCAAAATCCTTTAGTTGCACTTTCCACCGCCAGGGGGCGCAGTGTGTTCTATACGAACATAAACAACAGTCAGGAAATAACAAGACCTTTAAAATAAGATGTAACATGATAGGGTCTATAGCAAAATCACCTTGTTCCATTTTTCACCACCAGGGGTCGTTCACCACCAGCGCAACTATATTGTATACAAACATCCCCAATCGACATGAAATTTCAAGACCTTTAAAATGAGGTGCTACATGTGTGGATCTAGAACGGATTTCCCTCTCAAACTAATTTCCCCCCTACCACCCCCCCCCCTCCAAATCTACTTTTCCCCCTTTTTCCCCCCTTTAAAATCGAAAATTCCAAATTCGCAGAAAGTGATTTTTTAGTTTTCGACTCTAGTCCCCATATGTACAATTTCTTCACCATGAAGCAATTTGAAGCTTAGTTAAGCTCGTAAACGTGTTTTTAACCCGTGGGGAATCGGGAATCCCCCCGGGGGGGGGGAACCGTTCGACGTTTTTTCATTTTTCTCTTTTCATAGCTCATCTACAGACCAAGACTTTTTTTTAGACACCTCAACCAAATTTTTACACCAAGTAGTTCTCTCAATATAGTGGAGACAGACAAAAACATGTTTCAAATTAATATATAGATTTTTTCCTGTTGCCACACTATAAAAAAGGAACAATAATTAAAAAATAAAATGATAACACGTGAACTTTGTTTTTATAAGGCAATAAAAATTCAGATTAACTCGCTGTATTGTTGCATTTCCGAAAATGACGTCATTCTAAAAAAGAAATGTGCATTTTTCGTAAATTAATTGGGGACCGTTCGACTTTTTTTTATTTTTCTCTTTTCATAGCACATCTACAGACCAAAACCTTTTTTTAGACACCTCAATCGAATTTGTACACCTAGCCGTTCTCTCAATATAGTGGAGACAGACAAAAACATGTTTCAAATTAATATATAGCTTTGATTTTCCATAAATATAATAATAATAACAATAAAGAAAAAAAATCGCCTTCAAATGAATGTATTAAATAAAAAATGAATTGCATAATAGCCGTTGCTAAGATACGCAGACGATTACAATCGAAGAATAAATTCATGAAAAATGAAACATTAAAGCCAATATTTAAAATCGAAAAAACATTAATTTAAAAAATTGAAATTCGAAATTCGAAAAAATCTCGATGATGTGCACATCTGCAGGGTCCCAGGTACCTATATGCCAAATTTGGAAGCTCTGCGATCTGTAGTGTGAGCACCAGAGCGCAAAAAGACACACACAGACACACACACAGACATACAGACACTTCTCTTTATTTATATAGGTAAATCAAGTAAAATAAAAAAGTAGCGCGAATTAAAACGATTCGTAAATTACATGTAATTAACAAGATTTTCTAAGAATATTTAAAATGTAAAATTAAATTTCTTTACTATTTGATTTCTTTCTTTTTACCTTTTAATTAACAGTATCTAATTCCAATTAGTTCGGATTGTGATTATTTTTTATTTCCGTAAAATTAAAAATTAAAACAAAATAAATACTTCTTTTAAATAAAATACTCACTTGACAAAATTTAGTTTTAAATTTATTACAATAAAATTTTAATAAGTTTCTTCTTTTCTTTTTGTGTGAAATGTTTAGGAATCATTATAAATATTTTCCAATTAAACGAACTTTTTAATTACCAAGAAAATATTTCATTTCATTGACTTTGTAAAAGTAACTATGTTCGAATATAAAGATTATATATATATATAACATTATTTACACTTTTATTGCAGAAAGTTTTACATTTAAACAATAAAAAAGAAAAAAAATATAAAAACAATTAATACGATTAATTATGCTTACTTTTGGTCATACATAGGATTTTTTCGCTTGAGGCGAAAATATTTTAGCCGAAATTAGATATGTATACATAAATCTATAAAGTATTTTTTAATTATTTTACTTATTTTTATTTTTTTTTTTTTGTGTATTGCATTTGAAATAATTTATACATTACTTATAAAAGTTTTATATTTTAGTAATTACACATAGTTTTTTCGAGCCTATTGTAATTAGGTTTATTTTTTTCCCAATTAGTAGCACACACAATCTTAAATTTTTTTTTAACGAAACACTTGTTCCACAAAAATATTTTAATAATTTATAAACACTACTTTAATATTTTTACTTTCTCTTACCTATAAGGTAGAGAAAGTATTGTTTTTAGGTCAAATTTTCGAACGCGAGAATTTGTTATATTTACACGTTTTGAGGTCCCCGAAATACGAAAATCATGTTTTTAGCGAATGGTCTGTGTGTCTGTGTGTCTGTGTGTGTGTCTGTGTGTCTGTGTGTGTGTCTGTCTGTTATCAGCATATCTCAAAAACAAATTAAGGCAGAAAGTTCAATCTTGGTATTCTAAATGTGTATCATATAGGGATGCTACGGTAAGCTTTTCGTTAAGATCAAGCAAATGGTTCGTGTACAGGGACAATCAAGAGAATTCTAATACATTACGTCTATGGGGGAAATTGCAGGTAAGTAGAGTTTAACGTCTATAACTGCACTAAACCAAATGAAACGAACATATATTTTTGTAATAGAGATAGTTAACTGGGAAAAAAATTTTGTGTATGTAGGAGCCTCGCCTCCCCCTACGGGGGAGAAGTCCCCCCTCGAGGGGAGTAAATTGTCATGATGGGTATCATTCAAAAGAGCTTATGAATACCTTTAAAACGAATGGTTGAAATATAAATCTGTGATAATTTAAAGCAAAGTTATAGATTTTTTTTTAATTTTAACGAAAAAAAAACTTGAAAAAAAATCGTATTTTTTTTTTTTTTTTTTTTTTTTTTTTAATATTGAGAGTAAAATGGACTTTTTTTGGATATTTAGTGTTACACTACCTCTCTAATATGGAAACAGTCTGCATTATCATAAAAAATAATTTTTTAAAATAATAATTTTAATAAATTACTTTTTAAAAACAGAATTATTTTTTAATAACCGAATTAAATTCTATATAAATGTAGGTGCATTAATGAAACGGGGGGTTGAGGGGGGCGGCAGCCCCCCTCACACAGAACTAATTATCGTATAAAACTCTTCTGAAGCCTAATTTGAATTGTTTAGCATAGGTTTACATGACAGTTCTCGTTATCTTACCTCTTAATCTGCAACCTGTATTTGTAGTATTAAATTTCAGGGCAAAAGAAAGTCGTGTGAGTGACACACCAGATTATTTAATGTTATGTATTATGTTCTAACAATCAATTATAATATTTTTTTAATGATTAAACAAAAAAGAAATAAAATTTCAAATTCATTAAAGTTTATTTATTAGGAACAAAAATTTGTTTTCAAGTTGAATACTATCTGAAACCCACGTTATATAGTGATGTGTGTATTGTTGGCATTTGTTCAGTCATCTTAGAAACACTTCCTACCAATCTATGCTATTGATTAATTGTAGGACTAGTAATTTTAGCTATTATTCTGTAGAGTTATTAAAACGGAAACCTTGATCGTCGTAATACATACATACAAACACATGCACATATTATATGTAAATAAATTTATAATGACACATAATTATAGTATGTGTAACAATCATTACATATGCAAATATATCGCATTTCACGTATTATTATATAGAGTTTTTGTTTGGTTTAGATCATAAAAAATTTACACACAAACTACATACATATTTACGCACACAGACATTTTTGGTTTCTAAAAAAACAGGGTGATTTAAACTAAAATTGCTTCATAAGCAATATTATAAAGTAAAAAAGAAATAATACAAAATTTTGCATTTGAAAGAATTTTGAAAATCCCTCAAAGAATTTAGAATTTTTTTTTTTTTTTTTTTTAAATGTTCACTATATACTGAAAATGAAACTTAAGAAATGACTTCTGTGAAATGCGAAAATGGTCTGAACATTTATCTATTGTCTTTTATTTATTTATTTATTTATTTATTTTATTTTTTATATACTGAGCTGATTAGTCTATATTATAAATTTGTCATTTTTCCACACAAAGGGACACTAAACATATATAGTATGTTTTGTTTTTAGCTAAAACTAATTTTATTCATACTTCAGCGCATCTGCTGAATAATCTCACATACGAAATTTAGGGAGAACTTAATGATAATAATCCTGTATAATTTATGTGTAATGATTTTTTTCTTTATTAGAACTAGGTTTCGGCCAATATAAAAAAAAAAAAAAAAAAAAGTTTATAATATACTTACATAGGTGAAATTGGCAGAACTGGTGACAACAGAATTAAGGAGCATAAAATCTTGTTACCTGAAATCTAACCTCGTTAATCACTCTTTAGAACCGATGATGTTCCTTATCTCGATAACGTTAAGGTCTTAGCTTCTGAATTAAAAATATATGACTTGTGGAGTTTGCGTTCCTGCAAACTCCATCTTAACCTAATTAGACTTACTAAGAGAACCAGAGACAAATATATGAATCAACAATTTAATTAGATAATTTTAAATATCTCACCCCAGCAGATAGTCGAAGGTGTAGAAACGGTTGCACTCGTACTCCGCTACTACGACTTCACTATGGATCAGAGGATTCCCTTCAGACAGAACTTTACCTTTCCGAATGCTAGTAGATACGCACACCAACACTCATCACTACTTAACTTCACGCAACTAAATCTTCCACAATTCTACTTGTCGATACTCGCCAAAATAAGATTCATCCACATCCACTATAATATCCATCCAATATCCACACCATCTACTAAAACCATCTCTATTTTTATAATTCTTCGTACACCCTCCTTTCACTACATTTTAATCCGTCCTTTTAAAAATCACTTCTAATTTATCTAACATTCAAAATCTAAGTCATTCATTGCAGCACCCTGTCGACACAAAACTAACTTGACCTCAACCTTCACCGAGTCACTGGCGACGAAGCGATTTTAACCGTCCCCACTTTCTACTTTGCTGGATCCAGCTTAATTAAAACAACTGTGGTGACGTTCTGACGTCTCAACCTCACAGACTGGCACGTATTTCTGTAGGGCGTCTTTACGCAGCTACAACCCTCTCCCTTGAATGAAGCTTATGAAATATTTAATCATCATTTAATGTTTTAATTTATTAACTTGTAACTGTTGTGCTCGTGACGTGTTGAAACTGATGAGGGCTAATTTACAGCCTAAATGTCAGTCTTGTTTTTAATATTTTTAAATTTTCTTATACTTATGTGTAGTGAAATCTCATTTTAAAGGTTTTTTCAATTAAAAATTTATCCATTCCACTAGTTTTCGTGTGAGTGTTTGTTGAACCACATCTGTGTACTAGTTCAGTAGTAATTCAGTCTTTTATTTCCATTAAATCAATTAAATCAGCGTTCATTCGTCACCGAACACAATTTTAATGAATAATTACTCTGCCTGAATTTGTAGAAGATTATATAGAAGAACGTATTGTGGTAGTCGCAAAGTACTAGTTTTTTTTTTTTTTTTTTTTTTTTTTTTTTTAAGAAAATGCTCTTTTTTTCAGAAATTTAATATAATTGCATTCTGCGTGCATTTACCTATAACTATATTTATATACCTATTTAATTACCTATAAATATATTTAAATCTTAAAGAATGAATTCGATATTTAAGTAAAATGCATTCTATATGTCATTCTTTATCACACAGAAAACATTGTATAGTGCTTACGGTATATCTAAATGTAGTACCTAAGAGATTTTGCGTATTTACACGTTAACTTGAAGAATGCAGAATTAGATAGCAGAATAGAATTACTTTAGTAAATATCAAACCAGATATTGCAGCTGAGACTAACTTCTTCTTTTTTTTTTTCTAATTTAATCTCGCATTCCCATTGCAAAGAAATACTGCTAAGAAACTGCACTATAATTTTTTTTCTTATATTTCGCAGAAATTTAAACTTTATCTTAACGTTATAAATATTGGTAACACTTTTTAAATAATGCATATCTTGTTACAATATCCAGCATATAAACTTTTTTATGATTCAAAGATCTTATAATAAGTTTAATAAATACGTTTCATACACAATTAGACTTTCTTTACGAAAAGTAACAATACATATAAATTAATCTTCTCTCTCTCTCTCTCTCTATATATATATATATATATATATATACAGTAAACTCCCGATTATCCGCGGTGAACGGGGAATAGACAACCGCGGTTAATCGAATCAGCGGATAATCCGCAAAATGGTCAAAAAGGGGATATAAATCAACGCATAAAGCCTTTTGAGCAATACTATTTAATTAACAGTTAAGCATGGCCTACATATACAATTTAACATACTAATAAAAATTTCTACTTACATTTTGCTCTATTTTTTTAACAAAAAAAAATCGGTCAAGCATTTTTTTTTTTTTTTTTTTTGTACTAAAACACTTTTTTTAAATTTGCGATTGTAGTTTCTTTATCAGCAAAATGCTGATTGTCACAAAGTGATACATATGGACATGCGATGTCACAAAGTGATACATCGTCCTGTTCCTCGGGATATTTTATAAGTCCATCTGCATGCGCTAGGGCTGCGTGGTGGCTCATCCTCTGCTGAGTTTTATCTCCTTCTTCCTCTTCTTCTTCACTATCTTCTGAAACTGGGTCTAATGCTTGGCCCACAATTTGTTCATCTGTAAGGTGTTCAATACCTGGATCATTGGCGTCACAATTAATCTACTCTTCAACGTTTCCTTCATTGACTTTTTCTCCTCCAGTAACAGATTTAGGCTAAATTTGCCAAATCATGAGCAGAAATTTCTTCCTCCTCTATAAACTCTACCAAAGTATTTTCCACATTTGGTAAATTTTTTCTACAAGACCTTACCAATGTAGACTGCTTAACTGCCTCCCAAGTAGTGTGTATGCCATAAATACTGTCGAGAATCGTGTAATATCTCTAAATGCCTTGAAGGTCATTACTCTCTTTGATCTTTTTTGTAATAAGTTTGTTCTGTACTTTTAAATTCCCGTTTAAATTCAGGCCATTGAGGACCGCGGATAATCCGCAAAGCGGATAAACTGACCGCCGATAATCGGGAGTCTACTGTATATATATATATGTATATTATGTTAATAAATTGCCATAAAATTTATAAATAGATAAAATATTCAGAATTATTTATCAAACTCACTAGTTTTTCAATAATTTTTATTTTGCATCTATTTTATGTGTTAGGGAGGCTACCTCCACATCTCTCCCACATACGATTAATGTACTTTCATTGATAAATAATTTAAAACTCTTGTTTAACTTGAATATTTATTTTAATTTAATTAGAGGACTTTCTTTCATGCCGCAATTTCAAACTTAACAAAGTTCTGGAAAATGTTCATGTGGTTTCCACATGATCTTCAAGAGATTGAATTCATTTTTGATTACTTTTTGAGATTTTTAATACTTTCCAAAAAAGTTGAACAGTGTTTAACCCTACAAGGCTCAATTTTTTTTTTTTTTAGTGCGCGACAAAAATATATAGGTTGTAATTAGTGATCAGAAGATAGGGAAAACTTATAAAAATAACAATAAAACCATTTTTTACGGAAAAATCAACGTTTTAGCTCAACGTACCGTATGTGGAACATACATAAAAATACGATTTACTAATACGTTTACTATTGTAATATATAAAAAAAAAAAAACCCTTACCTCTGCAAAATATACACTTCGTTATAACACACAGTATTTTTTTTTTTTTTTCGAGTCAAAACTGTTCAATAACTATTCTTTTTTACTTCCTTATACAAAGTATAAGGAAGTATAGTAATCCCGATTTGCGAAATGGATTTTGTATTTCACATTGCTCGAAAACGAATAATCGCTGAATGTTGCCAATTTATACGTGTGACAGTCATGATGTCTAGTTGCACACCTGCAAGTTTGGTCTTAACACGAGCTCTCGTTTTAGAGATATAAGCGACTTTACACGATTTTTCGTGACGTCTGTATGTATGTGTGTCTGTGTGTGTGGGTGGGTGGGTGGGTGTATGTCGCATAACTCAAAAACGGTTGGACGTAGAAAGTTGCGAATTGGTACATAGGTTTGTTATAACATCTAGTTGTGCACCTCCCTTTTTGGACTTTATATGATTATCCGTTTTGGAGATATTTAGGAAAATTAGGTTCATAATGAGCAAAATGTATCAAAAAACGGTAATAGCTCAAAAACGGTTTGGACAAATCTTGCAATTTAACTGACTTCTCGACTAGCTAGGCATTTGAAACTTTCAGAAAAGTTCAGAACACGTTGACATGAGTCCCCCCCCCAAGACACAACATTGACATGAGTCTCCCCAAGGCACAACTTTGACATGAGTCCCCTCCCCAAGGCAGGACTTTGACATGAGCCCCCCCCAAGGTACAACTTTGACATGAGTCCCCCCCAAGGCACAACTTTGACATGAGTCCCCCCAAGGCACAACTTTGACATGAGTCCCCCCAAGGCACAACTTTGACATGAGTCCCCTCCCCAAGGTACAACTTTGACATGAGTCCCCCCCAAGGACATGAGTCCCCCCCAAGGTACAACTTTGACATGAGTCTCCCCAAGGCCCAACTTTGACATGAGTCCCCTCAAGGCCCAACTTTGACATGAGTCCCCCCCCCAAGGTACAACTTTGACATGAGTCCCCCCAAGGCACAACTTTGACATGAGTCCTCCCCAAGGCACAACTTTGACATGAGTCCTCCCCCCAAGGTACAACTTTGACATGAGTCCCCCCAAGGCACAACTTTGACATGAGTCCCCCCCAAGGCACAACTTTGACATGAGTCCCCCCCCCCAAGGCACAACTTTGACATGAGTCCCCTCAAGGCACTTTTTTTTTTATTTTTTTATTTTTTTACGTATGCATGCATTTTTTTTTTTATTTTTTTTATTTTTAGCCAACTGTTTCGGGTCCAGTGACAATGTTTTTTAACATTATGTATATTTCTAAAAGTGTATAAGGAAGTCATGTGGTGCCCACATCAGATTTTTTATTTTTGAATTCAGACAAACGACTAACGTATCACTTTCATTCAAATTTCACTCTGAGTGTACAATAACAAAAGCACGAACGACATCTTTAGGTAAAGATTCGTATTACTACATTGCTAAATGTCAGCAGTTTCTATCAAGATGTCAAGAGATGTCGGTACTAATAGTTTTATAGCTATACGAACGATTAAAGTCGGCGTTCCACATATGGAACTGGGTGCCTTGTAGGGTTAAGACTCCGCTTTGTCTGCTTGTCCGTGAATCCGCGATCTAAATCTCGTAAATATTTGTAGAACTTCATGAAACTGATACATGTTATTGAAGTTCACTACGGGATGTTTGCAATTTGAATTGGAGTAAACAACGCCACTCGTTTTTGTACAGGGTTACCCAAAGTAATTCCAAAGCATTGCCATCTATAAGAGTTATTTCTGTAAACCATATATTAATACCTTTATTTTGCATACACTATAATAAAATTGGCATGTATTTTTCATATGCGCAGAAACCGATTTACGTAGAATATAGTGAGATTAGCATTAAAATTTACAGGATCACAAAAATTATTGAAATACATTAAGGACTATAATTTGAAATTGCTGCAATAGCATTCGTATTTTTATTAAACTTTTCAAACACTTTCTAACCATGGATAAGAGTGATTATGATATAAATTAGTCTATTTGTCAGTCTATCTGTCCGTCTGTTTATTCACCTGGAAGCCTCTAATGTCCGTAAATATTTTCAGAATTTCTTCAGAACGATATACATAATTTTAAGCATGTTCCCTATTTAAAATAGTATGTATATCACAGCTAATTTGAATATAGAAATAGCCAAAATAAGGCATTGCACTCCATAAAAGGCATTTTTATATATCACATTAAAAAAAAAAATAATAATAAATAAAAAAAAGGCTCCACGATTTATAATAAAATTGACATTTCGTAAAAAATAACAATAATAATAATAAAATGTATTCTATAGAATATAGTAATATTTAAAGTTAAAATTTATTGGATTACACTAAAATAATCAGATTATATTAATGGGCTACAATTGAAAATTTCAAAAACTTTACACCCGTTTACGTTAAGCGGTTACGTTCCTGTTGTTTGCTGGTGCTGCCATCTTTCGCCAGCTTCTTGAGCTTAGTCGTCCTTCTTCCTTCGTGACGCTCCTCTGAAAAACGAAAGGCGCCCCCTGCTGCCTTAAACCCACGTGGTCCCACTACCGGGGCTAGGAATTTCTGAGTGGTATAAGATCTAACAACAACACATTAAGCGTTTATAACGCTTGCCAACATATTTAAGAGTGATTATGAATTCAATTAATCTATTTATCTGTCTTTCTATCATTCTGTCTGTCCGTTGTGTGATCTCGTAGGCAAAGTACATTGAAGATTAAACGAAGAAAAGATTAAGCCCAGCTGCAAACGGTTAACAATCTATGCGAAATGCAGTATTTTTTCTTCAATTTTTTTTTAGTTAAGTAAATGATAAAGGAAACGTACACAGACGCACAGAAAAACCTATCATAGTTTGATTGTCATATTCAGTAATCCTCTAAACGTGTAAATATAAAGCTTCACTCAGACCACAAAACAATAATTCATCTACTCCGAAGAAAAGGAAATTATCCCCCCTAAGGTAATTAATTATTCCTGGATATTGATTTCTACTGAATGTTAAATCTAAAAGGAAAGAATACATTAATTCTTCATAACCCTGTATATTGATTATAAATTACATATACACTTCATAATGAAATTAATTTAAAACAATAATAAAAATGCATAACACAACTTAAAATGCTCGTCAAATAATTCTTTTTTTTTGAACCTCTGTAAACAAACTCATTTAACTATATTCATTGTGAAACACACTTTTAAGCATATAAAAATTTATATGTAAATTTAATTATGTTTTCTGCAGTTTAAAGATATCAAAATGTACCAATGAAAAATTTTGCACATATACAGATAACGTGTATAATTATTTTCAATGCCAATGTGTTTCCTAAACTGGATAAACTGGATACAACCATTTTCCTAAACTGGATAAAACGTTTTTCAAGTAATATCCACGCATAATGCAGTCTGACAGTATTCAATTCAGACATCCTACAGAAGATTCTGACATTTAAAAATATGGCAAATACACATATTGAGACAAAGGCCAACACATGCCTGCCAGCATTTAAATTTATACCGTTAAATTGTTAATACTCACTTTCTTTCCCACCATTTTTATTACAGAGTGTTTTTTTTTTTTTTTTTTTTTTTTTTTTTTGTAATATGTGATTACAATTGAGTAAGAAAAATACCCTACAAAGAAAGTAGTATGGAAAAAAAGGCGGATACTAATAATTTTAAAATATAAATTAAAATATTTGTTGTTTAATATTAAAATAATTTATTTTTCTATTGCAGAAGTACTCTGTCACACACTAGTTTTAAACTATCTATTCTGTGCCACAAGAGGTGTCTTTTCTTTAAATCACTAGTTTATTTTTAAAGGAATATTATTTATTACGTTTTTAATATAATAATATTTTGTGATATAATATTTATAATAATTGTTATATAATTGTTATATAATTGTAAATTAATTGTTATATAATATTTTGTGAAAATGTTATTAACTGATAAATATCGGTGAAGGGATATATGTGTATCAAATGTTCGGGTAGAAATTATTCATGAACTACTGATACCTCGAAATCTAGATTAAAAGATGCTGCTATGAATTTCGAATATATGATCGCCCGTCAATGAATATAGTTCATATTTAAGATGTTACTGAAATATAGAAGCATTTTTTCTCGAGAGTCTTTTTCAAAAGTGCACTTTACTAACTTAATTTGTTGTTAAATTGATATTATAACACCATCTTGTGCAATCTCGTTCAGAAAGGAATTTAATTTAATTAATTAATTTATTAATTTATTTATTTATTTATTTATTTATTGAGAGCTTAGATTTACTTTTGCCTTATATGGAAAGGATAAGGAAGTTTTAAATTATTAATTATCTTTAAAATGAAAATATTCACAAAAAAAAAAATAAAAAAATGCTGTTTGCATAGTTATAATAAACTATTGTCAAATGTGCGAATTTAAATACTTATTTATTTTTTAGATGCCATAATTTAAATATTATTTATAAGTGTTAAAATAAATAAAAAAAGAACAAATTAAAATAAATAAAAATGATGAAAATATGTATAAATTCCAAACACCCTATATATTCAAGCACATTGAAATAGCCGGATTTAGTGATTTTTTATTCTCGCTTTGCTCGTTAACTGTAGTCTTATCATATGTCTAATTCGGTTAATATTTGGAAAAGTTCGAAAATTTCAATATTTTTTTTCCCAATTCAGAGTCATGAGATACCTCAATGAAGAAAAATGTTTCTTTCTGACTTCAGAATCCTATACTGTTAAAAATGGTTTCTTAAAAATGAGCTAAATTGTCTCAAAATAGCTCCGAAACATTATATACTTAAATTTGAAAACTAATGTACTCATTTTTGAGTATATTGACATGTCAAACATGAGAATATTGGGATTCTTATTGGTCAACCCCATTTTTGAGCATGTCAATACACTTAAAAAGGAGTACACGGATTTTCAAATTTAAGTACAGTCGGTAACAAAAATGTCCAAACACTAGCAAAAATTCCTATGTGAAAAAAGTACACTTCATACGGTTTTGTTAAATAAATCCTTGTCGAATCCTATTCTTAGTCAGTGTAAGAACATGATTCGATAAGGATTTATTTAACAAAACCGTATGAAGTGTACTTTTTTTACATAGGAATTTTTGCTAGTGTTCGGACACTTTTGTTACCGACTGTATATATTGTTTCGGAGCTATTTTGAGACAACTTAGCTCATTTTTAAGAAACCATTTTTAACAGTGTATATATACACTCTTTCGCTCGTGCATGTTAAATATGAAAGTCGACACTTGGCATTCCAAATGAGAGATTTGCATAGTTTCACGTTGCGTTTAACAAAATAATTAATAGCTTGCGACATTTTTGCAATCAGATTTCAATCACTACCAGATTTATTCCCACCATCAAAACCTACATTAAGAAAATAATAATAATAATAATAATAATAAAGATATCTCAAAAAATTTTTGAGCTATAAAATATTTAGTGAAAAATTTGAAGTTTCGTAAGTTTTCAAAATATGGTCTACTAATCCGTGTTTTGTTAAAAAATCTATACGGTTGAAAATAGGATTAAACTGCTTTTCGGATGATACTTTTTGAGAAACTGAGCGTTTAATTTATTTGTACAGATCGATTCAAAAGAGGTGAGCGAATGTGAGCCGAATTAAGTCAGAAATTTTGCAGTTTGTTTCTTTTTTTTCCTTTTTTTCTTTCTTTCTTTTTTTTTTTTTTTTTTTTTTTTTTTTTTTAACATTGAAAAAAATTAAATATAGGTATTTTTAAAAATAAATTACATCATTGGAATAGTGAAGACACGCGCAGACGTATTTCTTGTATTGTTATTCGTTTACACGTAATTGAAATTTAAAAACAAAGAATGAAAGAGCTGAAAATGAGAGTAGCAGACAATATGTATGCGGTATCCGCATGTGTTTTACGCAATATATACGCAAAATACATATACGCATGATTTTGAAATATATATATATATATAACTCGCGAAATATTTTAATGAAATTTCAAACTTTTTAGAGTTTGTACCTGTAATTTAGATCTATATTAAAAAAGAAAATAAATATATATATATATATATATATATTTTTTTTTTTTTTTTTTTTTTTTGAGATATAAAATGTTTAGTGAAAAATTCGAGATGCTTCCTAAATTTCAAAACCCTTAAATTCTTAATTGTATTCTGTTGTTTGATACGGTTACTAATAATATTAAATTTCTTGAGATATTTATCGTTAAAATATTAATTTCACACACAGTGGTTCAAACTGAGATGCTCGAAAAAAAAGAGAAATTTTGGACAGATTTTATTTTATTTTTAACTACACAAAATCCATAAAAAAAAGCTCCATTAGGATTCAGAATAAGCGCTCTTTCGATTGCACAAACGTATTTTGCATATCACGATCAGATAAGAATTATTCCTTTGAAAAAAAAAAAAAAAATCTGGTGTGAAACAACCACACGACTTCCATTACCCACTATTGCACGTATTATATGCATTTTTGAGAGATAATGCGATCAGAAAATATAAAAGTGAACTAAAGAGAAAATCGTTAGAGCCGTTTTTGAGATACCAACTTTTACAAAAAATTAATTATTGACCGGAAAACAATAATTACATACAAAAGGATCTTTAAAAGTGAGTTAATATGGCGAGTTTGAAAAAAATCCGTACAGCTGTTTTTAAAGGAACGCCCTTGGGAGACCTGAAATTGAGCTATTTATACAGGACGCCTATCAATTTTCCTGAACTAACCAACTATATCATTCGCAAGGACATCTAATAGAGTGTTTATACAGCAAATTTGAAGAAAATCGTCAGAGCCGTTTTTGAGATACGGACTTACGGTCCCACTTCCGGTTTCCGATGTCCCACTTCCGATTTAACTCAATTATTGACAGGAAAACAATACTTACATACAAAAGCATATTTAAAAGGAGTTAAAATGGCGAGTTTGAAAAAAAATCCGTAGAACCGTTTTTAAAGGAACGCCTTTGCGAGGCCTGAAATTGAGCTATTTATACAGGACGCCTATCAATTTTCCTGAACTAACCAACTATATCATTCGAAAGGACATCTAATAGAGCGTTTATATAGCGAGTTTGAAGAAAATCGTTAGAACCGTTTTTGAGATACGGACTTACGGTCCCACTTCCGGTTTCCGATATCCCACTTCCGGTTTTTCAATTTTCACCAAAATTTGGAAATTTCATCTGTACACCAGACGTATTTCAATTCTAAAGTTTCGTAGCTCTATCTGTATTAGTTTCTGAGCTATAATAGCCAGAAGATTCTCCACATACATACATACATACATACATACACACACACATACATACACACTGACCAATTGCCAAAAACTACTTTTTTGGACTCAGGGGACCTTAAAACGTGTAAATCAGGTGAAAACCCGATATCGAATTTTCAGACCGAAAACAATACTTCCATTACCTACGGTAGTAGAGTAATGGAAGTAAAAATGCAAGGAATTTTCTAACTTCTTTTCCTTTTTCGCATGAGATTTCCGGATGTGCTTGGAGAAATTATTTGGAAGTTGACAAATAGAGTACCATTGCAGCAATAACCTTTTTTTTTTTTTTTTTTTTTTTTTTTTTTTTTTTTTTTTAAGAACTGTCATTTCCCAATGCAAATATCTTAATATTACTTAAAATTCGTAACCTTTAGGTACTTTTATTTGTTTATTATTATTTTTTAATTATTATTATTAAGTTAATTGCATTGTAAATTTTTGTTAGTCACGCAAAAGTAGAAATGACATGTCATTTGAGTAAAAAACTAATATAATTTAATTGTTCGTATTCGTTCGAATAATTCAACTGGGAAAAGATAACGTAAAAGAAAAAAAAACTCCTTTTTTTTTTTTCTTTTTTTTGTTGTTGTTGTTGATTTATCTCTGGGAAGGACCAACATAACTTCCTCATGCGATTGTAGGAGTATTTTTCTAGATATGATTTCTCAAAATGTAAATTTCGCTCATTTACTTACTGGATTGACTACTATTAATTTCCCGAGATTAATCCCAACAAATAAACTAGAATAGTATGAACAAAAGAGAAGCACGTTTCATTTAAAGAAATCTTAGCTAGACAAATCAATCCCGCGTGAGTAGTAAAGAGAAATATAATCTCTTAAAAGAGAAGGAAAATCCTGATCCTTTTCTATTCTCTCTTCTTCTTTTGTTAAAGATCCTTCACTCGCTTTGGTGATTCTCTATAAATTTTAATATATGTATATACATTTAGTACACCGTTTGTTCATTTCTAGGAGGGCCAGAGTGCCTTCCGATTACTCAAAATTACATAGCAGCACTGCGTCGGAAAATATTTCCTGGCTCGGTGATGTACAAGAGAGAGCATATGCAAGTGGCGAGAAAGCATAACGATGAAAAGCGGCTTTCTGCCATCTTCAGTGACGAAAAGAAAGGAAATTTGGACGTCCCAGACGGTTATAAATTTTACTGGTGTGACCTAAGGAAAGAACCGAAGAACTCTTTCAGCAGGAAACAAGACGGAGGATCCGTAATGACCTGGGAAGGGTTTTGTTTCTACGGGCAAACATTTTTAGGATTTACGGACAGAAAAATGAAATCAGAGAATTATCAGGATACTTTACGTACCAATTTACTGCCAATTATGGATTTGCTATCGGAACCGGACTATGTTTTCCAACAAGATGAGGCCTCCATCCATACCTCCAGATCAACGAAAACGTGATTTATGCAAAACAATATCACACTATAAGACTGGCCAGCACTTAGTTCGGATTTGAATCTTATGGAGAACATATGGGGGATCTTATCTCGTAAAATATATTAAAATGGAGAGCAATATACGTGTGTAAATGACTTGAAAATTTCAATTGACAAAGTGTGGTATGAAATATCTCCTTCTGTAATGCAGTGCGTAATTAATTCTATGGAACAACGTGTATTTGATGTTATAAAGTGTCGCGGCAATACAATTCAATATTAAAAGTAAGTTTTTAGTTACTTTTATAAATGTAAAACTAAAAACGCATACAGTTGTCTATACTTTTGGGACAACATATTTTTATATAATTTAATGTACATTTTATAACTTCAAACCTTTGATCATAATTTATGTGTGTATAACAGCAAAACTGTTTTTGTGTGTTACCTATCTCATGAATTTTAATTGCACCTTATTACTTTTTATGTTAATGCAAATTTTATTCATTGTCTAAACTTTTGGGACACGGTGTATAACTACGAAGCATTAAGAGGCAGAATGGTATGTTGGACAGACAAATCTCGAATTTTCTATATGAATAAATTTCGAATTTATTTCTTGTTTGGACCTTTGTTAACTTTCAGTTTATGTTGAAAGTTTCGCCTTGTCATCGTCGGATTTAGACCTAATCGGTGGTATTCCAGTGAAATAAAATTACGCTGCCCCAAAGAATACGCTATGATATATTTCAATTTCCTTTGATAACTAATTCGATACAATTCCCTTACACGTGTCAACAATGAAACAGACTGACCAATGAACTTTCTGCACTTCTTAGTACTGTTTAAAGCTTCAAGTGCTTGTGGAGCCACCTTTTAGCCAATATTGTAACTATTTCTGCAAATGTTAATTAAATAAATTACGCAATTATTTTTTGTTTGGACCTTTGTTAACTTTCAATTTATGCTGAAAGTTTCGCTTTGTCATCGTCGAATTTAGACCTAATCGGTGGTATTCCAGTGAAATAAAAATACGCTGCCTCAAATAATACGCATGGATATTTTTCAATTCCCTTTGATAACTAATTCGATACAATTCCCTTAAACGTGTGTCAACAATGAAACACACTGACGAATGAACTTTCTGTACTTCTAAGTACTGTTTAAAGCTTCAAGTGCTTGTGGAGCCACCTATTAGCCAATATTGTAACTATTTCCGCAAATGTTAATTAAATAAATTACGCAATTATTTTTTGTTTGGACCTTTGTTAACTTTCAATTTATGCTGAAAGTTTCGCCTTGTCATCGTCGGATTTATACCTAATCGGTGGTATTCCAGTGAAATAAAAATACGCTGCCTCAAATAATACGCATGGATATTTTTCAATTCCCTTTGATAACTAATTCGATACAATTCCCTTAAACGTGTGTCAACAATGAAACACACTGACGAATGAACTTTCTGTACTTCTAAGTACTGTTTAAAGCTTCAAGTGCTTGTGGAGCCACCTATTAGCCAAGATTGTAACTATTTCTGCAAAAGGTCTATAACAAACTCCATTTATGTACCTTCAACGCACCACTTGTTTCATCCTTTTGTTTTTAACTGTTTCTCAGTCGTGTCATTTCGAAGTTGGGGTTTCCTTTCTCAAACATCCTTTCTATATATTTTGCTTATACATACATATATATATATATATATATATATATATATATATATATATATATTGGAGAATTTATTACCGTTATAAAATTTAACAATCAATAGACACATGATAATGATGGAAGAATACTATATAAATGAAGGCATGAATTCGCAGCTTCCTCAAATTAGTTATTTTAAATATGTTTTATAACAAATAATTCTTACTAATAGTTCTTTGTAAAAACAACAGTCATATAATTAAATAAAGTTTGACTTACCTGGGTTGTCACAGGTAATCATATATGCCATTGATGAAGAACAATCTCCTTACTTATCATTAGATTGTACACTTGAAATTAGATGAAAAATGCATGGATATATATTTTATAGGACTTCTGTTTTTAAACAATAACTACTTCTTTTCCTATAATGAATGTTGATTAGACTCTGAAATCTTACATAATATGTAGATCAATTACTATTCAGGATAATTCACATATTGCTGCATAATGAAAGAATGCCTAGATGTTTAGCCTTTAAATTTATTCATCTTAGACAAAAAAAAATATTATTATTAAATAGAATAAGAAAATGGAACGTGAGTCCCGAATAACAAAAGTTACATGATTGAAAAAAGTATTACAGTGTACTCGTAGAGAGACGCGACACATCGTCACGTGATGCGTCAGGTGCACCAAACAATCAGTTGGCGGGAAGCAAAAAACAAAAAGAAAGTCCGAAATATGAAAAACGAAAGTCAATAAAAGTGTTCTGCGATTAAATATCACAACACCCCCTCTTAAGCTCAGAAATTTTTCAATTGTTCATTAATGCATTTCTATGTCTATTAAAATCAGTTTTTGGCAGAGCTTTTGTTAGGGTATCGGCGGTCATTTCTTTGGTAGGTTTGTATTGAAGCTTGATTAGGCCTTCTTGTATTAGGTTTCGCAGAAGATGAAATCTCAGCTGTAGGTGTTTTGTTTTGGAGTGGAATTTATCATTTTTAGCAATCTTGATGGTAGATTGGTTGTCCTGGTACAACACTATAGGACATTGTTGCGGCAAATTTAAATCATCCAGTAGTTTGTTGAGCCACTGTATTTCAAGTGCAGCACTCGCAGCTGCGACATACTCAGCCTCTGCTGAAGACATGGACACGCAGGACTGTTTCTTCGATGTCCAAAATATTGGATTTTTATCCAATATAAATAAATTTCCTGAGATGGACTTTCTATCACTTGGGTCATTGGCTCAATCCGAATCCGAATATGCTCTAAGAACAGGTTCACCAGAGTTACAAAGTTTTAATTTAATATCTTGGGTATTTTTCAAATATCTAATAACCCTTTTAACTGCCTCCCAGTCTTTCGCTCTAGGATTTTCGTTTCTACGGCTTAAGATGCCAACGGCAACACTTATATCAGGTCGCGATACTGTAGAAATGTAAAGTAACGCGCCTATAGCCTGTCTGTACATTGTGTTGTTTGGTAAGAGATTGTCATTATCAGTTAATTTTATATACCCTGGTTCCATTGGTGTGTCAGAGGGCCGTGCGTTATCTAGCCCAAATTTGGTTACAATGTCTCGTATTTTATTATTTTGATCAAGCGTAATTACCCCTTTACAAGGTCTTTCTATATTTATGCCGAGGTAATATTTGGCTTCCCCAAGGTCGGTTAATGGATATTCTTCCCTAAGTTGATTAATTAGTATGTCAATATTGTGATTTTTACCAGCTATAAGTAGGTCATCAACATTCACAAGAATGTAAGTTTCTGTGTTATCTTTGTTACGGATATATAAACACTTGTCATGTTGACTTTGTTTAAATCCTAATTTACACAATGATTCATTGATTTTCAAATTCCACGCTCTAGCGGCTTGTTTCAAGCCATATATCGCTTTCTTTAACTTACATATTTTATTTTCTTCGCCCTGGACAACATAACCCTCGGGTCTATGCATGTATACATCTTCTTGCAAATTTCCATGTAGGAAAGCAGTTTTGATATCTACATGCCTTATATTCAAATTTTTATATAGTGACATGGTCAAGAAACTTCTTAGAGTGGTATGCGATGCAACTGGTGCAAAAGTTTCGTCATAGTCCACCCCGTATTTTTGAGAAAAACCCTTGGCAACAAGCCTGGCTTTATATTTCTCGACTTGTCCTTGGCTATTGTATTTGGCCTTGAACGCCCACTTACACCCTACTACTTTGGTCCCTGGTTGAGCGTCAACAAGTTCCAAAGTATTGTTTTGTCTGAGTGAATTCATTTCGTCGAGTGTGGCGTTCAGCCAATTTTCATTTTGAGCTAGGTTTTGAATTTTTAGTATATCATCAACACACTTAGGCTCATCAATTCTTTTGTCATTTACAGCAAATACAAATCTGTCGGGCGGAACACCTTTATTTAATCGTAGTGATCGTCGCGGCAGAGTTTGCGTGTCATCCGGACTATCGTTATCGCCCGCTATATCTATATTTATATCAGTATCTATTATTGGTAATTTGGACACCGGAATTTCATCATTTGAATTTTCATTCTTGATTTGTGATGTTTCATTATTGTGGGATTCTCTATTCTCATCTTCCAAGAATTTTACTGTTCTGCTAATTATTACATTTTTATTATTTGTGCAAATTCTGTAACCTTTGCTACGATTATCATATCCCACAAAAATTCCTTCTTGAGCGGTGCTATCCAGTTTTCCCCTATGTATTTTATGTACATATGCGTATGCGCGACATCCGAATGTTTTTATATTTGATAAATCGGGTTTACGGCCGGTCCATTTTTCGTAAGGAGTTGAGTCGCATGAGGAGGTCGGGAGCCTATTTTGTATGTAATTTGCGGTATTTACGGCTTCCCCCCAAAAGGAATTCGGCAAATTGCTGTCTTTAAGCAGACAGCGAGCCATTTCAGTCAGCGTACGATTTTTACGTTCTGCCACGCCGTTCTGAGCACTAGAGTAAGGAACGGTAAACTGGTGCTCAATTCCTTCTTTATTCAAAAATTCATTTACTTCCATACTAGTGTATTCTCCCCCGTTGTCGGAGCGAATTGCTTGCACTTTTCGGCCAAATTTGTTTGCGGTCATAGCCACATATTCCTTTAACTTAGAAAATACCTCAAGCTTATTTCTTAGCAAATATATAATATTATAACGACTGTAATCGTCGATAAATGTAAGAAAGTAATATTTTCCACCTACAGTGGGGGTTTTCATAGGACCACATAAGTCTGTGTGGACCAGTTCGAGTGGTACGGAGGCTCTAAATTGTGCAGCTTTGGGGTAAGGTGAATCAGTTAATTTTGACATTATGCATGTTTTACATTCAGTATTATGTTTGCAATCATTTAATTTTATACCCACAGCCATGTCCTTGTTAACTAAATCTTTAATGTGGTTAGTATTTCTGTGGCCAAGTTTCACATGCCACTTGTTTATGCAATTTTCGTTATCACAAGTTTGTATTACAATGTTCTCTGTGTGTTTGTTTTCAGAAAAATTTAATTGACATTCATATGAGTTATTTTTCACATATCCCTCGATGCATGTATTTCCCTGATTTACAATTTTACAGGTTTTATCATCAAATACAGCGATACAGCCATTCTCTGTTGCTCTTTTTATAGAAATTAAATTAGTTTCTATTTCAGGGACATAAAGAACATTTTTAAGTGTTATTTTGTTCTGTGTGTTTTCCGAATTTACGGTATACAAATCCACAGTACCGGAACCCAAAGATTTTAGCTGCGTGCCGTTCGCGATAGTGACGTTAGAAACGTTATTTTTAAGATCGCGAAATTTTAGTTTATCATTGCAGATATGTGAAGACGACCCTGAATCAACCACCCAATTTACAGTTTTATCTCCAACATAAAAAGAATACAATTTATCAGCTTTTGGTTTTTGGTCCCCTCTGCAATTTGAGCGCTATCTGGCTTCTCATTGTTCTGAGAGCATATGTTGGATCTGAAGTTGGGTTTTTTGTTGAAATTTTTACTGTGACTTTTAACAGCAGAATTATTTTTATTTTTCAACTTATAGCAATCTTCTATATTATGACTGCTTTTCCTGCAGTATTTGCAGAATTTCTCCGATTTGTTATGGTATTGGACTTTTAACGCTGAGTTATGAACAGTTTTGTTTTCTAGCCTTTTGGCATATTCATCAGCCAATTTGTTTCGTATATATTCAGGTGTCAATTGCGCTTCGTCTCTCGATTCGAGACTTGTTATGAGAACGTCATACGAAGGAGGGAGTGAGCATAGCATTAATGCAGCTAGGTGCGATTCATCTATGACTTCACCTATGGCAGTGAGTCTGTCGCGTGTTTTATATATATCAGCTATATGTTGGTTAACATCACCACCTTCAATTAATTTTATGGAATAAAGTTTCCTAAGTAAGAAAAGCTTACTAGTAAGTGATGATCTTTCGTGGACTTGGCGCAGAGCATTCCAGCACTCTCGTGCTGTATCTAGATTCGTAACGTACACGATCTGATCATTATCAATAAGTAAATTGATAATAGCTCTGGCTTTTCTATTTTTTGAACGCCACTGATCGGTTATTGGGTTGGGAGGATCGTCAGTAATGACTGTAAAAATATCCTCTTTTTGCAAGTACATCTCAATACGAAACTTCCACACATTATAATTTGTGGAGTTCAGCGGTTCAATTTGTATATCTTTTGTTGCTGACATACTTAAACAAAATTTTTGTAACAGTTTTGTTAATATTTGTTCAATACGTAAATATTCATTTAATATTTTAAATCAACACAGTTTGGATAAATAGTACTTGAAGAAGAAAATAAAATTAAATAGTTTTCATAAAAATAAGTACTAGAAGAAGAAGATAAACTTAAATAACTTTCTAAGTGCTTTTCAATACTTTCGATTTAGTGTCACTTCATTCTCATGATCTGATGGAAGAATACTATATAAATGAAGGCATGAATTCGAAGCTTCCTCAAATTAGTTATTTTAAATATGTTTTATAACAAATAATTCTTACTAATAGTTCTTTGTAAAAACAACAGTCATATAATTAAATAAAGTTTGACTTACCTGGGTTGTCACAGGTAATCATATATGCCATTGATGAAGAACAATCTCCTTACTTATCATCAGATTGTACACTTGAAATTAGATGAAAAATGCATGGATATATATTTTATAGGACTTCTGTTTTTAAACAATAACTACTTCTTTTCCTATAATGAATGTAGATTAGACTCTGAAATCTTACATAATATGTAGATCAATTACTATTCAGGATAATTCACATATTGCTGCATAATGAAAGAATGCCTAGATGTTTAGCCTTTAAATTTATTCATCTTAGACAAAAAAAAAAAATATTATTATTAAATAGAATAAGAAAATGGAACGTCAGTCCCGAATAACAAAAGTTACATGATTGAAAAAAGTATTACAGTGTACTCGTAGAGAGACGCGACACATCGTCACGTGATGCGGCAGGTGCACCAAACAATCAGTTGGCGGGAAGCAAAAAACAAAAAGAAAGTCCGAAATATGAAAAACGAAAGTCAATAAAAGTGTTCTGAGATTAAATATCACAACAGATAACACCAACAACATACACATAAAAGTGATTGTAATTCAATTTGAATGTTATCACATATTTTTAATGATTTAATTGCAGTACCTATAAACAATTAAATCAACTTTGCATTACTTACACTAAAGTGCATATTTAGGACCATAACACTACGACAAACCAGGAGAGATTTTCATGCGAAATTCATGAAAGTTATCATACTTAAACCTATGAATTTATGAAAAAAGAGAACAGGAAATGAGAATAGAATTAAAAATTATGAAAAAAGGCTTAACTAGAAATGAGAATTGGAATAAGAATGACACAAAAATCGAAGTTTTCGCCTATAAGTGGCCTATAGTACTTATAAATTTGCTATTTTGTTTCTGGAATTAGATGCCGATTAAATATTTAAATGTAATCAACGTGCTTTTTCACTGTCCTTATTTTTGCATACCACAATTTTTAATTTAAAACCCTTTCATTAAAAACGTTCATATAATTA
The DNA here is from genome assembly GCA_963930645.1 of Salticus scenicus. Taxonomy (NCBI): domain Eukaryota; kingdom Metazoa; phylum Arthropoda; class Arachnida; order Araneae; family Salticidae; genus Salticus; species Salticus scenicus. The sequence goes on along the minus strand of OZ005654.1, from coordinate 100,824,291 downwards.
AAGATTTTTTTAAAATATTAGTGGGGGGAGGAACTTTAATTAATGCAATTGTTATATTACCTGATGAAGGATCTACTTTTATTCCAAAGTATTGTTGCGTTTTCTTAGCAATTTATGGTATTTCATTGGAAAAGGTTTATTCATTTTCATTCAGCATCATTTTTTCGGTGAATTATATTGCAATACTTTATTTTCATTTGTAATTTTCCACTGACATACAAAAACGTCGGTGATTTAATAGATATATTATTAGATTAAATAAATATATATGGAAAAGTAATATATACGCTAAGTCGTCTTACTGATATTATAATGTTCTTTATATGCAGAATTCATTTTGTATATTTGGATTTAAAGTATTTAGTTGCACTTTTTTATATATCCTTTAAGTTCTATTTTATTTCGCTCAAAACTATTGCAAAATTTTCTCTTGTTTTTCTCCTATAAATAAAGGGAGAAATAAAGTGAGATAGGCTTTATTACAGCATCCGTGACATACCAAGCTTAGATCATTTTTCAAATGCATACTACTGTTTTACGAGGGTGTCTTTCTTTTTAATAAAGAATGTTATATCACATAGTATTCCATGAATGTATCTTATAGAAAAAACAAATTCTCTACCATTTTCTTTATGAAAATTTCTATTACATCCGCAAAGTCACAATGTTTCTAGATCCCCTAGTGGGTAGGGATGCGCCATTGTACATATTTATTCATACAGAATAAAAGTAAGATTAAAAAAAAAAAAAAAAAAAAAAAAAAGTCATATACTTGATCTAAGTATTACTGAAAAATTGTGAAAGAGGAAAAAATAAAGATTTCAGTTGAAGGGAGTTATATATCAATTTACGTTTATAAAATCTATCATTGGCTAAATATTTCATAACAAAAGATTTTTAGATAAAAAAAAAAATAATAATAATTCATAATGAATTTATTTGAATAATGTTGTTTACGGAGTTCAGAATATTTAAAAAATAATAATTATATAACTTTATGTGATCGAATGCATACTTGCTGTTAAAAAGGAATAGTTAATGAAAAATAAAAAATAGTATTTAATTAATTTTTAAAGGTAAAGAAAATAATAATAAAAAGAATTAAAAAAAAAAAAAAACGAAAACCATCTATAGTAAAATTACTAGAAGTTAAATAATTTTATAATCTAAGTAAATTAAAGAACGCGAATTTCTGTTGTAGGTGAAATATTTTATAAAGGAAAGTATTAAATAAGAAAAAAATGTTGCATCAAAGAATAGATTTGCGTCATTTATATGGATTTAAAAAAAAAAAAATAATAATAATAATAAAGAAAAAAAAAGTTGCACTGCGGGCGTGCCGACAGAAGTAAAAACTTGAACAATTACGTGTGTATTTCTTGAATTGTCAGGAAATATTTTATTGTGCAGGAAATACTTTTAAAAGAAATGTCTTTTTTATTCGTTAATATAAACTACTACTACAAAAATTATATTACAATTTTTATTTAATGCGCTATTGTACATGACAAATAATGCATATTATTTTACATACAAAAGTTGCAATCTATTGCTTAAAACGTAAATTTACAAATATATGAAATATGAAATTTAATTAATTGGTATTCTTTGAAATGAATACCAATGAAACTTATGAATTTTCATTCACAATTTTAACGACCCTTCCATCATCATCATCATTATTATCATTATATTCCAAAACTGATACTATAGGTTTATGATAACTAAAATAGGAAACAAACAATTTTGATTCGAATCTATTTAAATATCTTGTAAAGACTGCATCCATTGTAGATTTATATCTCGTTGTGCTAAGATTGCTATCATTGGTCATCGTTAAATCAAATTCTCTATTTAAAAATTCAATTAATGGTAGATTTTTATCATCTGGAAAGTTGATGTTGAAATACCCACTCAAAAGCATTAGCAAATCATCAAATCTCTTACCAATTTCATCTTGAAGTAATACAGAAGCATCTTTAGAATAAATAAATAAATTTTGATACAAAAATTCTCGCATTGCACTTAAAGACTTATCCATTGAAATATAAACGGTAACCATTACAATTAGCTGTACATTGCATATGCACGAAATTTAAAAAATATATATATTATAACACGAATTTTTTTTTTGTTGTTTTTGTTTTTTCGATTCGAAAAGTTCTGACATGAATATATATCTTTGTTGTACGTATATACACAATATATGTTTATAGTATAAATAGTTATATTATCAATGTATTTCAACCCATACTCAACTCTCGTGTAAACGGGGCCAATATATGTAGATACTTATATACAGAGGTGTCGGTTAAGGAAATGGTGTCGCGAGTTCAATGGTTTTTTCCCATCTCAAAAAATATCAACATGCATGTGTATCTATGTACGTATATACACAATATATGTACATACTTATATACAGAGGCGTCGGTTACGGTAACAGTATCGCGAGTTCAATGGTTTTTTTTCATCTCAAAAATGCCCAACGCGCCTAAAGAAATTTTCACTTCAATAAAGAAGAAATATAGAAAACGAAGCCTATTTTTGTTTTCTAATTAATAGGTATAAAATTATATGGAAACAGAATTTTATTTAGCCCAGCATGACTTTCTTTTAGTATATTTTTCGATATGAAGGCATGCGCTAACCGTGTTACGATCCTTAGAATTTATACTATTGTCAGAGCTTTAGTATATGGCAACCCTAGAAACTTTAATTTTTTGTTGCAATTTTGGCGATGAATTAAAATGTCTATCACAATTGCGTAAATGAACAATTGGTGGAAACAATAGAGATACCAAATTTCAAATTTCTCAAAGGGGTCTTATGCTGTTCCATTTCTGTCACACTTTTTTTCTCAAATTCATTTTAAATATGTTTTTTTTTTTTTTTTTTTTTTTAACTTGACGCGAGAGAGTTTAAAGGAAAAATTTTTTAATTCATCTAAATATATATATATATAAGAAAGAAACGTAAAAAAGTCTTCTCTCTCAATTTATGTAATAAAATCGTTACACGTTAATTTTTTCCCCAACATAATATATATATATATATATATATATTTCTTTTATGTCGTAAAAAAATTAATGCCTATATATATATATTCATCAACTCGTTTTTGTAATTATTATTTGTTATTGTAATTAATCTAATTTTCATCAAATTAAGTTCTTAGATAGATTTTGTCCTGGTTAATAAGTTAAATAATTTTCGTAGCGATCGGTTGAACGGGTAGTTTTGTACAGTGAATTAAAACCAGAGTTATTGAAGGTGAAACACCGGACAGATTCTATATTGGCTGTTACACATTTCTACAACGCTAAAATAGCCGATTTAAAGCAATAGTCATCTTTTACTAATAAGATAAGGAAATGAAATTACTATTGCAAAACTGAGCGCTACTAAATAATAATAATAAATAAATAAATAAAAATACACGGAAAATTGAAAGATAGAACCCAAGCTACGGTAGTTTTATAAGACGTTTCAACAGCACTTTTTTAAAGGAAAGAAGTATGTAAAATTTTTTATACCACATAAAGGTACATCTCATGGACATTTATAGATAGGGCAATCTATGTGCAATAGATTAACACATTATCACTTTTATATCGAATGAAAATTTGTTCATAAAATATACATACAAGTATTAATTATTTATATTAAAATTTTATTAGTATAAATTCAAGTTTAAATTAATAAGCAGTGAGTAAATTTTGTGGTTCAGTGAGTGAGTTCAGTGATGCTACTATATGGGCAATTGGCGACGGTTTAGAGCACACACTAAAGGTGGTCTGGAGGCATGTCATCGGAGTTTTGAACATACAGTACAAAATTGCCAAATATAAAATTGCCTCCACAGTATAAAATTGCCAAATTGAAAAAACAAATAAACCATTATCGTAAACAGTCACAGAACTCAAGAAAGAAATACTATAATATTTGGAAAAGTAAAATGTAATATTCAATTGCCATAGCGAATCTATAAATAATGCTGCAATGAAATAAATCTTTTCCCCTGTATCAATTGAGATGAAGCAGTGAAAGCAGTTTTACAGTCAAAGTGAATAAAATGACACTTCATTCACTTCCAATAGGGTCGGCCTTGGCGAGTAACTTGGCGATGAATTTGGTGACTTGGTGATCAAATTTGGCGAAGATGATACTTTAGGTTCCTGAAATTTTGCGGCTCTATGTTGAAAAGTAGACGAGATCTGGGTCTTTTAATTTAATTTTAACACAAAGACATCGCTAAAAGTTTAAAATAGAAACAAGTTGACTTTTGCGTGTCAGTATTGTTTAGAGAGTTTTTTTGTTCTGAGCAATTGCATTTTTGAGAGTAAGTTGCAAGCGATTGATCTTTGCTTGTGAATTAACAAAATTTCTGCTCTGTGGAGTATTAGTCGCTGTTTGCTTTACTCTTTCAGAACAAGTCATTGTATTTTTAGACTTTTTCCAGAATATTCATCAAACAGTAACTTTTAGTGATGAGAGCGCCAGTTTTATTGTACCTTTTCGAGAATATTTGTTGCATTGATAATACTATTGGATTGTTTCAAGAATATTCCTTTAAATCTCAGTTTAATGTACTTCTTCAAGAAGTTGCGCTGAATAAAATCATTCGTTGACTCTAACTGTTTCTTTACTTTCTCACACAAGAAAATTTACAATTCGTGACCATACATCTTTGCAGTTATATAAGCTAACATCATGTTTATAATACTAAACAAAATTTATGTAGCATTTCATAAATTAATTAAAATAATAAACATTGTTAATACTCTGTATGATAATATAAATTCTAGACTGCATAAGAGAATATTTATTACTCATTTGAAAATGTAATATACTGATAAACCGCGAAAGGAAGATCCCTGGCGTCATCTGAGGATGTGTGAAAAAGACTGGTCCATTTATAAAATAGGAATGTCCGTAGTACCTAGGGATGTGTTTGTTTATGGGTATGAAAACATTATAATCTCACTGATTGCATTTATTTTCCTTCTTTGAACTGATTCTTGAATATCTGGTTACATAAATATTTTACGATTAATTAAAAGAAAGAAAAATTGATAATATTATAAAGGGATAATTTTAGATTTCAATATAAATATTACTCAATTAAAAATAAAAATAAAAGCTTTGTCAGTATTTTGAAACTTTTGAAGTGTGTAACACTAATTTAAAAATTATGTCAATTATTATTTACAAACTAGTATATAACTCCGTCAAAAATGAGAGAATGAGAAATTAATTAAGGTAGTGAATCAATGAATGCTTTGTCAGCTTCGCTGGTCACTACATTTAAAGGGGACTAATGTGAAAGTTGTACCTGGACTAATGTGCAAGTTGCACCGAACGAACAAACTATCTAAAATGACACTATTTAAAATTGGATGTTGCTTTAAATGTTTGACACTTACTTTTATTTTAATATTTATTATCAAAATTCTTGAAGAAATAATTAAAATTCTTCAAACAATAACTTCTACTTTCAAAGCTTCTTTATCGCAAAACTTAATGACATTATGTACAATAAGCTTCGATTCGCTACGGAAAGGTTTAATCCGAGAACTCGTACCAGATGTTATGATCCATTTGTTCCAATAAACAAACTGTTATGCAGAAAGAAATAAAAGAAACCAAATCAGGAGTATTAATGATTCTACTCATAACCGAAGAAATAAAAGTAATAGAAAAATTTCCCCTCTCTCTTCCTTCTTCCTTTGCTGTGTCACCCAGCGAGTGAGTGGATTCGTCCTGGCACTTTGCCAACCAGGGATCTATCGTCCGCCGGCGGACAGTATATATATATATATATATATATATTATTCAGGATAAATAAATATTTCAGTTAACATATTGTAAAAAAATTCAATTTAAGTATTTACAAGATTATTATTATTATTATTATTAATATTACATAAAAGTTAATCAGCATTGAATACTTTCTAAAAGAAATTTTTCTAAGAGAATTTCTGATAATTTCTAATTCTGAATAAATGTTTACGAGGTTGACTTAACTTTAACCTCCTGCTTAGCCATTTCGCTTCTGTGAGTAAGTAGATAATGTGACAAGAAAAACTAGAAATTTAAAAACCTAACAAATTCATTCTAACTTCAATAAAAAGGGGTGGAGGGCTTGTAAGGTTGAGACTGTTTTGCGTCATCACAGGTTTTTTTTTTTTTTTTTTTTTTATTATTAGTATGCTTGATCCAGCGACGCCAGAGTTGGGAGAGCTAAAAATGCTTCGGCGTCAGTAGTCGGGGAAATTTTAGGTTGGATTAGTTTTGAGTCAGCATAGCGCTACAACGAGAAAGTAAGTTGCGGAGTGTAAGTGAATACGAAGAGTTCTTAAAGTTTTATTAAGTGAAGAGATTGGAATTGATGGATATTAAGTATAAATATGAATGTAGTTTTGGTGTAAGGGTGTGTGGAGTAGAAGAGAATTGATCCTAGGCGAGTATTTAGGCATTTAGATTCTGAGTTTGACGAATGCTGTGGTTTTAACGAAGGAGTTGAATTATGGTGGAGAATTTGGTGGAACAGGGAATCCTACCACCTTGTCTAGTTTGACATGTGTCGTGGTTCATTGAGGGCAGCTTTCATCCTATTACAGTATCTGCATTTGGCGAGATCTATTCTGCATTTATCTAAGTTATTTATTAAAGCTATATTTCTTAAGTTTTTTTTTTTTTTTTTTTTTTTTTTAATTTGATATTGAGTTAGCCCAACTATCCTACCAGTTCTTAATCTCAAATAAACTTTATATGTATTTTAAATTGAGTCTCGGGCCATTTATTATCTTTAATTATTTGATTAAGATGGGGTCAGAGGCAGCGTTAACCTCACAGGCTGACAAGTCCTAGATATTAAATAACTTAATAAAAAAGCACCACAAAACTGGCGTTGTAAAAAATATTACTTACAAAATTTGAATAAACACCATAAAATGCAATAAACTCAGAACAATTGTTTCGGGTCAAAAAAACACACGACCCTTCATCAGGCGAATAAAGTAAGCACGAGTGCTGCAGTCAAAGCGGCAACGCACCGCTTTGACTGCAGCACTCGTGCTTACTTTATTCGCCTGATGAAGGGTCGTGTGTTTTTTCGACCCGAAACAATTGTTCCGAGTTTATTGCATTTTATGGTGTTTATTCAAAGTTTGTAAGTAATATTAAATAACTTGTCCTGAAAAAATATGTGAAACGTGTATGTACACAAAATAATAGAGATAAGTGAAATTTAATTATACATACAATATATCTCTTTGATTGAACTGAATTGTTTCCAAAAAAGCACTCATTAGATTATATGGCAGCCCACTGAGAACAAAGCTATATTCAAACTCTCTGGAGTTAAAACCTTCTGGAATTCACCCGTAAAAACAAAACTCAACTAAATTCACTCTGGCTGAATTCCCTTATCTTAAAAATTTCATTGCTTAAATAGGTCACTACTGGAGTGCCGCTTTAAACACATGCTGTAAAGAACTTTATTCAAAATACTTTCGGATTCACCAATACACGAAAACTTCTCTGAAAGCTAGATTTCGCAACTCTCACTGTCATTACCATAGCAACCTTATTAAATTCCCACTAGTGCCTTGCTTTAAACGGTAAAACTATCCGAATTAAATAAATCATTCTTATAACTTCGCAACGTTTAACATTCCTGCGGAATATATCTATGAGCACTCGCACATTAAATTTTATTTTTATTAACAAAAAAAAATTGAAATATTTAGAAATATAAAATGTGTTTTATACTTATACTAGCAGGCAACGCCCGCTTCGCTGGTCCCTATTTTTAAATGAATAGCTATAATTACTGAATTCTCAAAATTGCATTAATTTTTATCACGTGAAAAAAAACAGAAAAAAAATCTTATTAGGAAAAATGTCGCACCGGGTTCTCACTGCCTTCGGAAAAAATTCCCAAAATGCTCTAACTCTTATTTCTATTGTTTTCCCCCTTCACCCCCCCTCCCGTCTATCCTAATAATTTTAAAAATTCGAAAATATCCGCAATCGATTTGTAGGTATCGAAAACCTCTATATACCAATTTTGAATGCTCTAACTCTATTCTATTTTTTTGCCCTTCCGCCCCCCCCCTTCCCGGCCCTCCTAATAACTATACACTTTCGAAAATATCCCCATTCGACTTGCAGGCCTTCAAAACCTATCTGTACCAATTTTGAACGGCCTAACTGTATTTCTATTTGTTTTTGCCCATAGCCCCCCCCATACTGCCCCCCCTTCCCACCCCTTCTAATAATTTTACAAATTCGAAAATATCCGCAATCGATTTGTAAGTATCGAAAACCTCTATGTACCAATTTTGAACTATCTGACACTATTTTTATTTTTTTGCCCCCCCCCCCCCAATACAAAAAAAAAATCGGAAAAAAATAAAAAAATAAGTTTTTGGAAATACTTTCAAGAAGACGCTTGGCGGATTTTTTTTTTTTTTTTTTTTAACATCTTTGAGCTATTACTTTTACTCGAAAATCCGTATTTTTCTAAATCATTTATACCCCCTTCTCCCGTTAAAAATCAAAAATTTCAAAATCGCAGGAAACGATTTTTTCGTATTCAAGTCTAGTCTCCCCATCTGCAATTTCTTCACTGTGAAGTTATTTGGAGCCGAGTTATGCTTATAAAGTTGTTTTTTCCTCATGCGCCTCCGAAAATCATTTATACCCCCTACCCCCCTTAAAAATACAAAATTCCAAAATCGCAGAAAATGATTTTTTTGTATTCAAGTCTAGTCTCTCCATCTGCAATTTCTTCCTCGTGAAGCAATTTGGAGCCGAGTTATGCTCATAAAGTTGTTTTTGCCTTCTGCACCTCCGAAAATCATTTTTACCCCCTTCCCCCCTTAAAAATCAAAAATTCCAAAATCGCAGAAAATGATTTTTTTGTATTCAATTCTAGTCTCCCCATCTGCAATTTCTTCATTGTGAAGTAATTTGGTGCCGAGTTATACTTATAAATGTGATTTTGCCTTATGCGCCCCCGAAAATCTCATTTTTACCCCCTACCCCCCTTAAAAATCCAAAATTCCGAAATCGCAGAAAATGATTTTTTTGTATTCAAGTCTAGTCTCCCCATCTGCAATTTCTTCACCGTGAAGCAATTTGGAGCCGAGTTATGCTTATAAAGGTGGTTTTTGCCTTCTGCCCCCCCGGGGGGGAACGGGGGAGTATTTCGCAAAACCCCGTCTTAGTGAGCGTCAGGGTCCTAAAATCAACCTGCTCACCAAACATTGTGACTCTATCTCCCATAGGATCGCCACAACCGTGTTGAGTCAGTGAATCAGTGAATCATACAGTGAATCAGTCAGTTTACTCTTTTATATATATAGATTAAACATTTTTGTTAAGTAATTTTGATCTACATTTTTTATAAGTAATTAGAAAAAAAATAATAATTTAATGTTTACGTTTTATTAAAAGTTCTTAATACACATGTTCTCCTATTTTTTTTCTATTAATTTGGAAAAGATTACGAGAAGGAAGAGCTATTTTTTGTAACATCAATTTCTATTTTGTAGTATTTCTATTTTAATTGATCATTAAATAATCCTGATACAAAATAAAATAACTATTTTCTGATTTAATGTATTTTTTTATAATAACAATACATTTTTATGCATTTTTTATGCTTTTCTTTTTTTTAATTACATTAAATGAGATAAGTGTACAAATAGTATGGGTGTATGGTACAATGATTACTAATAGACACTGTACCATTAGTGGACACTTTTATGTTTCAACTTTTTAAATGTGCATAATTTCATCTTTTATTCCAAGTTAATCATGCAATCATATACAATTAACGCCTTGAATTACAAAGATTTCAAGACATCAGTTTTAGAATGAGATCAATTTTTCTGAAACAGTGAAATGATTTTTCTCATCAAAATCATTATGGTAATATTATTATTATTATTAATTTGAATAAAGTAAGACATTTTTTGTTCTTTTGTTTTTAGTTACACCGAGCTAATTTCTTTAAACTTTTCTTTCATATGACAAAAAAAAAAAAAGAAAGAAAGAAAGAAAGAAAGAAAGAAATCTGAAATCCTTTATTAACCCTTAACGATCTCGTAATTTTCCAAAAAACTGTAAAAATAGAGCCTATTTTTTTATTCCTTAAAGTTGCATAAAATAAAGTGTAGGAACAATATATGTATTCATTTTTAATTTTTTGGATTTTTTTTTTTTTTTTAGCTTGGAATCAAGAAAACTTAATTTTGCTGAAAAATTAACAGTCAGGTTTATTATGACTGTATGTCGGATTTCCAGTAAGTAGAACAAAAATAAAAGATGTGTGCTTTAAACATTAAAAAATAATTTTATAAAAATAATTTTACGTATAATACAACTATATACATATAATACATTGTTCTCAGATTTGTTATCCGGACTTTCATTTCCGGACTGTACTTATTTCCGAATCACAGATGCATTTATACTCAAATTAGAATCCGAATCATTTTGGAATTTTTATAATGTATACAATATTAAAAAAATATATTTTACCACAGAGCACAAAATCACATAAAATCAAAAGCCTATCTGAGGTACGATTACTAAATAGGTATTATAAATATTTAAAATTGGTTCGTGTTGGCAGTTTAAAATAAACCAACTATCTCTAATTACTATTTAAATAGTCTGCTTTTCCCATCTAGAGTGTGAAATAAGAAAAGAAAAATCCGGGCATCAGAAATGGTTTGTTTTAAAATATATTAATGCGTTAGTTTTGAACACTCCAGCCCGGAAATATCACGAGCACGAAAAATAGAGAGCGAAACTTCACCCCGTGAATTTCACAGAAACGATAAGGAAGGGGTTAATCAAATAATCAATTTTGTAATAGCATTAATCATATTTATGGATTTCAGCTGCTGATAGCCTGTTATATTATCATTACTAATAGTGGACAATCATGTTCATTACACTTTTTTTTTTTAAGTTAAAAATTCAATAATAAATACATTAAGAATACGGAAGGATAATTATACATATTTCATGTGAAATCACATCAGAATATCTCCATATATTTATAAGATTTTTGATTCTTTTCTTTTAAAATTTTGTGAGTAGATTTTACTTTTTCTATATGAATGAAAATTATATATATCAGCAAAATCTATATCAGCAAATTATCTATATCAGCAAAAAATACATCATTCTTTTTCAAAATACCTTCCGTCAGATGATATGCAACGGTCCCTTCGTTCAACCCACTTTTCAAAACAAGTAGAGAAGCCCTTTTCTGGAAGCTGCTTGAAAGAACCCTCCACTGCTGAAATAACTTCAGAATCTGTATTAAATTTTCTGCCACGGAGCTTCTCCTTCAACGTCGGAAACAGCCAGAAATCGCATGGTTTGAGATCTGGACTGTAAGGGGGATGTGGCATGATTTTAATATTGCATTTACTAAGATATTGCTGAACAGAAGTAGCGACATGCGGGCGAACATTATCGTGATGTAATGTCCAATTCCCTACCAGTTCATGACGCTTTCTCGATATGTGTTGTCGCAAAATTTTCAAAACTGAAACATAATATTCACCATTCACAGTAGTTTTTGGATGCACAGCATGCTGATAGATTACACCTTTATGATCAAAGAAAATAATCATCATGACTTTTCCAGCAGATTTGGTTTGTCGCATTTTTTTCGGAGGCGGAGAATCAGTATGTTTCCATACACTTGTTGCGGACTTGGTAAGATGATCATAATGATGCACCCAAGTCTCATCACCTGTTATTACAGTCTTTAGGGGATTTGGATCATTTTGAAGCATCTGTTTCCATTCACAACATTGGTGAATTCTTGTTTTCATTTGTTCTTTAGTAAGGTGATGAGGGACCCATCTGGAGCAAACATAGCGAAGCTGTAAATTGTTGCGTAGAATGCGAAATATCGACGTTTTCGAAATGTTTGTTGATGCCGCTATCTCCTCACATGTCATTCGCCGATTTTCTTGAATTATTACCCTCACAGTGTTAACATTTCGATCATTCACAACACTTTTTGGTCGCCCAGGCCTAGGAGCCAGTTCTGCAGACAAACGGCCTTTCTTGAAATCACCATGCCATCTAAAAATTGTAGACTCACCAAAACATTTGTCTTTGTAAGCTTCTTTCATTAAATTAACTGTTTCTGGAGCTGTTTTGCCCAAACAGTAACAAAATTTTATGGCACAACGCATTTCGTTTTTAAACTCTGAATCACTCATCTCCATTTCTGTAGGGCGAATAAAACAGTTCTTTAAACAAGCACGGAAATAGGAAAATAAAATCGCCTGCTTCGTTTAGAATTTTGTATAAACGTACAGTTAACAGTTTGAAAAAATCGCCTGCACTTCCATTTTTTAGTTTCGCGGTGTTGCCACTACGTAAATAAATAACTCTCGGTTTTTATGGAATGCCCTTTGTAAAATACTATTAGTTAAATTAATATACTATATGTCCAATCGATTCGCATATTGTTTCGCTTTTCTGCAGAAATTTAAAAGAGTACTTCCAAAACAGAAAATTGTCTACTATAAAAGTACATTTTAAGTTGAATAGAGTAAAAAATTTAAGTATGAAAAAATTTCAATACGCATTATTCATAGCACAGTCATGTAGAACATTGATTAGGATATCGACGACTGGATATTGTTAGTTAAGAACAATAAACAAAAAAATTAGAGTGAGTCCAATCGATGTTTCAAAAACTAAATAATTAACGGTTTTATAAATAAATTAAAGTAAGAGAAATCGTTAACTAAACGAAAAAGAAAGTTATAATAGTATGTTTAGGTATTTTGTTAGGTTAAATTTATAATTTTATATATATATATATATTTTTTTTTTCCAACCATATGGTATGATGTTTAATTTAACCCTATTTCGCTTTAAATAATTTCAGCCCATATCATAATGATAAGGAATTTCGTTGTGTCCCTATAAAAATCTCTAAGTGCTAGATTAATTAAAATCTATACAGGTCGCGCGACGGTTGCCTATAACATGTATATAATTTTCTGCCCAATCGAAGGAGGCATTTAAACGCTATCGCACATTAAATAATTAAGGCCCATTGTTCATAATGACAAAGAAATTTTCTTTGTGTTCCTGTAAGTGCTGGATTCATCAAGATCAAAAAGGTTCGTGCTAAGGTTCGTGCTAAGATTTTCATCTCATTCGAATAAAGCGTTTAATCACTATCGTGTTCAAACACACATAAACACACATACGTACATCACCGTAAAAATTGTAAAAATGAATTTAGTGGACCTCAAAACGCATAGATACACTAAAATCTCAAAGTCGAAATTTTGTTTCGATTACAATTCTTTCCTTACATATGAATGTTCGGAAAGTGAAAATAGAAAGAAACTATTCTAAAAGTGTTCATTATTGATACAGTTAATTATTTCAACATTTATCAATTAAAAAAATTATCAATGTTTCTGTTAACATAATTTATATCTCAATATATTCATTTTTAAACAAAGAAATATCTTAATAAAGAATTAACTTTGTCATTAATTTTATCAATTTATTCTTGCAAGGAGAAGTCTTAAAAGAAAATAGAAATATATGGATATCATTATATATAATCATACAATCATATATTTGATGCTCTCAACGTAAAACATGAACATGAATTAAATGCACTATTTATATAACTTTTCTTTTAAAATATTCCTTTATAAATAAGCGATTTTTTTATTAACTGTTCTCTTCTATTCCTAGATAAATTCCGTCCTTAATTCTTTTTTAACGTTTAAATGTCCTTAATTATTTTTTATGTTGCCGGCATTAAAAAAAAAAAAAAAAAAAAAAAAAAAAAAAAAAAAAAAAAAATCGCCACAATTTTCAAAAAGTCACAAAGAACAATTGTCTGCATATTGAACTTTTATGACAGGATTTCTGAACTACTGATACGTAAGAAAATTAAAAAAAGTTTCGTAAAAGACGCTTATAGATATATCTTGGATGTTGTTTAAAATTTCTATGAAATTTATTACACTTTTATTCTCCTTTAACACAGTGTAATAATCTGTTCTTATCGTTTTTAAATCTTCACAAATTTTTAATTAGAAATTCAAATCATTTAACGTTGTATTTAAACATAAAATTCATTATTCAACTATCATCTACACTTTAAACATCAAAGTGGAAAAACGTCAATGTAACTAAACAAATAAGGAATCTAATAAAACTGTCACCTTAATAGAGTTCATTTATTATTGGTGAGCTATATAAAGCATATGTTAAACTTTTTATTTAACTTATATAAAAAATGATTTATTTTGTATATTTTATGAACAGCACATTTTTGCTATAATTAAATAGTTTTGATTTCTTCTAGTTTTGTATTAAATTTAACGACTGCGGTGCAAAATGTTTAATTTTGCTTTATATATATATATATATATATTAATTTCACGTAATATTTCCAAGTGTATTGAAAATTACAAAGATATGCTAATTTTGTACAGCAGTACTAACTGTTTGGCCATATATCTTTCAATATACTCATTAAAGTGATGTTAAATTACGTGTCAGTAATTTTTACACTTTTATTTATTATTATTATTATTATGATTATTATTATTAGAACATATTTTGCAAAAAATGGTAAAACATTAAAAAAAGAAAGAAAGAAAGAAAAAACTGAGATATTTAGAGTGTCTATGTCATAATGTCATTGTCCCTAAAATTGCATCTAAATTTGAATTTTGCTTTAGTTCTAAATACTCATAATAGTAAATACTTTTAATATTTACATCTAAATAGATATTAATAAATTCATTAATTAACATTAGCATGTTGTAAATAGTGAAGAAGAACAGGCATGCTTGTATTTGCACTTTATAAACCTTACGAAACCAAAGTTGTTAGTTTGGCTTTTCGAGCATAATTTTCAATCAGATTTCAACTTATGAGAAAATTTAATGAGTAAAAATCATATTGCTTAAGGGCCCTCTTCACTCACCGCCGCCGGAAGCCGAAGCTAATGTTATTCTATTGGAAATTTTTCTTTACAAATATCTTATTAACTAACTAGCAGGCTACGCCCGCTTCGCTGGTCACTATATTTAAATGAATTTTCGAAAGAATTGAATTAATATTTATTCTTTTACACCACATTATAGACAAAAACTAAAAAAAAAAAAAAAAAAAAAGGAAAGAAAAAAAGAAACTGAAATTGCTCGAAACCTTGCTTCGGGTACCCGCTGTCTCGGGCAGCTCTTTTCCCGCCCGCACTGCATCAGGTCTACGTTTCCCATGCCTGCAGAAAGATCTTTTTCGGGCACTTCAATCTGGATATTTATCGACGACAGGGGGGGGGGGTCTGCTACGATTTTAAATATGACTGTATCTCAGCATCTATTAAATATTTTAGTTTTGAACCATGTATTTTATAGCCCATGCTATTTACACTGTGTTACGATTTGATTCCGACCAATGTAATAAAATAAAATAAAATAAAAAGTAGATTCATATATATATAAACAAATAAATTTTAATCATTTTAATCCTTTTTACTATAAATATACTACCATTTTTCCCGATAGATACTGTAAATAAAAAATAAAAAAAATCTGGTGTGACTCCACTCGACTTTCCGAACATTGGGTAATTAACAATTTTGTAGATAAAGTAAAGAAAGAGGAGTTGTTAAACAAATAAAAGAGAGAAAACCATAATAGAGTGTTTCAGTATTTTTCTCCATGTATTACACGATGTTTTATTTAACGTTACTGAACTTTGATCCCATAGATCATAATGATAAAGAATTATTCTTTGTGTCCCGGAAAAAAACTGTAAATGCTAGATTCACCAAAATGTATACAGTTGGTGCAACTGTGACCTATAACATGTGTACAATTTTTTTGCTCAGATTAAAAAGGCGTTTAGACGCTAACACACTTTTAAAAATTTCGCCCCATAAGCCATAATGATAAAGAATTTTTCTTTGTGTCCCTGTAAAAATACTATAAGCGCTAGATTCTCCAAAATCTATACAGATTGGGTATCTGTGACCTATAATATGTGTATAAATTTTTTGCTCAATTGAATAAGGTGTTTAGATGCTATCGCACTTTTAAGATTTTGGTCCCAAAGGCCATAAAGATAAAGAATTTTTCTTTGTGTCCCTGTAAAAAAACTATAAGTGCTAGATTCACCAAAATCAATAGGGTTCGTACAATGTTGACTTACAATATACGTACCAACTTTCAGCTTGATTGAACAAAGCGTTTAGACGCCAGCGTGTTCACTCACAGACATACACACATACATACATACGTCATCGCAAAAATAGTGAAAACGGATTCAGGAGACCTCGAAACGGTTAGAAACATCAAAATCTCAAATTCGGATTTTTGAGATGATTACAATACTTTCCTCACTATAGTGTTCGGAAAGTAAAAATTAATGAATAAATGTTTTTTCTTTTAACGGAATTAACTAAAAAATGAAAAATAAGAAGTTGTTCCACTATAAAAAAAATAAACATAACTGTTATAAATACGTTTTTAAATTTAAAACTAATTATGCTTAATTTTTTCTACTGCATTACGATTTTATTTTCAATAAATATAACAAAAAAAAAAAAAAAAAAAAAAAAAAAAATCGCCTTCAAATGAATGTATTAAATAAAAATATGTTGCGTAATAGCCGTTGCTAAGATACGCAGGCGATTGAAGCAAAAGAATAAATCTATGAAAAATGAAAAAAAGAAGCCAATATTTAAAATCGGAAAAACATTAATTAAAAAAATTCAAATTTGAAATTCGAAAAAATCTCGATGAGGTGCCCACCTGCAGGGTCCCAGGTACCTATATGCCAAAATCTAAAAATTTAATATGTTTAATTTTTTCTACTGTATTGGATAACTATTTAATTTCAATAAATATAATAAAAAATATTTTTTCCTCAAATGAATTCAAATAAATAAATAGTTTAATAGCCGTTGCTAAGATACGCAGACTTTTGAAACGAAACAAATTTCTGAAAAATGAAACATTGAAGCCAATATTTAAATTCGAAAAAACATTAATTTAAAACATTCAAATTCGAAATTCGAAAAAATCTCGATGAGGTGCACACCTGCAGGGTCCCAGGTACCTATATGCCAAATTTGGAGGCTCTGCGATTAGTAGTGTGAGCACCAGAGCGCAGATACACACACAGACACACACACAGACACACAGACACTTCTCTTTATTTATATAGGCTAGCAGGCTACGCCCGCTTCGCTGGTCACTATATTTAAATGAATTTTCAAAATAATTGGATCAGTATTTATTTTTTACATCACATTACAAATAAAAAGTTAATAAAATAATAATAGTAATAATAAATAAAACAAACACTGAAATCGCTTTAGATCTCACTTCTTCGGGTACCCATTGCCTAAGGCAGATCTTTCTTCTACCCGTACTGCATCGGGTCCAGTTTCCCACTGTCTATAGAAAGGTCTTTCCCGGGCACTTCAATCTGGGTATTTATCGACGACTTGTGGATTTTCTGTTATTTAAGAACTACGATTTTAAAGATGACTGTATCTCAGCATCTATTATATATTTTAGTTTTTGAACCATGTGTTTATAGCCCCCGTTATATTATAGTTATATTATAGTTTTTTTTATAGCCCCCGTTATTTACACTATATTACGATTTGATTCCGATTAGTGCAATAAAATAAAATAAAAAAGTAGATTTTCTTTTAAAAGGAATTAAATACATGAAAAACGAATTTTAATCAGTTTATCCTTTCTACTATAAACTACCATTTTTTTCACCCAATAAATATTATAAATAATAATAATTAAAAAAAAAAAAAAAAAAAGATTTTTCTTTTAAAGGAATTAATAAAAAAAAAAAAAAAATGAAAAATAAAAAGTTGTTATAGTATAAAATGTATACATAAACGTAACAATTTATTTCTATTGCATTACCATTTGATTTTCAATAAATATAATAGTAACAAAAAAATAAGAAAATAAGAAAATAAAATCACCTTCAAATGAATGTATTAAATAAAAGATGAATTGCATAATAGCCGTTGCTAAGATACGCAGACGATAACAACCGAAGAATAAATTCATGAAAAATGAAACATTGAAGCCAATATTTAAAGTCGAAAAAACATTAATTTAAAAAATTCAAATTCGAAATTCGAAAAAATCTCGATGAGGTGCACACCTGCAGGGTCCCAGGTACCTATATGCCAAATGTGGAAGCTCTGCGATCAGTAGTGTGAGCACCAGAGCGCAGATACACACACAGACACACAGATACACAGACACACACACGCACACAGACACTTCTCTTTATTTATATAGATATATATTTTTAAATTCGGTTTTCACATTCTGAAAATTCCCAGCTGTTAAATTGACGGACCTTTTTTAAAAAATTATTTATTTATTTATTTTATTTTTTTTTTTTTTTTTGAAGCTGCAAAATACGAATTTATAATATGTGAATTTTTTTCATTTTGCATATTAAAAATAAAATATTAAAAATTTAAAAAAATACATTTTTAAAAAAGGTCCGTCAATTTAACAGTTGGGAATTTTCTGATTCTGAAAACAGAATTTAAAATTATGTATTAGTTAGTAAGTTATTTGTAAAGAAAATTTCCCCATAGAATAACATTGACTCGGGCTTCTGGCGACGGTAAGTGAAGAGGGCCGTTAAGAAAGATTGATAAACTAATATGAGGAATTCAAAACTAAGGTATATAAATATATTAAAAACGTATGCATTTAAATATATATAATGTTTTTAAAGTGAGAATTGCATTAGATTAAGTAATTTCTGCAATGACCTAAGTGAATGTAGAGCAAGGGAGCCAGTCAGCGGCACAAGGATCGCAGTTGGCCCACTGTGTATTGCAGTCCGCAATGGAATCCACAAACTTATAATTTAATTTTTTTTTTTTTTTTTAAGATTAACACATTATAAATTAATAAATTTGTTCTGACTCTCGGACTGAAAATGCCAACTACGGTAGTTAGAGAAAATAAATATTGTACTGGTTGTTTCTAATAAAATAGTATTAGATCGACTGATTCTTATTATGATAAGTATTAATCTATAGAATAAATTTTTTCAATATTTTTTTGTTAATATCAGTAGTCTAAATTTGTGAGGTATAGCAATATTAGCGTAACGCTGCAAACGAAGTTCGCACTTTATGAACAACACGTGAATGTGAAGAGTTTAGGATTCAGTTGATGAATGGAGTTAGTTCTTAGGATGAACGAAAGTGTAATATGTTAATATTTTGGAAAGTGAATTGTATAAAAGGAGAAGGAAGATTGTTTTTGGAGGTTAGTTGTTAGAAGTAGGTTAGTTGCGTGCGGCTTGGAAGAGGTAGCCGAGAGAGAATGGTAACTGCTTAGGGGGAAGCAGTAAGAGGCGGCTTGGAAGGTTGTTAGCGGCTTAGAGAGAAGTAGTAGCGAGCGGCTATAGTAGGAGATAGTAAGTCGAGTAGTATAGTGGCGTAAGAGAATCCTCCCACATACGAAAGACGAGTATAGTCGGAAGAGTTAACGAAGTTAAACGAAGTAGTTGAGATTATGCGCGGTTATCTATTTAAAATTAAAAGTATTTATGAAGGTTGCCCCCTTAAGTTTATAAAGGCATTAAAGGGGATTATAGTCCAAAGCCCACCTTTTCATTAAGCTCAAAATAAAAGCTCTTTGATTTATTTTATATATCTGACTTTGTCATTACTTCAAGTCTCCTGCTAGCTTTATTAAGTATTTAAGTTAAGCTAAACCTAAGCTAAAAGACAATGACGACCTTTTATTCGTCACAAATTGCTTTATTGTAAATTTATGAATAAAAATAAATTCAATGCTAAAGATTTTTTTTCTATTCTTCACCTCTCTCCCCCAAATATATTATGTTTCCACATACATACAAAATGATGCTCGCCTGAATAAAAAGGGTATTTAGAATCCGACACGCCAAGATTTTTGGGTTGGACAGCCCTGGTGTTGAGTACCATTTAACTTTTCAAAATGCTATTTTATAAAAATGTTTCAATTTTATTTTTATTTAAAATAGACGTAACAACCGAATATTGTTAAAAAATAAAAAAAATAAAAAAAAATAAAAAAATAAAGTATACATTATTTTATATTACAATGATTTTATGAAAACAAGCAATATATTGACGATTGAAGATTAATATATTGGTATTAGTGTCATCCATAACCTATATTATTAAATGTAAAGGATAAAGAAAGAATGTTACAAAAAAGCGATAATTAGTTAGAAAATTATTATTATAGCTCATGGATAAAGTAATATATTATTCTTTTATTCGTAGAATAATATGATATGCATTATAGTTACTTACGATGCAAATCTTTTCAATAATGCTTCATTTACAGTGCTGATACATTTCCTTTAAAAGTAATAGCAAAAACAGAAAAAAAAAAAAAAAAAAAAAAAAAAAGGAAGATGTGCACATATTTACTCAATGGTGAATTCCAAAGTAACGGACGGTACATACACACACAAAATAAATGTTAAAAAAGATTAAATTCGCACACTAATGCTTCAGAATAGATAGGAGTTTTTTTTTTTTTTTTTTTTTTTTTTTTTCCTGGTAAAATCAATGCTAAACATAAATAGGTTTCAAAAAATTTTCTAGCATATTAAAGCTGCGAAAAAAAAAAAAAAAAATTTAACTGTAACGGATGTTGCATAAAATGAAACGTCATTTGTACTATAGAGTGATTAATATATATATATATGTTTACATTTCATTAACTGTAATTTTCTACGTTTGGATTGAGTTGGATGGGTGGCATATGGCTTCATGATTTTATCTTTTATGATGTTGTAAAATTTTGATTTGGTTTTTCTTGTAAAGAATTTTAATGTGTTTATTTAAGATTTTAATCCTTACTTTGCTTATTTCATGTAAGTTTATTCTGAGTTTTGACACAGTATCTGGTATCCGGGAGTGTTGACCGGTCGTAAAACATGTTTAACCGGAGTGAGGTGGTCACAACTCCCCCCTGCCATTTAGATACTTTTGTCTCCATTTTTACTTTCGCTTCTCTTCAGTTCCATTTGTTGATGTTATTTTTTTATTCTATTTAGAATTATAATGTACATTAGCAAGGAGCAGCATTGCGCTCATCTAATGATACTTTTGGTATGTTAAATTAAAAAAAAATCCCCATTCCTACATTTGTACAATATATATATATATATATATATATATATATATATTTCTATATATATATGTATATATATATATATATATATATATATATATATTTCTATATATATATGTATATATATATATATATATATATATATATATATATATATATATATATATATATATATTTATATATATATATATTAGGGTGGTTCGAAAAAATCGATTATTTTATTTCAGAATCGCGTTACCTCTCAAAAGTTGTAGTTTGGTATCCTCAATTGGGGAAAAATAAAAAAAACATTCTAAGTTGACATCTTCAGTTCGCGCATGAGGCTGAAAGTTTGAAAAAATATGTTAAAAATTGAAAATTTCAAAAAATAATAAAATTAGTTTTTTTGTAATTTTTTATAATGCAACAGCCATAAAATGTTAGTATATAGCGTAATTTCAACTTTAAAAAAAATTATAACTTTTAGATGATATATTCTATTCGCGCATGAGGCTTAAAATTTGAAAAAAAATGTCAAAAACTGAACACAAACAGGAATTGACCGGCAAGCCCTAAGCTGGCGCCACGCAGTCGCATTCTTATTCCACCGCTGATTTGTCTAGACAGTAGACACATTCTAGTAGATAGTTTAAAGGCTTTGCTCTCACTTTGTCAGTCAGTTAGTAGCCGCTAAGCAAGTAGCATCTTTAATTTGTAACTGTAAGTGAATCACAAAGTGCAGCGTGTTTTGCTTTGAGTAGATTAATTTGTAAAGTTATTGGAGATTTTTATGCTCAAGTTTTGTTATATTGTTCTCCTTTCTCCAAATAATAAAGAATGAGACCCCCGAAAACTTCTAAACGCTTAAGTGTTTGTCCGTTTTTCGGTGCATCAAAAGCGTTAAGTCAAACGCTTAAGTGTTTGTCCGTTTTTTGGTGCACCAAAAGCGTGAAGTCAAAGTGTTTTACTCACATGTGCAGATGTTTTGTTAGCTTGTTTTGAAGAAACAACAAAATCTGTACAAAACGAATCTTTTTCAAAGATTTCAGATTGCATTGCTGCTCAAATAGAAGAACTGTACTGTAAAGCTTCTATACCAACGGTCAGTCATGAACGTATTGTTAAATTGATAAAGGATTACCATAATAAGTACTACACTTTAAGAAAGTTATTTAGAGCCTGGAGGAAAGTATCTGGGACATTTGACACCTCCTAGGGCCACTGGAAATGAAATAGCTAATAGTATCTTTCGCTATTTAGAAAACAATAACTTTGGTTATGTTAAGCTTGTTGCAGTTGGATGTGACGGAACAGCGACCAACACAGGATGGAAAAACGGTGTTATTCGCAACCTTGAGCTTAAACTTGGTCGTCCTTTACAATGGCTTATATGTTTATTACATTTCAAATAATTTCCGTTGAGACATTTTGAAAGTGAAGATGATGATGCTACAGGACCCACATGTTGTCAAGAAGTTGACTGACTGTGAAAAACTCCCTGTTGCTAATTTTGAAACGATTAATAGTGAGAAGATAAATGTGACCAAAACTGACTTAAGCAAGGACCAACAGTATTTACTTAATATTTATCGAGCAGTCAAGACAGGAAGTGTGCGCCAGATCTCGCTGTGAAAGATCCTGGTTCTCTTAGTAACTCTAGGTGGTTAACTTGTGCAAATAGGATTGTAAGACTATATATTTCTCAAGTAAAACCTTCTTACGATATTAAACTGCTGGTCAGTTATATTATGAAGATATACGCTCCAGTATGGTTTGGAACTAAAATGCATCCCTCTGTAAAGTTTGGAGCAGTTCACGTGTTTAAATTAGTACCGAAGACAAGACAGCTGCCTGACAGGGTACGTAAAATAATTCATCCTGTCATTTAGAGGAATGTGTATTTTTGTCATCCCGAAAATCTTTTAATTACAATGGTACTAGATGAGAGAGTGCACGTAAGACAGCTAGCTTTTCGAAGATTGCTAAAAGCAAGAAAACAAGAACCAAAAGGGAAATCGGTGCGAACTTTTCAACCACCCACCATAAATGTGGCAGCTTCAAATTACATTGAACTTATTGATTGGTCCAAGTGCAAACTAACACGTCCTCCAATAATGAGCAATGTGTCAGCGCACAGCCTAGAAGAAATTATTAATACTAATGTTCTCCCAGAGTTCGAGGTAATTAAATTTCCTCGCCACACGCAAAGTGTCGAAAGAATTGTAAAGCTCGTAACAGAATCTTGTACTAAAGTATATGGAGAAGAGAACAGGGATGGTTTCATAAAGACAGTTTTGCTCTCAAGGTCAACTATGCAATCATTTGACTATAAATCTCAATTTAAAACTTTGCCAACACATCTGAGGAATCTTAAAGACACAAAAAATAGGTAAAATCTATAAATCATTTTGTAATTAGCTATGACATGCAATGTTATTATATACAGATAAATGTGTGTGTAACTATACTTGTACGTATAATACTGTGATAAAAGGTTATATTCAACAAATTTAGAATTTTTAAACTACTTTTGAAACGTAAATGTGTCACGTATATATTATTGTATATTAAACACGTAAATTTCAAATTTTGGGCGATTTTAGCCCAATTTAAGGCGTATGCGCGAACTAAAGCTATTATGTAAAAGCTATAAAATATTTTTTTAGGTTCAAACTACGCTATATACTGACAATTTATGGCTGTTGCATTATAAAAAAAAAAAAAAAAAAAACTAATTTTGTTATTTTTAAAAATTTCAATTTTCAACATATTTTTTCAAACTTTAAGCCTCGTGCGCGAACTGAAGATGTCAACTTAGAATTTTTTTTTTTTATTTTTCCCCAATTGAGGATACTAAACTACCACTTTTGAGATGTAACGCGATTCCGAAAGAAAAAAATCGATTTTTTCGAACCACCCTAATATATATGTATATATATATATATATTTATATATATATATGTATATATATATATATATATATATATATATATATATATATATATATATATATATATACATATGTATATATATATCTGCGAATCAAATCTACAAATGTTGTTAAAAAAAAAAAAAACTTTTAAAATAACATCACATGACATGCATGTGATTTATCATATTCTTGCTATAAGATTTCAGTCATTTTTAACTGTAATAAAAAAAATAATAAAACTTTTGTAACATGCGTTACTGGATGTAACAGATGTTGCATTGTATGATAGGCATATTTATGCATATGCTAAATGATAAATTAATAGTTGAAATGTGATAACTTGACTTCTTTTAAACAGTAATAGAATTACAAAAGTTATATTTAAATCATTTTCAGTTCAATCAATCCATGCAATAATTGATAAATCTAGCATTATAAATATTTTTAAAAAATCAATTTTAGCACAAATATAATTTAAAGATACATAAAAAATTTACAATATACATTTTCCCGTCACGTTTCCCACAAAATAAACTTAGTATAATAGAAAAGCAATAATAGTTTCTAATTCTAGAGATTACAAGCTTTCCAATGATATACAATAACATTTATGGATATTTGTTTAAAATGATTTTCTTCCAAAACTGGTTTCATGTTAGCTGGAATTTACCCAATGTGGTTTTTATCTTTAAATGTAAAATAAAGAAAAGTCTAACTCCAGTTTTATATTAGTCATGTTAAAACCATAATTACTATGTTTGTTTTTATTTATCTTAAAAGACTTAACATTATCCGCCTCTAAAATCAATGAAGACTACTTTTTTAGAATTTGCTCACTTATTATTATTAAACTGGTTTTAGACTTTGCCCACGCTATCTTTCAATTTCTAAATAGCTTTATATTAATAATTTTCTAAATAGCTTTAATATTTTATTAATGACGCATAAAATCATTGTCTGCACTAAAATCAAATATGCTTAAATGGTACAAGACAACTACTTCTTAATGACAATGTTACAAATTGCATGATACATTAAAAAAAAAAAAAAATATGAAAATGATAACATAAATCATTGTATCTGAATAATAAATGATAATAATACTTTATGATATGAATTTTAGCTACCATGACAACAAACCTTTTAAAGTGATTATAAAAATAGATTGCATTGTTCAGCTTTTTGATAGGTCGTCTTACGCAATATTTGTACGGGCATCTTGCTGTTCAGATATTCGATTTTTTTCTTAAGTTATTAAAAAAACACAGAAATTCAATTTATTGATCGTCCATAAAATAAATAAATAAATAAATAAGTAACAAAAATAATACGCATGAATGGATGATTAGAAAACAGGCAAGATCCTCAAAGTATGACAGTTTAAACTAAAACAGGCAATTGTTGAATACACTCTAGGACAAAAAAAAAAAAAAAAAAAAAAAAACGACGCACTAAAGATGAGTAATGCAAATTGGACACAGATTGACATGCATACAGGTTTCGATGGAAAATGCGAATTTTTAAAGTTTGGCGGATCTAAATCATCCAATATTTTGCTCAGGGATTTATTGAGTCTGCCCAAATTTACGATTTTTCGTGACTGTAATTGTTCTTCTAAGAGCACACACACTGATAAAACAATTGGTTACAAATCAAATCTGTTAGAAGGACAGATTTTCTGGTCAGGTACCTTTTTTATTTTGACATCGATTAAAGCAAGCGTTGATTTGACTCCATGGGCAAGAGCATAAACTTGACCTCTTTTTGATAAACTTTTTCCATTAATTTTTACTTTTTCTTCGATAAAAACCAGTTGAGTCTTCTCATTCGACTTAATCTCGGATCAAACCATCAAACTTTTTGGAAAAGAAGACCTTGTTGCTCTGTTTCATTTCCTGGTGTTCTTGAGAGCTGGACCCAAAAGTTTGAGATGATTTGGAGCGTTTTTAGCGACTTAAGCAGAAAAAACTTCCTCATCGGACCACAAAATATATTATATGAGAAGCACTTTGAAAAAATCTCGAAAATTTTGGCATTTGTCTGATAGATTTTGCTTTCCTTGATTGCTCAAAAACTGCCCGTTGAGTAAATGAAAATTATTTTAATAAATAATATTTAAAGATTACAACAAAAAAGTGGTTATAATGAGAAAGGTAGTCCAAAAAATCTCCTCAAAAATTGTCCGGGTACTTAGTAGTGACCCTGTATATATATATATACATATTTTATTTTCCTCAGAGCCCCATACATATATATATATATATATATATATATATATATATATATATATGTATATAGATATATACAATAGCAGGCTTTGCCCACTTCGCTGAGCATTATACTTAAATGAGTTGTCAAAATTCCATTGCATTATTAATAATCTAAATTAAAGTTTCCTCTGTATTCCGTAGATGTTTTTCCCGCTCGCAACGTGGGGATTCCGGGTCCACACTGACTTCGGCAGACCCTTCCCAGCTTCTTACTTCCCCTTCCCCAGCGGCTAAGTTAGAAGTTTTGCGAAATCTCACCAAAGTACGTAATGCGTACATCTAATCAACATCCACACACCAAAACGCATCATTCTAAAATAATGTAAAGCGAATTCAAACAGAATAACGTGTTTTTGCGCGTGTTTATTGCCCCCCCCCGAACCCCAAGGGGGTAAGTGGGTGAATTTCGTAAATTGTCGTTACAATAAATATAGTTACAATAAATATAGTTACGATAAATATAGTGTCAGAAACATATAAACAATTTGCGCACCAAATTCCGTGACCGCAGATCCCATAGCTTTCCCAAGACAAATTTAGCGCTAAAGGTGTGTGTGTGTGGCGGGGGGGGGGGGGAGGGATCCTTGAATTTGCAGCTCACCCTCACCCTAAAGAAAAAAAATTCGAAAATCACAAAAAAATAACAAAAATGTGTTTTTGAAAATATTCTAAAGAAGACACGTGGCTATTTTCAATACCTATGTAATATCTTTAGTAGAGCTCTACTAAAAAATCCGAAATTTCTTAAATTTCCCCCCTCGAAAAATGATTTTCCCCCTCCTTTAAGAATCAAGAATTCTAAAATGGTACATAATGTTTTATTTATAATCAAGTCTAGTCTCATCATGTTCATTTCCTTCACCGTGATGTAATTTGGGGTCGAGATACGCTCACAAAAGTTTTTTTTGCTTCCTGTCCCGCTGCGGGGAAGAGGGTATTTCGATAAATCCCGTTTCTTTAGGTGCTGGTTGCATATAAAAAATCCAAGCACCAAACTTCGTGACCGCAGCTCTCATAAATTTTCCAGGACAAATTTAGCGCTAAAAAGGGTGTCTCGAATTTGCCCTTTGTAAAACATAATTCCCCCCCCCCCCCCAAAAAAAAGGAAAAAAAATGGAAAATAACAAAAAATCAAAAATGTGTTTTAAGAAATAGCCTAAGAAAGTCGCATAGTCTGTTTTCAACACCTATATTCCATTTTTGGCAGAGTTCGACTCAGATCAGGAATTTTCAAAATTTCCCGCCAAAAATCGGTTTTCTCCCTTCCTTCCTTTAAAAATCGAAAATTCCTAAGTAGCAGATAGTGTTTTATTTGTACTCATTTCTAGTCTCCCCATGTGGAATTTATTGTGAAGTAATTAGGAGCCGATTTATGCTTACAAACGTGTTTTTGTCTTTTTCTCCCGCAGGGGGGAACGGGGGGGGGAAGAATTTCGGAAAAGTTGATAGATATAATTTTAAGTTCAAGTTTTTAAAGACCTAGATTCCTTTCAAGCGCCGTTCTCAAGTGATATCCGTACAAACGTGTTTCTGTCTTTTGCCCCCCAGGGGGGGAACGGGCTGGAATTTCTGAAAAGTTGATAGGTATAATTTTAAGTTAGATAAAGATCTAAGTTTCTGCCAAGCGCTGTTGAATTCAGTCCAACCGTTCTCAAGTGATGACCGGACAAACGTGTTTTTGTCTTTTGCCCCCCCCCAGGGGGAACGGTGGGGAGATTTCTGAAAAGGCGATAGATATAATTTTAAGTTGGATAAAGATCTAAGTTTCTGCCAAGCGCTGTTGAATTAAGTCCAGCCGTTCTCAAGTGATGCATGGACAAACGTGTTTTTGCCTTTCCCCCCCCCCCCAGGGGGAAACGGAGGGAATTTTTGAAAAGTTGTTAGATATAATTTTAAGTTGGGTAAAGATCTAAGTTTCTGCTAAGCGCTGTTGAATTCAGTCCAGCCGTTCTCAAGTGATGCCCGGACAAACGTGTTTTTGTCTTTTGCCCCCTAGGGGGGGGGGATTCTGAAAAGTTGATAGATATAATTTTAAGTTGGGTAAAGTTCTAAGTTTCTGCCAAGCGCCGTTGAATTCCGTCCAGCAGTTCTCAAGTGATGCCCGGACAAAAAAAGCGACATACAGACACGATGACACACACACACACACAGGTAAAATTTTCTGAAGTCATTTTCGGCTTTCGTGGTGGGTGAAACGTGAAGATATCGCAAAATTTTTCGATTCTGACAAATTTACAGTCAAAACTCTGATTATATCAATATAGATTTGTAATTATGTTGAGGCAAAGTTTTAAAATTTTGAAAAAAAAAAAAAAAAGAATCTTTTATTACTAGACTGGGATGTAAAATTTTATTTATTTATTTACTTTTAATGAAAATATTTATTTATAAAAAAAGAAAAAAAAAAGTATTTAAAACTTATTGAAAATAAAGTTGGTATTGCCAGTCTTTATATTTAAATTTTATTTTTTAAGTAATATACTTCATTTTAATGCATTTTATGTTTAGATTTCATTTCTATACTATGTCTAATTAGCATATTTAAAATTTTAAAATTTTAAAATTACTGTTAAAAACAATTTTAATTTTTTTTTTGCAATAATAATTCCTTTCTCTTAATTAAATTATATTCTTAAATGACTTGAAACCAATTTATGATTTATTTTTATTCATTTTCGAAATCCCTTTTGATAAACTTTCATTTATCTGTTTTATTTGTAAAAAGGAATTTTTTTTAATTAAAAAAAATCTGGTGTTTTACTCACACGACTTTCTCTTACCCTAAAATTTAATACTATAAATACAGGTTATAGATTAATGGGTAAGATAACGAGTACTATTATGTAAACATGTGTCAAACAATTCAAATTAGGGTTGTGGGGGCCGGTGCCCCCCACAACCCCCTATTTCATTAATGCACCTACATTTATATAGAATTTAATTTGGCTATTAAAAAATAATTCTGTTTTTAAAAAATATTTTATTAAAATTATTATTTTAAAAAAATTATCTTTTATGATGATGTTAGAGAAGTAGTGTAACACTAAATATTAAAAAAAAGTCCATTTTATTCTCAATATAAAAAAAAAATAAATAAATAAATAAATAAAAAAAAAAAACTATTTCTTTTCTAAGTTTTTTTTCGTTAAAAGTAAAAAAAAAAAAAAAAAAAAAAAAAAAAATCGATAACCTTCTTTTAAATTATAGCAGATCGATGGTTCAACCATTCGTTTTAAAGGTATTGGCGAGCTATTTTGAAAGATATCCATCATGAAAATTTACTTTCCCCCAGGAGGGGGGGGGGGTGCGCAGCTCCCACATACACAATTTCTTTTCCCTGTTGACTATCTCTATTACAAAAAATATATATTCGTTTCACTTGGTTTAATGCAGTCTATAGATGTTAAACTCTACTTACCTGCAATTTCCCCTATAGACGTAATGTATTTGAATACTTTTGAGTGTCCTTGTACACGAACCATTTGCTTGATCTTAACGAAAAGCTTACTGTAGCATCCCTATATGATACACATTTAGAATACCTAGTTTGAGCTTTCTGCCATAATTTATCTTTGAGCTATGCTGATAACAGACAGACACACACACATACACACACACACAGACACGCATACATACACACAGACCATTTGCTAAAAGCATGATTTTCGTATTCAGGTTACCTCAGAACGTGTAAATATACCAAAAACTCGTGTTCGAAAATTTGACCCAAAAACAATACTTTCTCTACCTTATGGGTAAGAGAAAGTAATAAATAAATAAAATAAATAAATAAATGAATTCCACAAAAATATATTTTGCAAAATGTTATAAAATGTTTTTATGAAAGAGGTTGTTATAAATATGAAAGAATTATCCGGATATTAATTCCATTTCAAACTATTATTAAAAAGTTCTTTTAAAAAGTAAAAGCTTTTATATAAAAAAAAGTTAATATTAAAGTAAATGTTAATATTACTTTCTCTCTGGTAAATTTGAAAAATAAGTTAGAGTAACAATGATGAAATAAGTGTGATACATTTTTCTAAGACCACTAATTGAACTGTAAAGTGCAGATAAAGTAAGGAAAAATAAGTATTACATACATCAGAATTTCATGCTCTTTAGTGTAAAAATGTAATATTTTGTTGAAAAAGAATTTGTTTACTTTATTAAAGTCAGTATTTTTCAAAAATCATGGAATGTGAAATAAATGCTAATTAATTTTAATTGTTAAAAGAAATATATATATTGGTAAAATTATAATGTTAATATAAATTATATTAATATAATATATTTGCATAAATTTATTGTATTAATTTGTACGGAATAAAATTTTTGCATTATTTATAAATTAATAAATTTTGTATATTAATTAAAAGATATTTATGTATGGTACGTATTATTTATCTTATTTAGATTTATTAATCGTGATTAAAATGATATTTACAAACATGAAAAGTTATAAAATCTGAATACCTAGTGATAACAGATTTACATTAGATTTTACAATAGACTTTATCAGAGAAAAAAAAAATATTTTATTGTAAAAACCAATTAAAATATATAAATACGGAACTAAAATATGGAAAAAAAAAATATTACTTGTCAAATTTATAGCAAGTGTGCTAAAAATATTTTTTATTAAAACAACGTACCTTTCAATTGAAAGAAATATTTCGTACTATACATATATATTATTTTCATATATATTCGTACTATTTTCATATATATTTCGTACATTACTTTGAACCAAAATATGCTAAAATGTAAGAGCCTAATACAATATATAAATCTAATATCGCTTTATTGTAATATGTTAGTTAATTTACAACCTTCACTGAGAAAAAAAAATTGCCGCCTTCATCTAGAATGAATAAGTTGTCATTGTTTAAATCCCTTAACTAGAAATATAGATTTACGAGCTATGCGCATAAGGCATGCCAATAAACTGAATAGAAGAAATGATCGAGAATTTCTAGTATACACATTTATAGATGGTGAAACAATATTATGAATATTCTGAATCTTTTGTATTACGAGAAATTCTCGCTTGATTTTCTAGAATAGGGTAATAAACCAAGATTATAGTTGCTGAGAATTGCCTCTTGTATTCGTATTTATTTGCAGAGATTTTTAAATAATTTTGCCCTCGAGAATATAGGCAAACGCTCAAGAATTCTAATAGGATTTTCTAGAACTCGCTTTCGAAGGTGACTAGAATTTATACAGATGACATGCAGCTATTTTTTCAAGAGCCACAATTTAGATTTTAGGTGTCAGTTACAGAATTTTTTCTCAGTGTTCCATCAAAAGACATGACGTTGCAATTTCAATATACTACTGTTATCGTGGCCATTTATATTATTTTCATTCAGAATTGTAAGAATGCATTTCTTATTTTTGTTAGTAGGTAAAATCTATTTATATATTTTTGAAGGGACACATGCAGCCTGGGGGTTGGTCATCTTTGTTTTGATATGTCGGATAAAATTTTATAAATGTACTGAAAAAATGGTCAATAGCCCCGCATTAATAATTACTGAATTATATGCTTATTAACCTTATTATAACATTTTTTTTTGAAAAACGTTGGTGCCTAGTACAAAATTATGAATAATATGACGAAAAAAAATCTATATTTATGTTCAACAAGTTAGCATAATTGATAAACTGAAAAATATTACATGATGATATATTTTATCCCGATCGGTTAGGAAAGATCAAGTGATATAATGTTTTTTTTTTTTTTTTTTTTTTTTTGTAAAACAACGCAGTTAACAAAGAAATGTGCATCATAATATCGCACGTTAAGACAAGAATGAAAAGTCCTTAACAGTCATAACTGGTTTAAATTTACGATTTCTGAGGTAAGGAAGAGCTGTTAACAACTATGAAAAAAACCAAAAACTCTTCAATTTAAAATGTTCATAAATGAACGGATTATTAAAGGGCCAGTTCATCATAAAACGAAACTTTCTAAACTCAGTTGGCATACAAGTATATAATCTCTCGACTGGGTCAGAGAATCTGAACAATTAGATATGTTATCGAATAGTCAATGCGTTAGAAATTAATAAATACTTAACAAAATCAATATTTAAGGCCCACGAAGCACTTGGCTTTGTTATTAATAACGACGACAGGAGACAATGTTCGAAAATAATTTTTCATATTAAACTCCAACAATTATACCCTAGCAACAAAATGTAATCGGCCTTTGAATGGCCTCTTATAGATGACTGATGAACTTGTGAACGGCCGTTACTCAGAATCTCATCAAGAGCGATAAATCTCATCGGGAGTTCATCTAAAATGTCTCATCGTGAACAGCTAAATTCGATGATCGGAACCGACGAATTTTAGAAACTGATCCAATGAAAATCCGATGGAAATACACGATTTCTATCGCATTTTCGTGTGATTTGTCATCGGTTTCATGTCTTTTTTCGGTGAAATACACCTCATCGAAAACCGATATTAGATACTGCTCTGAACTACATGTCCATATTAATGCTCGAGCAAATTTCGAGGAGTCAATGAAAGACCGAGCAAAATACAATCGATCAATGCTTCTAGGGTACTCGCATGCCAGATATTACACGTTTTCATAGATTTACATCTGCACAGAAATACACACGTTTAGATGTGATTTGGGACCAATCAGCGATGACACTATTGGGGGCAATATCTTGTTCTGTAACGTGTAAAAATTTAACCTGCAAAATGACTCTTATTGACCATGATTTAGACGTAAACCATTAACTTATTATTACCTGTACAACTTCAGAAACAGACGCCATTTCTATATCGAATCAGATAAATCGGGATTGTTTGGTTAAAATTTTCAATTTCAGATACATCTATTTTATTTATTCTATTCGTTTTGATTTGAATTGTTTTGGAAAGTGGGAATGGAAATTTATTATGGCTTTTCAGATATAACTATGTATGTATATTTAAAGCAATTTGGTCTTCTTATGAATTTTTCTATTACTTGAAGAAATGCAGTGCTTAATTGATTCACACCGAAACAATTGTAGCGTTTTTGATAGTATACTATGGGAATTTATTTACAAAGTTTTATTTTTTATCATTCAATATCAGTTTTTCATGCTTTAAAATAATAATTAAACACAGAACCGTTTTAATATTTAAGCAATACAACTCATTTTGAGAAGATGAGAAAATAAATAAATAAATAAACAAATAACAGAAAAATAAAAATAAAATCTTCATGACTATATTCCATATATAAGTAATAATTAAATATGTGAAACAAAGAACAATATCTTCCTTGTTTTAACAGTACAGAAATATTGAAAATACACTATCTACCAATAAATATTTGGACAATCTCGAATTTACACGTTTTCTGAAATATCAAGAAAAGTTCCTGGCGAATTATCTTGAAAGTGTGGTAGTATAAAGAACATGTTATATCTCATACATTTCAGCAAAAGTTTTGTCCCGAAGAAAAACAAGGGACCATTAAAGAATTAAACAAATGTAAAAATATTTTGGATCACCTTGTAAAAACTAACGCTTGAAATGCCTTTTTGCAGTAGCATGTGATTTTGCGGATTGTTCTAATTATCTGTATAAACTTTCTTGAAGCTGCGACACATATTCATGGAAATATAACGGTTTCATTAAAAATTTGAAAAAAAAATAATAATAATAATAACTTTTTTTTTTTTTTTTTTTGTTATAACACGTAGGATATTAAACCCAGTGCAAAGCTATTTTTAGGAAACTTGGCATATCACAATAGACACAAACCAGAATGCAAAAATGCTAAATATCTTATAAAATACAAGCATTGTTACTAAATATTTTTTAACTAAGCATGCGCAAGTTTTAGCGAAATTTCGTTTGCATAATTTACAAGCCAAATGTATTGAGTTACTTATATGAAAACCTCGAACACATATCGTGTAAATTCAAAAAGTTATGAGAGATAAAATGGACAGAATTTCAGTTCCTCTCAAAATAAAAGCTAAACCATAAGGGGGTTTTCTCACATTTTTATTTTGATTCAATCACTGCTTAATGGTAATAGAGCATCTGCTGATTATAAATAAATATCGACACCCCTCCCCGCCCTTATCATTTTACTTTTGACTTTTGAAAGAGAGAAAACTTAAATTCTATTCATTCCATAACTCACATTTCTTTAATTTTTCTTTGGGGGTGTTCATATAAATAGCTCAATGCATTTTGGCTGATAAATTATGCGAATGAAAGTTCGTTAAAGCCTCCGCATGCATTATTAGAAATTATTTAGTAAAAATCCTCATATTTCGTAAAATAATTACTATTTTTGCATTCTGATTGCTGTGTGCTCCGTCTAATATAGTATGACAAGTTTCTTAAAAAATGGCTTTACACAGGATCTAATACCCTACGTGTTATAACAAAAAAAAAGTGGATTTATTTTTCCAAATTTTTTAGGGAAACCGTTATATCTCAATCAATATTTGTGGTAGCTTCCCTAAAGCTTAAAGAAATAATTAGAACAATCCCCAAAATTGCATGCTACAGCAAGAACGCATTCCAAGCATTGCTTTTTACAGGGTCATCCAAAACATTTGACTTTTGTTTAATTTTTTACTGGTCTTATTTTCCTCTTCTAGACACAATTTTACGAAAATATATGAGATGTAACATGTTTTTTATATGGCTAAAGTTTCTCAAGATAATTTCCCAAGCATTTTTCTAGATATTTGACAAAACGTCTAAACTCGAAAGTGTCCAAGTACTTATTGGTAGGTATCCTAACAACACAATATGTTTCAGAAACGTAACTATTATATAACACTAAAACATTATAAACATTTCCGAAACGTTTAGAAAACGTTCAGATTGCTTTCCGATTAGTTTCAAAAACGTAGAAATGTCCGCGATCGTAACAAAAAATCAGATACGTAACAGAAACGTTACAATCACTTAACAGATAGAAAATCAAAAAGGGCGAATTTTTCAGAAAGGTATCAGAGAGCTTGCTGTAAGCTTGTAAGCTTTTTGCAACATAACTGAAACATTCTGTGCTGTATGGGAGTGTATAGTCTAAAATTAATTGATTTTAACCCCTTGGGTACGGATTTATTTGAGAAAATATTTGCATGTAGAACGGATATAATTTTTGGTTGCTTGGAGTAGTATGTAAAGCAGTACATTTTACGTAAGAATTTATTTATTTCTAACATTTTGGTGACATATGTAAGAAACAAAAAAAAGTGAATGACGTGTCTCAGACGTCAAATGTACCCAAGGGGTTAATTATTACTTTTATATAACGTAATATATTTTATTATCAATGCAAGTTAATAGCTAAATCGGCAACTTTATGAAGTTTAAGGAGTTGCCTGTTTACAAAGCTTTTCGGATCATTTCAAATTCTTCAAACTTTAAAATAAACTTTCTCCTCATCGTTCAAGCGTAAACCTTACAAAAGTCTTAAAAGAAACCCTCAAAGTCCTTCGAATTCATGTCACAAAGTTTCTGAATGAAGTTTGCGGAGCTCAAATTGTTTCCCAACAGATTCTCTGACACACTTATAACACCACAGATTATATAATATTCTAAATTTAGGTCAGTCTCTAAAATTGAATGATATTTTTAACGGAAAGTTAAAAAATATCTTAAATTTCTTCCTTATATAGATATTTATTTAATATGATTAAATTTAAACGTGCATTTTTTACATTTTCATAAATAAAAACTAAATAATATTTCAATAAATAGTTAAATGGTTATACGGATTATTACATACAATGCAAAATATAAAATGCACATGTTCAGTTTATCAAAATTTCAAAATTAATAACAAAAAATAACATTAAACCTTTTTTACATATTGTAAAATAAGAAATAAATAATTTTTATCCGATTGAAAAAAAAAATCGATTTTCTTTCTTTTTTTTTTTTTTTTTCCAGTAAAATACCGTGATAAAAGTACAGCTTATTAAATATACAAAAAGGAAATGTGCCAGAGAAATTTACGGAAGTCTTATTTATTAAAAACAATTTTACATTGAGTTTTTTAAAAAGGAAATGAGTAGAACTCAAAAAAAAAAAAAAAAAAAAAAAAAAAAAAAAACTGTCTTATTAACTTTATAAAAGTCATCCATAAAGTTATCTAATTTTAAACCCCGATAACTTAGTGAAAAAGAAGCAAATTACTATTAATTAATTGAATGCTTACACATTATATTCAATAAAAAGCTGTTTCATATGTAAAAAGTAACTGATATTCTAATCAATTGAAAAGTTAAAAATAAAAACTTACTTTTGTGGGAAAAAAAGTTTAATTATACAAAAAAAAAAAAAAAGTTAAATATTGTTGTTTATTTAATTTACAGTTTGATACTTTTTAAATAAATGTTTAACTAACATTTTGCGTTTGTGATTTTAAGATAAAGCTTTATCCTAACCACTTTTTAACTTAAAAATATTTAACAGAAAACGCAACTTAAGTTTAATACTTCTGATTATTTAAAAAAAAAAAAAAAAAAAAACCTTTAAAATAATTTTCTTTACAAAACAGGTGTGACACTTTAAATAATTCTAGATAAATTCTAGTATATATAAATTATTTGTTTTAGCCTTAATTATTTTGGGCACATGCCATTTTAAATTTTCTGAACAAGACTGAGTTTAATTTCAATATACTTAATAAAAATATATAAATAAATAAATATAATTTTCAGTTATAAAATAAATACGAAAAAAAAAAAAGGTTAAATTCACTATTTGTTTTCTGCTTAAGCAATATATATATATATATATATATAAATATACATATATATATATATTTATCTATATATAAGATAAATTGGGGGAAGGCACTACACATAAGGATGTTTTGCTTAGTACAACCAAAAATTGAAATGATATGATAATGAAAAAAAAAAAAAATAATAATAATAATATATATATATATATATATATATATATATATATATATATATATACAACATGCTTTCCAATTTGTAGTCAATTATGTATGATTATTAATTCCTTTCGCAGTCTGTGTGTGTGTGTACATTAAAAAAATTAATGTTGAAGAAACTTGTGCAATTGTGGCATCTTCCCCCATACAAACAGGGACGATGCCACCAGTTATGAGGTACGATGTAACGCTGCAAAAAGTAAGAAAAATAATACAAACATTGGAAAATTACTCTTCAATTAATCGTAACTATGGAGAAACAAACAAATTTGTAAAATGATTTTTTTTCTTTTTTTAATTTACTTTGCTAAAACTAATAAGGGTTTATGCTATGCTTAAATGTTAACCTGCACAACATTTTATTCAGTGCAAATGATCACCATTGCAATTTTCGTGCTACTATTTCATGTATTTGGTATGCAAGGCTGGTGAAAGAAATGGCTTTTCTGCGCTGGAGGTGGCAACTGCTGCTTACAGTCGACTGTCTCTAGCTGTGTTGGTGGAAGCAATTGCTAGTGTAGACCTATTGTCACACCATGCGCACAATGTCACATGCCACTCATGAATGTCACGACATGTATCGTTTCTAAAAGCTACAGTTATGTCATTCCTTGAACCAACACAGATAGCATACACGTAATCTAGGATTTCTTGTGAATTATAAGGATAAATCTTAGTAATTAAATATCTAGAAATTCTAGTTTCTACTGTTGCTGCCTAGTTCAAATCTGTATTCAGGAGAGATCCTTGTCAAAGTCTTGAAAGTTTATTAAAATAATATAAAAAATTATTATAATTATTGTAATATCATAATTACAATTATTAATATTTATATTTTACACTGTATAATACAGTATATGAAATAAAACATAAAATTTAAAGGTCATTTAATATATTTTTGAAACTTTTGGCGTCTTCTCCCAAGCATGGAGTGAAGTTGCCACACATGTTTTTTTTTGTAGTGCTGCAATATTAAGTCCGCTTCCTCTTACCTCGTGTGTGTAATAGAATAAGGAACTCACGCATATTGTTAATGACTTATTTAAAATAAAATATATGTTTATGAACTTTATAAAGTGGCAAACGAATTTTATAAGGGACACACTAGGTTAAATACTCATAAGATCTAAAAAAACGTTGATAAAAGACAATAAATTAAGATAAGTTCAAAATACATGCGATCACTGGGACAAGACTTCTCACGCATGCTGGTCAGTATTACCATCTGTTGACACATAAAAGTGCTAGGAACAAACTAGCGTCTTCCGCCAACTTGCACCTTTCCCCGAATTTCCTTATATATATATATATATATATATATATATATATATATATATATATATATATATATATATATATATACAGAGAGAGAGAGAGAGTTATTGAATTATATTTTATAGTTCATACACTGTAAAAAATTTTGTTGAGGCAGCTTACTTGCCACAACCATGTAGAGAAATGTTTTGAATTGTAATTGCGCAACATAACACTGTATGCCTGTGTTACACAGCTACAGCTGATAACATTTCTCAACATGGTTGTGGAAAATAAGTTCCCTCAATAATGCTGTGTATTCTTACACAAATATTTTTACAGTGTATGATGTAAAGCTTTGGAACTATATCTTAAATTAACTCATAACACAATATATATTTAAATATATATTGCTTGCTCTTATTGACATATTATTGTTTTAATACATTAAGGAACTTTGGGAAAATTTTAAGAAAATCATTATCATATAACAAAATGCAAAATCTTATTAATAAATGTCCATTTTGTTTGAACAAACATAAACTATTTTTTTTTTCAGTTAAAAAAAAAAAAAAGATTGTAATAATACTACTATTATTAAACGTCTGATATAACTATCGGTAATTAAAAATATATTGCAGATTTTAGTACCACTATCTTTGAAAGAAAAAAAAAAAAAAAAACTCTGGTTAAACGTAGGAAAAAAAAATCTCTAAGAGTATCTGACTTAAAACTTCTGATACAGTTTTTGATTAATTATTCTCAAAACAAGTAAGTAACAGATGAAATATGTGACTTAATGCTGTGGACAATACAGTTCATAGTTAATTATTCTTAAAACAAGTAAGTAACTAACAGTAAAGGGAATTTAACTATTTTACCTGTGGAATACTGCAGAGAATGCTTATGAGCCAGGCAAGAGTAAGCATTATCTTTCCCCTCCTCTGGGCGTCGTTGACTTTCAGTGGATGAAGTATTGCGAAATATCTGTCCAAGCTTATGCATACCAGAACCATGGATGACAAATACGGTCCAAAAGCTCTCATGTAGAGCATTATCTTGCAGACAATGTTTCCTGCAATCCAGGCAACAGTTATTCTCCAGGCTATTTCTAACGGAATCATAACAAATGTCACAATGAGGTCTGCAATGGCCAAATGCATTATCATTAAATTCACTCTAGATTTTCGATGCCGGTTGCGAATTAGTGTGACAAAAACAGGAATATTGCCTCCTGCACCCAACGTGAACATCAAGCTGTACAGTACCACTTCTCGTATAGAGTCTTCGTTGAATGTTAAATAATAGGGAAGTTCTGGATATCCAGATGATGAGTTGGAGGATGAATTGGTGACATTTAAAGAAATAGGTTCTACATCCAAATCAGATGCTGAGTCAATCAGATCCATTTGTTCGTAACTCATTTTTAAAAATAAAATTTAAGTTCAAGTTTCGTTGAAATAGGGGATCAAAGTA
Source organism: Salticus scenicus (assembly GCA_963930645.1). Classification (NCBI taxonomy): domain Eukaryota; kingdom Metazoa; phylum Arthropoda; class Arachnida; order Araneae; family Salticidae; genus Salticus; species Salticus scenicus. The sequence goes on along the minus strand of OZ005654.1, from coordinate 100,784,199 downwards.
CTTAATTTTTATGTATTAATTTTATGCGTTGTGGCGTTTGTTTTAAAGACACATTTATAAGTGTTATCTTAAAAGGTATTATAAATGATTTTTTGAAGTACGTATAAGTCATGCTATGATAATTCTCATTAATTCTTCTTATAGTAGTTTATAAATGTTTTGTACAATGTTTTCTCATATATAAGATTCTCGAAGTCTAATATATTGTGATATTCCATCGCATTTCTATGAATAAATAACAAACTTATCATAACATGTAAGTCTGTCGTTATTTAAGAATATTTTAAGAAAGAATATCGATGAAGCATTTTCGATAAAGTAAAATTCATGATAAAATATTTACAGTAAAAAAATGTATATATATATATATATTAATTTATGGTATTAAATCATTTTTAAAAAGAAAAAGATACTGAAAACAAATTTTAAAAATACTTTTAACGCTAAAAAATAGTAAAACTATAACTAATTCTACCGCTAAGTAAATATATTTGAAAAAAAGTTCACATTGTCTTTACGACTGATCCACAAGAAATTTAAGTTAGAATTTCAAAATAAGATATAATATTTTTTTTTCTTCTTTAAAAAGAATTACTGCGTAATAAATAAATAATTTTTTAATAACTTAAATTAGTTAGTTTTAAAATCAAAATATTACCACAAAAAATTTTTCCAATTCTAATCTTGAAAAGTTTTTAATTTACTTTTTAAAACCTAATTGGTATTCATCTGCAGAATATCCAATGAAATTTTTGTGTTTTTTTCCTCTAGTAAATAAAATAAATACTTCGGCTTGTACTATTATAACTCGCAAAACTTTAATCTTTTTCTGACTTTAAAAACACAGCAACCAATCTTAAGAAAGGAAAGCATTGATCTGACAAAGCGCTCTTTCTGGTTAAGAGTACACTGGATTCGGCCGCCAGGTGGTACTAGAGTACGGTGAATTTAGAATCTGTCTCAATGAACTTTACGCAAGCTGTAAGTAGTTCGTTATGAATGAAGGAGAGAATCAGAGAAAAGGGAGTTTTGATTTCTCTTTGTTTTCTTTAAAGAACCACAAGTTGGTTTCCAATGGAAATCGGAAAGAAGAAAAATGTTGATCACACGACGATTTTTGTCTTTCTTACAGATGAAAAATAGAAGAATTTTTCCAGGGACAGGCTGAAGATACAAATGATAGATAATGTATTCAAAAGTTAATATGGAGTTGTTTCCGTCTTCATTATATACACATTTTTTTTTTCAAATATGCGGAAAGAAGCGTAACGGAACTAAAAAGGAATGTGGGATGTTCTGAATAAATTACTAGAGGGGAGATATTTTTCTAATAGTAAATGTTTTTCACTGAAGTTTGTACTTTTAAAATTGATCGGAAAATGTATACCGTAAACAAAGTTCGGGAATAAATATACATTTAACAAATGTCAAAACTTAAAAAAAAAAAAAAAAAAGAAAAAAAAAAAGAAAAGAAAAGACAAAGTATTGCAAGTACTATAAATTTTTAATGAATTTTGTTAGTTTGTATTTTTTATTATTTAAAAATAAGAATTTTTTGTAAAGTTGTTATTTTCACATTTACAAATAAAAGTATTTTCAGAATTCCACAGTTTTCCACAATTATTATTTTTTAAATTTTTCTGTTAATAAATTGAAATATTTTCTTTCATGAATTAATTGGGGTTTATTATTTACTTTTAACATTTTTAAAAATGACTATGTTAAATTGTCTTGCAATTTAAAATAAACAAACAAGTTTTTATTTCAAAAATTTGTGAGTTTTCATCTCGAATTTATTTTTTTATCTAAAAAATATATTATAATCTATTCACGACTGAAAATGAATAAGGAAAATAAAAATTATACCGATTTTGAATGTTTAATTAAAACGACTCTATTTATCTTATGTTGCATGAAAAACATATTAAATATTTTGCACATTTTTTTCAGTCTCAAACATAAAGTCCGGAGTTTTTTTTTTTCTTTTATTAAGAAATTTAAGTGATAAAAGTCCATAAATAAAAATAATCCGGTGTGGCATTCACATGATTTTCTCTTTCACTGAAATCCAATACTATAAAGATAGATTGGAGATTAAAAGTAAGATAACAAACACTGTATTAAAAAAAAAAAAAAAAAAAAAAAAAAAAAAAAAAAAGTCCAAATCAGCTTTAGAACAGATCTATTTAACGATAAATTCTGTGTGAGGGGACAAAACTGCACCCCTCAACCCTCCCTTTTGAATAATGTACCAATACTTATATAGAATTCAACGCTATTATTAAATTAAAAATTCCATTTCAAATTATTCGGACAACTTTCACAAGCACAATTCCTTGAAACTTATAAATCTTCATCATTCTTTTCAATTGACAATCTTATATTGACTTCAAAATACAACATTTGAATTGTTTATTTTGAAGAGTGTTGATGTTACTGACGGATACAACACTCCATGCAGCTCCAATATTTTGTTTGGTTTAAAATTAATTCAGCTGGTGAAAATAGGAGGGGGGTTACCAGTTAGATCACTTAGAAATTTTAATAGGGAAATCGCTTTTTAGAAAAAAAATTCTAAAAAACATGCATTAAAATGTTATGCATCCAGTTTTATTCTATCTAATTAAATATACTATACATAGTCCCCACATTCTTCCTATTATTTCGGAATCACTTTAGAATTCCTAAAAAGTTTCTAAAACGTAGTGTAGGGATTTTGGACTTTGCCTCATTTTCGAAAATTGGGTTATGGGGGTATAAAGTGTATATGAGAGATCTAACTTTAAAAATTTAAATTATAAGGATTTTTTAGCACTTTGAGAAATCTTCTAAACATAATCACCTAAAATGTTTCCAGCGATACTTTTTTAAGGTTGGTTGGTTGTAGGTTTTAAGGCCAATTCACTGCGCTAGGGTCCTTGGCCTATAAGTACATTGCCCCCCGTGAGGACTTTCTAAGGGGTCGTAGCCCGTATTTATGCAAGTTTCGGAGAAAAAACACTGAAGGAACGGCTAGGTCGAAGAGTGCGGGATGGGATCGAATCCGGCACATCCCATCCACCAGCTTTTCAGCGCAGAACCGCTCGTGGGGCATTTTTTTCAGAAGCTTATATATACATATACATATATATACT